>OZ004704.1:189091160-189691160 GCA_963924515.1 Vespertilio murinus
CAGTTTCCCCAAGCTAGAGCGTGGGTGCCCCAGGGGTTCGCCCGGACTTGGGCTGGTCTCTGTAGTCTGGAGCTTCTGACTCCTTCCGCTACAGAGAGGCCGCCACCTTGTACAGAGAGGCAGCGGCAGCCTCTGTGGTCAGACCTGGAGCTTCTGACTCCTTCCGCTACGGAGGGGCGGTGGTCAGACCTCAGCGCGTTCTCATTCGCTCGAGCGTGACTGTAGACCCAGCCGGCTGCGGCTCGTGGCTCCCGGTCCCCGGTCTCCCAGTCTTTGAGTCTCTGGGTGCCTTTCTCCACCCGTATGAGCTTGGGACCACGGAATTTAGCCGGGGTTGGGTTCAGAACAGTCAGAAAGGGTTCCGTGCAATTGGGGAATTCCTCCCCTCCCGCCAGGCAGGCATTCAGCGGCCGCACTTCCTCTCTGCGCACGCGAGCGTCTTCCTACCTCAGCGCTTTTCGGCTCCCAGTCCGATCCGAGGGTCTCTCTCTTTCTTTCTAGTTGTAGCTATTTCACTCCGCCAGCTTTCCTGAGGATTTGGTGAAGTCCTTTTTGATTTTAGTTGTTTTTTTAATTAAATTGTTGATGAGGCGACAGCGTAGAAGACTGCCTAGGCCGCCATCTTGGTGAGGACCTCCAGACCCCATTGTTTAGAAACTCAGAGCTCAGTTAGAAAACAAAGAGACAAGAGCATGTATTATTTTTAAAAAGTAGGGATGATGAATGGAAGTTAGTGCTCATAGTCATTTTTTTTTTGTTGTTTTTACAAATGAAGAAAATTGTTTTTTTTGTTCTTGGGAGACATTTGCTTTTTCATTTTAAACAGCTGCTGGGATGGAGTCAGAGAGAAATGAGGAATTAGGAAGCAGGACTCACCAGGGGAAGAGCTGGGGAGTTCAGAGGTGTTCCTCGTCACATCATAGCATTGTCTGCTTAAAGAGAGGCCTCAGCGTGCTGCTAATAAGCCCTTTCAGAGAAGGGGGGCTTCTGAGTCACTCCTTCCTGCCGGAAGACGAAGATGTTAATTCCTGCCTTCAGCTGCACCTCTGCTCTGGGAGGGACCCACGCACGCATATCTTATGGGTTATAAATATTAATCAAACTCTTTCTTGAACCTCCCAGAGACCAATTTACTTCCGTTTTCTAAAAGTTTTAAATATAAAATACAGTATGTGGGGAAAGCACTGTTGCATCAGACTCAGCTTTGTTTCTTTTATGGATGAATACGCTTTACGCCCTTTCAAAGCTCATGAGTTTTACCACAGTTTAGCTATCCCCAGGCCCTCCCCTACTTTTCAACTATAGAATTCATGCTGCACTTACTAAGATGTAGTCATTAATTCTGAAGTAACTCACCAGGAGTTTATCCTACCGTTGGCCATCCCTCGTGGTGTTATTAGCTGACGTTTATTTCCGTGTTCTGGGACTCTGTCGGACTCGCACGTATGACTGTGCCGTAAGAAACATGTATCTGCCTGCTTCCGAAGATCACTCGGGCCCCCCCTGGAGACTTCTAAAGGAGCCCCAGCCCTGCCAGTCACCTTGGAGCCCGACCCCTGCCCTCTCCGAGACTTGGCGGCAACATGTTCTTTGTGGCACTGGTTTCCGCTCCCCCGGACAGAGCTTTCTGCCGGGCAGCTTGGAGCTGGTTCTGGCCCCTCGGCTCCCTGAAGGTGGCCTGGCCCTGCCCACCGCCCCGGGCCCTGTCTCTCCAGCTGTCTCTTCAGTCCAGACTCGGAGCGCCCACTCCAAGCCGGGGCCTGGGTCTGAGGGATGGCGCCCAGCACTTCTGACTGGCGGCCCAAGACACCTTGTGTTTGAGTTTCCTCACTCATAAAATGGCGGGCCATACTGACTCACTTCAAAGGGCTATGAAGTGAGTTACAATAATTCTTTTTTTTAAAGCATTTGGGAGAATTTCTGGACATGGCGGGGACCACAGAGGCATTTGCTAAATAAGACAAAAATCACTGACTACTGTGTAGTGTCATGTTCATAATTTTGGCTTTGTTTCTTAAGGACAGCCCAGGCCATCTGAAGCAGACTGTTTCTTGAGTAGCTTTTACGATTTGATTTATATCTTAAATTAGTCCATTGAATTTCCTTGTTGTTGTTTTTTAATAGGATATTAAAGGAAACTATAGTTGTTCTGGAATTTTTCCCTATACTTTGCAGGCAACTATACGCTTTTATAATGTCCTCATCTCTTGTCAAACACTGAATAATGCTTTCTTTGTCAGATATACATTAGTGACTGATAGAGTGATTTGAAGTGTATATATATATATATATATATATATATATATATAGTATCTTTCTATATCAGCTCCTGTTTGTGGGGTGCCTCTATCATGATGGACATGAAAGGCAAGCTCTTGCTCTCAAGGGGCTTGTACCCCAGTGGGGGGATCAGGTGAATAAATATAATCACAGTTGGCGGGAAGGTTGGGAAGGACTTCTCTGATGACTGGGAGTGCCAGGGTAGGAAGAGGGCCGCATGGATCTTAGTGGGTATGGAGCTTTTCTGAGGAGGAGGTCTTGGACCCGGGCTTGCAGGAGAAGGCTGCCTAGCAGGAGGATTAAAAGGAGCACGAGTCCGGGAGGTGAAGCACAGCACAGGGAATGTAGTCGGTGACACGGTAATGACTGTGTGGTGCCCGGTGGGCACAGGAACACGGGGGGGGGGGGGGAACACTCTGTAAAGCAGCTGATGGTCTAAGCTCTGTTCTGTGCACATGGAAATGACACAACATAACATTGAATGTAAACTGTAATTGAGAAAAAAATTTTTAAATAAATATTTATCAGATGTCATCCCCCCTCCCTCTACAAAAGAAGAAGAATGTGACTATAGAAACGCAGGGCCAGGCCAGTGTGACTGCAGCATTGCAAGGGAGGAGAGAGGAAGGGGGAGAAATTAAGCAGGGGAAAAATCTTATCTTTGTGGGCCAGAGTGAGAAATGTTGTTTTAAACACACTACCAAGCTACAAAGTTGTTTTTTCACCCCAAAAATTTGTTATTGTGATAAAGTGTATATAATATAAATTTTACCATTTTAAGTACGTAGTTTAATGGCATTAAGTTCATTCCTATTGCTGTGCAGCTAAGACCACTGTCCAGCTCCAAACTTCTTTCATCCTGCTAGAGACTAAAGCTCTGTGATCTATTAGCAACTTCCCCATGTCTCCCTCCCCACAACCTCCGGCAACCAGTGGTCTAGTTTCCTAATCCGTGAATTTCGCTCATCTCGATGCCTCCGACGAATAGAGCCACAGAGTATTTGTCCTTCTGTGACCGGCTTATTTCACCCAGCACGACGCCTTCACAGCTCGCTCCTGCTGGAGCACGCGCCAGCACGCCCTTCCTCTGGAGGGCCGAATCCCACCCCATTGCACGTAGACACCACGTGTTGCTCAGCCCCGAACCGGCAATGGCCAGTTTGAAGCCAAGGGGTGACCGGGTCTCTGTATCGAAGAGCTGCTGGCTAGCGTTGGTCTGGCACGGCATTTCATTTAGTGTGTTCCAGTGAGAGACAACATTTCCCCCTAGCGAAAGGAACTTAACGGTATGCAGAGATTCTGAGTACGTCTCGAGCCCACCGGTTGTTGAATGAGGAACATTAAAACTGAGTGAGTGTCATTGTTCCCTGAAGGCTTTGGGAGACACACGTTTCAGGCCCACCCCAGAGCTGACTCCGAGGTCGGGGCGGGGCCTGAGAATGAGCATTTCTAGCACTCGCAGCCTTGGTGCTGCTGCTGCTGCTGCTGGTCCAGGGGCCACACTTCGAGAACCAACGTTCTATATATAGCATCGTGGGCCTCATCACCCTTGGCATTTTACGTTAATGGGACCACAAGGTTAAAATGAAATATTTCCCCAGGATGGTTTGTGATTTACTTGAGCCACTCAGATTCATTTTAATATCTGTTGGAGGGAGAGGCGTGCTCTGACGTAGTATGTTTTCTGCCCTTTGGTGACAGGTCCGAGGCCGTCAGGGTGACGGACTTTAAGTCGAGCTGGAGGAACGGGATGGCCTTCTTGGCCGTCATTCACGCCTTGCGGCCGGACCTCATTGACATGGCGAGTGTGGCGCAGAGATCCAACAGAGACAACCTGAGCGAGGCCTTCCGAATCGCAGAACGGGAGTTAAAAATCCCCCGGATGTTGGAACCAGAAGGTAAAGGCGCTTCTTTCTCTCTAAAACCGTGCCCAGTGTGGTGTTGGTTTGAAAGTGCTAATACCCACATATAAGCAAACAGAACAGCATTATCTTAAACTCTTTGTTAAATTCCATGAAATTAAGAATTCCTACCAATTAGTTAACCCCAGTTACCCTTTGCTTCCTCTCTTTCTGTCCTGCGCTCTTTACCGGGACGTCTCCGTGTGCAGATCTCGCGTAGGACAGTTATGTTCACCTTCCTTGAGGGCAGGTTACCTACTTGAGTTGTTGGGGATTCTCCAGCACAGGAGGTGTGTCTCTTCTCCATTTGTTTACTTATACAACCCTTTATTTATGTCAGTAAGGACTCATGGATATTTTTGGGTTGAATTCAATACCACTTTATTGGTCAAATTAAAAATTTTTTTCTATTATAAAACTCAAAGTTTTGGCCAGTGAGAGCTCTTTCAATGGGCTGCTGTCCTCTTTGGACAAATCTCCATCAACGTGGCGTTCGCTTGTTTGTTCTGGGGCAGGTCCTCACTTTTTGGCAAAGTCCTGGGGCCATTTCTCCAATGGGCCCTGGTGCCTTTTACTGGAGGATGGTATTAGAAACCAAGATCGGGGTGCCATATGTGCTCATGGTTACGGGCGCTTAGCCTGTTTGGACTGAATTTGTTTTCAGAAGCTGAATTAGGCGGCAATGATTCCATTCTTCTTTTTATCAGGTTTGTCATTAGTCTGGTCCCATATAGCCTGGTCCAGTTGCTTTATGTTTCTACACTCCCGATGGAGTTTCTGTACCGTGTCTCTGGGAAGTGGAGGGCTTTCTTTTCTCCTCTCCACCCTCCCTCACTACTCTCCCTCTCATCCGTACAATGTGCATCCTAGTAATTGAGGCGGTGCGTGTTCTACTGCCGGGAGTCAGCTGAGCTCTGTTTGGCTCTAGACCTAAGTCCGTAGCCACTGCTGTCTTGGAGCGAGGGCGAGTGGCCAGAGATGACGTGGCTGGTTGACTCCTTTGGTCCGTTTCAAGGCTGCTGATGGCATCGCCTGTCCTTGAGTATTAATAAGGGTAGACGGCATCTGTAGCTGAGTGACAGTGTGGCGTATCTTGCAGACGTGGATGTTGTCGATCCTGACGAAAAGTCCATCATGACCTATGTGGCGCAGTTTCTCCGGTATTCAAAGGATGCCCCTGGGCCTGCAGATAGAGGACAAACTCAGGTATGTCCTTACAAGTACAAATCAAGTTCGTTTTTTGTCATACCCTACTAATGGTTTAATTTTTAAAATTGAGGTAAAATTTGCATTTAGAATTTAAATGTACAGTTTTGAGTTTTGACAAAGCTATATACCTACGTGAACCACACTCCAGCCATAACGTAACACATTTCTGTCACCCAGCACGTTCCGTTGTGTCTCTTGCCTGTCTGTAGTCCACACCCCAGGCCACCAGTGTTCCAATTTCTTTCACTGTAAATGAGTTTTGCCAGTTTTTTGTCCCCCCCCCCCCCACTCATATATGGAATTGAATGAACAAACTGTACAAAAAGCTAAGTAGAGGCAGACTCAGACAGAGCACGAAGACAGATCTGAGGTAGGGTCGGGTAGAGGGATTGAGCAAAAAAGAAAGAAAAGACAGAGAACTCATTGACATGGACAACAGTGTGGTGCTTTTGGGGCGGAGGGAGTGGGTGGGGGTGGAAGAGGACAGAGAGGGGATAAATGGTGATGGGAAAAATGAAAAGAGGTTATTTGAGCCAGACTAACAACATATATCAGGAAGTAAGATCTCAAATGTCCTTTTTTTTTTTTTAGTTAAAAGTGGTAATTTATTAAACGGTGATGAGTTACCTAAAATAGCTTTAGGTCGGCACTGTATAGAACATATTAAGGTAGCAGGCTTTTTAACAGTTCTAGCACTATCAAATTTTTGTCTCTTGTAATTTTTAACAGTTTTATTGAGATCTATTTACATATCATAAAATTAAACCATGTGAAGTTTATAATTTGGTGATTTTTAGTTTATTGACATAGTTGTACAACCCTCATCATAGTCTAATTTTACTATTTCTATTTTTTTCGAATATTTCTATTTTTTTCTTTTTTAATCCTTACCCGAGGATATTTTTTTCATTGATTTCTCGAGAGAGGAAAGGGGAGGGGGAGGGAGAGAAACATCAACATGAGAGAGACACATACGCCCCTACTAGGGCTTGGGAACCTGTAACCGAGGTACATGCCCTTGACTGGGATAGAACCCGCGACCCTTCGGTCTGTGGGCCATTATTTTAAGGACTGAGTAGAGCCATATTTCTATTGTGCCTGTTTTTTATTTTCATAAAAATGGAATTATATAATTCAAAAAATGGAAGCATTGCATTCTACTCTTAATCCTTGCTTGTTGAGTTAGTGTTGAATTACAGCTAGGCTGCCATTTAATTATTCACTCTTTTCCTTTGACTTTTTAAACAAGAGGTTGTAGGTGAAATTTCATAAAAATCACTGAGCTGAAAATATACCCTTTCTCTGCTTCTGTGAAGATAAACGAGCGCTGTGAACTTAGTAACTGTGTCTGAATATTGTTTTACCATTTTTAAAAACTACTTTCTCAGTCGTTTACAAAGTCGTTTACAAGTAGTCACATTCTTGCATTTTATTTGACAAATGTAGGCCTATGTTTTTCCAACTGTTAACGGTCGAGGCACCACGCCGGCTTGCTGCTGATTCTGGAAGAGAGACTCAAGCTGAGACTCGGGTTTATAATACAGTTCACTTATTTCTGGCCTGCCGAGAAGCTGTCCTTTTCTAATTAATTTTCATATTAAAAAATAAAATTAAAACTTGAGTCACCCATGAAATTTGATGCAAAAATATGCAGCAAGTACTCTTTAAAAAAAACAAAAACTTTATATAGAAAATACTCTTAATAGGAAACACAAGCAAATGAAGGTTAAGGGGGAATGGAAATAAGATGTAACCTCTTTTGCTTTCTCCTTCTTAGAGTAAAATTTACTTCCAAAGTAGACAAGTTTACCAGCCAAACAAGAATCTGAGGAAAAAATAATCGTTTCTCACTTCCTTAGGACAGCAAAAGCAAGGCCTTCAGTAGTGTTATTTTTAGGGTCTGTAACAGATTCCAGGTATTTTTTGATGTCAGTGTGCTTGATGGACGTGGGCACCTCTGGAATGAACCCGGATGTATTGTGTCCGGGCACAAAAAAATGCTTTCCCTCCCACCTTCTGATTTCTTCGGGCTGGGCTCAGGCTCACATAGCCTGCGACAGATTCACAGGAGAACATGTCCAACACGCATTGCCCATGTGCGTGCGGCGGTGCCATAAGACTATGAGACCCAGAGCTGCCCGGGAGAGTTGGGGTGTGTTTGTCATTCTGGGCCACGGAGAGGGAGGGGGGTCTGGGACTGTGAAGGCACTTTGTGGGTTGATGGAGAAGAGCAAACATGTGGCCCACAAATTCTTGCTGGGCCACCCAGGAACAATGGGATCCAGAGTGCGTGGAGTCTAGCAGACAGGCTCTGCTAGACTTTTCCTGTCGGCTACATTCTATTATGGTTACCAGAGCATCGATCCCCCCCACTACCACCACCACCCCTGTCGCTCATGGGAGGGAGGTTCTTGGGATGGCTTCAGAAAACGAATTTTCTGAGATTCACACGGGAGATGAGATGGGGGAAAAGACTTTATTTGTTTGCAGTTATGTTTCTCGGCTTCCAAAGCCCCCACCCTTTTAAGCCAGTGCGGCTGGGGCTCCCGTAAAGCCAAGAGCACGGCCGGTGTCCGGAGTGTCCGCGCCGTGGGGCAGCCACGCGTGGTTCACCGTGCACGCCAATTAAAGCCCATTAGGTTTCGCGTCCTCGCGGTGGCAGTGGCTGTTGTGGCCGCGGTCACTTCCAGGTGTGATGGACGGGCACTCAGACCTTACCGGCACGTGTCGATCTGGGCTTCCCTTCCTCCTGCAAACACAAGGCGGAGCTTCCTTCCTTTAAACCATTCCCCTCCTCCCCCCCCCCCCCCCCATCGGTATTCCTTTAGGCAAGTAAGGGGGCCGTCAAAGGTTCTCTCTGAGTTTTGTTCCCTAATAACCAGCTTAAAGTCAGGATGCCATAAGGCACACTTTTGGGTGGGAACACTTTGGTCCCCCTCAATTGGAAGCCAGTATTCTGAAATGCCTGCGTTAAGTAAGTAATTAGAATAATGTTCTCTAAACTCGAAGAACAATGGAAATGGATAAGCAAAAACAAACAAACAAACAAACAACAACAAAAGGTGGGCTTGCTTGCCCTGTGTTTTGTTTGTTTGTTTGTTTGTTTTAGCATATTGTCTTCAGATGCCAGTTTCAGTCCCTTTTAAAAGGTAAGGTGTTATGTTAACAAGCCAAGCTGCTCTTTGGCACAATGAGACACTGGTGTGTAATGACTACATTGTTGCACTAATATTTGAAGTTGTTAATTGTATTGTTAAAAAAAAAAATCAAGTGTATTTAGGATAGAGTTTTAAATGCGGGCATGTGTGAATTTCAGGGGGCGATGGGAGATGCTATGGTCTGGTTAACCCAACAAGAGAAAAAACTACAGAAGATGCTAAAGGACTCGGAAAATGAGACCTACTGTGAAAAGTATGAAGTAAGTATGACTTCTTTTTAAAAAATCGATTAACTCGTTTCATTTTCATCAGAAGGTAGGACTATGACTAATGCCAAGCATGACTTGAAAGGGTAATTGATTCGCAATTTACACTGATGGAAGAGTGGAATTTTTCAGAAAAAGCCTTTTAGAATTAATTATTTAAATACTAAGTTAACTTAAAAAATTTTTTTTATTGTTTAAAGTATTACATATAGTGGTACATATATCTCCTTTTTCCCCCTATTGACCTTCCCCTGTAAGTTAACCACTTTTAAGACCGAATTCTAAGACTTGCAAATTTTAATGTGCATATTAATCACCTGAGGGGTCTTGTTAAATGCAGATTCAGATTTAGCAGATCTTGGGCCTGGCCTGAGATTTGCATTTCTGAGGAGCTCCCAGATCCAGCTGCTGCTGCTGGTGGTGGAGGTGGCTCTAAGAGCACTTTGAGTAGCAGGGTTTTAGAGCAAGCATGTCAGACTCATTGGCTGAGGCCGAGTGCGACCCACAATGAATATTTTTGCAGCCCAGCCAATATAATGCTTACGCAAACATGTAAGAAATGTTTTAATAAAAATTTCATAACTTAGTTTTTATAATATCTTATTATACATTATATATATAATGTATAACAAGATATTGTAAAAAAAATATATATATATATATAAAAGGCTAAGTGTCTGTTCGTCTGACTGGTAGCTATAACACTGACCACCAGGGGGCAGATGCTCAACACAGGAGCTGCCCTGATGTGCACTGGCCATTTAAAAATAAATGGCAAACCGGACCTGGTGCCGGCAAACCCATACTCGGCTTCCTCCAAGTGGGACACAGGCCCAGCCACCACCCTGGAGCGACACCCCACCAGATCGCAGCCAACGCTGTTAAGACCCTAGGGCGCAAAATGAGGCCCCCAGCCCAGCCCAGCCCAGCCCGGAAACGGTGGCTATGCCTATGGGCACCGGGTAATGACGTCCCGTAGCTACACCCGGCTTCCTCTTCCTAGCGACTAGCCTCCTCGGAGTTTCTTCAGTCCAGGAACCCGACTTGCTTTTATAACCAGATGTAAACATTTTCCAGTTTGACCAAATGTTTGTGAAGTGTTTTCCCATGCCTCAGCTCATTTGATTCTCACAGAAGTCCTGGAGTAGGTAGATAGGAGACTCGGGAGAACCCTATTTTTTTTTTTTTTCATTAGCAAGACACGAATAGCATTATTAAAACATTTCTTCTAATTAATTTCCTTTCAATGTGACACTGGTTATTGATAATGCACTACAGCGTTCGCTAATGACTGATTACCATAATCGTGTTGCATGCATTTCCCTTATGGGCCTTATGCACAGGCGCACCATTCCTCTCCACTAATACTAGCAGCGAATATTTTAGCAGCCGATTGCCATGTCATTAGTCTTGTACTGACTTGTTTGGTGTGTGCAACAGGAAATATTTCGTTTTCGGAGAATAAGAAAAATAGGTTTATTTGCGTTACCCTTATTTTGTGCAGTTACTCAGTGTCTGGTAAGTTAATGTTCAAGAAAAATATTAGTTTTTATTAAAATGTTCTATTATTTTATGTTAACGATGACTCATTTATTTCAGCCCTTTGTACTTACAGCATGTCTCTATTGAAATCTACATTTTATGAAAATTGAAGCTTTTGTTCTTTGTGGCCCACATAAACTTACACCTTGTTTATTCGGCCTGTGTTAGCCTTTGGTTTTGACATGCTTGTTTTAGAGCAAGATGGGCAAACTGGGGTCTGCAGGTCCCACCGCCTGCTTCTGTAAATACAGTGTCTTTGGAATATCGCCATGCCCCATGGAAGGGTCGTCTGCGGCTGCTTTCACACTACAACCCCGGGGAGAATGGTAGCTACTGAGGCCATTAGTCCAAAGAGCCCAAGATACTTACGATCCTGCCTCTACAGTAGAGGTTTTATGATCCCTGGTCTAGAGTAGCCCATAATTTTCAGAGTGAGTATCGAATGAAAGAAAAATCAGGGCATTAGGAAGGGGGCCGTCCCAGCATTACTAACTGGAGCCGAAGTCAAGGTTCCACAGTCCGTTCCTTAGAATCCACTGTCCATGGACCTCTGCCCTCCCTGTTCTTCCTCCTGAAGGAGGTGGGGATGCTCTCGTGTCCCTACCAGCTCCCGCCCCCCCGGGGCCTCCACTTCCCTGTCTGCCAGGGCGGGAGTTGGGCGGATCCAGCCTTTCCCACGGTGACGTCCAGTGGATTGATCGTGTGGCTGGCCCGCCACACCGTCCTTTCTGGTTTGGAGCCACCGGGGAAGGAAGGGGTCAGATAGCCTCACGTCGCTTCCATCTCAACTGTGTAGACTTCTTATGCTTCTTCCCTCTGGCCCATTGAAGTGCCTTGCTCTCACATACGTGTTTGATTTAGTCATGTGCTGCCAATTCAGTTTTTTTTTTTTTAACCAAAAGGCTTTATGAAGTTGATAATTATCAGAAAGAATTAGAATAGTTACCTGTCAGTTTGCTCGTAAAATCGAATTAAAAATGCTACCAATAATGATGGCTAATGTATTCAATGAAATTCTGTGGAATTGATAGCTCTTACACACAGCATTTCACATAAATGCGAACCAAGAAAAGGCTTATTAACATTTTTGAGATCAGAGACAAAGTATTTTCTAAGGTCTGTGTAAAATGACTTGAGAAGAACGGACTCAAGCTCAGTTGATCAAAGACTCCTCAAAAAACCATTTAAAGATAGGTTTTTATTGATTTGAGAGAGAGAGGAGAAGGGAGAGGGAGAGAGAGGGGAAAGCACTGATGAGAGAGAAACATCGATTGGCTGCTGCTGACATGCCCCCGACTGGGACTGAGCTTGCAGCCTAGGCATGTGTCCTGACCAGGAGTGGAGCCAGTGACCTCTTGGTGCATGGGATGATGCTCACCCGACTGAGCTACACCAACCGGGGCTCAAAAACCATTTATACGTGGTGACGGCTGCCATAGAATTCTCACTTCCTCTCATTGTTATTTTGCTGTGGACACGTATTTGTGAAGGACAAACAAACAAACCCATGTGCCAGCCTGGCTTGTCCTCCAGAACTGAGGGTCCTTGCTTCTCCGTTCTGGTACAAACCCAGCAGCACTGATGTGAGACTGGTCTGTGACCTGGGCCACTATGGCGGCACCTGCCTTATCCGGGGGACACTGGAAAGACACTGGACCAGCGAGAGGATCCTGAATGGAGGGAATGTTACCTTATCTAAGTAAAAACTTAAATATAACCTATAGTGATGGCCCTTTCAATTACAGTTGACGTTTTGTAAACTGACTTAACCATTTCAGTCTTTAAAATATTCTTCTACTTGTAGAGTCTGCTGTCCTTTTTGGAGTCCTTCAGCGAAGGAAAAAAACCCGTTTTGGACCTCCTGTCGATGAAAGGGGATCTGGATGAGCTGAATGAAGATCATAAACAGTTGAGAAAAGCCTGGGATGGCCTCAACTACCAGGTGGCTATCCTATTTAATAAAAGGCTAATATGCAAATTGTCTCTTTGACCAGGAGTTCAACCAGGAATTCAACCTGGAGTTTGACCAGGGGGTGGGGCCAGCTGGCTAACTAACTGCTCATGACCGCTGCCCTGGGCCAGCCCGGCCTGATCGGCCCAGATTGGGGCGGGCCCGCCAGACGTCACTGGTGCATGAATTCGTGTAACTGGGCCTCTAGTGTTATGTTACTTAGAAGAACATTTTCATTGGGCAACTTTGTTGGAAGAGAACTTTAGATTTCCATGAGGAATTCTATTAAATACAAGATAGATTTGGGAAAGTGATCTTAATATTTTCTCCATGGTCTCATTTGGATAGTGGGTGATATTTATTTATTTAATTTATTTTTAAAATATATATTTTTATTGATTTTTTACAGAGAGGAGGGGAGAGGGATAGAGAGTTAGAAACTTCGATGAGAGAGAATCATCCATCAGCTGCCTCTTGCACACCCCCTACTGGGGATGTGCCCGCAACCAAGGTACATGCCCTTGACTGGAATCAAACCTGAGACCTTTCAGTCCGCAGGCCGATGCTTTATCCACTGAGCCAAACCGGTTTTGATTAGTGGGTGATATTTAAATAGGAATTTATAGTATTCTACTTAGGAAAAAATCGCATGCTTATCAAGTTCTTATGTTTGCCATCAATTCTTGGCTTGCCAAGGTAGATTATCCATATTCTGATTCACTTGCAGCTTCCTCTCTATGATGGACCAGTGTCATGTGTCACTATCAATAGAATTTCAGAAGGGGTTGGGACAAACCCAGAGATAATGTGTAAGGACAAATGTGTGTATGTGTGGCTGAATATTTCTGTGTGATTTCAATCTGTATTATGGCCCAGGATATGGCGTATATTGGTGCACATATTATTTGCACTAGAAATGAACGTGTATTTTGTAAGTTATTGGATATAGTGTTCAATAAATATAAATTAAGGTGATTAATAGTGTTTAGATTATCTGGTCTTGACTGACATTTTGTCCAGTTCTATCAGTTGAATCCTTCCTTTAATTCTGTTAAATTTTGCTTCATATATTTTACACTTTGTCATCAGGTATATACATTTATGGTTGTTACATCTTCCTGATGAATTGACATTTTTACCATTATGAGACATTCCTTTTTATCTCTGGCAGTATTGTTTTTCTTGATGTTAATCTAACATCAGTACAATCATTCCAGTCTTCTCTTGCTGATTGCTTCATTGACTTTCAACCTATTTGGGTCTTTATATTTAAACTAGAGGCCTGGTGCATGAATTCCTGCAGGGGTGGGGTCCAGCGGGCCCACCCCAATGGGGGTTGATTGGGGATGGGCTGGCGACGGAGAGGGGCTGTGGGAGGTTGGCTGGCCATCCCCACCCCTGATCAGGATTGGGGGGGGTGTGTGATTGGGGCCAGGCCGGCCAGGGGGAGGGGTCACAGGAAGTTGGGTGGGTGATCAGGGCCCTCATTGGGCCAGTTGGCCACTGCAGTGTCATAGCAACCGGTTATCCCAGTCATTCGGCCGTTCCAGTCGCTTGCTTTTATGTATGTAGATTGCATCTCATAAAGGCAACATGTAGCTGGATCTTGCTTTCTATTCACTCTGACAATTTCTGCCTTTTAATTGAAATGTTTAGTCATGTAATTATTGATATGGTTCAATGAAGGTAACCATTTTACTCCTTTTTTGTGTGTTTATTTCCTCCCTTTTTTGTATTTCTATTCTTTTTCTTCCGTCTCATTTTAGATTGTTAATATTTTTAGAATTCCATTTTAATTTGTTTATTGGCTTTTTGGCTCTATATCTTTCTATTATATATTTTAGGGGTATTACAATATGCATTCAAAAATTTTACAGCCTATTTAAATAACTTCTAAGTTATTGTATAACTTTTTAAAACGTAGCAACTTGCAATTAAATTATTTATCTCTCATATTTTATGCTCTATTTGCTTTGTATATAAATATGTATGCATGATACAGACATTTTAAAGTCCCCAAGACCATGTTATATATTTTTGCTCAAAACAGTCATATGTTAAAGAAAGTAAGAGATAAAATTGGTCATATATATATATATATATATATATATATATATATTTACCATTTGTCTACATTTCTTCATTTCTTCCTAGAGATTTGAGTTTCCATCTTGAACTTATTGTCTTTCAGCCTGAAAACCTTTAACTCACAATGCAGGCCTGTGGGTGACATGGTCTTACTTTTCTTTGATGTCTAATTATCTTTATGTGGCCTTCATTCTCTTTTTTCTTTTTTGATATCTTTATTACGGAATAATTTACATACCATAGAACTCACTCAGTTTAAACGGAGGGTTAAATGATTTTCAGTGAGTTTGTGGAGTTGTAACACAGATAGCATGGCCTGCAAGTCCAAAATGCTCTTGGGCCCGGGAAAAGCTTACAGATCCCTGCTCGGGGCTCCTGGCCGTCAGCAGTGGCAGCCTGGTTTAGAGTACGGTGTTCGTACCATTCATGAAGAGTGTCAGACAGTGTTCTGGTGGCTTAAAAAAGTCGCCCTGGCCGAGCACCTACATCTGGAGAGGTAGCGCGGCTCCTGAAACCTTCCCACCAGTGGCGGTGCTCGGGGTCCCTGGCTCTGACCGTGAGCTGTGAAGGGCAGGGCTCTCTGTTCCAAATCCTCGCAGCACAGACATTGTCCGCACGGCTCAGGCTGTCCCAGGCCACAGAGACCCGGCCTGGTTTTTCTGAATATGACTTGGAAAAATTGCCCAAAATAAGGAGATAAAAACCATAGAAAGAGCTATTTTGCAAGGTTGGGTGCTGCGAATTAACAGTACGTAGAAAATTCATCCCTTCGGTAGAATGACACTCATTTTCTTGGTGTGGGAAAATGAGGCGTATTAATTTTAATGTCATCGGGTGTATCAAAGAAAATACCGTCTAGGTAGTTTCTGGTTCAGCTGTTTGGTTTCATTTTAAGCCCGCTATGAAGTATAGCGTCACATTATTTTGACCTGACACAAGATCTTGTAGAAATTTTCAGGCAAATGCAAAATTCCCAATTGGGAGAAAGAAAGGGCGGATCCATGTTACCTATGTTAAGTGAGAAAGGAGTGGATTGAAAGGCAAACATCTTTCCTCTGCTGACTGCTTCATTGACTACTTCGTGGAGGGCAGCCCTGAGTCAGAAAGCACACATGGGGTTTTATTCCAAAAATATGCAGCTCTCTCTTCATTGTGAAAAGAATAACAGGTTTGGAGGTATTATTTGTGGCCTCTCTTTAGCTCAGTCATATATCAGTTTTCTACTTTATTTTTTTGGGCAAATGCTCAAAAAATTCAGGTATAATAAAAATACATCTAATTTGCTTATACTAAAAACTTGTCATAATGGAACTTTTCCCATTGTTTTTCTCACTGGAGGCTTAGTGATATACCATTAGTGATTTAAGATTATAGACTTGTCTTTTGCCCTACGCCCTTTGAGAAAATAAACTTGCAAGACAATTAAAGCAAAACAAAGTACTGCCTGGTGTACTTATATGTGGAATCTAAAAACAACGTCAAACTCAGAAACAGAGGAGAAACAGAGGTTGCCAGGAACAGGGAGGAGGGGAAATAGGGAGAGGTTGGTAAAAAAGTGCAAACTTTCAGCTGTAAGGTCTGACGGTCTAATGTAAACATGGTGATTATAGTGGATAATAACACTGTGCTGGATCATTGAAATTTGCCAAGAGAGTAGAATGTAAGTGGTCACACACACACAAAAAGATAAATATGTGAACCGATAGGTGGGAAACATTTTACTATATATATATATATATATATATATATATATATATATATATACACACACACACACACACACACACACACACACACACACCCCGTATTTGCTGGCGTATAAGACGATTTTTTGGCCCTGAAAAATATGCCTCCAAGTGGGGGGTAGTCTTATACGGCGAGTATATAACAAACTCTGTATTTTGAGTGGAAATGTTAGGGGGTCGTCTTATACGCCCAGTCGTCTTATACGCCGGCAAATACGTATTTTTCAGGGCCAAAAAATTGTCTTATACGCCGGCAAATACGGTATCTCAAATTACCACAATGTATACTTTCAATATCTTACAGTTTTATTTGTCAATTATACCTCACTATAATGATGGAAAAATGCAGAACAAAATGCAAAAGCGGTAAAATTTTATACTTCTATTTTATGAACAGTTCCATTTGACTGCCTTAAAGGAGCCTAGCCCTGTCCTAATTTTTGACATCTTTATTCTTGGGTAGTTGATTGTTTTTTGTTTTTTTATATTTGCCTGGCATATAGTAGTTACCCAGTACATGTTTTGAAGGAATGATGAATCAAATAACCCATGTAAAACTCAAACTTTGCTTATTCTTTTCTCTCTGTAAAAACAATTTAACTGTAAGAATAGTGGCATTTTATTTAGTAGAAATATAATGAAAAGAGAAAAGACAGAATGAAAACATACTTTCACCAGAGGAAATCATTTGAGTGAAAAAATATTGATTTGTGCTTGATCTTCATAGGGGTGTCTTTGAAATGAGAATTCAAAAAATATCATAAAAGAACCATAGGAATTCAGATTAAAAAATCACATTCTCAATAGGGTCATCAAGAAAGGTGGTGGCCAATCAGAAAGGATATATGTACCCCTATATTCATAGCAGCACAGTTCACCATAGCTAAGATTTGGAGACAGTCTAAGAGCCCATCTGCAGATGAGGAGATTAAAATACTGTGGTACATCTACACAATGGAATACTACGCTTCGGTAAAAAAGGAGTTCTTACCATTTGCAACAGCATGGATGGAACTGGAGAACATTATGTTAAATAAGCCAATCAGAGAAAGATAAATATCACATTATCTTACTTATGGAATATAATGAACACCATAAACTGATGAACAAAAACAGATCCAGAGACAGAGAAGCATTAATCAGACTGTCAAACCTCAGAGGGAAGGTAAGAGAGGGTAGAGGTAAGGGGGAGAGATCAACCAAAGGACTTGCATGCATGTATATAAGTCTAACCAATGGACACAGACAACAGAGGAGTGAGGGCATGTCTGGGGAGGATGGGGGGATAGTGGGGAGGTGAGGACATGTATGTACTAACTTAATCAGTAAAGAAATTAAAAAAAAAGAAAAGAAAGGTGGTGGCTTCTGAGCTGAATGAGGATGATCCTTATGATCATCTGGCCCCGCCCAATGGTCATTGGTGTTGAGTTCCTGCTCTTCCCAGGTTTGCCCGGGCACGCCTCCCTGAGTGTATTATAATGCTGACCACACTTTCCTGCACCTGTGTCCTTTCCTGCTTCTCCCGCTGGGTGGTCCAGGCAAGCACTGTAACTTTTATTCACCTGTTGACCCTCAGCGGTAGAAGATTGTATTAAGCTTGCTGCCCCTTCACGGCAGTTGGGTCCGCTCCAGGCCCAGCTCTTGTTTTAATTCTCGTGTTTAATTGTACGTCACTTCCTTTTATACCAATCCCCTCCTTTCTCCTTAGGTCAGCCCTGTGAAGTCTTTTGCCTGTTATCTTTTCATTTTGTGTTTTCGCAAAATGCGTGTCGTGTTCGTGTGCCCATCTATTTTTAAGTTGTGTAGATGGATGTTGTGTATGAGTCTGTTTCTTTTCTTTTTTGAGTATATTTACCCTGTGCCCTGTGCGTTACCTAAGTTGTGTGTCTAGCTGCTGCCAGTACTCTGTGGTGTGTGGTCACATGTCCCCCGGCCGCTTCAGAAGACTTCTGTGTCCTTAGCCCCAATGCTTACACAATAGATTATTCCTGTTTGTTCAGTGAAAGAATGAACGAGTGAGTGAATGTGTGAATGAGTGAGGTGGTGAGTTTCCATGGTTCCTAGTAGGGGGAAGGGACAGCAAGAAACAGCGAGGGCTGGGAGTGCAGTCAGTGTTGGGGGAAATCTGTAGCTGGCAGCTGAGTGACTTGTGTGCACGTAGGGACTGGGGGGAAGGCTGAGGAAGAAGGTCGCCTGCATTGTGGGGCTTTCAGTGAAGCACAGATATTCATGTATGTGCTTACAGGAGATGTATGGAGATATTTGGTGTGAATATACGACTAGGGCACATGCAGAAAATGTAACCTATAAATCTGTCGGCGGGGTGTAGTTGTAATGTCAGAGCGCACAGGGCATACAACATTTGAATCTACCCATGCTTAAGGCGTGCTTTAAATATTTCTAATTTCCCTCTCATAACTGATGATGGATTTATCAAAACATTTGTTTTTATTCTTGTGCCCTCTTCTCCTGTAGCTGTCAAATTATCTCCTGGATCAGCAGTGATCTTTAGAACTAAGAAGTTTATCTATTGATAAAGATTTCTTTAACTAGCCGAAACTGGTTTGGCTCATGGATAGAGCTTCGGCCTGCGGACTGAGGGGTCCCAGGTTCAATTCCGGTCAGGGGCACGTACCTTGGTTGAGAGCACATCCCCAGTGGCAGGTGTGCAAGAGGCAGCTGGTCGATGATTCTCTCTCATCGATGTTTCTAATCCTCTATCCCTCTCTTTTCCTCTCTGTAAAAAAATCAATAAAATATATTTTAAAATAAAGATTTCCTTAACTAACGGATCAGAGAAACTTTACAGAATTAAGCATAGTAAGTGTGAAGAAATAAATAGAAGAATGTCTGCTGAAGAACATGTCTCCCCCCTCCCCCATGTTTTTCCTTTTTCCAGATTAACGTGTGGAAAACGAAGCTGAACGATGGCTTGCCCTCTCCCCTCCACCAGATCGAAGCGTGGCTCCAGGAGGTAGAGGGGCTCACAGAGGCTGCCCTGCCCACCTCCCACGATTACTACGAAGCCATCGCGCTAATGGAAGAGAAAATGGCTTTATTCAAGGTTGGAAAAGAAAAAAAAAAGAAGCATTGAACAATCTATACTTTGTTAAGATGACTCCTGAGGGAGGCTGTGTCCTGGGGAGAAGGGGAGGCGATGTGGTGGATACGTGCGGGCAGTTTAGAACTAGTCCCTCGGGGAGATACGGGGCCTGACAGGATCCTTCGTGTCCTTCGTGAACGCTGTGCTCGTGGAAGGTGGGAACAGTGACCATAGAACCAGCGAGTTCTAAACCTTCCGCGAGTCTGACAGACAAGGAGGGGAAACTGGTTTAGAACGTGAGAGGCTGGGTTCTCACTTAAGAAGTCACGAAGACTTCGGTAGGTGAAATTAATAGCATTGCAGCAAGGGACGGAAAATACACCCGAAAACAGAAGATTTTAACCATGCTTTTGCCGAAGAGACTACCGTCTGCCTCTCTGCAAAGCTGATCTAGTTTAAGACATTTTCTGAGAATATTTATTCAGAAAGTCTTAGTATAAAAATGAAAACAATACATAGTTTTAAGAAAAGATGCAATGCATGCGGAGAGCAAATGAGACGAGCGAGCCCTCAATTCCAGTGTTTGGCAGTAACCCTGGCTCCTCTCGTGCCGAATGTCTTTGCAGAGTCTGATGGATAAATGCGACGGTCACTCCAGCACTCTCCTGGCCTTTGAAAATAGAGACGAAAAACAGTTGCCGTTGGTACCAGCTTACAAACTGGAGGAAATGAAAAGACGGTCTGTAACCCCTCTCGGCCGCTGAAACCATCCGTGTTTGAGCACTAAATTGTGCAATGGGGACCAGGAAAGATGTTTAGATACATATCTTTATATCTGGATAACAGCACCTTGCTGTTTGATGTAATAGTGACACACTATCAGGCGATCACATATGTTCTCTTTCTATCAGATGGCAGGATGTGGTGGTAGAAAAGTTCTGGGCTTGCGGTCAGAGACTGAGCTCTGTATCTTGGTGTTGGCCACGTTGCTCTGTCTTTCTGAGCCTGCGTGCGCGTTTGTAACTATAGGTGAATGTTGGTCTCCGTGTTCCGGCCTCACAAAGGTGTGAAATAAGAGGTGGTCCGTCGGATACTACAAATATAGAGGTTATTTAACCGACGGTGGTCCGCATCACCTTCTCTTTCCTCATTATTATTTATTTTTAAAATTGCTTTCAGAGAGGAAGAGAGAGAGAGAAGCATCAGTGATGAGAGAGAATCATTGGTTGGCTGCCTCCTGCATGTCCCACAGTGGGTTCGAGCCCACACCCCGGGCATGTGCCCTGATCGGGCATTGAAATTGAACCAGGACCTCCTGGTTCATAGGCCCATGCCCAGCCACTGAGCTATGGGCCGGGCTCTTTTCTCATTATTTATAAGCAACTTATTAGAATGATAATAAGAAGGTATTTGCCTTACTAACGAAAATTGTTTTTCATATGTCAGTGTTGAAGTTATAGTAGTTGCGTTAAGTTGTGCAGAAGTTTTCAAATTTAGTAAAATATTCTGGATATTGACGTTTTATTATAGGGTTATAATTTCTTGAGAAAATGTTCTGTTCCATGTTTTCACGTTAGAAATAATTACTCTATATATCTAGCCACAAGGTTTGTTTTCCTTTGCTTAAAAAAGATTTGAGGATACACCTGAGTACCATGTGTTTAAAAGAAAAAAAGGCAGAGCCCCACTGTTTTTAGAATGCCACATATCTGACATTTGGCCCATAACATTAAGTTAAATTCTAAAACCAGCACTGTTTTTCAGAATCAACAGTATTTCGGGGAAAAAATTCATTCCACTTCTAGAATTTCATTACTATAAGTGCTCAGTCCTTGGTTTGCTAGAAGAAGTGAAATCAAAACTGAAGGCCTGGAACATCAAGCATGGGAGCAGAGCGTCGGTGGAATCGCTGCTGGAAGACTGGCATGTGAGCCGCTTATTTCATGTCTTAGAAACTGTTCTCCCTATCGGGGTGCTGGGTTTGCATCTTTCTTTGGCACAATTTCCCTTTATCTTTTCAGGTTTCCAGATGGGTCTTTTGGTAACTTCCATTAGCTTAAATGTTGCCTGGAGAAAAGAATTACAGGTGGTTCAATAACAGACATCAGGAAAGAGAAAGAAAAGCAGTATTATTGACTATAACGGGAGATTGAATTAACCTGCTAACATAACAGTTAGAGAAAGTTTAAATGTTATTTCCATTAAAAAACTCTATTTCCACTTACTGGACATCTTTTTTCCCCACACAGATAAATGGTTTTGTCCCAGAATTAAATTTTTTCTTAGAACATTTTAATCTTAGCTTGTCATGTTTTTTTAAATTATTTTTTTATTTTTTATTTTTCTGTTTTGCTCAATTTAGCCTTTTGGTTTTAAGGATGGGAAAAATAGCACTGAGGTTTTTTGTAGGGAGAGGGCTTATTTTTAGGGAGAGGGAAATTGATAGGAAAAATATAGCAAACGACTTAAATATAAGTGTGGTCATTAGTAAATTACAACTAAAGCATCCTAGGAATGTCATTTCTACAGTCAGTTCAGTGGTTCTCAACTTTCCTAATGCCGCGACCCTTTAATACAGTTCTCATGTTGTGGTGACCCACAACCATAAAATTATTTTTGTTGCTACTTCATAACTGTAATTTTGCTACTATTATGAATTGTAATGATCTGTGTTTTTCGATGGTCTTAGGGTCACGGCAGGTTGAGAACCACTTCTGTAGAGCCTAAGACCATCAGAAAACACAGATATTTACATTATGACTCATAACAGTAGCAAAATTACAGTTATGAAGTAGCAATGAAAATAATTTTATGGTTGGGGGGTCACTACAACATGAGGAACTGTATTAAATAAAGGGTCTCGGCATTAGAAAGGTTGAGAACCACTGAGTTAGTCCTTGTCATCATACTTGCTGTTTCTCTCTTTTTGGAATGAGGGGCAAAAAGAATAATCCAAGATTGTAGATTTTAATTACAAAAACTGGAAAACATGAAGATTTTATATATATATATATATATATATATATATATATATATATATATATGATTTAAACACTATACATTCTCAAACAGAAAGTAGTATTCTAAATTAGACTGGACTTTGAATATTTTATTTCTTTGATTATTTTCCCATTTAAGTACTAATCATATAATCAATATATGATAAGTGTACAAAAATATTAATTATTGATTAATTGCATTTTTTCCATAGCACACTTTGCTTGTATAGGACACATAATAATTTAGTTAATTGTAATTTCTCAAATGTTTCTGCACGATGGATCGTATCTTTTTATAACATACTGTAAATTTATCTAATAAAATTATTCGATATTAAAAAATACATGAAATAAGAGAAACTGATACAGATTATGCAGTATTAGTAAGTATGCTGGGCAGGATGCTTTGAGGTTGCTGTAAGCACTTCACATGCCTTTTCCCACCAGAGGAAACCATTGCGGAACCATGTCACCACATTGAGATAAACTTTTTAGGTTTCATGCCTACACAATGCTCATACCCATACTTACGGTTCCCAGACCATAGCTGTCTCTCTTTAGGAACTGCTCTTCTTCTCTCCTACCCAAATATGTAGTTTAAAGCCTTAAAGAAATTTTGGTGCCTAAGTGTTTCATCAGTGTTTATATGTTTATGTCTGGATTTCTTTGCACATTAAAAAAAGTGTAAACTGTCCGTATGTGTTTTTTCCCCCCATCTTCCTTCTCCTAGAAATTTATTGAAGAAAGAGACTTCCTAGCTCAACTTGAATCTTCTTTTCAGAAATGTGAAGAAATTCATAAGAATTTGGGTAAAGTTATACAGTTACTTTTTAATGGAATAGTCTCTTTAAAATAGCATTTTTATCTCTTTAACTTTCTTTATACCTTGACTAGAGGTCCGGTGCACGGATTCGTGCATTGGTGGGGTCCCTCAGCCTGGCCTGTGGGGATCAGGCGAAATTGGCTCTCTGACATCTCCTGAGGGGTCCCAGATTGTGAGAGGGTTGTTCTTGGGTGACACACGCCAGAATCGGGCTCCTCCTCCACTGGTTCCCGGTGTGTCACCCAAGAACAGCAGCTGCCAAGTCACCGAAGCTCCGCAGCTCCTGAGTTGAGCATCTGCCCCCTGGTGGTCAGTGCGTGTCATAGCTACTGGCTGGCCAGTCGAACTGTTGGCCAATCGACTGGTCTCTTAGGCTTTTATATATGTAGATGTTTTATTTTTTTTTATTAATTGATTTTCAGGTAGAAAGGAAGGGAGACAGAGAAACACCTATGTGAGAAACATTGATCAGTTGCCTCTTGTGCACGCCCTGACCTAGGAGCAAACCCACAACCTGGGTATGCGTCCTGACTGGGAATCGAACCTGAAACCTTTTGGTGTAAGGGATGACACCCCACCCGAGTCACCTGGCCAGGGCTACCTTAGTGTTTTACATGCATGTTTTCCTTGGAAAATTCTTGCATCTACTTCTAATATTGTCAGAGTACATATTTATTTTGCCACTGTAACTATGCAAATGTTTTTCTTCACAGTGTTTTCTTAATAAAAAAAAACTTTTTGTTTTGCTCACATTATAGGTGGAGAATATCAGAATGTTAGTGAACAATATACGATGATGGAACATGATATTTCTGCGTGTCGAAAGCGCATAGATGATGCGAAGTCCGCTCTGCAGGAAGTCCTGGCGAGCTGGACAGCGTACACGGAGAAGCTCCGCTTCCTAAAGGCTTGTTTCGAGGAGACGAAGAAGGAACAGATTACAGAGGTATTTGCAGTCTAACGGCACCTTCTCCGGTGTACTTTTTTTGTTGTTCGGAGACCCTCGTCTTCAGCCCAAAAACCAGGGAAGAATAAGCACAGCTGTTGGAAAATTCTCCAAGGTTCGGAGAGAGTTCAGTTTCTTCCTGATGAAACTGCCAAAGACGTTTTCTCCTCATTGTAGGTTTTACACACACACACACACACACGCACAGCTTTATTGAGGTATAAGATACCTACATACACCGTATAGCTTTTGGAAGATTGATTACTAATTTTTTTTTAAAGAAAAGAAAAGACTTAGAGTAGTGGGTCGCATATAGACATATTTGAAACAAATTGATGCTTTAAAAAGTTTAATTTTTCACTTGAAACAAAATAGTGTGCAAACAGAACACATGAAACATAAGCGTATACCAGTACTTTTCAAATACATATGTAGTACAGGGTTTGGCAAATAGAAGGCACAATCAGTATTTGTTTAAAGACTGGGGAAAAAAAAGTTTAATTTTTCAATTCAATACTTTTTATGTCCTTTTTATTAAATGAATTGGGGTGTCACTAGTTCTCCAAACCAGACAGGCTGCAGGTGCACAAGTCCACAGCACATCATTGTACACTGTGCTGCGTGTTTACCACCCACGTCAGGCCTCTGTTCATCACCACCTACCCCCCCCCCACCCTTCTCCACCTCCCCCTAGCAGTCACCACTCTGTTGTCCATGTCCACGAGTTTTTCACCTTTTTCTTTTTTGCTCAGTTCCTTTAGCCCGTCCATTCAATTCTTGTGAGCTCTAAACCCTTTCTGAGTTTCTAGGGGAGGGAAATCAAAGTACTTCCGTGGAGAGGTGTGGAAGACGTCTTAGTGTAATTGATTATGGTTTCATTTGCTATTGATGAGATAATTAGTTTTATGATTCTCCTCTGAAGTAGTATTTGTTTTCCTCTGATGCAAATGGATGTAGCTAGCTTCTCAGACTAAACGTTTTTAGGTGGAAACTAAAATTACTCAACAGAAAAGAGGCTGCTACATGAAGGGAAATTTGTGTGTGTGTGAGCACAAAAAGAGTATTTGAGGGGTTAGTGAGGCATTACTTCTCCCGGCCACATATATTGAGATGAAAAAAGCATGTCTTTGCCTTTCAACAGTTGTGTTTTTAAAGTTCTTTTATTAAAATTAGAAAAAGAACACTTTAAGTCTTGCAGTTCCCAAACTCTGTGCTCAGGTGCCCTGAGCTGCCAAAGAGAACTCTTTAAATTAAAGGGAAATTTTTTAAATTTAAAAAGGTAATTTAAATTTTGAGGGAGATACAAGGCTTGTCTGTTACACTATGCAAATTACTACTAAGCTTTTTTGGACCTGACTACTTAAAAACGAGAGCTTTTAGATGATTTTTTCTGAGTCCATGAATATATTACTGAGACATTACAGTGCCACACTAGAAAAGTTTGAGAACCTTTGCTCTGAGCTCATCAGCCACGTGGAAAGGTGGGAGGTCAGATGCTTCCTAAGAGCCCAGGGCCAGGAGTGGGGTCAGACAGCTCTGCCTGCCGGTTAGCGCTCAGGGATGAGGAGCTAGATCAGTACCGACGGGAGCATCGCTAAAGGGAGGGTCAGAATGTCTGCAGAATCCTCACATTTGCTTGCAGTCAACCTGGGTAAAGATCCGTTTACAGATCATAGAAAAGACAAATATTTTGCCGTTAAAATATCATGTTGCTTATGTTTCTGTAGGTTCCTTCTGAGACACTATCCCAGTGGAACCTTGAGCACACCACGTTAAACGAAGTGGGGAATTTCTTAATTCAAGTCAGCAACGATGAATTTGGGTCATCTATTTCAAAAGAACTGAGAAGGCTGAATAAAAGATGGAGAAAGTTTGTTACAAAAACTCAGCTCGTAAGTTTTTGGGGATTTTTTTTTTTGGTAACAGCTTCATTGACATAAACGTCACATACCATTCAACCCATCCCTGTGTATACGTGGTTTTTAGTATAGTCAGAGCTGTGCAGACATCAGCATAATCAGAACAACTTCATCACCTCAGAAAGGAACTCTGTACCCATTAGCAGTACTCTGCTTTCTCCCACCTCAGCCTGAGAAATCACCTTATGTCTGCACGGATGAGCCTGTTTTGGATATTTCACATTAAGTGGGATCCTATAATATATAGTCTTTTGTTTCTTTTCTTTTTTAGTGTAACATTTTCAAGGTTCATCCATGTTGTAGCATATGTTAGTTCTTGATTCCTTTTTATTGACAAATAATAATAATCTGTGGCAGCCATGGGCAAAGTACGGCCCTCGGGCCAGATCCGGCCCGTTCGGCTGTTCTCTCCGGCCCGTGGAGTCGAAAGAGCGGAGGGTTCTCTTGCTCTCCCCTCTGCTCCTTCACCAGCAGCCTGAGATGAGAGTGCCAGCACGGTCAGGTTGCTTTTGTTCCGGCCATCCAGTCCAGTGTAAGAACCCATTGTGGCCCTCGAGTCAAAAAGTTTGCCCACCCCTGGTCTATGGTATGGCTAGACCACATTTTATTTATTCATTGGCTGGTTGATTTGGCTTCTTTCCACCCTTTTGACGATTCTGATCAATGTTGCTGTGCACATTCATGTACAAGTTTTTGTGTGAACATATAACATACAACTCTCTAGTGGATTTCTTTTACCATTAAAGAATAATGTTTTTTGCCTACTAGATTTCAAGCTCCTGAGAACATACACGGGGCTTTATTTGTCTTTGTATTTGGTATAGCGTGTAATAAAAGCAAACCTTACATAATTTTTGAGTTTAAATTATTAAATTATTCTTTTTCTTATTAACAATTTGATATTGGGGTGTTTTACGGGAAATGCTCCTATTTTAAAATATGTTGAATCTATTATGTCCATTTCTTATTGGTAATAATATACCTTAGCACAAACATAGAAGCATCAAGTGTTATGACATTCATTTTTCCTAGGAAATGAAACTACCGCTTGTAAAAAAGCAGGAACAGCCCGTTCTTGGTAATTCTGAAACCAGGCTGCCCTCTAAAGAAGAAAACCCAGCTGCTGGTTCTTCCACAGACACTCCATTAGAACTTCCTGAAAATCACGATCAGACTACAAAGGTGAAGCAGTCGTACTTGAGAACATTTGTATACAGAAATAATTTTATTTCTGCACTGTTTTTTTCTTTGGAAAAACCCACATTGTTGGAACAGTGGTATGATTATGTGATAATATTTAAAATGTAATCATGTTCCAGTAAAATGCCCAAGTGGTTCCTTTCATGACTTATTCTTCCGAGTCAGCGCTGAGTCTCGCTCGGGGGGAGGAGCATCCCAGACACGCCTGCAGTCAGACCGCTCAGAGTGGAGAGGGAGCTGGTATTCCTCCCTTTCCTTCTGCCTGGTGCGTCACTGCCCAGCTGTAAGCTAACCTCCAGCCTGTGTTTGCTTTCTTCCCATAAAATGGGGAGAACTGTAGTCTTTGTTTGTTGCTTTGTTGGGTAATTAAGAGGACGCTGATAAGAATATCTTATCTATAAAGGAACAAAAAATAAAAACCATACACAGGTATCGTACCTGTGGTTTTGGAAATGTGCCTTCTTCAGAATGACTTACACAGTTTTACTTAAGAATGTAATAATGGCCGAAACCGGTTTGGCTCAGTGGATAGAGCGTCGGTCTGCGGACTGATGGGTCCCAGGTTCGATTCTAGTCAAGGGCATGTACCTTAGTTGCGGGCACATCCCCAGTAGTGGGTGTGCAGGAGGCAGCTGATCAATGATTCTCTCTCATCGATGTTTCTAACTCTATCCTTCTTTCTTCCTCTCTGGAAAAATCAATAATATATATATATATATATATATATATATATATATATATATATATATTTATATATATATTTTAAAAAAGAATGTAATAATGAACTGGCTTCGGCTAGTGGCCATGGCGGACTGCTTATAAGACTAATCAGATAAAATCTTGAGAGATCTGAATTTGTGTAAGATGCTTTTAGAATAGAAGAATATAAAATAGTATATTCTAATACATTTAAAATATGATCTGATAAAAAGAACAACTTTAAGAATGAGTACATCATATAAAGCTAGTAACATCAACCCATAGGATATTGAGAGATTATTCATGGAAAAAGCTTAATTTTGTTGAAATTTGACTCTGTGTCTTCTTCTTGAGGATGTTTTGAAACTACTGTTACTAACAACCGTATTTAATTAAATTGTATATGAGGTTTAGAAATGTTTTTATAGAATCAGTACCCTAATTTTCTAAGATTTTTTTAATCTTCTTATATGTAAAACGAAGACCATAGTAGTTAGCTGATAGGAATGATATTATCATTAGGAAAATATATGTGGCCCTGGCCGGGTAGCTCAGCTGCTCAGAGCATCATTCTGATATGCAAAGGTTGTGGGTTCAATCTTCGGTCAGGGCACTTACAGTAATCAACCAATGGGTGCATAAATAAGTGAAATAACAAATTGAAGTTTCTCTCTCTTCCTCCTCCTTCTCCTCCTCCTTCTTCTTCTCTCTCTCTCTCAAATTAGTAAGTAAAAAATTTAAGAAAGAGAAAATATATGTGAGTAAACCTTTAAATATTTAAAGTGATATATATTATCATAAAATGTTATTATTGTCCAAAACTAATAATGCTGAATTAGCACCCTTTGCGGGGGGGGGGGGGGGGGGGGGGGGAGATAACGTTTTAAAATTGAAAATTATTTTATGATGTAAACATTGTCATTTTTTTTTTCCTACTGTACTTCTTTCTGCTTTTGTTTTTTTTTTGTTTTGTTTTTTTTTTTTTGTTTTTTTTTTTTTTGATTTTTCTCTTTTTTTTTTTTTTGTTGTATTTTTTTTTTTTATTAAGGTATTATCTGTATACATAGCTTATCATTGCCCCCCCCCCCAATATATGCCCTCCCTCCCCAGAGTTTTGTGTCCATTGGCTATTCTTATATGCAAGCATACCAGTCCTTTGGTTGATCTCTTATCTCCCCCAGATCTCCCTACCCCCCCCCCCGCTGTCATTTGACAGACTGCCTGTTGTTTTACTGTCACTATATCAATCTTTCTGTTCATTCGTTTATAATGATCTTTAATATCCATAAATGAGTGAGGTCATGTAGTGTTTCTCTTTCATTGACTGGCTTATTTCACTCAGCATGATGCTCTCCAATTCCATCCAAGTTACTGCAAATGATGAGAATTCCTTCCTTTTTATGGCAGCATAGTATTCCATGGTGTAGATGTACCATAGTTTTCTGATCCATTCATCTGCTGACGGGCACCTAGGCTGTTTCCAAGTCCTAGCTATTGTAAATTGTGCTGCTATGAACATAGGGGTGCATATATCCTTTCTGATTGGTCTTTCTAGTTTCTTGGGGTATATTCCTAGTAGTGGGATTACTGGGTCAAATGGGAGTTCCATTTTCAGTTTTTTGAGGAAGCTCCATACTGTTTTCCACAGTGGTTGCACCAACCTACAATCCCACCAGCAGTGCACGAGGGTTCCTTTTTCTCCACAACCTCGCCAACATTTGTTGTTTGTTGTTTTGTTGATGTTGGCCATTCTGACAGGTGTGAGATGGTACCGCATTGTTGTTTTGATTTGCATCTCCATTGTCATTTTTTAAGTGATAATTTTGAATGTTGTAGGCTGAGGAAGAACCTGAAAAAGAAAACGAAGAATTCACAGGGCAACTCAACGTGTCTGAAGAGGTCGGAAAACTCATCGGAGAAGTAGAAATCTGGGAGGCAGAAACCAAATCTGTTTTGGATCTTCTGAGGCATAAAGATGATGTAGATACTTCGATGGAAGAATCTTTGCAGGTATGAGGGTAAAAGCATTAAAAGGACAGCTTTCATGGTTGTAGACTGAAGTATTAAGATTAACTAACAAGTTTGAGAGTAAAGAGTAATATGACTGCTTGAATTTTCTTAGTTGGGAGTTTTTTTTAAATAGCATGCTTTCTCATTCCTGAATCATTTGCTGTGATTTTTCTTGAAGACAGAGGATAGACTGGAAGGCCATTAATAATACCTTATATAAATCTAAGTTCTTGAATTAATTTTCCCAGCTACGTGACAGAGATTAAAATATTTTCTTGTATGAGAGGGCGATGAAGAAGATAAGCGAGTTCAGTCTCACATAGCTCAGTGCAGCATGAATATAAGCGATTATGACAGTCTGTGCTTTGAAAGCTCATTCACCGAGTAAGCCACTTACCCTTCCTGACACAGGGAGGGTGACGGATGTTGTTAAAACTCCGCTCTGTCTTCATTCTCAGGCAGTCGGCTCATTGAAAAGCAATGAGGCAAGATTGCGTTTTAATATCACTCAGTTCTCCTGGGAACGAAGTCACAATTGTGGTTTTTACTGAGTTCCACGCTCAGCTGTAAAAATCTATGGAGCATGTCATAAATTGCAACAAGATGGAAAGTTCCCGGAATAAAGGAATACTTATGTGATTCTTTCAAATCTACATTTCTGAAATATATATATATTTTGTGTTTTCCTTGTGTATAAGAATGATACTTTTTATTGCTTTGACAATATTATTTAAACTTACCTGTGCCATCTGCCAGTGCTTTCTACTTTTATTTACATATCTATTTGCTTCATCTGGAATTTATTTAAGTAAAAGAAATGAGTGAGAAGTGAGAAATTCAATATTTAAAAATATTTCAAACATACAAACATGCTAGAATATAATTCTGTAAGAAGTAATGATAGTTATTGGATCAAGATACATTGTAAAGTAGTTTTGATATCTATAATAAGAAAAGCCTAAATGACCATCACAACTGAACGGACAACTGAGCAGGCTGTGTGGGGCGACCAGGCCCGCAGGGAGGTCAGTGAGGGGTGACCAAACGACTGAGCAGCAGGCTTCCTGGGTCGGCAGGGCGGGCAGTAAGGGACGATGAGGTCAGTGGCGGGGGAGTATTTAGGGGCAACCAGGCGGGCGAGGAGGGCAGTTGGGGGTGACTAGGCTGGTGGGGGAGCAGTTGGGGGTGACCAGACCAGCAAGGGGGCAGTTGGGGGCCATCAGGCAGGCAGACAGGCAGGTGAGCAGTTAGGACCCAGTGGCCCCAGATTGTGAGAGGGATGTCTGACTGCCGGTTTAGGCCTGATCCTGCAGCTGGACATCCCCTGAGGGGTCCCGGATTGGAGAAGGTGCAGGCTGGGCTGAGGGGATCCCTCGCCATGCACAAATTACGTGCACAGGGCCTCTAGTGTTGTACAGAGCGTGGTTCTGAAAAGATTATTTTCCAATGGTCACTTTCTCCAGTAATATTTACTGGATTCCCTTGTGACTGATTTGGCTTCGAGCAACTTAATTCTAAGGTTTATTACTACTCTCTCAACTTATTTTTCTCTTTATGGACATTACATTACTTAAAGTATTTTATTGAAGTGTTTAGTATATAAGGAATCTATAAAAGACGATATTGCTCAGAATTTGACTGTATAAAATATAAAACTTAAAATGAAAGTTTAAAATAACATCCTTTAGAATATAAATTTGTCTCATTTTGCATTAATAGTTAACTTTTTATGATTTCTGATGAGATTTAATGTAATGTTTAATATGTAATCAGAATGTCTGTTGTGATCTCACTTTAATTTGTTTTAATAGCATCTTATTGCCAAAGGCTCTATGTATGAGGAGCTTGTGTCTAGAATGGAAGACACTTTACAAATGGACATACAAAACGTTTCAAGCCAGGAGTCCCTCCAACATGTTCTCACTGCTGGGCTTCAGGCAAAGATTCAAGAAGCTAAAGAGAAAGTCCAGGTCTCTCTTTAATGTTCCTTATTCATGACTTTAGTCTTTCAAACCAAGTGGTCAATGGGAGGGTGGGGAAGTGGGGGCAGGGATTGCCCTGTAGTTTGGAAATGTTTTATAAAATATAACTCTTGATATATATATATATATATATATATATATATATATATATATATATAGTTGTTGTTAATCCTCACCTGAGTATATTTTTCCATTGTTTTTTTAAGAGAGAGTGGAAGTGAGGGGAAGAGACAGAGAAAACTCCATGTGAGAGAGACACATTGATTGGTTGCCTCCCGAACATGCCCTGTCCCAGGCCAGGATCGAGCCTGCAACCAAGATATGGGCCAAGAATCGAACCTGGGACCCTTCAGTCTATCCACTGAACAAACCTTATCATTTCTTTATAATTTAGAGCATATTAGAAAATATTATATAATAAATTAGATACTCTTATGTCTAACAGGAATATAGGAGTGGCAACACAAAGAAATTACTTATTAATTTGTTAATTTTCTAAGAAGCCAGGCTGAGTGTTGAGAATTTTTTGTCTTCACAGATCAACATGGTGAAATTAGGTGCAATGTTGAAGAACTCGGCTGATGCCTCACCAGACCTGAGTGCCAGGACGAAGGTGGAGGAATCCCTGAAGGAGCTGGAGTCATACATTACAAGGGCTGAGCAGCTACTTGGCCAAAGAGAGAGCCGGGGTGGACTGATTTCAAAATACAAGGTGGGACCTTTTCAACTATCAAATGGCGGGAATCTATTATTAACCAACTGTCTCATTTGAAATCAAGATGTTCCCATCATGTGATTATACACAAAGTTATTGCACCTTTAAAATTTTTTCAAGTTTTATATACATCATTCCCTAGAGACTCTTAAAAATTAAAATGAAGATTTTAAAAAATTCTGTATACTATTGTAGACCTGTCAGATGTGTAATTACTTTATTTATTTATTTAAAGTATGTTTTTATTGCCTTAGCCGATTTGGCTCAGTGGATAGAGCATCGGCCTGGGGACTGAAGGGTCCTAGGTTCGATTCTGGACAAGGGCACATGCCCAAGTTGTGGGCTCAATCCACTGTGGGGGGCATGCAGGCAGCAGCCGATCCATGATTCTCTCTCATCATTGATGTTTCTATCTCTCTCTCTCCCTACCCTTTCCCCTCTGAAATCAATAAAAAATATTTTTATTGACAGAGGGGGGGGGCGAGAGAGAGAGAGAGAGAGAGAGAGAGAGAGAGAGAGAGAGAGAAAGCGAAGAAAAGACCGATTGGCTGCCTCCTGCATGTCCCTTAATGGAGATCCAGTCTGCAGTCTGGGCTTGTGCCTGACTGGGAATCTAACCGGTGACTTCTTGGTGTTTGGAGGGCACTCCGGCCAACTGAGCCACACCGGCTAGGCTCTAATTACATTTAAATAAGAAATATTTTGCAATTTTTTTCAAAAGAATTCAAGAGACACAAATGGGCTATCAAACCTCAAGTTACAAAGAGAAGTCTCCTTTACGTCTTTAGATAGTCTTCATAGAGTTCTCTGTTTAGCTCTACCTGTGAAAGATCTACCAAACTCAGCTTTGAGGACTTGGCAGTGGGATGAGGCTTTCATGTTCTTGCTTGCATCTTTTTCTTTCTTTTTTTTTTTAATAGGAAGCACTATTAATTTTTAACACTAAAAGTCTGGCCAAGTATTTGAAAGCTGTTGAAGAACTGAAAAATAATGTCGCTGAGGATGTAAAGCTGTCTTTGGAAGAAAAGAGTAGCGATGTCTGTGCCAAGTGGGAGGTAAGAACATGCTCATGTATCCAGGGCTCACACTAATGCACCTGACCGTGGGTCTGTCTGTCATCGGAGTCATTCTTCGTATATGTATATGTGTATGTGTGTGTGTGTGTGTGTGTGTGTGTGTGCGTGTGCGTGTGCGTGTGTGTGTGTGTAGATAGATAGAGATTTCAGAGAGGAAGGGAGAGGGAGAGAGAGAGAGAGAGAAACATCAGTGAGAGAGAATCATTCATCGGCTGCCTCCTGCACGTCCCCCACACGGGATGAAGCCTGCAGCCCCGGCATGTGCCCTGACTGAGAACCGAACCATGACCTCCTGGTTCAGAGGTCGACACTCAACCCCTCAACTCTGCTAGCCAGGCTCAGAGTCATTCTTGATCATCCCCCCTGTTTACCCACAATCACAGAGGAGATTGGAGGGGGAAGCAGCAGAGTCCAAGGCCTTCATGTCCGCTCTTTCTTGCCAGTGCCTCTCGCTGTGTCTCCCCCTGGCCGTAGGCGCCACGGTGCTGCCTCGGCTCGGGGACCTTCTGCCTGGACTCCACTCAGGCTTCCGGCGGGCGGCGGCGGCCTTCTGCTGCTGCTGATCTCGGACTGCTTTCCTGTCCCCTCTTCGGCTTTCGTCTCTGTGCAATCAATCCCCAGCATGCAGTTCCCTCGGAGTTTAATATTTAGTGTTTCCTGATTTCCTGGCCGGGTCCTGACTGAGGCAGCATACTGACACACGTACCCGGAGTGTCCGTGACACAGGCGTGGGCGTGGGTGGCAGACAGGCGTGGACTCAGCTGCTATGACCCCGGGGAAGTCGCTTAGCTTCTAGGAGCGTCATTGATACCATGGGAACAGCCCCTCCCGCGTGGCGTGATTGTTGTGAGGGGTTATGGAAAGTGCCTGCCACAGAGGTTGTGTTCAATAAATGATACTCAGTGATGAATATGGTTTTTGTGTATGTGTGCATGTATGAATGAATATATGGAGAGAGGGAGAGAATCAAGTAATATAACTGAATGTCTACTGTTATAAAGGTCCTTTTAAAACACATCAAAGTAAACCTTATTTCAGAACAATTTTGTATTTACAGAATTATTGCAAAGATAGTACACAGAGTTTCAGTATACCCCAGGCACAGTTTTCCCTGTTTTTCACACATATAGTGCCGTTGTCACAATTAATGGACTATATTGGTACCTTACTATAATTAAGTTTGCATTTTAATTTTATTTCCACAGTTTTCCCCTGATGTGCTTTTTAGTCTGTTCCAGAGTCACATTCAGGATGCACATGACAGCACCTAGCTGTTTCTGCATAGGCTCCGATGTGTGTTTCATTAATATTTCCCCCAGTCTGCAGCTTGTCTTTTTAATTCTCTTAACAGCGGCTTTCCCACATAAAACACAGTGTTAGTTCTTAGAAAGGAAAAAAAAAATGTTTATGGGTCCTCCTCCAAGACACAAGGAGGAATGAGAGGTTTCATAAGCTCTCTTTCTGTCATTTGTTAATAAGAGTATTTTTATTATGTGTTTTTAATAAAAACCTTTTCAATAGATTGGGTTCCCATGGTTAATATGTGTCTTGGTTTTCAGTCTCTTCATCATGAACTGTCCTTGTATATTCAACAACTGAAAATAGACCTTGAAAAAGGAAAAATTAGTGACACCATTTCCAGGCTTGAAAAGCAAGTAAATAAAGAAAAGAAACTGATTCGCCGAGGACGGACCAAGGGTCTCATTAAGGAGCATGAGGTAAACCACCTGCTTTCCCTTTACAGCTTGCCCTCATTGTGAGGTTTTTCTTAAAGGGCGGTGGACGACCTTGGCCGGATTAGACTGCCTCTCAGCATGGCTCCGTCTGTCTCGCTCCCTGGGGATTATCCCTTACGCAGTTGAAGCTAACTGGAGCCGGTGATTCTTGCTTTTCAGAAGTGAGGACAATTTAGTGTCGAGTTGATGGTTCATGACTTCCCTTGTATGCTTCAGGGGCCCCGGTCCTTGAGAGTCTGCTTACAAACTATTGCTGATGTACCCACAGGCGCTTTTGTGGGGACGCGGTTTCCTCAAACTGCAGCTTTCGTGAAAGATTTGAAAGCGGGATGTAAACCAACGGGGGCAAATCTCATGGTCTTCTTGTGGTCCCCATCCTGGGCGACTGCGCCCATGTATTTGACAGCACTGGCCCCTCTCTTCACTTTTTTAAAAACTTTCTCCTGCTGTGGCTCTCTTAAAGGCAATTTCTCTTGTCTTTTCTTCTTTTCTTCCTTCCTTCCTTCCTTCCTTCCTTCCTTCCTTCCTTCCTTCCTTCCTTCCTTTCTTTTTTTCCTCTGTGGGAGGGCTTCTTTTTAGTATACTTCACACATTTCCCTTTTCTATTGTGCTGTCTTAACGTTTTAGCTTTGAGAGTCTCTGCTTTTGGCTAATTTCATGATTGTTCTAGGCCACAGGTGGGGAGCATCTGGGCCTTGGGCAGTATAAGGCCCTTGAAATCATTTGGTCCATGCTGAAATCGGTTTCACTCAGTGGATAGAGCATTGGTCTGTGGACTGAAAGGTCCCAGGTTTGATTCCGGTCAAAGGCTTGTACATTGGTTGCGGGCACATCCCCGGTAGGGGGTGTGCAGGAGGCAGCTGGTTGATGTTTCTCTCTCATCATCGACGTTTCTAGCTCTCTGTCCCTCTTCCTTGCTCTCTGTGGAAAATCAATAAAATATATTAAAAAGAAAAAAAGAAAGATATCATTTGGTCTGGCCCTGCCAAGGCGTTAGGGGTGAGTTAATTAAATGTTTGGCCCAATTTAGCAGGCTAATTTTAAGTTGTTTTTAAATTACGTGTGGCCTGTGGATGATGCTATAATATTCAAATGGCTCTTGGAAAAAAGGTCCCCCCCCTGCTCTGGGCAGTGTCACGCCCTGGGGACTGTAGCTGCCCCTCCGCAGTGATGTCGCCTGGATCGTTACTCCCACCGAGTCCCTCCCCTGACTCCGGTGCAGTTTCTCCCTGAGACATCGCCAGTGTTCCTCAGAGCCCCACCATCAGCACGTCCAGCATGAGCCAGCCATAGCTCCTCGTAGACGTTTCTTCCTCTGATGGACCCTGGTCTGGGAGGGCTCTGCTGTCTCAGAATCTCCTCCCTCTCCTTCCCTTCCTGCCCACGCAGCCCTGGTGCAGTCAGCTGCCAGGGCCCATCTGTTTCTCTGCAAAGCAGCTGCTTTTCCATCCTTCCCGTCGGTGGTGGCGCCTGGCTTATTTCCTCGACATCCTGCGGGTTGCATCATCTCCCATACCCGTCACCGAGCGACCCCTGGGAACCACAGGTCTTGGGTCACCGACTCGCCGTTACTCCCGGGACACCTCCAGCCTCCCTAGGAGACGTTCAGTCCCTCACCGTCTGGCCCCAGGACACGCCTCAGCCTCTCCTTTCCTGTGCTGTGCCCGCCACACACTAGACTGCCATCCCCTCAGAGCATCTGGAGCCTTTCTCCCTTGGCTGATAACTCCTGCTGGGAACACCCCCCCCCCCCCATCCCCCTTTACCTGCTGTCTCCTCGTTCTTTCTTTTTTTAAAAAATATATATTTTATTTATTTTTTTACAGAGAGGAAGGGAGAGGGATAGTTAGAAACATCGATGAGAGAGAAACATCGATCAGCTGCCTCCTGCACACCGCCCACTAGGGATGTGCCCGCAACTGAGGTACCGTATTTGCCGGCGTATAAGACGATTTTTTGGCCCTGAAAAATATGCCTCCAAGTGGAGGGTAGTCTTATACGGCAAGTATATAACAAACTCTGTATTTTGAGTGGAAATGTTAGGGGGTCGTCTTATACGCCCAGTCTCTTATACGCCGGCAAATACGGTATTTTTCAGGGCCGAAAAATCGTCTTATACGCCGGCAAATACGGTATATGCCCTTGACCGGAATCGAACCTGGGACCCTTGAGTCCGCAGGCCGACACTCCATCCACTGAGCCAAACCGGCTTCTGCCTCCTTGTTCTTTCTGCGTGAAGCGTGGGCGGTTCCCTCACGTGGCTCCTGAGGCAGGTGGTGGGTCTGCCCTCGCACTCGTCACACTATCTGCTCGTTATCTGTGTGACCGCTGTGGGGAGGAACACGTTTCCCTCCGCCCCCTTGGGGGCCCCCAGCTGGGTCTGAAAATTAAACTGACGAAGACTCACAAGAGAAAGGGGCACACGTTTTATTGAATTTTCACACGCACGTGGGAGCCTTGACAAGAGGTTGAAGACTCGTATAAGTGAGCAGAGCAGGAAGTCAGGATTACAAAACAGCCCGTTTGTGAAGGATGGACCAGGCAGAAGCGTGAGGGCGGGGCGGTCCGCGGTGAAGAGGTGACAGGCTTCTTGGGAGGGGGATCCAGGTTCGCTAACCAGGTTGGTTTGCAGGCCCCTCGGGTGCGGGTCCCGGCTGAGAAGTGTTTATCTCCAGTAAAAGGAGACAATTTCCCATCTTTAGGCAGAAAACAGGGAGCTTTTTCTGTGTTTACGGCTCCTTTTTTGTTTTTAAATACGTTTTTATTGATTTTTAAATGAAGTCAATAAAGGGGAAGGGAGAGGGAGACGGAGAGAAAGACCTATGGGTTGCTTCTCTTATGCACCCAACGGGATCAAACCCGCAATCTGGGCCTGTGCCCTGACCGGGAATCGAACCAGGGACCTTTCTCAGTGCACGGGGGCCATGCCCAACCAACTGAGCCACACCAGCCAACTGCTTCTTCATTTTCACGTCCAAGGGGCATATTTTGGGGTGACACATTATGGTTTCCACATCACGGGGCCGCGGCAGATCCCCGTAGGGCCGACTGCTTCATCGGCGCTTCCCCGTGCCCCTCCCCACCCCAGGCACGTGGTGGACAGGCTGACAAAAGATTGCTGCTGCTGAGGTCACACACATCTGTGAGTGTCTGATCCTCCCGGACTAATTATGTAAGCTCATCTGAAACACATTTCCTGCCTCATTCCCCCCATTAGGCCTGCTTTTCCGAGGGAGGCAGCCTGCACCAGCTCGATCACCACATGGCGGCCCTGCGGGGGCTGTGTGAGGAGCTGGCCTCCCCGAGGAGTCAGCAGGACCTGAGGAGGGTGCTCCAAGAGTATGAACAGAAGATAGAAAGGCTCCGGAAGTGTGCTTCTGAGATCCACGCGGCACTGCAGCCCCCCGCGGGAGGCCCGTCGAAAAACAGGTTAGTGCTTCCTCATAGCCTCGCGGGAAGGGGGGAAACGAGAGAAAGCCTCTTGCAAAACGGTCTGGCTTTGGATATGAGGATTAGGCATCCTCTTTTTCCGGCTTCATGACTCTCCCTCCATTTCAATACGCCATTTTGATTCCTTCCTAGGGGCACCGAGAACGGAGGAAGGAATGACCACGGTGCGGCGCCGTCTGCAAACTCAGATACTCAGCCACCGGCGGAAAAGGTGTCACATGTGGATAGTGTCTGTTACAAGTAAACTCAACGAAGAAGGCCACGTGCATAACACTCCCCTTCTCATTAATTAAGTGACGGGTTTTAATGACCTGAGAGGCCCCTGCAGCTGAGAAGCCCCACTCAAGTCGTGCAAGGAAGATTGCTTTTCAGAGAATTAGAATGCGCTTAATTCTCCACTGAGGGAACAAACAATTTTTTAAAAATAGACCTTTTTAAAAAATACATATGTTTTATTGATTTTTTTGCAGAGAGGAAGGGAGAAGGATAGAGAGTTAGAAACATCGATCAGTCGCCTCCTGCAAACCTTCCACTGGGGAGGTCCCCGCAACCAGGGTACATGCCCTTGACCGGAATTGAACCTGGGATCCTTCAGTCTGCAGGCCAACACTCTATTCACTGAGCCAAACCGGTCAGGGCAGAAAGAGACCATTTTGACCATTATTGACTGTGCACATTATCAGGGAGGGTATAAGAGGTTAAGTTTAATCTGTACAGATGCCTTGGCATCATTGAGATGAGCTAGTTCATTTCTCATTTATCTTTTCCTCATTATAATGTCTTTTACTTTCCTCGGGAACTGAATTTGCATGTAGAATCCTAGGTAAATGGGCATGCACTGTATCTCGCAGCCCCGATGGCCAGTGAGAGGGGTGGGGCAGAGCACAGTGTGTGAGTTTTCAGAGGTCAGCTCCTGCACGCGAGGCTGCTGTCTGCAGCTGACCATCCCTCTGTGGTCACAGTCAGCCAGAGCATGTAGGGGCCAGGAGAGCTCCTTCAGACCAAGTAGAAGGTGAGACTCGGTGCAATAAATCTCTATCTCATGGGAGGGCCTTTCTCTGAGCTGAGAAAACTCCAATAAATTGTGGTACCTTCTGGTATGCTGTATACGGAGTCAGTACTAAGCCTTTGTATCAAAAACTTTATCTGTCCTAGACAATTAAGTACGTTGAAGATATTATGTTGACTATTTTGCATATCTACTTAGGCAGTGGGATCGGTTAAGAATTTGAGCCTGGCACCAGAGTTGAAGCCTGAACAGGAAGAAAAGGATCACAGTGCATCTATAAGTAGCTTACGAGACAGGTAAGCTCTTTTATACAACTGGAAAGCCCATCAGAATAACTTCATGAATGCAAACATAGTATGTTTTAATAAGTTCTTATTATGCTTGGGTCAGGATTTTTGCATGTGGTCCAGTAACTTCAACAGAAATTCCTGGGATTTCCTCATGCATAATTGATAGTAATTGAAAGACTTTTTTGTCTTATTTTTTTATTTTTATTTTTTTTTGTTTTTCGTTTGTTTGTTTTTTGTCTTGTTTTTTTAATTAAGTCATGTCACCTTTAATTTTCCCCAGGTATGATACACACACAGGAACCCTTGAACTACACCTGCAAAACAACAAAGTGAGGATTACTTCTGATTTCCCTGGCGATGGGGAATGGAGTAGTGCTTGTCTGCAGGATAAACTGGAGGATCTACAGGTGATGATTGAACATATTATGCAATTTATCTTTTGTTAGAAAACAATACCACCATGAATACAGATGTCACCATTTTTGTGGAGATCCCATATGCCAGACATTTCCAAGAACTTGCTTGGGTTGCATGTCTAATGTCATCAGGTTGCAGAAAGTGATTTGCATCCAAGTATCAAACCAAAGACTTTGGCTCAGGGTCCTAACTTATCGCCCTAATTTATTGATACTCTCTATATTGTGGCTTGCGGAGTTTCTTGTTGTGCTTGGGATGGGAATGAAGGCTTCAGGTAAATTGGTCCAAACAGTGTAGTCGGAAGCGATTTTAACCAACACTGCTTACTTCTAGACTGCTCTAAACTTAACAATACATGGAAAACCAGTGACTCTAAGTACTTCTCGGTTGTTCATCGTCTTACCCAAGCTGTCACAGTGTCTGTCTGATGTCGGGCCGTAAGGAGGGGGCAGGCAGTGGGGGGAGTTTTCACTCTTTAGTGCTGGGTGGTCTTCCTGGAGAGCATCAGAGGAAGCCGTGCATTTGACTCAAGAGCTCCAGGAACAGCTGGTGGTAGGCACTTCAATCGTAAGCTCTACCAATGAATACCTTCCTTAATTGGAAGATGATCTGGGCACGGCAAGGCGACACTTGTAAGCTTGGGAGTGCATTAGAGTGAGCCCTCACAGAAAATCCATCGGGTAGAGAAAGGGCCAGATGTGGTTTCTGTACCACCCTCCCATATTTACTCGTTTCTTCCTCTGACTGGCCCCTCTCTGTTTTTCATCTGAATAAGCAAAATTTATGTGGTAAAATCTCAGCTGTTCAAATGATGGATTTAGCATGTTTTCAACGCAATTAAGGAACTGTCTTGAGACCTTACTCCAGGGACTGAGTAATGAGTTGGTTAGAAAAGCTATACTAATTCTTGGGGAAAGTGAAGAGCAAATTATACTGGTGAGTAAGCAGTAAAATTTTGTAATGCCCCCCCCCCTTTTTTTTTTAAAGAATCAATATAAGGAAGGCACTGAAAGGGTATAGAATTTTTAGGTATTTAATTATAAATCAAATTAATTTCTTTATTCACTTCTCATTTGCTATAAATAGTTTTGGTTCACTCAAATTTTCTTTTAGTTTAGGGAGAAACAGATTTATTCTCTAGAGCAGTGTTTCCCAAACTTTTGACATATGTGTACCCCTTGTATAATTTTCGTAACGCTGAGTACCCCTCATCAAAAAAAAAAGGATGTATTTTAATAACAATCAAAATATATTTATTTTTTTGTACATACACAAAATAATAATAAACGAAAAATAAAATTATTTATAATAAAATATAAACAAAAGTTATATTATAAGTAACATTTATTTGCACACCGGACCATCTTACGCCTCACAAGACTGTCTTGACTTGACTCATGAGAACGTAGAATTAGGTGCAGCTAAGCACGGTGCAGTGCATATCCCCACCAAACTCCGGTGCAACGCGTACCCCCACCAAACTCTTCCCGTATCCCTGGGGGTACGCGTACCACACTTTGGGAAACACTGCTCTAGAGGAAATAGAAAGTCTGTTCTTACAACTCTGTCTTTCTGAATTGTTTTCTGTGTACCCAGCTTAGGGGAGGGGGGTTTGGATTTGGGTGGAAGCCATATTGTTGACTTCTTTGACTTCATTAAAAGGGTCCTCTGACAGCATAGTTAATATCATTGTTCCCTGATGGATCCTTTGCTTGTAGATGGTTGGAAAAAATATATTTTCTTAATCCTCACCCGAGGATATTTTTTACCATTGATTTTTAGAAAGAGTGGAAGGGTGGGAGGAGGAGAGAGAGACATCCACGGGACAGAGGCACATCTATTGGTTGCCTCTGGCACTTGTTCTGACTGGGGCCAGGGATTGAACCTGAGACCAAGATACATGCCCTTGATGAGGAAGCAAATCCTCAACCCTTTGGCCCGTGAGTCGATGCCCTAACCACTGAGAAAACTGGCCAGGGTGGAAAATACTTGTTTTAACGTATTTTAAGGGAAATGTTGTGCCCGCCGTTTGTGGCTGTCTCATTTTGTAAGAACAGAATGATTGTGCCTGCTCACCCATAAGCCGATAAACAAGTGTATGTGTTCCATCCAGGCCTTAAAAAGGGAAACTGATGCTTGCTGGAAAGAGTTTGAAACCACGTCATTGCAGTTAGAAGAGCTTGAGAGTGACATAAAGAAGCCTTTCATAATGAAAACAAGAGATACATTAAAGAAGAAAGAAAGAGAGTTCCAGATGACTCTTACTACCAGGTATAATTCTGAGGTCTAATCCTGATGAACTTACTAAACTTGTAAATGCCATTGTAAGCTCGGCTAGTACTGTACTCGTATGTTCTTTTACTTAGCTGTCACAACACCCTAAGAGAGGCTGCCATCATGATTGTTATTCTACTGATGAGCAAACTGATAGGGAGGTTAAATGACCGAACCAACCCTCTCTACTGGCCAGAGCCTCGGTGGAATTTAAAGTCTGTTGAGTTCTAAAGATCATGCTCCTCCCACTCCCCCAACCCCCCCACCCCGTGCATGAATTTGGCCAGGCTGCGTAACCTCTCTGGGCCTTGATTTCCTTATTTCTAAAATGAAAGTGCTATCATTAGCCTTACACACAGGATGTGTATCCCCAGTACATGTCCCTGTTTTTACCTTGGAGGAAACTGAGGACAAGAATCTATGTTAACTACCCAGGGTCACGCATTCCAATTGATTATTAGTTAGAGCCTGTTCTTGGAATTCTAGTGCATTTCCATGAATAAAATAATTAGTATTCATGATGAGGTTTTTTTTTTTGTCATCAAGGCAGCGTTAAATGACATTCAGTAATTTGTATTTTACAGTTTTTCGTTTAGCGTGGTGTATCCATTAGCTGGTAAGAATACTTGTATAGGAAACCACTCATTCTTTGGCAGTTTTGGATCACTGGGTTTTGTGTTTTAATGTGATGATCTGTACCTACCCGTGTTTCCCCGAAAATAAGCCATCCTCCGAAAATAAGACCTACTTCATGGAAACATAATACATCCCCTGAAAATAAGACCTAGCGCATCTTTGGGAGCAAAAATTACTGTAAGACACTGTCTTATTTTCGGGGAAACAGGGTACATGGTATGTATTGCTATTGGACAGTTATTTTCCGCTCTTGGTTAAGTCACGGCATCAGTGTATTGTACAGGGTATCTTTCGTCTCCGTTTCCCCCTCACATCTGGCTTCTCTCGCACCCAGAATGGAGTCTCTGGAGACCGCGCTGCAGCTTGTGGTGCCCGTGGAGAAGGCGTCGCTCCTTCTCTGCGGCTCAGACCTGCTCCTGCTGCACGACGTGGCCGTCGAAGACTTCCACCTCACCGATGCTGCTGGCGTTTATCAAAACCTGAAGGTACATTCCCGTCCTCACAGGACAGTCATAGGATAATCGGTTCCTCGGAGATTTGCATATGCATGCTTATGCTCTTTTAATTATGCATCAATGATACGTATTTAGAATATAAGCTATGACAGAAAAATCTTTAATAAGTTATACTTGTCATTTATTTTTCAACTCTTTAATTCCTTTCAAATGTGGAAGCAGGTACTATGGAGTAACAAGGTATTTTCTTTGAATTCAAAAATGAAGGATTCCTTACGAATGCCTTCTCCAGTGACTGAAACCTTACGTATCATGCTGAACTCATCTGCATATATCGGCATATCCCACAGTTCACTTACTCCAGATCCCATCATCAATACAAAATAGTGAGGTTTTTACTTCAGATTATAAACAGATGTCTCAACAGTTTTGATCTGTGATTATTTTCATTGAAGCAATATCTATATATATAGATCTAGATCTAGATCTAGGTATAGATATATAGATATATACATACACACACACACACACACTTATTTTCTTTTGGGGATTGAAACATCAGGAAGGGTATCAGATGATAAAGCCTCTGGGCCATTTGGTCATTTATAAAAAATGTTGAAACTGTCAGTCCTGGCTAAACTGAGAAGCAGTTCTCTCCATTAAACCTAGTTACATAATTTGAGGTGAGTTTCTGCCCTGCAGCTGTTTCTTTTTTTCTACCTCAGCCCTTTCAGCTCTTCTTACCTTAATTTTAGGATATCCAGGATTCCATAGCAAAGCAGATAGACATTTGCAACAACCTGGAGCAGCTGGGCAACTTTGCCTTAAAGGAGTTACACCCGCTTGATGTACGCGCCACGCGGACTATTATCCTGAAACAGAGGTCGCAGCTGGAGGAGAGGAAGCACCGGATCCAGAGGAGCAGAGACGCCCTCCGGGCCCTGGAGGACTTTCTGGCTTCTCTGCAGACGGCTGCGCTCCCCGGTGGGCCGGCCACAGGCCCGGCGGCCTCCGGTGCACCGGCGGCGGCGGCACCAGAAGACACTCCGGCAGTAAAAAACAAAGAGGGAGACATGTATCTGATGAAAGAGAAGGCCAGGCATCTGGATAAACGTCTGAAGATGCTTGACATAAGCTTTAAAGACGCCGAACGGGGCGAAGCCACGTCCTGTGAGAAGCTTCTCAGTGCCCTGGCCCAGCCCTTCCTTGAGACCCGTGGCTCCGGCGGGCAGGAGGAGCTCACGGAAGGAGACAAGTTACTGGACGCTTGTATTTTCAAAAATAACGAACTCCTGAGAAGCATTCTGGAGGTGCAGAGTCAAGTCAGTAAAATCGGTCTGAAGGATGCGACGGCTCCAGCTGTCAAGCAGCGGTAAGTGCTGTTCCCGTCAATTCCCCCGCAAGGTGACACCTTTCCGTATTTTCAAATAGCTGTTGGGTGAAGCAGATACTTCCCGTCTGTCTCTGCCCCGTCCCACTCTGCGCAGCGCTCAGCATTCTTTCCTGTAGATTTTCCAGACAAACGTTCTTTCTGTTGACGTCGTGTCTTTACCAAAATGTCCTGTAATTCTTTTCCTTGTGAGGTTTTCATTCTCACGGACAAAGGAGGGGTGACCTAAGATGTGGACACAGTACGCAAGTTGCTGCGGAGTCGCTCCAGTGCAGTGTCTTCGCTGCGTTCTCTTGGTGGGGGAGGACTGGAACTCTACACATATGGTCACAAAGAAAGAAGTAGTTGCCGAAACCGGTTTGGCTCAGTGGATAGAGCGTCGGCCTGCGGACTGAAGGGTCCCGGGTTCGATTCCGGTCAAGGGCATGTACCTTGGTTGACTTTCACGTGTGGGTATCAGTAAGACTCTTGAAAATAGATGGCATCAGGAGTTGGGAGAGAGGTCGGGGTTACAGGTCTGCATTGGGGAGTTACTAGCATTTTGGAATGCTACTTTTAAAGCCATGAGTAGCGGAGTGAGTTGTTAGGGGTGGGGAACCTTTTTCCTGCCAAGGGCCGTTTGGATATTTATAACATCATTTGCGGGCCATACAAAGTTTTCAACTTAAAAATTGAGTTATACCCAGGGGGCCATGTGCCCCGGGTGAGCCGTCTTCCCCAGGGGGGCCAGGTGTCCCGGGAGAGCCATGTGCCCTGAGAGACATGTACCCCGGGAGAGCCATGTGCCCTGAGGGAGACATGTACCCTGGGAGAGCCATGTGCCCTGGGGAAGCAGTGGGACCCGGGGGGAGGGGCTGTGTGAACCAGAGGAGGAGCGGACTGTATTCTTGTGGTCCTGAGATAGTCACCATAAAACAAGCAGACTGCCAAATGACAGCTGGGAGGGGAAGGAGACCTGAGGGGAGATAAGAGAACAACCGAAGGACTGGTATGCATGAATATAAGTACAACCAACGAACACAGAACTCTGGGGAGGGAGGGCATGAATGGGAGGTGGGGGGAGGGGCAATGGTAAGATACGTACACATATAATACTTTAATAAATTTTTAAAATTTGAGTTATATTTGGTCAGACATTTAATGAACTCACCCCTGATGCCTTGGCAGGGCCAGACCAAATGATATCGAGGGACTTCTATGTCCTGCAAGCTGGACATTTCCCCCCCTTGGTTTAAACAGACAAGAGGAGCGGTCAGTGGTGTACGCTGGGAGGAGGGGGCCGTGGGAGACGAGGAGGAACGAGGCAGAGACGCTGAGGTGTGGTCAGGGGAGTGGAAGGGAAAATCAAGAGCGTCCTGGGAGCCGCGTGAGGGCCTTCAGGGAAGAGGCTGTAAGCACCGGTGCCGGATGCTGCTGACCAGTGGGGGACGGTGGGGATTTGAGGGGAGCATGAAGTCGGCAATGCGGTGGGTCCCGGAGGTCTCGTCGTGCAGTTTTGGGAGGAGCTGTAGGGAATGAAAGCCTGATGGGAGTAGACGCAAGAGAAACGGGAAAAGAGCAAGTGGAGACGGTGAAGATCTGATACAAGCAATTCAGACCCCGGTGAATGCGTTAATTGCTCCAGGATCAGCTTGCACCTTAACACCCTTAGCTCACATGACTCTTTTTCTGATAGGGGAGAGCTTGTTGTACACAGGGTGGACGTACAAGTTTTCCCCTCCTCCTCGGGCCCCCACCCCCTCCCCTAGCAGCCTTGTAGTGCTCTCCGGTGTATCTCTTCTCCCCACACCGGGCTCTTCCCCCACTCACTCACGCACACCCACTCCTTCTCTTTCCTCACGTGCATGCACACACCCTTTATAAGCGTGTTCATCACAGAAAAATGTTACCGTGTTTGGTTTTCTGTATTCATTTTAATAAAGCCCCGTATTAGCATAGTGGGAATGCAGAGAGCCCCCTGAACTCTGTATAACGGCAATTTTCAATGTGTGATTTTTGTCTTCATGAACCTCCCGAGGACAAATTGGAGGAGGTGGTGTGTGTGCTCCCCATATTACCCTCATTCGCATCCTGTCAGATGGGCTGATGACTGGCTACCTTTTCTCTTTCATCATCAAGGAAAGAGTCGTTAAGCAGACTGGATAAGGTCCTCGATGACTACGAGAAAGAGAAGAAACTCTTGCAGGAAATGGCGAGTTCCCTCCCACAATTCAAAGACGGCCGAGAGAAAGCTCTGAATCAGCAGTGCCGGAACACCGCGCTCCTGTGGGAGAGCGCCAAAGGCTCCGTCACCGAGAGGTAAGGATGGAGCGTGCACACACACACACACACACACACACACCCGCCACGGCCACACGCTCCGCGGCACAATCACAACTCAATCCAGGCGCCTCGAGGAGGGCACGCAGGCGTCCGCACTGCCGCTCTCTGGGCCGATGTCTGGGCAGCTCTGGAGTCACAGACTGTGGCTTGAATGAATCGAGCAGGTTATCTAAGGAAGGTAACAGACACACAGTCTGCTAAGTACCCTCCCCTCCCCTGACTTTGTTCTCTGTGGCTGCTGTAACCAGCTACATCGGATTTAGTGGCTGAAACAGGTCACGAGCTTTTATTGCAGTCTGGAGGTCAGAAACCCCCCAACCAAGTTTTGTCACTTTAGGAGTGAGTCCCTTTACTTGCCTTTATTTTTTTTTGTCTTTTGGAGGCTTTCTCCTGTATTCCTTGGCTTGTGTCCCTTATTTCCATCTTGAAAGCCAGCAGTCTGGCATCTTCTAATCTCGGTCTCTCTCTCTTTCTCTCCCTCTCCCCCTCCTCGGCCCTCCCTCACCTCAGTGGGAAAGATATCCTTGGATGAGAACGGAAAAACAAAAGCTATTGCTGCTGTCAGTCCCTGGGAGGCTTGGCCCTCTGCTGATTCCCCTTAACTCTGCTCTCTGTGGTCCTTCCGCCCCCGAACTCCAGCCGAGCACCCTTCCTGTGCTTTCCTTCCGGGCCCTGGGCGTGTGGTGGTCAAAATAGAGCCTCTCCGTGGTGTTGGACCTCGTCCGCCCTTCAGTTTTAGAGAGGAAGGAACTGAGGTTCTGAGACCTAAAGTAACTTACCTAAGGCCATACATACATCCAATTAGTTCCCAGCACAACGAGAAACCAGGTGTCCTCACTGCCGCGTTGTCTGTCCTACACTTTTTAAAATGGGCTCAGTCTGGAACGAGTTAAATAGACATAAACAACCTGTGACTTGCTGAATCAACACCGAAACAATCTCCAAGAATAATTCTAGGGAGGCAACAGTTTTTCAAGATTATTTTTGGTTAAGGATGGAATGGAGATGCCAATTCCAAACCTCAAGGAATTTAGGTTTCTCCCTGAGGTAACCTAAATTTACATCTAGGGACTTTTTCATATCGATAGGGTGAAAATACGAGTCCAATGTATTGGACATGCCCCTTGGTGTGGCACATACATGCCGCCATTTTTGGTTAAATTGGCAAAGCTATCATAAACCACGTCAAAAAGAAAAGGAGAGAAAGAACGGCCTTACTATTTTCAGACGTTTAGCTGTTTTACATTTTCCCTTTTTTGATAGCCTTGACCAGTGTGAACGCGTCTTGGAGCTCCTAAAACAGTATCAGAATTTTAAAAGCGTCCTGACCACTTTGATTCAAAAAGAAGAGAATGTCATCTCCCTGCAGGCGTCGTACATGGGGAAGGACAACCTGAAGAAAAGGGTAGCGGAGGTGAGTCCACACGCCCAATGATACCCCCGGGGCCTCGCTCACACGCCTGCAATAAAGGGGATAATTACAAACGGGGTCTTCTTCAAAACCTGGTTTAAAAGAAGTTACTAGTGACTGTTTTTTCAATTTATATTTTTATCGATTTTTTTTTTTTTACAGAAAGGAAGGGGAGGGAGAGAGAGTTAGAAACATTGATGAGAGAGAAACCTCGATCAGCTGCCTCCTGCACACCTCCCACCGGGGATGTGCCCGCAACCAAGGTACATGCCCTTGACCGGAATCGAACCTGGGACCCTTTAGTCCACAGGCCGACGCTCTATCCACTGAGCCAAACCGGTTAGGCCTAGTGACTGTTTTTTGTTTTTTATTTTTTTTTAACCAAATATCCAAGAATTTATTGAGTATGTCAGCAGAGCTCAAAAAAAAAAAAAAAAAAAAAAAAGAATCACCCCCCAGGTTGAGGCTGGGTGGCCTGTCTGGGTTCGGCGCTGGCGGTGTGGCTGTGTTGGAGTCCGGGGATCCATGTGTGCACTGACCTTCTGCCTCAAGCAACCAGACACTTCACTGCAGTCCTGAGAGAATGACGACAGTGGGCAAATCCCCTGAGGTTAGTGGTCAGAGGGGAAAGTTGCCTTTTTACTTACTTGCTTTCAGCAGAGGTGCGTGAGCTGATCTCCAGGTGGTTGTGTCTGTGTTCATGGCCTCTCCCAGCACAGCTGCATACTCTAAGGAGAACAAACCTTTTTGGACACTAGGTGTCCTTCTCTTCTGTGCTTTTCTGTGGTTATCCGTCAGAGTGGCAGAAAGGGAGGCGGCGATTACACTGTCCTGTTTGCTTATCCACCGGCACGCCGCTTTCCCTGCTGGCCTGGGACCCCGATGCTAATGGGCGGCCAGAGAGTCGGAAGCACGTGCTGCTCCATCAGCTGGTTGTTAGAAAGCAATGTTGCCAAACTTCCCCGTTGCTGAGAGCATCATCAGTAGAAGCTTACGTGGACGATTTATTCTCTATCTGGAAGCCCCGTCCCTGAGGCTGCGGGGGCTCTCGGGGTGCCGGCACATGGCCGGTGCCAGGCCCGAGGAGGAGCCCCTGTCAGGGACCCACCTTCTCAGACTCAGTTTCTTTCTTTTTTTTAAAAAAAATATACTTTATTGATATTTTATAGAGAGGAAGGGAGAAATATAGAGAGCTAGGACGTCGATGAGAGAGAAACATCAACCAGCTGCCTCCTGCACACTGCCCACCGGGGATGTGCCCGCAACCAAGGTACATGCCCTTGACCGGAATCGAACCCGGGACCTTTCAGTCCGCAGACCGACGCTCTACCACGGAGCCAAACCGGTTTCGGCAAGACTCAGTTTCTTGAGGCTGACCAGTCAGAAAGGGGCTTGTTTAGATGGAAACCAGTTGTACAGTGGTGACTGTGTGACTGGTCTTCCATGAGGGAGGCCTCCCACACCATGCGTGGGTAGTTAGTTGGAGTTCCTCTGTTGCCACCTGTCCAGCAGAGCAGCATCTGGGCGTGGTGGTCTCGGAGTCTGAGAGGCCCCTGTCCTCATCGCAGTGGGTCCAGGGCGCTGTGGTTCCCTCGGTGCTCAGAATCCAGCACGATCAGCCGTACAAGGTCCCTTCACCCGTGCGTCCCAGTTCACGTAACGACCCTTCTATGGGCCCCTAACGACACTTTCCTATTAGCCGCTCTTATTTCAGACTCAAGGTCTCGGCTGTAGTCACTGTCCTGTCCCCTAAGTCCCTGTCTTGTATGCTGACCAGACGTATCTGGCCCCTCTTGCTTACAGCTGGTCTTGGTCTGTGCTAATCCTTAGTCCTACCTTTGTCCTGCTACGTGGGATCCTGTTACCAGCAAACAAGCTCTGTCTATCCTGTTTGGTGAGGTAGCACCGGTAGAGGACCAACAGCGCGCCTGGGACTTAACCTCTTACTGGCGTCAGTCATGATGCCCGCTGTGTGTGTGTGTGTGTGTGTGTGTGTGTGTGTGTGTGCGGTTGTGGGGGAAGAAAAAACTCTTCTCTCTCCTCAAGCTTCTTTTTTGGATGGTCTGATAATCAAACCGACATGAGACACATTAGCTAGAGAAAGGAACAAATTCAACGCAGCTGTTTGGGAACCCGGCCTACATGAGAGAGTCAGCGAACACTTTCTGCTGAAGTTGATTTTAGCTCTAATAATCTATGGGCCACAGAGAGGCACTTGGCCTTTGGCCTCTCTGCAGTTCTAAATGTTCCCGCTTCTCAGTCACGTGAACACTCTTCCCGAACCCATAACTGTGTAACCAACCCTGTAGTTTTAGCAGGAAAAATTCCCTCCGTCACCTTCAGGCAGGTGGCCCCTCTCCCGAATGGCTCTCATCAATGGGAATCTAAGTCCAGGGATGGACGCTTCTGCCATCCTTAGTGCTGCTATGGCTGTTGTCTCTGTCTGTTTGGGCTGCTATCACAAAAATACCATAGTCTGGGTGGCTTATAGACGATGGAAATTTATTTCTTACGGTTTTAGAGACAGTTTTCACAGTTTATAACATTTTGCTGTTGATTGCCCCTCCTCCCCTGAAAAATCTGTGTTCTTATATGCAAAGTATATTCATTTCATCCCATCAGCCCCCAAAATCATCAACTCCAAAGTCTAAGTCCAAAGTCTCATCTGCATATCACCTAAATCAGATGTGGGTGAGACTCAAGGCACGTTTCATTCTGAGGGAAATTTCTCTCTAGCAGCTAACCCATGAACCAAACAAATTATGTACTTTCAAAATGCAGGGGTGGGACAGGTAGGCATATCCATTCCAAAAGGGAGACATAGGAAAGAAGAAAGAAGGAAGACCACAAGCTAGCAAGGCAAACAACATTAAACCGTAAGGCTTAAGAATAATCCTCTTGGGCCCGCTGCTCTGCCTCCCAGCCCACTGGACGGCCACCTCAGCCCCGTGGCGTAACTGATGACCCTCCCGTCCCCAGTGGCTCTCCACAGGAGCCTCTGCGGCTCTCCTAGCATGGGACCCTGCACCTTCAGCGCCCCTGGCCTGAGACTTGTGGCTGTCTTCCCTCACACAGTGGCCAGGACAAGATAACTCTCTGGAGTCGCTTTTATTAGGGCACTAATCCTGTTCCTGAGAACGCCACCCTCATGGCCTAATGACTTTCCAAAGGCTTCATCTCCTAATACTACTGCATTGGGGATTAGGATAAGAGCTTTTTAGAGTTTCTTATTAAATAACATAAAAACTATATGGCCAATTAATGAACGGTAGCGTTATTACTTACGCCCAGATCTATTTGACTGCAAAGACGTGTTTCAACCATCACAATAGTGTCTTCCCTGAAAGCATAATGAAGTGTGTGTATGACAGAAGTAAAAACTGGTTAACCTAGCTTCATCCGCACCCCTTCTCACCTGTAATGGTTAGCTCACAAAAGGTTGTTTTAAAATTAATAACTAATTTTTAAATGTCAAAGTCCAGGCATTAAAAATTTTTGTTATGTTGAGAATCTTATATCTAACATGGTGTCTAGCATATAGGCACTTTATAGATTTGCTGAAGTAACGTATTGTTTTGTATGGAAGAAGTAGGAGTTCTGGTACACTGGTGTTTAGTTTTGTTCTCAGACACTTTTTTAAATGACCGGATAAAAGCAAATTGTAGGGCTGCTAATCGTTCACACAACTTTCGGTCAATTTTGTGATGGCCTGGGTACTTACTGTCTTCAGAGACCATCCATTTCTGTGGCATGCATTGTCGTGATGCTCTGTGGCTGAAATAGGATACCACTGGGAACTTTTGTCCTCCGAAGCTATAGAAACCTGGATGTTTATCTAGGACCTGGTACCAAGTTTCTACTCTCTTCAGTGAAAGAGTGTGAGAGTAAGACTAGCAAGCTAAACTGTCAGGGGACTATTAAGGTTTGGGAAATGTCAGAGGGGACCTAGCTCTCTTTCCTCTCCCCCTTCCATTCATCACAGAACAAAACCCGCAGTTCCTGTCGATGCAAAAGTGCCCTCTCCTGCTCTGTCTTTCCTCTTCGCCTGCTTGTGTCAACCTAACAACAGAGTTCTCTGAATGTGATAAAAATTAGGATGGGTGTACATCCATCCTAATTTAACACATGTAATATACTTTACATGTGTTTTTTATTGATGTTTTGAAAGAGAGAGGAAGGGAGAGGGGGAAAGAGAGAGAGAAACATCAATACGAAGGAGAGACACATTGATCGGTTGCCTCGATATGCACCACCACCAGGCATCATACCCACAACCTGGGCTTGTGTCCTGACCAGGAATCGAACTGGTGACCTTTTGATTTATGGGATTATGCTGAACCAACTGAGCCACATCGGCCAGGGATAAATATATATATATATATATATATATATATATATATATATATATATTTAATTTAACTGAACAAACGTTTATTATGTCCCAGTACAAAATGTCCAAAACTGGAAGGAAAAACACCTGGTCTGCATTTCAGCCTTGCCAATGTATTAGTCAGTGTGAAGTCAGGAAATAGAACCTCTCAGTAATTACTTTCATCAAAAATGTTTAATTTTTAATCAAGCTTTTCATTTTAAAATAATTGCAGTCACATGCAGTTAGAAGAAATAATACAGGGAGAGCCTATGCGGTATGTTCCTTTTGCGAGGTATTCGTGAACTTGGTATTTCTCTGCATTTATTTAGACCTTCCAATTTCTTTCATGAGCATTTTGTATTTTCGTTTTTTAAAGTATATTTTTTATTGATGTCAGAGAGGAAGGGAGAGAGAGATAGGAACATCAATGATGAGAAAGAATCACTCATCGGCTGCCTCCTGCATGCCCCACACTGGGAATCGAGCCTGAAACCCAGGCATATTCCCTAACCTGGAATCAAACCATGACCTCCTGGTTCATAGCTGGACGCTCAACCACTGAGCCACGCCAGCTGGGTAGCCTTTTGTAGTTTTAAACATATAGCTCCTGTGCATGGTTTTTTTAGATTTACATCTAAGTATTTAATTTTTTGAGTGATTGGAAATGGCATTATACTTTAAATTTGTTGTTAGTATACAGAAGTACAATTGTTAGTATATAGAAATACAGTTGATTTTTATATATTTATCTTGTATTCTTCAATCTCCTTGAACCTATTTATCAGCTCTAGGAGTATTTTATAGATTTCTTGGGATCTCCTACGTAGATATCACGTCATCTGCAAACAGGATAATTTCTTGACACCTGAGATTCAGTCTCCTTATCATTGCTGGTGGGGGGTGGGGGTAAAAGTTCTGGCCCCCCACTAGGCTTCCGCTGACACCTCCCTGGCTCTTCCTCACAGCTCCTGTGTGGCCTCTAGTGATACCAGGGGGCAAGTTCCCAGCAGGAATGAGAGTCCTGGCTCTCTACTTGGCCTTCTCTGACATTAGGCTGGTTGGGTGGAGGCGGGGCCTCTGTTACAGCCAAGTGATGGAAGAGGTCTAGGCTGTGCATTTGATCTTTGCTGATATGGTGTGTGTGGGGGGGTGTTGGCCACATTTTTTCCTATATTATTTATCTTCAGGAAGTGATTATTTTCTGAAGGTTTTCTGTCTTGCTAGGTAGTCCTATACCTGGTACTTTGGCTGAAGAGAGCAGGCCTTTCTTGGGACTTTTTTGCCTGTTATAGTACCAGATGCTGGCTTCTTCAGCACACGGTCCGGGATATCGGAGGGAAAGAGAAAAGGCAGGGAGTGTGCCATCAGGTTGTTCCTTAGGAGCTGAGGCCCACAGCCACTCTTCCTTCTTAAACTCGCCACTTCCCAGTCTTCTTAAATTAGTTTGATGTGCAGGGGTTTTAATTGTACGTAGTGGGAAGAATAGGGAAAAGTATGTCTACTCCATATTCCCAGAAATCGAAGTCTTTCCAGGGTGTGTACTTTTTAGATTTTTGTTCATGAGAAATCTATTTCCCAACTTTATCTAGTTATTAAAAATGTTTGTGTAAGATTGGTAAATTGAGCGAAACAGTAAGAATACATTAGTCAACACTCAAATTTCATTTTAAAGATCATTGCCTTTTCATAAAATAGTGTTTTAGCTTCAGTGTTAGAAATGATGTTGGAGTTAGAATCATAAAAGGTTAAACTGGAAGTCATATTAAAGATCTTTTAGAGTTCTGTGTGTTTTATTCAGATGAGAACATTTTTTCTTCAACCATATAAAGATGATTTCTATTGGAGGATCTTTACCCAATTTTCTATACCATTGTATGGATCTGCTTTTTTGGTAAAATATTATTTCTCATAGACAAAAAAACCCATGATTTTAGATCACATTCCATCATGCAGAGTAGGAAGAAAATTGGGTGTAGAATTATTGTTAAATCAGATGGTTAGGATTATAAACACTTTTCATTGAGAAAGTCGGATAACAAAAACCAATAATGAAATCACGTTCCTTACCAGCTCATCTATGTCAGTAGATCAAAACATGTTTTATATAACCTTTTTACAGATTGAAATTGTCAAAGAAGAATTTAATGAACATTCAGAAGTTGTTGACAAGATTAACCAGGTCTGCAAAAATCTACAATTTCATCTAAATAAAATGAGAACCTTTGAAGAGCCCCCTTTTGAAAAAGAGGCTAATGTTATTGTGGACAGATGGCTTGATGTAAGTGATAATTTAACTGACTATTAATTCTGTTCTGTAACAATTATATTGACCTTTTTCCATTGTATCTTTTAGTGTGTTTGATCTGATTACAAAAGTCAAAAAATATTCATGGTAAAAATGTTCAAATAATGTAAAGTTTATGAGTTAGGAATTATCTTTACATCCAGAGTTTTAGGCAGTACTCACAATCAGGTCTGTAAGTTACTGTCTACAGGTGGTCCTCGGGTTACGTCAGATTCAACATACGTCATTTTGTCGTTTTGTGGTTACATTGCCATCTCCCATTTATTTATAAAAAAAAAAGTCCGTTATTTTGACGTATGTACATATGTGCCTTATGTTTTTATTTATTTGCCACAAGTAAAGGTCAGAAATTTTTATCTTTCTTTAAAATTTTTTTTTTACTGTTTCACTTCATTACTGATGTGTGTGTGCTCCATGTGAGCGACGTAGGTGGGTTCTGACTTACGGTGAAAATTGCGTTATGTTGCACCATAGGAATGGATCTCCGATGTAACCCGAGGACCTAGTATAAAAATCCAAGCTCAACTTATTTAAAATAAACTAGTTAATATGTTCCTCGCTCATGAAAGATATTGATGTTCAACTATATAGTTATTTAATACATGTTTAGTTGAGAACTAATGACATTTTTTTATGAATTACAAATTAAGAATTTGTGTTATATTTTTATCTGGGTGTTTTTTTCCCCCAAGACTCTGGCTGAGAATTTTTATTACTTTTATCTCGGTTTTTAAAAGCAACTTTTATTTATTACGGTCTAGAAATTAGGAAGAATGTTGTTTTCGTTGCGTGTAACCTGCAGCACATCAGCTAAGATTTTATTTTGTAGGAAAGAGAAGTACATGATATGTTAAAGCTAATCTTTCTGTTGACTAATAAAGCAAAATAGCCAGTGAGGGTAAGCTAAATTTTTATTTAAAAATAGTGTTTGACTGAAACAAAGGCTTTCATACTTTTTTCCTACTGAATGTGCTACTTCTATGTGTTAATAATGAATGTAGATAAATGAGAAGACGGAAGACTACTATGAAAATCTGGGCCGAGCTCTAGCTCTATGGGACAAACTTTTTAGCTTAAAAGATGTCATTGATGAGTGGGCTGAAAAGGTCCTTCGGAAAGTGGAATTGCACCAGCTCACTGAGGTGGAAAGAGATATGCTGAAGGTAACTGAACAGAGAAAAAATGCCTGCTCTTTTTTTTTACACGGTTGACATTTTAATCATGAGTTTGCTTTCTTTAAGCTGGGTAGAAAAGTCACAGAGAAATCTTTTATTTTTTTAATTATCCCTGGAGTGGGTCCTGAACTGTGTTGTTTCCTTTATGATATCTGGGGAGATGTTAGCAAATGATATTAACCTGGGTTCAGGGACACCCAAGGGATTCCCGGATGAAATGAACTTCCATGGGAGAAACTGACCTTCCGTGGGAAACATTCATTTATTTTCATGAATGTCTAACTAGAGTGTAATATTTGTTCCCATTATAAACATCGTCAAAACATAGTAGGACGAACTTGCATGTGACATTGTTATTAACAAAATCATACATGTTTTAGCTATCTTCCATCATCGCACCCATGAAGGTGCTCGGGTTTGTAGCTCCCAGGGCTCTGTCAGAAACCCGGTGACTAGGGGCAATCCAATACATTTTCTGTGTGTTAATAATAGCAATCATGGGTATGAGAAAATAAGGTGTACAATAAAAATACTTTTATTACAATTATGTGTTTTAGGCAGAGTTACAAGTCCATGAACAGAAACCTTCAGAATTTTCCAAAACGGTGGCTAAAATACAGTTTCTGCTTCAAAGCAGTGAAATACCTCTTGAATTGCAGGTAAGGAATTTTTACTTCTAAGTCCCAATGAGAGTACTCTAAAGTGATGCTCATACACCAGAGTTCGAATCTTAAGCCTAAAATAAAATTGGGGTCATTATTTAATTCACCTCTGTTTGATTCCTCTATTAAATCGAACCAAATTTTTTAATGGTCAGCCTAGTTTATCTTGGTTCTACTTTTAGAATGGATCATATTGTATGTTGCATTCTTTTATCCTTATTTCTCAGGCCTATCGTGTAGAGGGAGAGGTAGGTATCATGGCGCGTCCCTGTCAGGTGCCAGGGGTTTCCTCAGCAGTTGTCATGGACGCAGGAAGGAAAATATGCGCCAGTGACTATGTTTCTGGAAGGAGAAAGGGGGGGATTGCCTCCAGTGTGAATTCCGTTGTGCAGAGAGACTTGTTACGTTGTAGGTAGATGGAAGTGCATGGTGTCGGGGCGGGAATAGTCCTATGGCTGAGCATGAGTCAGACTTTCTGGGTGAGGTCCGGGTGCCACCGCTCATTAGCCGTCTGATCTTGAGCAACCCGCCTACTCTACCTTCTTACGCCTGTGTTTTTGTGTGTGCGTGCGTGAAGTGTTTACCACGATGCTGGGTACATCATGAATACCCAACAGATGCTGGCTATATAATTTTTACTATATGTTTTTACACGTTTTCAAAAGAAATCATACCTCAGTTGATAGGCTAGATAGAACTGGTTTTGGCAGGAGGATTCACACTCGTCTCATAAAAAGTCAGACGTTCAAGTTCAGTTCTCATAATAGTACTCTTTTCTGTAAAACAGGGGTGGGGGACCTCTCTCTGCCAAGGGCCATGTGGATATTTACAACATCATTCACTTAATGTAATCCACGTATATAAGTTTGCGTTGCTTTGAAGAAAACTCCTAGGTTTATTGGATTTCGAGTCCCGCCCGCGGTTGCCTTGGCAGGGCCAGACCAAGTGATTCCCAGCGCTTTAAAAGGCCCACAGGCCGGGTGTCCCCCACTCCTGCTCTAAAGACACCATTGGGATGGTCGTATCAGTGACGTAGAACAAGGAAGGACTATAAGTAGAGAAGAATTTATCCCACAGCGAAACGAAGCAGTCTCAGCTGGCTTCCTAGCAGTGTGCGTTGCCTTCAAGTCTAGTTCAGTGAAATCTGTAACCGTACTTCATGTGTTTCATGATTTTCAGGTCATGGAGTCTTCTATTCTGAACAAGATAGAGCATGTGAAAATGCTCTTAACAGGAGAGCCCAGCTGCTCTGCCCTCAGTGGGAACACAGCGGAGCTGAGGGAGGACCTCAACCAGGCCAAGACCCAGATCGGGATGACCGAGTCCCTCTTGAAAGCCCTGTCTCCGTCCGACAGCTTGGAGATCTTTACCAAACTGGAGGTACCTCCTTCCCAGCCGCGTCCCTTCTGCCGCTCAGATTTACCTCCACACTTTTTTTTTTTTTTTACAGTCTTGACCTCCTGAGGTTAATAAGAATAGTTAATAAAAAATGCAAGCTGGGGGGAAGGGGGAATCTCAGAAAAACAATTTGTGTATATTTAGCAGTTTCAACTTTTGACTTGCTCTGTGGACAGTAATTATTTGAGAGTAAATTGCATTACATTTATGGGCTAAGAGAAAGCCAGTCCACCCAATAGGAAATTATTTATTTTTATCAAAACAAATGGAGATCTAGCATGCGCTGTGACTGAGGCCATTTTAAGACTTCATAGTTGTTTGTTTGTTTATGTGCCTAGGAGATACAACAGCAAATTCTGCAGCAAAAGCAAAGCATGGTGTCCCTCGAGAACCAAATAGGTTGTCTGACTCCTGAGCTCTCTGAATTGAAAAAGCAGTATGAAAGCGTCAGTGACTTATTCAATACCAAAAAAAGTGTTCTGCAAGATCACTTTTCCAAGTTACTCAATGGTGAGTGCAACGCTTCCTCTGCTGTGTTTCCGAGAACCTTGAAGTGTGAACAGGTACTGTGAACACAGAGACTAATCCGAGCTTCACTTAGCGATGGTTGCACAGATTATATTTAAAGGAAAGGATTGATTGGTTAAGGATCTATTCAGTTAAATCTTTTTTTGGGGGAAGCACTCAATCTATGCGTGTCATAAATAGCATTCGTATCTTTCAAGTGCCAATTTTTCCCCCCCTGTAGATCAATGCAAGAATTTTAATGACTGGTTCAGCAACATTAAAATGAACCTCGAAGAGTGTTTTGAATCATCAGACACAAAAAAGAGCGTGGAACAAAAGCTACAGAAGCTTTCTGTAAGTCACATACCTTTCGATCAAAACTCATTAAAGATAAAATACTGGAGGCATAGAACTGTATGTAAGTAGATAGGATAATAATTACTTTGATTTATTAATTTGCTTACACAGAGATAATGTTTCCAAATAATCTGGCTTTCCCCAAATATTTTGAAACTGTTTACTGGGTAATGGTGCAAGTGGTTGAAACAAGTTCTGTTTTCACATTTATTCTAAGATGCTGTGTATCTAAGAGTTTGCTGGTGAACTCAGTTGTGTTAAAACGATATTTGATAAAAAGTAAAAATTTATCTCATTTGGACTTTGACATTACTTTACTTTTCTGAAAGAGATTTCTTCATTTTTTTTTTAAGTCTTTCTAAGCATATATTTCTTTTATAAATTGCAGTTGAACGTTAATACACTGCTGGTAAGGGTATAGTGGAGGGTGGCCTGAAATGAATGGCAGAGTGCCTGCACGTTTGAAATGCAGGTGGCACCCTTAACTCTGACCACCTCGGGGAAATCATCTAGTGCTTTAGTTTTAAGAATAGCCCGGCCAGTGTTGCTCAATGGTTGAGCGTCAACCTATGAACCAAAAGTCACAGTCCAATTCCTGGTCAGGGCACATGCCTGGGCTATGGGCTCTATCCCCAGTGTGGGGCTTGCAGGAGGTGGTTGATCAATGATTTTCTTGCATCACAGATGTTTCTATCTCTCTGTCTCCCTCTCACTTCCTCTCTGAAATCAATAAAAAATGTAGAAAACAAACAAAAAGAGAATAAGCCGTACTCTCAGCTTATTGATTGCATTTCATGTTCTCTGACCTGTTGATTTGATACCGTTCTTCATTGATACAACCGCTTCTCTTCTATTTTTTTCCTTTCTATTTTTTTTTTTTTAAAGTTCTGACTTTTCTTTTGCCTTTAACTTCACCCATTGTGTGAGCCTTAGCAACCTTTTCAGCACAAACACTGAAATAAAATTCTCATTTGGACAAAGTTAAATAGAAAAAAGTCTGTGCAGTTTTACATATTGGTTACCAGAAAGGGATGAGTATTTAGGAGAAGTTAGTACAGCCAAGCAAGAAAAATACAGCCTTTCCCGTCTCAGCTCCTACTGACCTTCACGGCGGCACCTCGTTGTTCTGCTCGACTCCATCACCAGGAAGTCAGCTGTACACACATCGTAGGACTGATAGGAGTCGTCTTTTGATCATTTGCCATTGAAGTTGGTTGTTCCTCCGCAGGCCTTCTTTTGAACGGGATATTTATTAAGAAGATGGCTGTGCATGTCCTGGCGTGGAGAGTGTCGTGGGGATGGCAGAGACCACCCTTAGGCTTGCCAGCAGGGCATAATTGACTTTTTGTCTTTTTTTTTTTAATAGGATTTCTTGACTCTTGAAGAACGTGGCAGTCAAGTACAGCAGGTGGAAACTGTCGTGAATCGTGTGAGGAAGCATCTGCCCAAAGCACGTGTCAAGGAGCTCAACGGTTGGATTATACAACAAGAAATCGAATTAGAAAAAATGGAGTCCGTATGCCAGGTGCGAGCAAAGGAGCTCGATGACTACTTGCAGCAGCTTCTGAGGTAGGAAGTAGAGGTGACGCCGAAGCAACGTGTCCTCCAGCGGCACCTGTGTGTGTCCTCTGCCTCCGTACAGCTGACATTGGGATACACAACACACACAGGTGTCACAAACAAAATGCCTGCTTTCACATCTTAAGCTTGGCTCTAGGAAAATGGAAGTTTAGAGAATTCCTCAAGTTATTTAATAGGGCAAAGGTTTAGGGGAGAGTCTGAAAATCTTTTCTGTTTGTTTCCTGTTCTCTCTGTGACATCTGTGTGGCTCACTCCCGTGTAGAATCCCCATTGTAATACAGGCTGTTACTATTCAGATTTTAATTTTACAAATTAAATCTCCTCCAACGAATAACAAAAATATACACTAAAACCTGGTTGGATCCCAAGACGCGTGTCAACCTTCTCTTCAGAGAAGCATCGGTTGCTTGTTTTATTTCTAACACATGTAATGTTCATTTAGACTCCAGGATGACCAAGGAGACCTGAGTAACTGGTTAACTAATCAAGAGGAGAAATGGAAAGAAATGGAGCGATCAGGAGAGAAAACGGAATTGTTTTGCCAAGCTCTAGCTAGAAAGAGGTATAGCTGATCTTACATAAAATACATTTCCCGGGAGTATGGTTTCTTACATGGTGTTGTGGCTCCTATAAACTTTCAGTAACAATTTGAATTTACAGAGAACAATTTGAAACTGTGGCCCAGCTGAGCAACTCTTTGAAGGAATGTGGGCTGACTGAAGATGAAGAAATAATCCTGGAATCAACACATTTGATTGATAGATACCAGGCATTATTGAGACAAGCTGAGGACGAGGATAAGCTACCTCCTGCCGAGGACCAGAGCTTTCACGATCTTGCACAAGATGTAATTCATTGGATAGCAGGGATTAAAGAGTCCCTTATGGTTTTGAATTCATCTGAAGGCCAAATGCCACTTGAGGAAACAATCCAAAAAATAAAGGTAGGCCCGTGGAAACTAAATTTCAGGGGTCAGAGTGAACTCCGATTTTGAAAAGATTTAGAGGGAAATGGCCAAGATTTGTTACTTTTTTCTTTTCTTTCTTTGTTAAATATATTTCACCGGGTTTTTACAGAGAGAAAGGGAGAGGGAGAGAGAGTTAGAAACATCGATGAAAAAGAAACACCAATCAGCTGCCTCCTGCTCACCCCCTATTGGGGATGCGCCCGAAACCAAGATGCATGCCCTTGACTGGAATGGAACCCGGGACCCTTGAGTCCGCAGGCCGATGCCCCATCCACTGAGCCAAACTGGCCAGGGCCAAGATTTGTGTCTTAATGGAAAATAGAATTGCTGTGGAGGTTGAAGACAGTCAGATGACGGACCTTACCACAGAGAAGGGCTGTGGTGGGCTTGAAATTATTTTAATGCAGAGGGAAGAGAGAGTGCCCAAGTATTGTCCATCGTCACTGTGCAGAGGAATTGACATGGAGACAGTGGTTGGTGCTGTGGCTGATGGGAGTCAGTACAGCAAGGGCACCAGCAATGTCCAGGGCAGAGCTGGAGAGGATCTCCTTCAGAGTAGATATGTATAGGTCTCAAAGGTTATTAGATACTGAGTGGGCTGTGGAGGGCAAGAAATCTCACTCTCCCTTCAGCTCACTTTTTATTTTAAGAAAATACATTTTGTTTATGTCAGAGAGAAAGGGAGAGGGAAAAAGAGATTGAAACATCAATGATAACAGAGAATCATTGATCGGCTGCCTTCCTGCACGCCTCCCTCCTGGGGATTGAGCTCGAAACCTGGGCATGTGCCCTGACCGGAAATTGAAGTCGATCCGTGGCCTCCTGGTTCATAGGTCGATGCCCAACCATTGAGCCACGCCTGCTGGGCCAGTTCACTTTTTATCTAAGGGAGATTCAATAAGTATTGCTAATTTAAAATGCAGGAGACAGAAGCACATGTGCTTAAAAGAAACCCCGGAGAATTGAAATCATGTTAAGTGGAGCATGGTTAGAGGAAGGAGTGGTTCACAATAGTGAGCTGTAAGGGTTGGTGAGACTTAATGAAGTAATTGGAATCTCTTGGGATTGTATCCGAAAGGTTTTCAGAGAACGTGAATCTGCAGTAGTTTTGAGAAGGGAAGTACTGGATAGCTCCCAGCAAAGGAGGGAAGGAGAAGAGCAGGGAATGGGAATGAGTTGTGCCATGGAGAGACAGGAGGGGCACTGCACTGTCCTGCGGGAAGCCATGTCTCATGCAGGGTGTATAAAAATGTCTCATTCAGCCGAAACCGGTTTGGCTCAGTGGATAGAGCGTTGGTCTGCAGACTGAAAGGTCCCGGGTTTGATTCTGGTCAAGGGCATGTACATTGGTTGCAGGCACATCCCTGGTAGGGGGTGTGCAAGAGGCAGCTGGTGGATGTTTCTCTCTCATCGACGTTTCTAACTCTCTATCCCTTTCCCTTCCTCTCTGTGGAAAATCAGTAAAATATATATATATATTTTTAAGATGTCTCATTCAGGTGTTACCTAATTCTCCACCTATAAACAATGGAGCAGACAGGAAGATGGATTTGCAGAGTTTGGGTTTTTGTTTTGTTTTTGTTTTTTTGCATACAATTTATTTAAAGGCAATTGAAAATCAAGAGGAAATTGGGAATGCAATCAGATCAGCCTGACCGATGTGTACGGAGAGCTAGTCCTTTTTTTACGCGAAGGAGATCTTTGTCTTTGGGGCATATATAGAAATGAAAGGCTAATTTTGAAACCTAACCGGCAGTTAGAATATAATTTCAATATAATTTTTATAAAGAAAAAGATAGCCTCTGTACTGTCCTTAAGTAATACGAGTGGGAATATAAAATCTCTTTTACTTCAGGAAATCATTTTGCTAAAGCCGGAAGGGGACGCCAAAATACAGAGGATCAGGAGTCAGGCCGCCCAGAGCCAGGCTCCGCTGGATGCGGAGACCGTGGCTGACATCGACAGCCAGTGGGCCAGCACCCTGCAGCTCGCCAACACGTATCTAAGGTAAAGGGCAGGCCCTCCCCACTCCGTGGTGTTTCGTTGCACAGCGGAGCCATAACAAGTATGTTTTGTCTGCTCCCTGGATTCGGATGCAGTTATCTATGGGAGAGAGCGTCAGTAGGTCAGGGACAGCCAAACTGTGAGAGGCGGAAACGCAGCAGAGGAGTTCTGTGGATCGGACAGGAAACACACTGCCACAGCTCCGGGGCAGAGTTTGCTGGCTGCTGGGGTTCTTGGCAGCAAATGACCATGACCTGTCACTATACCTTTAAATCCACTTCTGCCCTGAATTTCCCTTCCGCCAGACCACCTCAGTGTCTGCATGGTGGTACGGTAGAAAAATCAATGCTTTTCGATATGTCTTCTGAGAGATTCTTACATGTGCAGATATCGGTAAAGGTCTGAAGTCACTGGACACACTAGTAATTCTGGTGAAAACTCTTAATTCAGATCACATCTTAAAGGATAATGTTTGGTGGAAATGTGAATCTTGTATTTTTCAAAGAGACGATCAGATCGAAGCTAAATTCAGTATGTAAAAAAGAATAAACTAGTTGTTGGCCAACATACTGGATGCTTATTTGTTTTACTGATGTGAGAAAGAAAAACATAGGGTGATAGAGTTACATTTAAACATAATAAAAAGAAATAGTTTGAAATTAGATTATGAAGCATCTGTTCTCGGAGGTATGTAACAAAAGAACAGTTTTTCGTTAATACTGCAAATAATTCCTGAGCTAACGTTAGTGCTATTTACATAGTTATACTGACAAAAAGTCTGTAGGAGTCTTGCATGGTGGTGTTATTTTAATGTTTTTATTATAATGCGTGCCGCATTATAATATGCAAAATGCCATTGCGTTTGCTAAGTGTCATTTCCTTTGTAAAACACTTTTTAAAATGTAGCCATCAGGAAAAGCTTCTACTGGAAGGAGAGAAGTACTTGGAAAGCAAGGAGGACCTGAGATTAATGCTCACGGAGCTAAAGAAGAAGCAGGAGGTGGGCTTCGCTCTGCAGCATGGCTTGCAGGAGAAGAAGGCTCAGCTAAAAAACTACAAGAAATTCCTCCAGAAAGCACAAGATTTGACATCCTTGCTGAAGGAGCTAAAATCTCAAGGAAATTACCTCTTAGAATGCACTAAAAATCCCAACTTCAGTGAAGAGTCTTGGCTGGAAATAAAGCATCTACATGAAAGTCTTCTTCAACAACTACAGGTGAGGGGGGGGAAATGAAATTTTAAATGATTGTTGTAATTACGTAAGATTTGTATACGGAACCTTGTTTTTGTTGTTGTTCTTTTGGTAAGCCAAAAACTTAAAAAATAATAGATTTTAGGGGGAGAGAGAGAGAAACTGAGAGAGAAGGGGTTGGGGGTACATGGATTTGCTGTTGCATTTATCTATGCATGCATTGGCTGAACAGAGATCAAACCTGCAACCTTGGCATATCAGACAATGCTTTAAGCAACTGAGCCGCCCGGCCAGGGCTCCCAAAGCTTTTGAAGTTTAATTTGTCACTTTTAGGTAAAAATGTTAACTCCTCAAGGATGAAGGAATCAAACCAGTCAGTTTTGCTAGAAGAATCCATCATGTGTTCATTGATGATGATGATGTTATTTCTCTCATTGAAATTCTCCTCTTCAGGAACAGTTGAGATTTTTTAGGCATCGCTATGAAGGTGATTGTGTCAGTTATTCACATGTCATCCATCCATCCATCCGTCATTTATCATAGTAGCTTGTGTTTGTCATTCTATATAAACCATCTTATCAGTGTCCTTCCCTCGTGTTTTTCTACATGATCTGCAGGAAAGGAGTTAAGAGGTGAAATGTCAACTTGCCATGCAGGAGTGTATTCTCTTAAGAAAATCCTATAAATAAAAGCCTAATATGCAAATTGATCAAACACCTGAACCACCAGGCTGCTATGATGTGCACTGGCCACCAGGGGGCAGATGCTCTATGCAGGAGCTGCCCACAGGCCCCAGGCCAGCCAAGGGGGGTGCCAGCAGAGGCTCCCTCGCCTCGCCCCCCATCATACCGCTGGTTGCCCTGCAGAGGGAGCCAATCAACAGCAGTGGTAGGGGAGGGAGGACCGAGCCAGCAAGTGGGCCGTGCCAAGTCAGCCAAGGCAGGTGCCAGCAGGGCCCCCCTGATTGCCTTGCCTGTCACCCCAGATCGGCCCTGATTGCTGGCCAGGTCTAGGGACCCAACCCATACACAATTTCATGCACTGGGCCTCTAGTGGTTTATAATTCTTTGCACATTGAAAGCCAGCTCCCATGTAGGAATCACCTGGCTAAGAAATCCTGCTTACACAGATAGAGGAGTCGTGCAGGGTTGAAGATAACCTACCTGCTTGACTGTAAGTGGTTTAGCTTAGTGGTTGCTACTCTTCTGATTAGGTGTGGTCGCCTTATTTTTTTATTCCAGGGAGGGGAACCTGAAGATGGTTTTGCACTTGAGTTAGGATTACTTTTTCCTAACACACAGTTCAGGAGGTTGGATCTTACAAAGGGAGCCAAGGGTTAGGATGATCTCATGTAGTCTCATTTGCAAGTGTGGGTGCCTGGTTTTGGTAAGAAGGATAATTAAGGGAGCTGCTTTATTATGGCTGTTTGTGATTTGATGATATAATTTGTAGGCATTTCATTTTGTGAACCTCTTGACAAATTAGTTGTCTTCAGGAATAAAATGAAGGCAGAGAAGCATGGGGGAAAGAAAGTGGCTTCAGAGAGGGTCACTTTGGGGGAAGAAGGGAGGTTTTACAGTGAAATTTCTCAAACACTAAACTCAAAAAGAACTCTGGGCGATTATGGCGATTATTCCTGTTTCAAGATGAAACCTTTTAAAACAAGTATTTGTGAGGAATTTTTTAAATTATCTAAGTAAGAAAACTCAGCCAGGACCGGTTTGGCTCAGTGGATAGAGCATCAGCCTGCAGACTGAAAGGTCCCGGGTTCGATTCCAGTCAAGGGCATGTACCTTGGTTGCGGGCACATCCCCAGTAGGGGGTGTGCAAGAGGTAGCTGATCGATGATTCTCTCTCATCGATGTTTCTAACTCTCTATCCTCTCTCTTCCTCTCTGTGAAAAATCAATAAAAATATATTTTTTAAGTAAGAAAACTCAGAAATAACTCATAAATTGTCAATGGTTTTGTTTTTAGGATTCTGTGCAAAAATTGGAAGGTCATGTTCAAGAACACCACACATACCAGGTTTGCATAACAGACCTGAATACCGAATTGGACAACATCTCCAAGGAATGTGTTAGTTTTTCTGACAGGCCTGTGGGTCCAAGAGAAGCTGAGGAAAAACTGCAGGAACTGCAGGTATTAAACAATGTCCAGACATGATAGATACTTAAAAAACTCAATGTGAATGACAACTTTGCTAATCAATGTCTTCGGTTTGAAATGCAAGTTGCTGTTTAGATGACTATGAAGTACAGTTCTGACCAGCCATCAGAAAAGTGGAATGTTCTTCTGTAGTAAATAAATCCACTTACAATCTGTGTGACTAACGGTCCCTGCTCGGGACCCTCCGGGATGATTCCACCCATGACCAGTCCGTAGCTTCTGGAGATTTTTATTTCAGAGACAACACTGATCCCAGGAGAGACTGGCTAGTCCAGTGGTCGGCAAACTCATTAGTCAACAGAGCCAAATATCAACAGTACAATGGTTGAAATTTCTTTTTGAGAGCCACATTTAAAAAATATATATTTTATTGATATTTCACAGAGAGGAAGGGAGAGAGATAGAGAGCTAGAAACGTCGATGAGAGAGAAACATCGACCAGCTGCCTCTTGCACACCCCCTACCGGGGATGTGCCCACAACCAAGGTACATGCCCCTGACCGGAATCAAACCCGGGACCTTTCAGTCCGCAGACCGACACTCTACCACTGAGCCAAACCGGTTTCAGCGAGAGCCACATTTTTTAAACGTAAACTTCTTCTAATGCCACTTCTTCAAAATAGACTTGCCAAGGCCGTGGTATTTTGTGGAAGAGCCACACTCAAGGGGCCAAAGAGCCACAGTTTGCTGACCACAGGGCTAGTCTAAGGAGGCATCTAATGCAAGACTTAGAGGGAAATGTTTCAATTTTGAATTCTTCATCATGGGTGGATAGAAGTTGTGTCATTTTATATATATATATGTGTGTGTGTGTGTGTGTGTGTGTGTATGTGTATGTGTATGTGTATATGTATATGTATATGTATATGTATATGTATATGTATATGTATATGTATTAGAGAAAAAGGGAGTGGGATCCTGCTTTGCCCACTATTGTCTTTTACTCCATGAATATCTCCACCACCTCTCCCGGCTTTCAAGTCAGAAACCTGGGCATCCTTTCCTCGACCCCCCAGTCTAGCCAGACACCAAGTGCTGTCTCTTTCCTCTCTGGGCCATCGCTGCACTTTGCCGCTCCCCGGTGGCCCCCATTCTTGCTGCTTTACAACAAATCCTCATCTCACAGATCTCTTCCTTAGACTCTGAATGGGCTCCCTGCCCGCATGGTACCCTCTCCAAGGTACCTTCTCGGATCTCTCTCTAAAATGCAAATCTGGAACTCCTCCTTAGAATGTTAGAATGGCTCAGTGGCCTGTATGTGTTTGTTAGCATAGATCTTGTCGCATTCCATTACAGTTGTCTGTTTACATCTGGGTCTCTCTGCCGGACTATAGGAACATGAAGGGACTGGATTTTACTCATCTGTGTAACTTCAGAATCTACCATATACTTCTGTTAGTTGAATGAATGAACATTTTGTTGTTGTTAATCTATTAAGGTGGTGACTAATAAGCCCTACGTTGTTCACCTAGGAACTTTAAGCCTTATTCGGTTTCAGTGAAACATCACTCCCAGATGTAGAACCTCAAATGACTCTTGAGACTAGTGTTCTCAAACTAGCCCCCTTCATTCATGCATACATTTACTAAATGTTGATCGAGTTCCCGCTGTGTTTAAGATGTTGTACTAGGAAGATTGATTTAGTAAGCTTTGCTCTAATGTTAAATATTAACACTTGATTCACGTGGGAACCTTCTAAATGATTTTTTCAATGTTTTTGCAACTAGTAGACAATTATTATTTAGTGTTTTGAGCATGTCAAAAGGCTGTATCTTAAACTAAGTATATGCTCAACAAATATGTATTGACTGCCTCTGATATTCCAGGGACTGTGTTGCAAAAATTTGTTACGTCTTAAACATGTTTAGTTATGTATGAAATGCGTTAGGGAATTTGATCTGGGATGCTACCTTGGTTTAAACTGTACCCAAAGTTTCTTCATTGTGACATGAGTTAAGTTTTCATACTTCCCACTAGTGAAACAGAATACGCTGTGATTTACAAAAGCCAATGAACTCTTGTGACAATTGAGCAGACACTTCTCGTGACAATCTTTTCTCCACTCACAGGAACTAGAGAACAGACTCCATTTACAAGATGGCACAGTAGAGAAGATTTTAGGTTTAGCAAAATCCATCAAGCAAAATACATCTTCAGCGGGACAGAAGATTATTAAAGAGGACCTAAAATCACTTAAGTGTAAACAAAAAGATTTGGAACGCAGGCTTGAGTCTGCTAAGCAGGAGATGGAAAATTATCTCGACAGCATTCTCAAATCAAAGTGCTCCACAGGAAAGAAAGGGAAGTTTCCTCCGCCAGGCAGAGAGAAGCAGGTCGCGTCTGACGCGCAGGAGTCCACTCAGGGCTCAGCTGCAGTGGAAAAGTTGGAGGAAGACTTGGAAACAAACAAGGTAAGTGCCTGTGATTGCATCTCCGAGCCATCACGTCTGAGGATGAAGAGGTGTGGGATTTGAAAAGAGGGTCGTGCATCCAGCCTTCTGATTTCGTAATTAAGCCCTCCACGCGCTGGCGATTTGTGTTGCCCACTTGTAACGAGAGCCCTTAGGAAGCCGTCCAAGGTTTCAGTGGTGAAATATTACTGCTGCGGTCTGTTAAAATGTTAGTCATCAATTTAGGTTTATTATTCTCTCTGGCGTGTAATCAGATATGGTTTCTCGGGGTCGAGAGCACAAAGGCAAATTAGAAAAGGCAAATGAAAAGAAAATGTGCTTTACCCATTTTCTTAGGAAAAAAAGAGTCCTATTTTTTCCCCTTTTTGGATGGTTTTCTAGTGAAATCAGAGACTGTTTGAAAAGCTGGATCCCTTTCTTTTTCTTTTTCTGACGTTAACCCTCTCCTGCAAATGCGTTTTTAAATGTTGTCAGATCATTCGGTGTGAGCATGGCAGCACGCAGGCTCCTAATTTTCCCCGGGGGAGAAGAAAGGAGAATGTTGTTTTGTTATCGTTCTAAAAAAACCCCCAAATGGGTACATTTTCCTGTGGCTCTGAAAGTGCTTCTCATCAGTTAAAAGATTAAAATGGAAAAGGCCAGAACAGCCACCTAGGAAACACTGTTTGAAAGGGTCTCCCTGGTAGGCAGCCTGTCGCAGTCCGGGTCCAGTGGGACACACACAGGTTAGCATTCAGGTGTGAGCTCCCAGCACCGGGACTGAGGAGAATGTGCACATCTGTGGCCTCCCTAGAACAGAAGTGCATGGTAGGTTAGAGGAACCGATAGGGTTTTGTTTTGTTGTTTTTTTAAAATATATTTTATTGGTTTATCACAGAGAGGAACGGAGAGGGATAGAGAGCTAGAAACATCAATGAGAGAGAAACTGCCAGCTACCTACTGCACACCTCGCACCGGGGATGTGCCTGCAACCAGTGTACATGCCCTTGACCAGAATCGAACCCTGGACCTTTCAGTCCGCAGACCGACGCTCTACCACTGAGCCAAACTGGTTTCGGCCCAGTAGGGTTTTTTAGAAATGTCCACAGCAAGGTTAAATGGCAACAGAACGTCTCTCTGGGAAGACTTTCAAATGCCACTGTTAGTGCTAAGGAAATATGTCTTCAAGGATTCAGGGCCCTGTAGGTGAGACTCTTGATGTTGTATCTGCAAAAGGAACTATTTAACAGAACTCAAACAGCAGTAATTGAGTAAAAAAAAAAAAAGGAAAAATATTGAGGACTTTCTATCCAAATGCATGATGTTGCTAAAGGGAGTTGTTTAATAACCTTAAAATTAGCTTCTTAGGCCCATGGGGCTCTGCACTCCCAAAATTCACTAGGATATATTGAAACCTAAATAAAGGTCATAATCCAATAATGATTTTTATTTTTTAAATATATTTTTATTTAAACCTCCTCTGTTCTCATTAAACGCAACCAAACCCTGTTCCCAGCATTCCTGGCAGATGTCTGGTCAACGATAGATAGAGTGACAGATCCTCAATTTCTTCCTGCTTCTTCTTTACAGCCCGCAGATGGTTAATCTTGACAGTCGAAGACTGAATGAAATTATCTTTTTCTTCCTCATTAATATGACTCCATCTATACATCCTTTAAGTTAAAATTGATTGAAGAGTCAGTGAGCGTTCTGTGGTGAGCAAAAATAGCCATGTTCTTTATTCTCAGAGGGCTTCTGGTCTACAGGAGGAGACATACATTAGTCAGCTAATTAACTAACGAGACACTAATTACAGGGACTAAAGGAAGGAGCACGGTTCCATGATCATCTTTAATAAACGAGTCAGACCTGAACTGTAGTCAGAGTTTCTCTAAGGAAACAACATTTGAACTGAGACCCGAGGTAACCGGGCTCAGGGCTGGGTGTGGGCCATTCTTGACAGAAACAGTAGAATTTGCTCTTGTTGTGGGAGAGAGCACGAGCAGCCAGAAACGGAAGGAAGGCCACTGCACAGAAGGTGGAGGGCTGCTTGAGGCCGGAGAGGTAGGCAAGGCTGGCTGAGTCATGAGCGCCCATGAGGGCACATGGACATTTAGACGTGATGGTTATGCTGAGATGCAGAGGCAGCCTCTGAGACTGTGGTGACTGGCCTTTTGGTTTTGTCTGTACTGGTGATGACCTATGCTTGTGCGTAGAATTAGTTTTTGCTGCTTTGTATTGAAATGCTGTAAAGGATGAACAAACACACCCTAGAGAGCTTGTATGACACTGTCCCACTGTTGGTTGGCAGGTTGCAAGTGATAGTTTTGGGCTTATCCCTGTCATAGAATTAGAATAGCCGTGGGACCATTGTCCTGGATGGGAAAAGGGAGAGTGAGGCTGTTACGGACTTAACTCTTTTGGAAGCTGATACGTTTGCTAAGCCAGAGACAGTGCTCAATTGTTTAAAACTCAGTGTCTTACGTGTTAAAGTAAAAATGTTTCCTTTGTGACTTTAATGGCTATAAAGATGAAAATGTCATGGCCCTGTCCTTCAGGAGAGTTGGTGATGTTTATCTCACCTCCTTTTCTTTCCCAGACAGGCCAAACTCTAAGGAAAGCTAGGTGGATGAAAAAATTTAAAATTTCTTTTTAAAGTAAACATAGTTGGCTATATAACTCAACCAGTCTTTTGCGAGAATGGTAATTTTCCACTCTACGTTTTATTATTAACTTTGAAAATTCCATTTATGATCAGAGGACCAATATGTACACTTATTTCATTATTTAAAAGTTAGATTTTATCTTAAGTGTATGCTAATCGTAGTTTTGTTTAAAAAAAGAAACATTCCAGGAGCATTGGGAAGGGAAAGAATCAGTGGCCCGGGACTCAGAGTCTGTGAGGGCTCATGAGCGGCCACACACAAGGATGGATCCTGCCCTGGGCACCTTTTGAGAACCTTTCCCCCGGGAGAAAGGTGGACTAGAAAATCTCTAGCCCGAGATTAGAGAGAGGTGGACTAGAGAAAGGGCTAGGACTGGCTTGTTCTGGCTGCAGATGGGAGGAAAAGGTATCTCACGAGGAATCCAAACTAAATGCATATATCAAATGGGTTTAGAATCCAAACCTATGATACTTGCATTGTGGAGCAGTTCAAGTCAAGAAATAAAACGAAAATTAGTCAGTCTATCTATCTATCTATCTATCTATCATCTATCTATCTATCTATCTACAGTAGGCCCTTGGGTTACGTCAGAGACCCATTCCTACAGTGTGATTTAATGCGATTTTCGCCTTAAGTCGGAACCCACCTACTTAAGCACCTACCTCACTCACACGGAGCACACACACAGCAGTAATGAAGTGAAACAGTAAAAAAAAAACTTAAAAGAAAGATTCCTGACCCTGTGGTAAATAAATAACAAAAAACATAAAGCACATATGTACATACGTTGAAATGACGGAACTTTTTTTTTTAATAAATAAATGGAAGATGGTGATGTAACCACAAAATGACGTGTGAATCTGATGTAACATGAGGACTGCCTGTATCTATCTGTTCCTATTTATCTATGTATGTATGTATCTATCTCCCCTCCTCCATAGGGTACTTGGAAGAAGCAAATACAAATCTACACTAAGGGGTCACTTTTACCAATCAGGCTAAAGGGAATCCCACAGTAGAGTAAAAAAAAAAATCTGATAAATATTCATTAGTATCAATCAATCAATTCATAACACAAATTGCTATACTCAGCTTCAGAGAAGAGTCCGAATCACTACAAAGGAGAGGAAATAAAACCCTAAGAAAGTGAGATAATGTAGCAGTCTGGAAGACATTATGCAATAATATGTTTTAAAAGATAAGTGATATAAAAGAAGGATTTGAAATCATAAGGAAAAATAAAATACTTTGAGAAAAAAGGGAAGATTTGAAAAAGAACGATATGAAATTTCAATAAATTTTAAAAAGCCATTGAAATTCATATTATTATGGCCAGGTTAACAGCAAACTTGACACAGCTTGAAGCTAGCATATATGATGGAGAAATTACCCATAATCTAACATGGAGCTTAAAGAGATGGAGAATAGGAAAGAGATTTTAAGATACCCAGAGTCTATACTGAAATGGTCTTACACAATTCTGATATGAGTTCTAGAAGGAGAGAATGGAGCCAGAGCAAGGCTGGGAAATTTTCCAGAATCAAAGGAAAATATGAATTCAGGAATTAGAGACTTGAACAGGCTAAATATAAAAATAAATTATTGTAGGTAAATAGTAAATCACCAAAGCTTGGAAGTAACATCTCAGAGGCAACCGGGTGGGAAGGGAACCCAGTTATGTTGACAATAGATTTCTCAACACTGAAAGCCAGAAGACAATGTAATAGCAAATTGTGTGGCTGGGAGAAAAATAGTTATCAATTGACACTTTGACATCCAGCTGAGCCCTCATTGCAGAGTGGCGTAAAATACTTACATTTTCACATAAATACTTCCCTATTGCATAAATGCTGACTGATATATAAATCACATTCATGCAAACAGCAGAATAGTACACAAGGCTAAAATGACTGTACTAGGTTTATATATGTCAATTTAGATAAACCTCAAAACATATTTCTGAGTGGGAAATTGAACACTACAAAATGGTCCATAGATGATTCCACTTTTATAAGAATTAAAAATACATAAAACGATATTGTATAAATACTAATATATGTACTGAAAATATAAAAACTTATGCTAAGCGAAATAAGCTAGTCAGAGAGAGATAAATATAACACGATCTCATGTATATGTAGAAGTAGTTTACAAAATAGACTGACAAGTAAAATAGAACCAGGGGCATAGGAATGTGGAACAAACGGACACATCTCAGAGGGAGGGAGGAGAAGGGGGTGGGAAGAGATTAACCAAAGAATTTGTATTCATACCCATGGACAGACAGTAGTGTGGGGAGGGGCAGATCGAGGAGGGAGGGTGTGTGTGGGGAGGACATCTATAATACTCTCAACAATAAAGATTTTTTTTTAAAAAAACCTGTGGACTTTAGTAATTCTAGGGGAGAAGAGATGAAACAAGGATGGAGATTGGGCTTTAAGTTATATTTTTAATATGGGAAATTATATCACATATTTGTGTTGTGGGTAACTCATACCTGTGGTATTTAGTTCTTTTAAGTGTGTTTGAAATAGCTTTATAACTCACAATGAAATATTTCAAGTAAGCCCGCAAAATCAAGAGAACCTAGCCAGGGGTGATGAGCCAAGGTAGTTGGTATGAAAGAACCTTTCCAGGAGCCAATCACGGCCTTGACTTTGTGTTCCAGCCTCCCTGGCACCAGCAAAGGAATGTTACCTTTTACATTTGAAGTGCTCCTTTGAGGGACTCTGTTGGTTTCCAAGTGGAAGCAAGGCTTTGGGGGTTGGTAAACGAAAGGGGTTTTGGAGTAATGTCGGGTTTTTCAGAATCCTCTCTCTGACCACTAAGGACAGATTACCAATGACATGTCACAAGTGTTACTGGTTCTCATCACTCGTCCACCAGGTAAGAGAGACCAAGGGCTGCTAATTCTCAGTAGATCATTAGAAGTCAAGACTCTAGGGCTACGCTTTTAGCTCTTGTTCACTGGTGGAGTGTGGGGATACTCTTACTAGTAGCCATCAGGTGGGAAGGAGGCAAGCGTCTGTCCACCTCCTATACTGTGGCTTGTGGCAAAGAGCCCCATTGGCCAGTGAAGCCTGGCGTGAGGCCCCTCCCCTTTCCTCCCACAGCCTCCCAGGTCTTTTTTTTTTTTTTTTTTAATATATTTTATTGATATTTCACAGAGAGGAAGGGAGAGGGATAGAGAGCCAGAAACGTCGATGAGAGAGAAACATCGACCAGCCGCCTCTTGCACACCCCCTACTGGGGATGTGCCCACAACCAAGGTACATGCCCTTGACCGGAATCGAACCCGGGACCTTTCAGTCCGCAGACCGACGCTCTACCACTGAGCCAAACCGGTTTTGGCAACTTCCCAGGTCTTTCCCCCTGAGATAGGCCACAAGGAAATGTTGAACTGGAGGGAATTGCCAAGATCATTTCAATCATTTGAAGCCGCTTTAAAGAAGTGACTTGTGCTAAGTGGTAACTAAGTTCCTCAAAAACAAGCAACACTGGTCAGGGGGATTTTTTTTTAACCAGTTAGTATTGGTGACGCTCCAGACGGTATCTGTTTTATTTAAACAAACTGCATTTCAGAATAGTTTCCACATTGACAGAACAGTTGCAGAGATAGTACAGGCCCCTGTAGTTAACATCTTCCACTGCTTATGTAGGCAGTGTTTTTAAGACAACACATTCGGCTTTGTTTGATAGTCTTGAAACCTCAAATATTTTACTGGCATGAAAGTATATAAGTAACCTGAAAAAAATAACAACTAACACCTTAGCAAAATGATGGAAATCTTTAAAATTACTGTCATATGGTGCCTACTACATGTAAGTGCTCAACAAATATTTGTTGGAAGAATGAATAAATGAATGCAGAGGCCTCTCTACCCTATAGAGAATCTTAAGTTTTTAGAGATTTCAGAAAAGATTAAATTACTATGTGTGTGTATGTGTGTGTGTATGTGTGTGTGTGTTTGTGTATACCAAGTAAGGTAAAACAGTATATATATATATATATATATATATATATATATATATATATATTTTACCTTACTTGGACTATGAAATTCTTATTTCTGGTTGATGTAAGGCATAATTAATTTATTCTTAATATCACAAAGTCCTGGTGTTTCCTCTGTTTATTCAATTATTACTTTAAACTATCAATAGGTAACATTGAATGCCTATTATTTGCCCAGCCCTCCGCATCCTTTTGAATACTAAGTATAAACTTTGGAACTTTTTTTCCTTTTTCTGTATCTGTTTTCTTTCTTTGAGTATGTAGAGTATACCTCTGTATACAATTTAGCATTGCTAAATCCCATACTGTTTTGTCAAAAAAAGTTTTATTTTTCTCGGGATACTGATATGAGCATTAAATATTGCATGAAAAAATTATCTTGGATAGCACTCAAATATACTTTTTTAAAAAGTCTTTGAGTTAAAACAAAAAGGAATAAAAACTCTTTGAGTTAACGGAAGAAACTGCCATGCTTTCATCAAGAAAAAGAAAAGTTATTTATTTGGAAGGTAGGCTGCTCAGCAATTAATCTTTTTATGTTTTCAGAATTCAGCTGTGGAGATGCTTTTGTCAAAACAACTTTCTCTCGATGTTCAAGAAAGCATGAAAAACACTGAAGATGTGCAGAAAGTCAATGAGCTGCAAAATCAACCTTTAGAATTAGATGTCATGTTAAGAAATGAACAATTAAAAGAGATAGAGGTACGGGAACAAGAAAAACACTGACAACATGATTGCATTATTTATCCAGTGCAATACAATATATTGTAATTACCAAAAACTTGCTTGCACGGAGTGAAAAGTCTTATTTAACCTTTGCCTGATGATCAATTTGGTAACTCTATAATTATGTACTAATCAGTAAGTTTTATAAATCTTCCCATTTAAAAAGTGGAAGAGTTTAATGAACATTAGTGTTCTTTCTGTTTCACAAAGTTCCTAAAAACTTACTTATGCAGTAACAAAATGCAGAGATTCTGACTTGCTATCATTCCTTTTCTTAGTCTTATGTAGTCTTCAGATTTTGACAAATTCCTTTTATTTTTCTAATTATCAACCTTATGGGGTACTGCTTCTTTGTTTTTACAGCTCTGTTTACAAAACTTTGTTTATGTATTTATGTACTAATAGCTATATAAAATAATCTAATAGGGCAACAGATAGCCATGTTTTTAAAAACGAGCCCTACAATTTTAACCAAGTTTCTATAATAGAAAACATGTATCTAAGACAAGATAATGCATGTAAATAATAAAAATAAATCTTCCTTTCAACGTTGCAGAACCTTTTAACACAATGGGATGATCTAATTGCTATTAAATGCTAGACCCATGGTGAGTTTGAGTCTAGATTTTAGCGTAATTTAAGAGAAAAGCCCTTTTAAACACCAGGACTTAACTGTCTCTGTGTACATATGAAACCTTTAAAACATCTTGGGATAGAGTGCATTATTGGAAGGAAAGAGGATGGGAAAGAAAATAGTGAATGAGGGAATGAGCGAGTGCATATTTAGTGATTTCCTTGATTTGTTTTTTAGGAATTATATGCCCAATTGGAAGCAAAGAAAGCAGCCATTGAACCCCTGGAGCAAACAGAATATCCCAGCACAACAGAAACCCGTGCGGTGGCTCTCAGTCCAAGGAATGCAGCGCAGCACGTGGACAATCTGCTTCAGGCGCTTACTGCTCTGAAGAAAAACAAAGAACGCCAATGTTGTCTTCTTAAAGATTTTCAGGAACACCTTGCTGCAAGCGAATCCTCGTTGAAAGCCTTGTTGACAGAGAAGGAAAGTCTGAAAGTGTAAGTGTAAGAATTTAGGACTTGAGTTCATTTTATTCAAACTCAGGTTCTATTACCCTGAATAGACCACCAGGTGGTTTTTGTTTGTTTTTAATTTTTTGTTAATATAGCCTCACAGGATATATTTTTCCATTGCTTTTTTAGAGAGAGTGGAAAGGAGAAGAGAGAGGGGGGAAAAGGGAGAGAGGGACAATTGATGTGAGAAGAGAGAAGGACAATTGATGAGAAGAGGGGGGGGAGGGAGAGAGGGACAATTGATGTGAGAGAGATACATCGATTGGTTGCCTCCCTTACCTGCCACAGCTGGGATGTGGGATTGAACCTGAAACCTAGGTGCATGTCCTTGAACCCACGACCCTTTGGTACATGGGCTGATGCTCCAACCACTGACCCATGCCAGTTAGGGCAGGCCCAAGGTTTTAAGACTTTATACTATAAAGAATATGATTTTAATACTACATGTGGAAATTCATGCCATATGGAAGCCATTGAAGAAAACTTTGTTGGTTTCATGCAAGAAAAAAAAAAGTATATTATATTAACTTTATAAGTTAATTTGTTTAACATCTAATTCACACTGAAAATGCCTGCAAAATATGTTAAAGTTCTGTGGAATTCAGTATTCTTTAAAAAAATTTTTTTTTTTATTGATTTTAGAGAAGAAGATAGGTGGAGAGATGGAAACATCAGTGATGAGAGAGAATCATTAATTGGCTGCTTCCTGCACACCCCACACTACTGACTGAGCCAGCAAGGCATGTGCCCTGACTGGGAATTGAACCGTGACCTCCTGGTTCATAGGTTGATGCTCAACTGCTGAGCCATGCTGGTCAGCTCAGTATTCTTTTGGTCAAGAATTTATTCTGATCTATGGGGGTGAAAACAATGTGAGAATTATTTAGTATCAGCATAATTGGTGCAAATGATTTGGAACATATTTAATATACATGTATTGGTTTCTTTGAAAACAAAATGCATTCCTTTTGGCTTTGAAAATGATGGTAAATGGTACTAGAGATAGTCTTAATGTGCAAACAGTTTTTTCATTATTAAAAAGTACTCTGTGCAAGGACTTTACAGAGTACTTTTACATACACTGTTCCCTTCACTCTACTCCTGTGGTTCTACATTTTTATGATGCCCATTTTGTGAACGAGCCCTCACAAACTAATTGAAAGCCAAGTTTCTGATTTTACTTTAAAGACAGAATGCTCTTATAGACAACCTAATCTTTTCTCCTGCAAACTCAACACAGAACTCATTTCTTTAGATGACATCTAACCTCGGGTTGATTTATCAGAAACGTTAACAAGCTCCATTTTTCTCCTTTTTTTTTTAATCTCTAGAGGATCACTGGACAGTGCAACCTACGTGGCCAAAATTCAGAGATTGCTGGCATCCATAGAAAAAGAGAAAGATTCCTTAAGCAAGTTGAAAGTTGAATGGGAAACTATATCAAACTCACTGAGCGACATGGACAAGAAGCTGTTGGGAAGCCAGGTCAGGCAGCTCGAACTGGGCTGGAAACAAGCAGAACAGCTGGTCCACAGGAAGTATTCTCAGCACGCGCTGGAGCAGGAGGAGCTGGCGTCTCTCACGAGTGAGATCCGAGAGCTGGGCGTCTCTCTGCAGCAGCAGCAGCAGCAGCGTCTCCGGCTGGGGCTGGGCTCCCCAGAAGGACAGGGAAGGGGCACCGGCACGGTTGCCTTGGCTACTGACCTCCAGGCTGTCAAGCATCGGTTTTCTGTTCTAAAGGCGAGAGCTGAGCTTCAGATGAAGAGGATTTGGGGAGAAAAAGAAAAGAAGGTTCTGGAAGATGCGATCAGTAACTTGCAGAAGCAATTGGAAGCATCGGAGCCACTACACAGGGAGGCGGACAGGGAGATCAGGAAGAGTGAGCTGAGGAACAAGGTGAAAGAGGCCACCTTATGGGTGAAGAACCAGCTAGGTGAGCTCGATGCCCCCATTTCCCTCCTCCCGGACGGCGTCCTTTCCCAGATCCGGAAATGCAAAGTGAGGCACGATGGCATCCTGGGTCAGCAGCGGGCGCTGGAGGCGCTGGCCGCCGAGGTGCAGGGGAGCCTCCCGGACCTGGGCCCGCCCGAGCGCGAGGAGCTGCAGCGCCTCCTCCGGGACTTACAGGGTCAGTGCCACGCGCTCGTGTTGAAATCCGCTCAAAGGTCACAGCTGTTGGAACTTAAACTGGAAGAAAGAAGCACATTCGTTGCAGAACTAGGGCAAGTTCAGCTCTCGCTTCAAGGAAACGAAGCACAGATCGTTCCCCAGGTGGGAGCAACCTCCACGGACGCTGACCTGCAGCACCAGCGCGTGGCGCTGACGGCGGCTCGGGAGGAACTGCAGGAAATCGCGGGTGGACTCTCCGCGCGTCTCCAGGAGCTCACGGGCCCCTGGAAGGACCTAAGTGTGTTTGAAAGACTGTTTCTGGACGATCAGGTGAAAAGTCTGGAGACCAGAGCCAGCAGGGCACAGAGGTTCCTTCAGCACACATGCAATGAAGTAGAGCACAAGATGCAGCTTTCCAGAGAATTCCACGAGCAGACGTCTGCGCTTCAGAAGGAGCTCGATGGCATACAGCGCAATGAGCTGCTCCTGAGTCAAGAAGGGAAGGGGGGTGTGGAAGGGGGGCTCCGTGGCCTCCAAGGGCGCCTCCGGGACGTCCGGTCCAGCATCCAGCAAGCTCTGAGACTCAAAGAAGCGTTTGGCTGCCTGGGGCTCCGCTGGGATTGCTCCCAGCTTGACACGCTACGGTCCCAAGCATTTGAAAAAGAGCGGGAACTCGAAGGAAAGATGAAGCAGCTGGACACATTCGTGGCAGAATGTGGCAAATATCAAGCAGCGCTAAGTAAATTGAGGGCGATGGATTCGCAGATCAAGAAAAGGGCCGAAGAGGTACTAGCAACCCCTCCGGCTTCTCCAGAAAGCCGCCTGCTCGGTGCTCGGATGTTGAGTCAGAGGATCGAGAGAGCCATGCGCTTGTATCATGAGATCGTAAAGAAGTTGAGTGAAAGTAAGGCCTTTGATGACTCCTTCAGAGAGAAAGAGCTACTGCACACAAAGCTGTATGCACAAGAAAATGATAAGTTGCATAAGGCTCTCCAAACCATAGTACTAGAATCCCAACCGGAAGAAATGGATGAAAAGAGTTTTCAGGAGAAACTAGAAAATTCCCTCCGTGTTTTGAACCAGATACAATCGCAGTTGCAGCAGCCTTTACTTATAAATTTGAAAATGGAGCACATTCAAAAGGAAATGGAGAATTGCGAAGCGTTTCAAGAACAAGTCGAGGCAGAAATGTATGGTCTCGAAGGTGTAACTGTTGCTGAGAAGGAAAGAGAGGAGACCTCTCCGGAAGCTCGTGATGTGGAGACAAAATTGCGTGACATTGAAGAGCTGCACGGCCAGCTTAATGCAAGCATTGATGTGCGCACAGTAAGTTTCTTTAGAATTAGGTGGTTAATGCACCTATCTTTTATTTCATGATTTGATGTTTTGCTCTAGCGGATATCTGCACTTCTCAGGAAGTTAGAAATTGTACAGGCAAATCCTCCTCCACTGGAGAATAGTCCAGTTGCTCAGAACAGAGTTTTTTTGTTTGTGTTCTGGAACTGATAGGGCAGGGTGGGAGAGAGATGGTATGGAGGGAAAAAGCACAAATAATAATAACATTTACTTAGAACTTGCGAAGTACTGAACATTTGCCTTTACTCATCCCAGCAACTCTGTGAAGGGGGCCCTTTGACTGACCCCATTTGAAAATCAGGAAACTGAACTTCAGAAACATCAAGACTTTTCTCAGGGCCTTAGAACAGAGCCAGGAATCAGCGTGAGATCTGTCTGGGTTTAGAGCGCGAGTCATCAAATTAAGGCTCACGTGCCAAATCTGCCCACAATGCCTGATTTTGTAAATCAGGTTTCATTGGGACATAGCCCTGCCCCATTCCTTTACGGATTGTCCGTGGCTACTTCTGTGCTACAACCAAAGGACTGAGTAGCTGTTATAGTCCAGACTAGAGGCCTGGTGCATGAAGTTCGTGCAAGAGTAGGCCTTCCTTCCCCCAGCTGCCGGCACCGGCTTCCCTCTGGCACCCAGGACCCAGGCTTCCCTCTTAGCCCCAGCTCGTCCAGTAGCTCACCTGGTCTAATTAGCATATTACACTTTTATTATTATAGACTAGAGGCCCAGTATATGGAATTCGTGCATGGAGTGGGAGGTCCCCCAGCCCAGCCTGCACCCCCTCCAATCCGGGACCCCTCAGGGGATGTCCAACTGCCTCTTGCAATCCAGGACTGCTGGCTCTGAACCCCTTGCCTGCCTGCCTGCCGGCCTCATTGCCCTATTTGCTCCCCTGCTGGCCTGATCATCCCTAATCACCTCTGCCTCGCCCCGCACCCAAGACCTAGGATTCCCCCATCTGGCTGGTTGCATGCACCTAGGCTGCCCTCCCTCTGGCCAGGTGGCTTGTCCCTCTCCTGGGCCGCAGCTGCAGGCGCTGACGCCTGGGACCACCGGGACCATGGGGTGTGTGGCTTGTCCATATCCCGGGGCGCAGGTGCAGGCACAGCTGCTGGCTCCTGGGACCGCAGGGCAGGCAGCTTGTTTTTCTCCAAGGCTGCAGCCTGGCTGGTCCGCATTCCTCTCTTGAGACCTCATTTGTGCCTGGCTGGTTCCATTCCTCTCTTGCAAGCTCATTTGTGCCTGGTGGGCCCCCTTCCTCTTTCCCCAGTACTGAGTGACTGAGCTGTACAGCGTGAGGGCATGAGGACATGACAACATGAGGGTGTGATGACCATTTGCATATTAGCTATTTATTATATAGGACTAGAGGCCCAATGCACAAGGATTTGTGCAAGAATGGGCCTGTTTTCCTCTGGCTACTAGCACCGCATTTTCGCTCAGGCCCGGAGATGCCTTTACACCTTCCCACACTGCCCAGAGGCCAGGAGTGGCTGGGGTAGTGTGGAATCTGTGTATGCAAATTAACCCACCATCTTTGTTGGGTTAATTTGCATATTTACTCCTGATTGGAGTAATTGGGCGTCATGAAGGTGTGGTCAATTTGTATCTTACTCTTTTATTAGTGTAGATGGCTGGCAAAGCCTCATATATTTAGTCAGACCCTTTGCACAAAACGTTTGCTGACCTCTGTTGCAGAGTGACTCCAGCGTACCCCCTCCTTTCCTGCATTAATAGCGTAGATGTCTTAGGCATCATTGGAACACACTGTGCTTAATATAATCCCTTTACTGTGTTTTCAGAATTATCACATTAAATTTATAGAATATGGAACTTAACTTTCTTTTTGAATTCAAAGAGTGATTAGGTAATATATTGGCACTACTTTGATAAGTATAAGTTCTTTAGAAATGAAAAGTCATATTATGAACCCAAATATGTCCTTTTATATTGGTACTTAACAAATGTAGAGAAAATTGAGAGTACTTTTCCACATAATGTTTTTATTGAGGTATAATGGACATGTATTAGTTCTGTGTGTACAACATATTCTGTATTTGTACATATTGTTAACAGTCTAGTTAACAGCTATCACCCCAGTTACATTTTTTTCTTGTGATGAGAATTTATAAGATCTACTGTCTTAGCAATTTCAAATACACAACACAATATTGGTAACTAGAGTGGCTATGCTATACATTACATCCCACAACTTATTTTGCAACTGGAAGTTTATAGCTTTTGACCCCTGCTTCACTCATTTCAACCTCCACGCCTCTGACCACCACAAGTCTGTTCTCTGTATCCTTCTCCACTTGATTTAAAACATTTTCCAGAAACAAGGTACATGAATCCCCCAAATCATAAAATTAGTGCTGGACTGGAAGAGACCTTTAAAGTTATTTATTTTAACTATTTGTTATTTTAATGAGAAGACACTAAGTGAGATTCTAAAAACTAAAGTTAGTGGCATAACGATTAATTTAAAAACACAAGAGATTTGAGGTTCTTTGTTTACTTTTCATCTTTTTCCCCCCACAAGTATTGATTAAGATTCAATACATTAAGTATGTTCCATTGTTTAATTCATGTCTAATGTAAGAGCAGGAACATATATTATTAGACGATTCATGAGGTTTATTTTTTGAATTTATATTCGGTTTTCTTAGCAAACTGGAAACAGTGTTATAAACACTAGAGGCCCGATGCACAAATTTGTGCACTGGGCAGTGGCGAGGGGGAGGGAGGGCATCCCTCAGCCCAGCCTGTGCCCTCTTGCAGTCCAAGAGTTCTCAGGGAATGTCTGATTGTCACAGAGGTGAGTGGCACTGCCCCTGTGAGAACGCACTGACCACCAGGGGACAGCTCCTACACTGAGCATCTTCTCCCTGGTGGTCAGCACACATCATAGTGACCAGTTGTTCCACCGTTTGGCCAATTTGCATATTAGACTTCTGTTATATAGGATTTTTAAATACTTATCAAACTGGAAGTTTGAGATGCTAACTCTTGTAAGACCTAAGGGTGTATATTATGAATGCACCACAGAAAGTCAAGAATGACAAAGGTCCAGATGTCTGACAGTTTTGTCATAGCATTTAACCTCCTTTTCACCAGAATGTCTTGAATGATGCTCATGAAAACATGACCCGCTACGACGAGGCAGTCTCCAGGGCGATGGGGGTGATTGCTGCCCTTGAAGCCTTTGTTGCATCCCATAGAGTAGACCCGGATCATCCAGAAGAATCGCTGGAGATGCCTCGTGGGAAGCAGGAGGAACTGGAGTCCACAATAACAGACATCCAGAGCCTCAGTGAGAAACTGGGGGCCATCGCCGGCCCTGACGCCCAAGTACAGCTTCAGTGCACTCTGCAGGAATTGGTTTCTAAGAACTCGGCCCTCGGGGAGGCAGTCAAAGTAAAGGAAGCGGAAATAGAAAGGTGGGTACTTCTTTGCAATGCTTTAAGAACATTAAGTGTAGATTTCTTTACAATTAACATGTACGCAGAAATAATTTGGAAAATAAGGAGAAGTTAATGCTATCTAAAGAAAACCAAATATTTTACTGTGTTTTATATTTACTATTGAGTACATGCAATGGAATGCTTATAAAAGTGGATATGGTGTAAAGAATAATGATAAAGCAAATAGCCTTGTACTCAGAGGTTCAGAGATAATCATCATGACTTTTTTCTCCTGCGTGCTCCTTCCCTCTACTCTCAGAAGTAACAGAAGTAATCTTTATCCTAAATATTTTATCATCTCTTTGCCCTTTAAGATATTCTTACTATGTGTTTGGATTCCATTTTCATGCATGTGTATTCTTCTGTGACTTCAGAATCATCAGTATGATCCTAAAGTTTATTCATGTTCTCATCTGTAGTAAAATTCGGTCACCCGGCTATGATAAACATTCGGGTTGTTTCTAGTGTTTGCATTCACAAAAGTTCTACCAGGAACATTTTTAAATGCAAGATCTCCTTATGGGTTGTGGTTGCCGGGTCTCACACCTTACATTTTAATTCCATATGATTTAATTCTTTTTTGTTTAGTTTATCTACTAGCACACCTGTGTTACAGTTGTCCCATATCCTTGCCAACACTTGAGGCTGTGGGATTTAAAATTTTGCCATTCTGATGGGTGAGGAGTGATATTTTATTGTGGTTTTAGTTTGCATCTCTATTATGGCTAATGAATTTGAGCCTCTTTTTAAAACAATATTTCTTGGCTACTTATGTTTCTTCTTCTGAGACATACTTAATTCAAGCCTTCACCCAGTTTTTATAAGGTTGTCCATATTTTTCTTACTGATTTGTAGGGATTTATTCTGTAGTTTGGAGGTTGGGCTTTGGTAGTGGTACGTGTTACAAATGTCTTTGCAGGCTCTGTCCTCTGTCCCCAGGAGAAGGTCAGTAAAACTAAACTGCAGCGAATACCCTCCAAGTGAAAACAGCCCTGCAGCTGAGCTTAGTTCTCTAAGCTTCTACTTGGTGCGGAGCCTCTAAATCAGGGGTGGGCAAACTTTTTGGCTCCAGGGCAACAAAGGGTTCTTAAACTGGACCGGAGGGCCGGAACAAAAGCAACCTGACCATGCTGGCACTCTCATCTTGGGCTGCTGGTGAAGGAGCGGAGGGGAGAGCAGAGAACCCTCCGCTCTTTTGGCTCCGCAGGCCAGATAGTACAGCCGAACGGGCAGGATCCGGCTCCGCGGGCCATAGTTTGCCCACAGCTGCTCTAAATACTTCTTAATGCCTTGCCAGTTTATTATTGTGTTTTAAGAATTTAAAAAATACTTGATACTTGAATTTTTAATTGTCTTCCGTGGGGAATGTAGGCTGTATCTATTTTGTATGCATAATTTTATTCACAGTGTTTTTTAATATATCATAGCATTATGTTGTATAAAAAATATGCTGCCTTTTACGTTATAACATGAGCTGTTTTTCTTATTGTAACAAAAGCTCTATGAAAGTAATTAGAATTCCTACAAATATTTTCTAAGATTGTTGTAATTTACTCAGCTTTATCTTTTGTTACACATAGAGTTTGTTTCCATTTTCCCATTTTAGTACACAGTCTAATAAGTAAAAATATTTCACTGTGAAAATAGTAAGTTCAGGATGAATTTCTTATACTGCGTTGGGATTAATTCCTTAAAATAAATTGCAAAAGTAAAATTAATGGTCAAAAGATATGAGCATTTTAAAGACTAGATGGCTTTCTATAAGGTTTTCAAGTTACACTTCATTAGCAGTGCTGAAAAATGAAGTTCTCCAACTTAGGTGTTTTGAGATCAGCTTTACCTGTTAGAGTCTCCAGTTTTAAAAGTCTTATGCAGGTCCCCGTGAGGAGAAGGTAGTCCATGAAAATCTATTGAAATCCCCTGAATAACAAAAAAAGAGAATTACATTCTGGTGTTTTTATTTATTTATTTATTTATTTATTACGTGTTCCAATTTACCCTGGGATGTTCAGAATATATGGCACTAGATAAAATGTAATATCACTTCGCCCCCTACCCCCCTAGGTGTCTCGAGAATTACCAATGCTTCGGGGACCTTAAAGAGAAGATCGGCGCCGACCTCAGCCGAACGGAAGCAGCTCTGGCGCAGTCCATGGCCCCGCCGCCAGTGTCCTACAAAGAAGCTCTACAGCGCTTGGAGCAGAGCAAGGTGACAGGGTTTGCAAATCTCAGGGTTTGCAAACTCTCCGCACAAGAGTGGCGGAGAGCTGGTGGGGGCAGCAGGGGGCGTGGCTCTGTTACGCCCCGCAGCAAGCGTCAGCCTGACTTGTCCCAAACTCGAGAAAATCCTTCCAACCAAAAGCCAACGGGGAAAATGGGGCCACGGTTCTGAGACTTACTCCGTAGCTGGGTTCCCAGGACAGTCCTCTCCCGAGTGGCATGCTGTCCTATCGCTCACTTTTTCTAAAGCCTGACCCTTCGTAATATGTTGTAGGACCCTGCTGGACGGATGACGTAGGATTTAATGCAGTGGCCCTAAGTGCTGACTTCCGGTTACTTCTTACATGCTGTCCTCAGCAGTTTCAGTTTTTGCTTACTGTCATCTGTTACAGTCTATGGTATTATGTTATTAGGATTTGGTTGAGAACATTCTGAATAGTCTGTGCTTACTATCCATCCCAAAACAAAACAAAAAAACCGAATTAAATCCTTGGTGGTTGATGCAGTGTATTGGGCACATTAACTTCCTAGCAAAAACATGAGACTTACAGTATAATAACAGAGGGAACTTTTAAGATGTTTAACCTTCAAACGCATATCTTACTTGGAAAAATTGGCTTATGGGTCATTGTCCCCATAGTTTCAAATTCACGTGCGGTACAATAATACATAGGTAATGCTCATCTGTCTCCAATTGGCTTTCAAAGGGACTAAAAAATTGATCACAGAATACTTGTGGATGATGTAAAATCATTTCCTAGTCAAGATTTTTTTAAAGTTCGTGACGTTCCGAAAGATCAATAGACATTATATTCTCCTTACTCCTTTTCTTTCCTCAGGCCTTGGTGTCAAGTCTCCTATCAGTTAAAGGAGAGTTTATGGAGCTACGGCAGGTCCTCAGACACCTGAGGCCCACGCTCACAGACCATGCCGGCGTAGGGTTGCTCAGAATCGTGCTGGCTCTGTGGGAGAAATGGCTGCGTTTGCTGGACGTTGCTAAAGAGTGGGAGATGTGGTGTGAGGAACTGAAGCAGGAGTGGAAATTTGTCAATGAAGAAGTGAGTGCTTCATTTTCTCTTTTTGTTAATCCTTACCCCAGGCATTTTTTTCCCCATTGACTTGTGAGAGAGACACAACACGATTGGTTGCCTCCACATGTGCCCCGACCTGCATCCAAGGTACGTGCCCTTGACCGGGAATGGAACCCAATACCCTTTGGGTTGTGGCCGAGGTTCTAACCACTGAGCATCACTGGCCAGGACAATGGTTCATTTTCAGTAGTCAAACCATTCAGTGTTCCTTACAAGCACCCTTAAGTTGTTTTATTATTTTCATTTTGTTTTTATATACAACAGGTACTCAGCCTCTGTCATTTGTTTTTTATCACATATGTGCAACACATAAATGTTTATAGAGGTCACCATCCTATTAAAATAATCTCCAAGAAATGATTCAAAAAATTTTTTATAATAGTGGAATATAGTTGGTATCAGACGGTTCTTAGAAATAAGTGACTACTTGTTCATTCGAGCTTTAAGATTTTTATTGTGAAGATGAATTAAGCCCTCTTAAAAGTAGCTGTCTCAACCTGGCACTAACGTTAGAGTTAGGTATTATTCATAATAACCAACTACTTTGGAAATTAACTACAATTGTTGACTAAGGAAATGAACTATTGTTGTAAAGTATGGGCCTAAAAATGTCTGAAATTCTTTCTGAAACCAATCTCAAAGAAACTTCCTTAATATCTGTCAATCACACATGTTAATTTAACTATGGCTCAGGACTTACACATTACATATATATAGAAAGAAAATTTAAAATAGTTTAACATTATCTTAGGGTACTCTTTAATTTTTCCAAAGGACCAGGTATACATAAAGTACAAATCAAAACATTAAGTGAAAGTTCTCTCTTATTCATGTCAAAATCCCTGCTGAATTTACTTAGGAGAGAAATATACCAACCAGTACTTCATTAGAGGTAGAATACATGCTTTGGGATTTAAATGTTTAGGTCTATCATATTTTCTTGCTTAAAACTTGATATTCTTGGAAATGAATATCATTTTGGTGGTGCTAGTGGGGTTTTATACATTATAAAGTATACTTCTAGAAGAACTGTTAGCCTCAGTCTTTCCCATTCATAGTAACACTGTTTATTGAATTACTACCGTAGGCTGTGTGCAGTGCTGAGAAGGCAGTTCACACATGATGTCACTGAATCCTTGCATTGCACTCGGGACTGATTCCCATTTTATTGATAGAGCAACTGAGAGATTTAAGTTAGCACAAGACCTTCCAGTGATTGAGCTATAAGCGCCTGTGGGCTGGGACCACATCTGTTTTGCTTACCGTTGTGACTTTAGTAGCCAACCAAGGCTTTGCACTTAGTGGGCTTAGTAAATATTTCTTGAGTGACAGCTCTTATTCAAACCCCAGTCTAAGGTTGTTTATTTTATTTTATTTTATTATTTTTAAAATATATTTTATTGTGGGTTGTTGTTGTTTTTTTTACAGAGAGGAAGAGAGAGGGATAGAGAGTTAGAAACATTGATGAGAGAGAAATATCGATCAGCTGCCTCCTGCACACCCCCTACTGGGGATATGCCTGCAACCAAGGTACATGCCCTTGACCAGAATCGAACCCAGGACCCTCAAGTCCACAGGTCGATGCTCTATCCACTGAGCCAAACCAGTTAGGGCAAGGTTTTTTTATTTTATTACGTTGTCTCTCTACTGCTATGTACCTACTTGCAATTATACTTTATTAATTCAGACCACATTCACTTAGCACTTTGTAATTATTCATTATTCATTCAATATTTTACAATATCTGCTAACAAGATGTGTTTTTCAAGGAGTAGCAAAAACAAATTATGTCTTCATGTAATAACAGTAACTAATAACACTTAATGGGTGTTCATTGAACATATGTCATACATAGTTCTGTTCTCTTTACATGTTTCCAGTCCTGCAGTAGGAAGACTATATTTTACTAATTTGAGTCCTCTCTTTTTGTTTGTTGAATTAGGTTGAACGAGAAGCCATTATTTTAGATAATCTTCAAGAAGAATTCCCTGAAATCTCCAAAACGAAGGAGGCAGCGTCCACGGCGGAGCTCTCTGAGCAGCTGGAGGGTCTGCGCCAATACGAGGAGACGGCCGAGATGCAGCAGCTGCTGCTGCTGCTGCTCCTCCAGCGCTGCCGGAGCGCCCAGCGCGCCCCCGCCACTGCCCGGAGCTCCGGCGCTGCCGCGGAGCCCGCCCCGGCTGTCCGGGAGATTACCGCGATGCAAGAGCGATGCAACAAGTGAGTTTATGAACCCCTGTTCCGGAGACATGTTTGACAGCTCAGGTTTAACATTTAGAAAACACTGACGTTCACAAGTACAAACTACAAGAGGCCTGGTGGGGTCCCTCCGCCTAACCTTCGCCTGCTTGCAATCCAGGACCCCTGGGGGGATGTCAGACTGCTGGCTTCAGCTGGATCCTCCCACAGGCCTCTAGTCTACACTACCACTACTAATATGCTAATTAGACTGGAGGCCTTCCAGGCAGAGGCGGTTAGGGGGGATCAGGCCAGGAGGGGAGGTCAGTTGTGGGTGATCAGGCCAGCAGAGAGAGGGCAGTTGGGGGCGATCAGGCCAGTAAAGGGGGGGGGAGGGGCAGTTGGGAGCAAGCAGGCAGGCATGCAGGTGAGTGGTTACGAGCCAGGGGTCCCAGATTGGAAAGGGTGCAGGCCAGGCTGAGGGACTCCCCACTCCCTGTGCACAAATTTTGTGCACTGGGCCACTAGTATGCATATAAGATCTTTGGTTAATCTCTTCCCACCCTCCCCTCTACCCTTTTCTCTTTGAGCTTCATCAGTCTGTTCCATTTTTCCATGGCTTTGCATTGAGCATCTTCCCCCTGGTGGTCAGTGCATGACATAGCAACTGGTCTAACAGTCGCTTAGGTTTTTATACATACAGATAGATTATAGGAAAATGACAAGTGGTATGACAGAATTGAGTCAACACAGATAAGTATAGGAAGGGATAGAAAAGATCCTAACGATAAAACAAGCACGTCTTCTTCATCTTGGACTGAGGTCAAATACACTTTGTTTTGTTTTTCTGTTTGCTATTTTTCTAAGTTAGTAGTATATATATTTATTATAGAAAGATTAGAGAATGCGGGGCATTATAAAGATTAATATAAACCTCACCTTTAATTTTACCTCTCAGCAACAACCACTGCCAATCACTTCTCGTCATTTTTTAAAACTATGATTATGCTTTCAAACAAGTTGCAAATATATTACTATACTGTTTTGTATTCTGCAGAATCATTTATCAGCATACCATGTTTATTTGAGTATGCCATAGCTCTAAAATCTTTCATTATGTGGATAGGCCATAATTTATTTAACAAGCCCCCTAATATAGAAACTTTAAATTATATGCAATTTATTTTACTTTTATAAAACCACTACAGTGATTATTTTTATGCTACAATCTCGGGCTGCATCTGTAATTCATTCATGGAGGAATTACAGATGCATTGAGAGGATACAGTACATTTACAGCTGGAGACACTTGCCAAATAGCTCTCAGGAAAGATTTTACCCACTAAATGCCTCTACTGCAATTCTGGTTACATTCACAGCTAGTGGGGCAGCTGAGATAAAGAGGCCAGTGGGATTGTCTGTCACCCATGTCTCCATTCTCACCTCTAAGTCATGTTCGGGTGAACAGAAAGGTTACATGGAGAAAACAAGATAGAGATGGCAAGTGTTATTTCAAGTTGAAAAGAGGGTATTTTGGGATTAACGTTTTGGAGAGGGTTTTGATTGATGGATACATGAGTCAGAATTTGATATCTGTTTGTATATATCTACTTAATAAAAGAGTGACATGCTAATTGACCTTACCTTTGTGATGCCCACCAGCCAATCAGGAGTGAGTACACAAATTAACCCAACAAAGATGGCTGGTTAATTTGCATATGCAGGCACTGAGTGGTCGGGGGCGGGAGGGACACAGTTTTTCCCCACCGCCCCAGCCGCTCTGGGCCTCTGGGCAACGTGGGAAGGCAGAAAGGCTGCTTCAGCCAGAGCAAAGGCGGTGCCGGCAGCCAGGGGAAGGAAGGCCCATTCTTTCAGGAATCTTCATGCATCAGGCCTCTAGTACTATGTAAATCATGGAAACTAGCACTTTCCTCTCAGAAAAAAAAAAAATTTTTGTGAGCTATGCAGATATCGTGTTAATTGTTGAAATAAAACTATTTCACAGATGAACAGGATAGAGGTACAATTTTATTTTGATGCTATATTTTAGGCTTTTCCAGAAAGCTCAAAAGAATAAGGAATTGGTGCAGAATGAAATCCAAGAGAGACATTCCTTCACAAAAGAACTAATTACGTTGAAGAATTTATTTCAACAGACCACATCTTCTCTGCACAATATGGGATTACAAGACAACCCAGAAAGGGCAGAGCAGTTTGAGGTAAGTGAGAAGTGAACTTGTAAATGTGGCGGATACAGGTTTGCAGTCTTGACTCCAGAGTCCTTGGGACAGAGGTGGTAACTCACTGACTAGAGTCACAGGCAAAGGCCCCGTGGCATGGTGTGGGCAGAGCCACGGAAGATCAGTGTGCTCGGAGAGGAGAGGGGTAAGACCGGGTTGGGAAGTAGGCCAATTTGGACCAAGCAGCCCTTTTCCCACCATGTTTTAAGTGTGTTTGGTGAAAAGGACCTCTGACCACTCCCGAGTAGCTTGTTAGACAGCTCTCACTTGTAGGATGTGATATCTTACTCTGATAGGGCGGAACTGTTTTTATTTACAACGCTCCTGACAGTAAATGTGTGGTTCCCCGGCCCCCCTCCCCAACCTATTCTGCAGCTCCCTGTACACCAACTGGGTGTCCTAATATTCAGTTCAGTTCTAACGCTAACTGGCAGGAGTTAGCACAGGTAAAGGGCTCAGTCCCACAAGACGCCCTGCCCCCACTTCACACACTGAATGGCAAGTCCCAGGCCTCTGGTACCTCTGACTGGCAGGCCATATATCCCTCCTCAGGTTCAATACTTTGTTAGAATATCTCCCAGAAGTCAATTAAACACTGCCCTAGCTGGTTTGGCTCAGTGGATAAAGTGTTGGCCTGCAGACTGAAAGGTCCCGGGTTCGATTCCAGTCAAGGGCACATGCCCAGGTTGCGGGTTTGATCCCCAGTAGGGGGTGTTCCAGGAGGCAGCCAGTCAATGATTCTCTCATCATTGATGTTTCTATCTCTCTCTCTCTCCCTCTCCTTTCTTCTCTGAAATCAATAAAAATATATATTTTTTTAAAAGTCAGGGAAACACTTTACTTACTGTTACCGATTTATTGTGAAGGACGCAACTGGGGAACAGCTAAAGGGAAGAGATGCAGGGGCCAGGTGTGGGGGGAGCGGTAGGGAGCCCCCATGCCCGCCCTGAGGGTGCCGCAGTCCTAGCACCTCGATGCGATCATCAGCTCCAGTGGTCCTTTAGGGGCTTGTATGGAGGGTCCATTATGTAGGCATCATTGGTTATATCATTGATCGTTGGTGACGAGCTCAACCTCTGGCCCCTCTCCTCTCCCAGTGGGGGGGAAGTGAAGCAGAAATTTCCTTCCAGCTGTTACCAGCTGCATGGGTTCCTTCTCCCGCCTGCACCAGAGCCCAACCAAATGCCAAGAGGAGCTTGTAGCAAAGAAAGCAAAGGTTGATTAGTTAAGGAAAGGGAGCCAAACCCAGGGTCCGAGGTGAGCATTGCGCCGAGCCTGGCTCCCTGAAGGCTTCCAGGGATGGGTGTGTAGGGAAAATCACTCGTCGTCGTGGTGGTTAAGGGGGCTGGGGTCCTGTTTAGGCCCTGGTCCCGTTGGCTGGTCAGCACTAAGGTAGGGAGCAGTTGATCGTGGCCTCCGGTCCTGGCGTCAGCCGTGGCGTTGCTCCGTCTGGTGTTGCGAGGGGGTGGTGGGGGGAGTCGTTCCACTCTTCTGGGTCTGGAGCTGACACACCACGGAGGCCTCGCTGCCGTCTCCAGTTTGACTGAAGCGCTGTCTCTGTGGCCAGCAGACCCGGGCCTTTGTCCCTAAGATTAGTTGGCGCCCACCAGAACCTCGGTGTCCCGAGGGCTTCACGGTTAAGGCGGAGACGAGAGGGGCTCGGGTGAGCCAGGGTGCTCCCAGGCTGGGCAAGGCCAGCGTGAACCGGAAGGGAGGAAGGAGAAGCGGTCAGATAAAGAAAGAAATGAAGTTTCTGTGGGGTCACAAGTGTTGGTTCCCCTGGCAGCCAGCCCCCATCCCGTAGCTGCGAGGGGCACCAAAGGAGGCGTCTCATCTGCATAAACTCAGGTGTGGGTTGAAACATAAATAACAAACAGATGCTCCTCTTACCACATTTAGGAAATTTCAAGAGTTTTAGAAGCCTTGTCAGAAGCCGGTGATGAAAACCAACTGTATATAGTGCCTACACCTCGGAGTCATTTCGGAACTCTTTTTTTTTTTTTTTTTTCCTGGGGTGACCTCTTATTCCGGTCCAGTGATAACAGGCAAAAATGACATTCGGGGGTTGATTCAAAAGCCGCACACGGTTGTTCGCCGGAGCTGGTTATCGGTGTCGTAAAGGGGAGCTTTCTCTCACCGATGGTCAGCTCTGAATGCGGACCTGTGCCACGAGGCCTGGCTAACACGGGGGCACTGGACCCCCAGCCCCGCCTCCGCCGGCCCGGCCTCGTCCTCTAGCCTTCCCTCCAGACGTAGGCTCCGCTGAGGCCGATACAAGGAAAATGGTGACGCATCGCGGAGTCATTCAGATTCGGACTCGGCGACTCTGTCCATTAGCACAGATACCGCTGCTAACCAGCCCCCTCTACAGACAAAGCCGACCCCCCCAAAAAAGCCGCAGCGGAGTCAGAGGGTGTTTTTCCACTTGATCTTTGGGAAACTCTCCCAAACAAATGCGTTTCTCCTTTATAATTAGTGCAGGGGGGGACGCAGATCAGATTTTGTTTCTAGGCCACAGCCAATGGGCCGTTTGTTCAGGTTTCTTTTTATCTCCTGAAACCCACATTCTTCGCGTGGAACTAGAACCCTCCTCTCTGAAAGAAGCGGAGCTCCACCGGGCTGTCTCATTACATGAAAGCAGACACTTCTGCTTCAAGCCCAAGGGCTTTCCGTGGCCTTGAGTCATTGTGATGATAATGCAGGAAGAAGCAGAAATGGCAACAAGTTTAATAGCAAAACAACCACACACACAAAAAAAAAAAGAGAGAGAGAAAGAGAGAGAGAGGAAGAGAGAAACTTCTTTGAAACATTTTGCTACTTGCAGCTTTTTAGATCAAGTTAAATCGGAGAGGTCCTTTAGAAGCGGGAGATGTTGTAATGTCTCCTCCGGACAATGGTTTGACACCGCGAAGCGGTATCAGGTTTAATGCTTACAAATTAGAAAGCATCATCTGACCAACAGGAGTATCTCCCAGGCTTAATCGGCTTGTACCCATAGCGAGGTCTTTGTCATGCAAAACGCGCTCATTGAAATCATAAGGATGCGCTGCAAAGCCGCTTTTATTTTGAGAGGCCAACGCTGCTTCCCCCGTCCCGTGAGTACTGAAACTTTCCCGCGATGTTTTTAGGAGCTGCAGAGCACCACTGAGAAAGGGAAGCTCGCCTTAGAGAATATTATGGAGAAGCTCCGAATCCAGTATTCTGAAATGTACACCATAGTTCCCGCAGAGATTGACGCGCAGGTGGAAGAATGCAGAAAGGCGCTGGAGGACCTGGAGGAGAAGGTAATGGCAACGTTTGTACCAGGGTTGTTATTTATGGCGTTGGATGAATAGAAAGGAGAAATGTCACTTAGTATTATATTTTCCTTTTGCCTTGATTTCAGCTACACCTGTTGTTACAGAGTTTGGTTAAGTGATGACTTTGTGTATCCAATACTGAGATGAAATCGCTCTATAAACAAGTGATATATATATATATATTTTTTTTAAAAAAAACAGAATTAGGTAATCTGTTTACGTGTAGCTGTCAAGATGCTTCGTTTTTCTTCTCTTGCATTTAAAAATAGTTATGGGTTATCTTTCACTTGTTTTGTTTTTTTAAACTGGACAATCAGTTTAAAATTACAGACATAAAAAATACGTTGTTTTAAAACGTATTCCCTGAGTATTTTTAAGTAAGCAACTAAGGGCAGTAAGAATACACATTTCACAAGACACGGGGCACAGCGCTTCGCACACAGAGCCTTCCTGACGACGGTGCTCACACAGTTCTCCCACACCGTCCCTGGGGGCTTTACGCCTGCGAGCCCGGCTTGGAAGGAGTGGGGACCAGTTCATACCCAGGCACAGGAGTCCAGCAGGGCCATGCTATCGAATCCTGAAAAGGCAGGTCGGATCCTGCAGAACTAAATTCTGTTCTATTCAGCGTCCACAGAAGGATTCTTGTGTTGCTTTTTTAGAGCCAAGAGCACCTCTCACTCAGTTAAATAGGCCTTAAATGCACACAGAATAAGATCTCAGACTTAGCTAACTTCTATGCAGATTTCTTGGGGGAAATCCGACCTCTGTAAAAATCATGTAGACTCCTAATGTATCGTCATAAGAAGTCTTGTTGCCTTAACATGCAATCGTGTCTGTTATGCGGTACTTTCCCAAGCATCGTGTGCTGTTGATTTTATTTTAAGAGAATGCAGGGTGTTTTGAGGGAAAACCACATTCGTTCCTGTGACTTACCTCCTGTGAAGAAATTCCCAACCACGTGAAGGAACGAACAAAATCTGTCTTGATTTTAACGTTGAACGTTCCCACGGTAGCTTGTGTGTGTGGGTGGCAAACGGCGGCAGGTTTTTATGGTGCGACGTGGCTAAAGGATCCAGGCTGCAGGCGCCGGGCCACTCTGTGCCGTCCTGACAGCGGCGTCCTTTTCCTAAGTCACCGTCTCTCCTCAGGTTCCCGAAGGATGAACATCACTGCCCGACGTGTCAGAAAGCTCCATGTGGTGGGCATTTGTTCCATAACAATAAGAAGTTATACAGTGATGGAAAACCCAGTGCAGGGTTCATTTTTTAACCCCCTCTCTAAAATTCCTGACTGCTGTATGGTCTGTGAAATACGTCATCTTACCAAAGAATCAACAGCTTGATGTTGTGCAGAGAGCCTGGACTCCAGAGTCCGGCAACTCGGGGCTTCTGGGGACAAGCTCAGCCTCCCCCTGGATATCTGAGCTTAATGTACACAGGTCACACCGCCTGTGTTTAGCTTCTGCGTCTATACTATTTTTACCGGGATGTTCTAGTCTCAGTGGTGGTTCGGATACAGTGGTGTTTAAAAGGAGTTAAAGGACTGCATACGAGCATAAATTATTACTTAGTTATGGAGTGGCTGCTGGAAGAAAACTTTATCAACCTAGCCTAAAAAATAAGCAGGCGCACGAACTAATCAGGTTTTTGAAAAAAAATGACACATTTCAGCTTTCATTTATTACCTTTCCCAGTCCAAGTTATATTCTTCAGAAAACCATTCAGGTGGAAAATTACACCGTTCAGTTAGATTTCTGAGTCCCGTGAAAACGGTCTGGAAACGCTCACACGGAGGATACTGAGCTTTGTGCATCCTCAAGGTGGTTCTACCCTCATGGCTGTGAAGGCGGGGATTATATTTTGAAAGTCAGCTTGAGAATAAGTTTGATTTTATGGAAAACAGTTCTGGGCAGAGGATTTTCTCATAAAATGGAGAGAGACTGAATAATAAATCATTTTATCTCTGAGGAATTCTTTCATTGTCATTTGCTCCACTGGGGTATGTGTCAAACAGTCCACTCAGTAGTTTTGCCCAACATCACATATAGCTGTAAGTTATACTGTGGATTACATTGTGGATTACACAAATTTGTATTTGTGGTTTTCTCTCTCTCTCTCTCTTTTTTTTTTTTTTTGTTGTTGTTGTTGTTGGATTTAACAGATTGGGTGGGCACAGCAGCCATTTCCTCGTCTGCTCATATACCCTCTCATTAACACATTAGCCAGTATGGTTTGGCATTTTCCCCGGAACTGTTAAAAGATTTTTTTATAAGTAAAAGCATATAACAGTGTGGTTAACCCTTTTATCATTTGAACCTGGGAATAGAGTGCAGAAGACAGCTTCTAACTGAACCAAATGTACCTGTCTCCCACTGTCACAGATCAGCAACGAAGTCTTGAAAAGTTCACCGTCATACGCAATGAGCAGAAAAATAGATGAAATTAACGAGGGGCTTCACAAGGTTGAAAAGATGTTGCAGCAGAAAAGCAAAAGTATTGAGAAAGCTCAAGAAATTCAAAAGGTAACATTCTCCTTTAACTTCCTTCAGCATTTGGTGTTCCCCCTGTTCATCATCCCGGGGTGTGCTTTTGGGATTAATCTGACCTACAGAGATCCTAACCCAGATCCAAAGAGCTCCCTCATGCTGAGAAAAGCATGGTGGAGAAGAATTGTTATCAGTGTTTTCATGGTGGGAATATACTCAGCCCCCTGAGAGCCTATGATTGTGAACTGGCCTTTTCACAAGTAAAGGAGAGTCAGATCTTATCTTGGTTAGGCTGGTATAAAAATTTTATTCTATCTAATAAAAGAATAATATGCAAATTAACTACTACTCCACTACACCCACAAGTCATGCCCACCAGCCAATTGGGAGTGAGTATGCAAATTAACCCAACCAAGATGGCTGCAGCCATGGAGCAAGCAGGAGGCTTAGGCTTCCCCAGCAATGCAGGAGGCCAAGCTTTCCACACACCCTGGCAGGCCCAGGCCTCCACTCAAGGCTACAAAGTTTCAATTATAGAACATAAATCCCATATACCAGGGCCTCTGCTTGGGTCACCGGTGGTGGCTGGTCTGCAAACCACCACAGCCCAAGGGAACCCCCATCCTGATCTGGGAAACCCTTCAGGGCAAACCAGCTGGCCCCCACTCATGCACCAGGCCTCTATCCTACCTAATAAAAGAGTAATATGCAGATTGACCATCATTCCAACATACAAGATGGCTACCCCCATGTGATCAAATATGGCTGCCCCTATGTGGACACAAGATGGCCAGCAGGGTAGGGCAGTTGGGAGGGACCAGGTCTGCAAGGGAGGGCAGTTGGAGGCGATCAAGCCTGCAGGGGAGGACATTTAGGGGCAAACAGGCTGGCAGGGAAGCATTTAGGCATCAACCAGGCTGGCAGGGGAGTGGCTAGGGGGTGATCAGGCTGGCAGGCAGAAGCAGTTAGGGGCGATCAGGAAGGCAAGCAGTTGGTAGCCAGCCGTCCTGGATTATGAGAGGGATGATCCTACCGGGATTGGCCCTAAATGGGTAGTTGGACATCCCTTGAAGGGTCCCAGATTGGAGAGGATACAGGCTGGGCTGAGGGACACACACCCCCTTGCACAAACTTCATATGCACCAGGCCTCTAGTAAATACATACATATATAAAACAAAGGCTAACGTGTTTCTATGTTGGAGCATTTCTTAGTGTTTTTGGTTTTCTAAAGTGAAATATTACTAGAGGATAAAATATGGAACATTTATGACACTTATTTTGGTAGGCAAATAAAAATACAATAACAATGAAAATATTTCAGTAGGATTTGAATAGTTTTAGCAGCTTTTCTTTAGACTGCAAGAGGAAACAAGAAAATAGAAGTTCTAATTTTATTTTCCTTGTAAACAATCTTAAGAAATAAAGTCTTCGATAAAACTGTACAGTAACATAATAGACCCCCTCTAAACTCCCAAGAAAACCTGCATATAGAGAGCATTATTATTCTAATCTACATTTTAAGGAAACTTTCTACTATAAATGGAGACTTTTAAAAATCGGTCCCAATATGGCTGGCCATTGGACAAAATCTTGGACCCTTAGTAAATGGAGGCATCTCACTTAAGCAATTAGATTTCCTCTTTTCTAGAAATGGTGTTCTTAAGCAAACATTAAGAACTAAATGTATTACCTTTGAGACATCCTCTGGCCAGACAGGTCCAGGTTGGAATTGAACCTATCCGTTTCTTGAGCCCCGAGTGGTTGCTGCCAATACCCGAAGATAGAATTTGCGGCGACTGCATTCATCCTGAGTTCAAACTGGCCCTTTCTTCCTAGTAGTTTTATTTTTGTACCGAATGCAAATCGTCTTCCAGAAAGTACGAGTGTGTACCGGTCTAAGGAGGTTTAAATATTAACCGAAGCCCTTTATAAGCATCATGCTAACTCTTCGCTCTTGGAAGATGAGGGTTGTGTTGACCTTGCGTGGTGTCATTCATCTCTGCTCCCTCGCCGCTCACGGTACCGAAGTGAATGCCGTTGGGGCTCAGGCACCGCAGGAAGAGTGTTTTGTTTTCCAGTTCAGGTCATGAGTGATGGCCGGGCGTATGTGAATAACTGCCCGCGGGACTGTTCTGGTGGCATTTATACGTGCCGGTGGTGCGTGACCACCAGGAACGAGCACAGTAAGCCTTGATGCCTGCGTTCAGACGGCCCCGTGCTTTCCTTCTGCAGGAGATGTGGGATGCGCTAGACCTCTGGCATTCCAAGCTCAACGAGCTGGACGCGGAGGTGCACGACATCGTGGAGCAGGACCCGGGGCAGGCCCAGGAGTGGATGGACCGCCTGATGGCTCCTTTCCAGCAGTACCAGCAGGTGGCCCAGCGGGCAGAAGCCAGAACCTCACAGCTGAACAAGGTGCGTGCGGCGGGAACGGGGTGGCTGCGCAGAGCCTGTGGTGGTGTCCAGACGGCTGTAAGACAAAACGAAAGTCGGCTTCCCTCACAGCCACACGGCAGGTTCCGGTGGGCGCCGGGGGACAGGTTCCGCTGCTGGCACAGGCACAGGGAGGTCTAACTGGGCAGGCAGAGGAAGTGTCCAGAAGCTGCATTTCCAGCGGCTATCTCAGGAGCCCAGGGAGGAGCCAGCAACAAGAAAAAAAGGCCATTCGGAACAGAACCCTTCTCTTTCCCCTCTAAGCAGGGTCGTGGGTGGGCGACCAGTACCTGTGACCGAACAAGTATGAGGCAGGGTCCCAGTCTCAGAGGAATCGGGCTGTTATAGGACAAGGCCCAGTACAAGAGGGCAGAGTACAAGTCTGATCTTCAGAATGCACTAACCGTGGGAACCAGACTTCGGCTAATGGAAAACCCTTGCGGAGGCCCGTAGCTTTGGGGCAGAACTTAAGTCCTTTCCAGCTACGGTCAGGATCAGTCTTAAAAGTTGGAAGGGTCAGAACTGGAGTGGGGTGGGCCTGCCACCAAAAGCCACAAATTCTTCATTCAAGAATCAGTCCAGCCCGTGTTGCTCAGTGGTTGAGTGTCGACCTATGAACTAGGAGGTCACAGGTCAAGGCACATGCCGGGGTTTGTGGGCTCGATTCCCAGCAGGGGGTGTGATTCTCTCTCATCATTGATGTTTCTATCTCTTTCTTCTTCCCCCTTCCTCTCTCTGAAATCAATTAAAAAAAAAAAACAACCATGGATAATAAAGAACATTCTACTAATGAACAAAAAGATAGATATAGTGACAGTAAAACAAGCAGACTGTCAAATGACAGCGGGGAGGGGAGGGAGACCTGGGGGAGATAAGAGAACAACCGAAGGACTGGTATGCATGCACATAAGTACAACCAATGAACACAGAACTCTGGGGAGGAGAGCATGCATGGGAGGTGAGGGGGGGCAATGGTAAGCTATGTACACATGTAATACCTTAATAAATTAAAATAAATAAATAAACAAACAAACAAATAAATAAAAATTCTAAAGAAAAAGAAAAAAAACATTAAAAGAAAAAGAATCATTCAACTCAGGTAGACTGAGCAGTCAGACTGAGCCTGGCACCACCTCTCTCTCACAGGCCACCGTGAAGATGGAGGAGTATCATGACCTTTTGAAAAGCACCGAGGCCTGGATAGAAAACAACCGTCGTTTGCTGGCTAACGCTGCGGACTATGACTCCTCAAAGACTCTGAGTCACCACGCCAGCACCCTTCAGGTAAGCGTTCCTCCGTGTTTCCTGGGTGCCACAGAGCGTCCAGAGTGATCAGTGGCCCGGCTAACCGTCCTGCTGCTTCTGCCCCCAGCTGCCCCCGCCCGCCTTTTCCCTGAAAAACCACCTTCTCTTCATCCACACCAGATGGCAGAAGGGAGCTTGCAAGACTGGTGGGATCCAGACAGGGCTTTTGGAGACCAGGGTCTTGTTCTTTCTGCCCTGGTAACCTTCCACGTGACTTTGTGGGTAATTTATCGTCTCCTCCGTGGGCCTTGGTTCCTCCGACTGTGAAGACCGTTGTTCTGCATGATGATGGTTTTGGTCGGCAGAATTCTGCCATGGCTCCCGATATTCTTGTCCCCTGGTGGACACGCCCGGTATAAAGCCCGCCCCTTGCGTATGGGCAGGAATATGAGTTGTGGGATGAGGTGGCCACTCCCTCGATTAGGTTACATTATCATATCACTAAGGTAATGGGACACTCACTCCCACGTGTACATGATTAGTCATGGTTATATGGTCATTAGACTCCTTGGTAGCGTATTGGAGAGAGATTCTCCTACTGGCTCGAGGAAGTAAGCTGCCTTATAACGAGGGCCATGGGGTTAGGATCCCAGAGCAGCCTCTAGCTGCTGAGAGTGACCCCTGGTCAACAGCCAGCAAGATAGTTGGGATCTCAGCCCTACTCCAGAGTTCTGCCCGCAGCCTGGATGAACTTGGAGGAGAAACCCGTGCTCCAGATGGCAGCTCCATTGCAGCCTCGTAACCTCCCGAGCAGAACACCCACCCAGTCTGGTCCTGGACTCTTGAGCCATGGGGCCTGCGAGATAATAAATGTGTTTTATTTTGAGGCTGCTGAGTTTGTGGTGATTAGCTACACAGCATTAACCAACGAGTCCATGGTCCCCACTAATTCTAGCATGCCATGGTTCCAGATTTCCTGCCCTTCTGGGTGCTCCGCAGGGGCCCTGTCTCCTTGATGGCTTACAGAGACAACACAAGTGGAAGTGTTTTTCTATTCGGGGTGATGGCTGTGAGGCCTTCCAGCTGCCAAGTATTGACTTCAGTTTTATTATGAAGGCACTAGTGGCTCAGTGCACGAAATTCGTGCATAGGTGGGGCGATCAGGGCCAATCCGGCCTTCTGGCTGCTGGCTGGCACCTTCTTTCCAGCTGCCAGCCAGGGCCTTCCTTCATTCTGTGCCGCATCCTGGTGGTCAGTGCCCGTCATAGCGAGTGACATAACTCCCAGTCTCCTGATCGAACTCCAGAGGGGACATTTTGCATTCTCTCTCTCTCTCTCTCTCTCTCTCTCTCTCTCTCTCTCTCTCTCGGCCTGGTGCACGAATTTGTGCATGGGTGGGGTCCCTCCATCTGGCTGGCAATCAGGGCCCATCGGGGCTGTGGGAGGTTGGCTATAGGAGTTCACTGACCACCAGCGTGTGGCTCTTGCATTAAGCATCTTCTGCCTGGTGGTCAGTGCGCATCATAGCGACCAGTTGTTCAGTCACTTAGATATAAATAGATAGATATAGATATAGATATAGATATAGATATAGATATAGATATAGATATAGATATACTAGAGGCCCGGTGCACGAATTTCATGCATGGACGAGGTCCCTACACCTGGCCAGTGATCAGGGCCGATCGGGGCCTTCCAGCTGCCAGCCAGGGCCTTCCTTCCCCAGATGCCTGCTTCCAGCCGGGGCCTTCCTTCATTCTGCACCATCCCCCTGGTGGTCAGCTCACGTCATAGCAAGTGATCAAACTCCTGGTCTCCCGGTTGAACTCCTGAGGGGAACGTTCTGCATATTGGCCTTTTATATATAAAGATAGGTATTTCACTTCTCTCACTCTAGTTAGCCATGAGTAAGAATATCTTAGGAGAGTTTATTCTGTAACTCTTAGTAATCAGACCTCAAAGTTGATCCAACTCCTTTTTGCACCTGCAGGATAGATAGCACGTTGTGTTCCCAAGTGAACAGCTGCCTGCAGACCTCCCCGATGTGTAAGATATGTTGGCATATTTTACCACTGAGTACTCCTAAGGGAGTAACTATCGAGTTGCTACATTTCCCCCGTTTGTTCCTTTTCTTCCCCTTGCCTGTGATTTCTGCCTCCACATCCCCCTTTATTTTAAATCACCTGCGTTTTTTCTACACAATTAAGGAGGTTGCAAAGACAAAAGAGAGAAACGATGCCTTTTCCCTCAAAAGTTTATTTGTAAGTTTAAAAAACAACAACAACACTGTGCAAAAGTGAACTCAAGGCCAAAGCCGTTAGACTTTGCTACTTTCTATTGACAACAAATGTAAAAGTGTGCAAATATCTCTCGTTTGCTGGCCTTTGTGAGCTAGAGCTGAGAGAACTCTAGTTTATCATCTTAGAAGTAGGGAGAAGGGGAGATGCAGGCTGATTTCCCACAGAATGTACCGGAATTAATCACCCAACGGAAAATAAGTCGCAACTAACTACTCAGATGTGAATACCCCATGTTATCCCAATTTTGAAAATAGTTGTTCTACTTTTCGGGTACACTTTTGTATTTTTCTAGCATTACCAGGAATGATTTTTAAAATGACTCTTAAAGGTATCAAAACTCTCAACTAAGCTTTAAAAGTCTGTTTTTATCACTCTGTAACTTTCTCTGCGGGTTGTATTTGTTAAGATGGGTTTTTATAACCTAAAGATACTATACATAACCAAAGACTGCTGTTGTAATGAAGAAACATAGAAACATAAATTTTATTGTAAAAATAGGAAAACAACTTATTTTTTTAATCAACCAAGGTAAGATATAATTTAGATATAGTAAAACATACCTATTTTAATTCACAGCGAGGTGAAATTTTGTAGATGAGTTTTTATAAAGGCACGCTATTATGTAACCACCACCAACACCAATGTCAGAACCTTCCCGTCACCCCGAGGAGTTTCCTCACGTTCCCCTGCAGGCGGCCCCCTCACCCCCACCTTCAGCGTGTGTCACCGCTTACCCGTTGCCTCCTGTTACTGTAGTTTTGCTTTTTGTACAACATCCTGTAAATAGAATCATACAGTATGTAGGATTTTGTACCTGACTTCTTTTACTTAGCATAATGTTTTTGAGGTTCATGCAGTTTGTTAGGTTTATAGGTAGTTTATTGTTTTGGTGTTTTTTTTTTAATTTAACCTATTTTAACCTATTTTCATTGATTTCAGAGAGGAAGGGAGAGAGAGAGAGAGAGATAGAAACATCAATCAATGATGAAAGATAATCATTGATTGGCTGCCTTCTGCACACCCCATACTGGGGATCCAGCCATAACCCAGGCATGTGCCCTTGACTGGTATCGAACCTGGGACCCTTCATTCCACAGGTCCTCGCTTTATACACTGAGCCAACTGGCTCGGGTGGTCGTTTGTTCTTTTGATTGCTGGACAGTATTTCAGTCATGGGGACATAAGCCATGTCTTTATCCCTTCACCAGGTAATGGACGTGGAGTTGTTTCATGTTTTGGTGCATCTGTTCGATGTCTGTTGACGTGTAGCACATTACCCCAGAAGTTAGCAGCTTAAAACAACAAGCACTTAGTGTCTCACAGTTAATGTGGGTCAGGAATCCAGGCCTGGCTTCCCTGAGTGCCTCTGGCTCAAGGTCTCTCAGGAGAATGCAGTCCAGGTGTCGGCCAAGGCTGTGGGCTGGTCGGAAGGCTCAGTTTGGTTAGGAAGGCGGCAGGACTCACATCCACGCTCATGGACTGGCCTCCTTAGACCCCCTTCCATACACAGACGTGCGGGCCTCCCCACAAGGCGCCTCACCTCATGGCAGCTGGCTTAACCAGCTTAAAGATAGTGAGAGGGACTCCTAAGACAGAAACAGCCTTTCTAGACTCTAATCTTAGAAGCGACACCACCTCCTTGCTTCTGCCGTGTTTTATTAGAACTAAATCAATGCCCTAGCCGGCTTGGTTCAGTGGATAGAGCATCAGCCTGCGGACTGAAGGGTCCCAGGTTTGATTCCGGCCAAGGTCACATGTTTGGGTTGTGGGCTCAATCCCCAGTAGGGGGCATGCAGGAGGCAACCTATCAATGATTCTCTCTCATCGTTGATGTTTCATCTCTCTCCTTCTCTCTTCCTCTCTGAAATCAATAAAGAAAAAAAATATATATATATTATCTATTATTTAATAGATAATCACTGAGCCCAGTGTTGATAAGAGCATGAATACCAGGAGGTGATCGCTGAGGGCCAACTTAGAAGCTTCCTACCACAGGCCTTTCTGCGCACAGATGCTGTGAACGCTCATATTGAAAATCTTTGTGTGGATATATGCTTTTGTGTCATTTCATTTGATAAATACCAAGGAGTGTGATTGCTGGTTTTTGTTATTTAAATATATTTTATTGATATTTTACAGAGAGGAAGGGAGAGAGATAGAGAGTTAGAAATGTCGATGAGAGAGAAACATCGACCAGTCGCCTCTTGCACACCCCCCACCAGGGATGTGCCTGCAACAAATGTACATGCCCTTGACCGGAATCCAACCCGGGACCTCTCAGTCCACAGACCGACGCTCTACCACTGAGCCAAACCGGTTTGGCTGATTGCTGGTTTTTGTGGTAAATATCTAACTTGATAAGAAACTGCCTGATGGTTTTCCAAAATGGCTGTAGCACCTTTCATTCCCAATGGCAATGTGAGTTCTAATTTCTCCATATTCTGGTTTGCATTTGATAGTATCTGTCTTTTAAATTTTAGCCTTTCTGGTGACATAGTGGTATCTCATTGTGGTTTAAATGACATTTTTCTAATGACTAATGATTTATGTATTTGAGTTTCTCCATGTGTTTATTTGATATTTTTACACTTCTTTTTTGAAATGTACCGTATTTGCCGGCGTATAAGATGATTTTTTGGCCCTGAAAAATATGTATTTGCTGGCATATAAGACGACTGGGCGTATAAGACGACCCCCTAACATTTCCACTAAAAATACAGAGTTTGTTATATACTCGCCGTATAAGACTACCCCCCACTTGGAGGCATATTTTTCAGGGCCAAAAAGTCGTCTTATACGCCGGCAAATACGGTAGGTTCAATTTTTTTATTGCCCACTTTTAATTTTTTGTGTCATTTTATTATTGTTAGACTTTTATTTATAAAATATTCCATAAACCAGTCCTTTAATAGATAAGTGATTTTAAAATATTTTCTCCCAGTCAGTGGCTTTTCTTTTCATTCTCTCCATACTGTCTTTCAGATAACAAATGTTATTAATTTGATGAAATCCAATTTGTCAGTATTTTTCTTTTATGGATTATTCTTTTGTGTTATGTCTAAGAAATCTCACCCAAGGTCACAAGGATTTCTTCCTATCTTCTAGAAATTTAATGGTTTAACATACTTTAGGTCTATGATCAAGTTAATGTTTGTACATGGTATAAGGGAAGAATTGATGTTCATTTTTTTTCTAGTCGGATATCCAGTTATTCTAGCACCATTTGTTGAAAAGAGCATCATTGAATTACTTTGATGCCTGTTGAAAATCAGTTGACCTCATGTATGTGGGTTTATTTCTGGGCTCTTATGTTCTATTGATCTACGTGTCTATTCTTTCACCAAGGTGATAGTCTTGATTGCTATAGCTGTACAGTAAGTCTTAAAATCAGGTAGCATACGTTCTACAACTTGGTTTTTTTCAGATTTGTTTTTGGTCTTTTGCGTTTTTATTTAAATCTTAGAATTAGCTTATTGATATCTACAAGGTCTGTTGGAATTTTTAGTGTGATTGCATTTATTCTGTAAATCAATTTGGCAAGAATTGATCTCTTAACAATATTGACTGTACTAATCCAGGAACATAAAATATCTTTTTACTTACTTTTATCTCTTTAAAATTTCTCTCAGTGGTGTTGGGTAGTCTTCATGTACAAGTCTTGCTTATAAATTGTTAAATTTATCCCTAAGTAGTTTATGTGTTTGTGTGGGTTTTTTAAAAAATATATTTTATTTATTTTTTACAAAGAGGAGGGGAGATGGATAGAGTTAGAAACATCCATGAAAGAAAAACATCTATCAGCTGCCAAGGTACATGCTGTTGGCCAGAATCAAACCTGGGACCCTTCAGTCCACAGGCCAAAGCTCTATCCACCAAGCCAAACGGGCTACGGCTAGTTTATGTTTTTTGATGCTTTTGTAAATAGTATTATTGGTATAAAGCATTGGGGTTTTCAGTTTTTTTTAAATTATATATTTTTTAAAATATATTTTTAAATATATTTTTAAAATATATTTTTTTAAATTAAAATGTTCTCCTTCTAGGATTTTAAATAAGGCCAATAAAGCATTCTGAGTAAGCTGATTAAGTGTAGAGGCTTATAATTGGAATTCTAGTTGCATCAGTAAATGTTCTTTCCCATATCAGTTATTTTTTAATGGAATTACCTAAAGACTACGTTAGCAGGTTGAACATTTCCAATAGGTGGCTGAGATATTTTGAAATCCTTAAGTTTGAAAGTCGAGCCCTTATAATCATTAAAAGACAGAACATTATAAGGAGGAATGTCCAAGGAGTTCTATACATGGGTGTTTTTCACTCCTGTTTGGTTATATCGCATCGAGGTCTCTTAGCATCAAGTTGTTCAGGTCAACCCAAGCGCCGGGGATGCCTGAGGGAGTCCGCGGCACCTGTGGTGAGGCCTCAGGTCACTGGCACTGGGCAGGGTTGGCAGGCCCAGGAATGCCTCTTCCTCTCACCCCACTTGGCTATTTCTCTCAAACCCACCTTCCCAGGATTACCAGTCCCTCCCACTGGGAAGAGCCTGGAAGGCTTTATTAGCCCCAACTCCACATTCCAGAGGGATGGCCTGCAGGGCGTGTTCCTGGTCCTCACAGTGAAGGACAGCTGGAGGGCAGGGTTATGTGTGCAAAGTGGCCTCCTCTAACCCTCCGGCCTGGTCGGTAGACACTCAAAAGGCCATTGGCAGCCAAAACCGGTTTGGCTCAGTGGATAGAGCATCAGCCTGCGGACTGAGGGGTCCCAGGTTCAATTCTGGTCAAGGGCATATACCTTGGTTGCAGGCACATCCCCAGTAGGGGGTGTGCAGGAGGCAGCTGATTGAGGATTCTCTCTCATCGATGTTTCTAACTCTCTATCCCTCTCTCTTCCTCTCTGTAAAAAATCAATAAAATATATATATTTTTTTAAAAGGCCGTCGGCAGTAGTGTTCACTGTGAAACCGGAGATGACCAGGAGTTTCTAATGTGGAGGCAAATGAGCCTTAAATCTCTGATTTAAATTGTAATCAACTTTCAGGGTCTTAATGCTTCCCCCACCCCGTCCCCATTCGTTTCTCGTTATGTAGATGGCTCTGGAAGATTCGGAACAGAAGCACAATCTTTTGCGTTCCATTTTCACGGACCTAGAAGACCTGTCGGTGATTTTTGAAACCGATGACTTAGCCCAGTCCATACAGGAGTTAAGCCGTCAGGTGGCAGCCTTACAGCAGAGCATCATGGAGAGCCTGCCCCAGCTCCAGCGAATGGCCTATGTGAGTTGGCACGACGGAGATGTGATTTCTTGTTTTTTAATGTATGTTTCATTGAGTCAGTTAGAGTTACACTGCTAATCAGCCACTAATTACAGGGAGACACGTTGATCCGGTACTGTTTCTCTCTCATTTGTGTTCTTGTTTCTTGAATTATGCTTTATTTGACTTTGCAATCCCTAGTGCAACTACAACAAAAAAAAAATCATGTCCACCTTCTGAGTCCAGAAGTGGACTGCTTAAAGGGAAGAATCCTGATCAAATAAGCCCAGTGTTTTCTCTTTGTCTGAGAGGAGATGTGGTTGAGGTAAAAGATTAGCAAAGAGGTAATTAAAACAGATAACCTCACAAATCTTCACCAATAGCAAATATTTATTGAGGGACGGCTATATGCCAAGCCACAGGATTTTTAAATAACTTTATTTATTTTAGCTTGAAACGTAATGCGATATTTACTTAAGGATTAATTACCATAGCAGAAGCAGGAACAGCCAGTCTTAATTATTTATCTTTTCTCAATTACATTCCCTACAGGACACTTAGGTAACTTCGGGATTAATAACATTAAATAGTCTTAGTGATGCATATTCCAAAGGTTTTAAATGCTTCTACAATGTTTGATGGTAATTATGCTAAAATACATTCTATACTTTTATATGCCTTTTCAATACAAGGTGCAGATAACAATCTCAATGTAATTTAACTTTTCCTTATAATTTGGATATAAAATTACTATACTTACTGCGTTAGTTGCTTATAGTTGTGTTTTGTCCTCTATTGAATGGCTCCAAATGGCTATAATTTGAAACCCTCAGTCTTATTTCTGTGTAGCTGTAGTTTCTGTCCCCTTCACTATTAGCTTAACTTTTTAATTGCCTCAGTGCATCAGCCTTGAGATCTGGCGGAAAGAGCGGAAGGCCCTCTCACCGTGGGGGTGGGCTTCAAAACGTGGGCTTTATGTATAGCACAAATCTCAGCCTTTTTACTTTAACGTGCTCAGCCAAGTTCTGGAGGTTGACACTGATAAGAGAATAACCCCCGGACAAATGACCTATTGTTTAAATGAATGGGGGTAAGCTTTAAAGTAGTTAGGGGCCCTCTAGCTGGCCACAGCTCTCATTGGGGGGTTGGCAGGGAAGCCCTGTCCCTCTTCCAGGTCCTTGTGTGCTCTGCTCCCGAGGGGGACTTGATGGTTTTACTTCAAGTGGTGGGAATGTATAAAATGCGAGGCCTACTTGTGTTTGAGTGTTGAAACACATTCCAAAGATAAACCTAAAGAGATTATAGGTCATGGAGGATTTGCTTAAAAATGAATTCAGATGTACATGATGGATGGTCCCCAGTTCACAGTCGTTTTCACGTGAGAGTTTTGATTTTTGCGACGGTGTGAGAGGGATACACATTCAACAGAAACCACGGTTCAGGTTGTGAATTTCGATCCTTTCTCGGCTAGCAACAGGCAGTCAGATACTCTCTCCCGTGATGCTGGGCGGCGGCAGTGACCGCCCTCCCCGTTAGCTTCTCTACGGCGTTAGATGCTTTGCCCAGCTGCAGGCTCACGGAGGTATGCCGAGCACGTATAAGGCTCAGCCGGCTCTGATGTTTGGTAGGTCGGGTGTATTAAATGCATCTTCGACTTAACCATATTTTCCGTTTACAGTGGGTTTATCAGAGCCTAACCTCATCATGAGTCAAGAAGCATCTGCCCTTTTGCTCCCACGGTATAAGTAATTGAAAACTGGCTCTGTGAGTTCAACAATATGTGAGCAACGCTTTGCAGCATAGTATGCTATTAGTAGAATAACATTTTTTTACTGAAAACAGTCAGCATTATCTGAGTAGCGCCTGTTTAGTTTTTAAGAGGCAAACGTGTTTTGGTTAAATATCAGAAGAAAATGAATGGCAGTAAATTGTGTCGTATAGATCATTAGCACACAGCACACACTGCATGAGTGTTTTTGCTTCTGAAACTCTAGGATGTGGTTGCTATTGAAACCGAGTTGAAATCAATGGAGAAAAGAGTTTCAAAAATCAAAGCTATTCTGTTATCAAAAGAAATATTTGATTTTTCACCAGAAGAACATCTCAAGCATGGGGAGGTAAGCATGGATCCTTATTTAAAGAATTTTCTCATACCACTTACGATGTTTATTTTTAGATATGCAATAAAAAAGTATGTAGTCTTGCTACAGTAATAGCCCAGTAACTTTGAAAGAGATACTACCGATGACTATAAAAATAGTGTCTTAAATCATATAGTACTACCTATATGAAGATACTTTTCCTATAGGTTATTTGTTTTTCATTTCATTGCTTCTAAAAACTTCAGTTTGGAAATTTTGAAGTAAAACCTCGATGTTTAATAGTCCAACTAGCTTGAGATTCTAAGTCTGGAGAGCCGAGTTCCAGCCCCAACTACTCTTGGATTGTCTTTCCCATCTGCACACTGGCATTGCCGCGATTGCGTTGGGCAGTTCTGATGTACATACAGCCCAGAGCACTAACCGGCACCCAGATGTTGATTGGCCCAGTGGTTAGGAGCATGTGGTTGGGGTCAGGCGGCCTGGGTTCTCATCCCAGCCCTGCTCTTGGCGATCTGGCCGCAGCTCCGTCTTCTAGCTTCTGTGACCCAGTTTCTGCACCTGTGAAACGACAGGTCTGATGCCTGCCTCCCAGAGCAGCGGTGAGGACCCAGTGAAATGATGCGTGGGCAGCACTTTGCAAAGGGAATGATCTCCTCTCATGAGTTGATTATGTAAATCCACGTTTCTATGGGTCCGGTGTCATTAAAGCCAAGTAATGACACCTTTGGGACGTATCACTCTTGACAGGACAGTGCTGTTCATTCATAAGCATTTGGGGGGATCTCACTTGTTAGGTTTGAAAGGAAACAGGAAACAGAACAACAGGGAGTTTTAAAGAGAGTTTATTCCCCGGTAATGGGCGGGAGCCATCACCGAGGTAAAGATCAGAATTAGGGGAGAGGGGACAGGAAATCGGACCCGAGCCGGGCCAATGGAGATGCCCCTCCAATGGAGGTGCCCCTCCAAAGAGCGCTCGTATCCTGCCTGGAGCTCCTTTTAAAGGGAGGGGGTTGGGCCCAGGTGGAACAGGAAGGGATGGGCCCCAAGGGCACCTTGTCCCGTGTTAATTGGGAGATGTCCCTCTGGCAGGTGTCAGTCATGTTGTTGGCTCCATCCACCAGTTTGGGAGGGGGGGAGCCCTAAGGGGTCATGTGTCAAACTCCGCCCACCAGTTTGGGAGGGGGAGAACCTTTCATCACTCACTCTGTGTGGAGGCCCGGGCTAGGTGCGGCTCCTATGACCGCCAGTACGTGAGGTACCTGCTGTTACACAGCTCCCTGCCTGCTGACAATTCACAGAGCACAGCCACAGTTCTGCCGGGGGTGATCGGGGAGGCAGGGATAGAAGGAAGGAAAGGGTTGTCCACGTGCATAATTCAGAACTAGGAGGTGACTCTTGCCTCAGGCATTCTCTCCTAAGAACTTTACCAGTTCACAAGTGGTATTGTAACCCTTTTCAATCTGAGCTAAGGAAATGTTTTAAAAAAAATCAGACCTATAGAGAATGAATTATACACTATTATAGTTTTTGAGTAATTAGACTTTGCGGCGGCCTCGTTTTCACTTGTGAACCATGTTCTCCGATATAATCAAGGTCATACTTGAAAATATACACCCTATGAAGAAAACCATTGCGGAGATAATGTCTTACCAAGTGGAGCTGCGGTTACCCCAGACGGGAATGAAACCCCTGCCTGTATTTCAGCGGACCAATCAGCTTTTACAAGACATAAAGCTGTTGGAAAACGTGACTCAGGAGCAAAATGAGTTGCTAAAGGTGAGTCGTTTACGAGGACAGCCAGCTTACCGGAGGAGCACATTCAGCAGAAACGGGTTTTGTGTTCGGTTTCAGCGGTTGGGGAGGCCAAATTCCCGTGACAGGAAGGTGCCGCCCGGGTTCATTCTCCTTGGCCTCCTCCCGTGCTATTGCCCATTTGATGTACCGGTGTGCGTCCTCCTGCTCATATGGGGACAGGGTCACTTTCTCAGCTCTTAACTCTTATCCTGGCGGAAGACATTAAAGCATAGTTACGGTCTGTTTAACCCCACTCTCCAGTTACTGGAGGCCTTCGTGGATGAAATGCCGCGGGAAGAGATTCCAGCTTGAGCAGAGCACTTGCAGTCTCATGAGGCCGACAGACGCAGGCGGTAGTCATCCCCATCATAATCTCTTCTCACAGCAGTCACTTTCCCAGTCCTCGCCTCGTTCTATTCTCACGCATCCGATACATCTTACGTTTACCTGTAGGGAGACTCGTGTCAGAAGGTAGACGACTGGCTCAGAGAACACCGGGTTCATTTGTGCTGGGATTCCTTTGTGCACAGTGGGGACAGGAATTTGAGTTTCTAGATGCCAGTCTCTTCCTTCTAAGGGATGACCTCGTTCAGTCTCTCCCCAGAAGTTCCTTCTCCCCCGCCCCCTTACATTTAGTTTGCGTACCCGCCTCGTCAGCCATCATCATTAGATAGAAATCGCATTTCTATTCCTCCGGCAACAGCCACTCTCACAAGAACAGAAAGTAGATAAAGAGCCTTAAATTCCACACACATTTTTCAGTCCCCTTGGTAGGATCCCCTTCTCCTGCGTTTCCCGATGATGGATGAGTCAGGGGTAGGAGGGAAGGTTTATTCCCCCCCCCCCCACCCGACTACACTACCACCTGATTGTAAGAAGAAACCCACTGTTTTCTTCCTCCCTCTTCAATTTCATTCACATTTAGGTGGCCCCTCTGTGTTCCCCTAAGATTTTCAGGGCACTGTCATCTCTAGATGGAGGCTTAACTCCTCCCGTCTCTCTGGCCTGGCCACCGATCTGCTGACCTTATTTCCTACCACCCCAGGAAGAAGCAGCTCTGGCAGGCAGTGTACTATTTTTATTTTTATTTTTTTAATCCTCCCTGAGGATATGCCTACTGATTTGAGAGAGAGAAGAAAACGGCAATGAGAGAGAGAGAAACATTGATCAGTTGCCTCCTCTATGCTCCCTGGCTGGGAGGACAGAACCTGCAACCTAGGTAGATGCCCTAAATGTGAATCAAACCCACAACCGGGGGACACACGCTCCCATCAACCAAGACACCTGGCCAGGATTCAATGTACTGTTTTTTTTTTTTAAACAATGTAAATAGAAGAAACCAGAACGGCATAGAAGATTTTTAAATATTTTTTATTTACTGCTTTTGAGAGAGAGAGGGAGAAATATCAGTGTGTTGTTCCACTTACTTATACATCCGTTGGTAGCTTCTTGTATGTGCCCTTCCCGGGGATTGAACCCGCTGCCGCGGCGTATCGGGACGTCACTCTAACCAACGGAGCCACCCGGCCAGGAGAGAGAGAAAATTTGATCTATTACTTTCAATTTTTTTTGTGCTTCCTGATCTCCTGGTCAGTAAAAGAAAATAACAGTCCTCACTGTGCCCCGAAAGTGGCTTCTTCCACAGGTGAAAAAGAGAGGGAAATGGAAGACATTATATTTTGTGTCAAATTAGGGATCAGACTGTGCTGCTAAAAATGTTCCACCTCCCTGTGTTGGTGGAAATGAGATGTCATCTCATGATTCACCGCTAAGGAAGCCAGGGAGACTGAAAAGCATTAGAATACGGTCCATTTATTTTAATTCCCGCTCTAGCTATTGGAAGGGCCCTCGTTATGGAAAACTAGACAAATCACTCTCGGGGCGAGCAGTGGGATGCTGCTCCTTAGAGAGGGCCGGGGAGCAGGTGTGTGCAGCGGGCATAGTTACTCATTGCCAGCCTGCAGCTACACGTATGGTTAAATATTAAAGAACATACAAGGAAGAATTCTGTGTGGGCCCGAATCTTTGCAGTTTAAAAGACGTGTTGCTTCATTGTGAAGCATGCCGAGGAAATCCTGGACTTGCTTTTGAAGTCCGTTTCTCCCCTTCATCATGCTTTGATCACATTATTTATGATCCGCTTCGGGCTCTCCTGCCCCCTTACCACTAGATTCCAAGTAATTGTTCTGGTTAGTTTTGCTTTATTCTGCCAACTCACAGACGGCTCTCGAACCCTCAACCTTTTGCTCATAAAAAATGTGCCTTACTGATCCCAATGGACACCGGGTGAGGACGTGGCTGGACTGGGAAGGGTTTGTCATGTCTCACATTGCATGCCCTTTCTGCTCCGACTCAGTAGATTTCTGTGTGGAAAGCCTCCCATGAAGAGCGAATTTAAATGGCACATGCAGCTATCGGTAATTTTATAAAACGCAGCAACTTTCAAATTAGCCTGCCATAAAATGCTTTCCAGAGTAAGCCCAGCGGACCGGAAACACACCAGAGCAAGGCTGTGTCTACGTAGGTCTCTACTCCAAGCAGTGCACAGGTGCCCACAGCTGTGGAGCCTGAAGGTCAGGTGCCAGCCTTGCCAGTGTTGTCCTCTATATTTAGGCTACCATTTCTTTCTTTTCTTTCTTTAGAAAAGATATTGTTAATGATTTCATAGAGGAAGGGAGAGAGGGATAGAAACATCAATAATGAAAGAGAATCGTTGATCGGCTGCCTTCTGCACACCCCACATCGGGGATCGAGCCCACAACCCCGGGCATGTCCCCTGACCAGGAATCGAACCATGACCTCCTGGTTCATAGGTCGATGTTCAATCACTGAGCCACACCGGCTGGGCCAGGCTACCATTTCCTATTGAAATGTCTGGGTGCATACTTGCTGTGATTGATTGGAACTTGTGATGGGACTGGACATTGATCTGTTCCTTAGATGTGACAAAGGTTCTTCTTCTTGGGATCTATTTTATAGATAGCCATAAAACAGACCAATGAATGTGATGAGGAAATAGACCACTTGAAGGAGATCTTAAGTGATTATGCAGCTGAGCTCTCCCCCGAAGATATGCCGCCGGACCAGGCTGCCAGGGTGCCACACGTACAGGTATGTTTCTTCCCTTCATCCTACAACCACTGGCTAAGCCGTTGGTTCCTAGAAGCCTTTGTGACAGTACAGTCTTTTTTCCTACGATTCTCTTCCGACTGAAGGTGTTTTAGGCACGTGTTTACTTCCCATTCCTATTTTATAAAATAGGTGACAGTCATTACCAAGTGTCCCAGTCCTCAGCTCGGTGCAGAGTGACCTGAATTTGCTCGGATACCGAAGAAGCGCATGTAACACAGGCTGTTTGGACAACCTGACTTCCTGGCTAGCTTTCTAGGGTAGGGGTCACGCGGTGTGGGCTGACCTTTAGAGGTCAAGACCAGGTCGCTGCTGTAATGAAGAGCTCCATAGCCTAAGCAGGATTTCCTTGTGCCATAACTACCGGTGTCAGGGGGACCCAGTTACAGGGGTCTGCGTGGTGACCCTCTACGGTAGGGGTTTGTCTGTTTTAGTTTTTGAATCAGAACTTCTATAAAGAAAAAAGGCCTGATTGTATGGCAAGGATTATAGAGAGCCGCTTTTTTCCTGCCATCAAGTTCGGGCAATTGCTGTGGTAGCCAAAGCCAGGTTGCACCACTTGCTAGCTGTGAGACCTAGGGCACGTTCCTTAATCTCATGGCTGAACCAGAGGAATCCAAGGTGACACAGCTGTTAAGTAATGAACTCAATAAGGCAGACCCAATATAACAAAGACTCAATATTATAAAAGTGTCACATTCCCCTTCACATTCAGAAATTTGAGGCTCCCCCCAAAAAAGGTTAATTTGTGTTGTATCAACCAAAATAGAAAGAAATTGAAGCTCAGAATTGTAATATATATATATATATATATATATATATATATATATATATATATTTGGTTAGTTATCCTATATAATAAGAGGAATATGCTAATTATCTGTTATGCCCTGAGGCGTAACGACCCACCTTGTAAAGACCGAATCTTGGATCTGCAGGAGGTGGGAAGTGAACTACAAGAGGGCCATCGGAGGGGGGCAGGGCAGCAAGCTATGAGGGGGAGGAGGGGGGCAGGGGGCGGGGAGGCTACAGGAGGGCAGCAGCAACCTACTGCTGCATGGATTCCTTCAAGGGGCTACTAGTTTTAAAATAACAATAGTAAACCCATTCCATGTTCATAGAAATAACAGTTTTATAGAAGAAATACCTTCCAGGAATAAAACAGGCTGAGAGAGGAATACTGTACAGCGTTGCAAAAGCTGTTAAAGGTCTGGCTGGCCAGGTTCTCTTCTGCTTCTGCATTCTATCTGCTGAGCTGTGATGTTTTCTTTAACATATATAAAACAACCCAACCTCTCAAGACATGTACCTGGAAAAGGGGAATATTTTAATGAACCTTCTGAATAAGTGTCACTATTCTTTGAAACTACACCAACCTCCAACAGGTAGAACTTACAAGTTTGGAATCGGAAGCCATTCAGGGAACTCTTCGTATCTGACCTGGTCTGTCTTGTACAGGGCAGGGCAAAAGTAGGCTCACAGTTGTGAGTATGTGAAACACAGAGTTTATTTTTGTATTATTATTTATTAGTTATTGTATTATTTTCCATATGAACAACTGTGAACCCACCTTTGCCGTACTTCGGCTCTTTCCACCATGAGTGAGTTTATGACATCAAGTGTGGTCAGATGGATAATATTACAGGCTCTGTGGCGCTGTTCCTCCACGTCTGTCATCCGGTGGCTGTGGTACTTACTACATTCGCCGGTAGGCACTGTCCCCATGAGGTTATGTTTACTCCGATTTAATTCAGTTCACATATCACAAAGCCATCACAGGAAGTTTACCTTCAGGCAGAAGGACATGTTGGGGTTGGGGTTCGCGCAGGAGTCGGGAGCCATGGGTGTCAGGAGGGCCGGTCTGTGCTCTCCCAGCTGCAGTTCTAGGGAAAGCTTCCTCTGGACCTCTCCTGGGAGCTTGGGAAAGTGCAGGCTCCCGGGCCCTGACCCTGTGGATTGTGGCCAGTCAGTCCTGTGGCCACTGAGCCCTGGCTTCCAACCATGGGCACACGTCACAGTCACTCATGGAGCTTGTCACACATTCCTGAGCCTCCAGAGACTGACGGACAAGGCCTAAGGTGAGGCTGGGGCATACTATAAGCCTTCCCAGGCTGTTGGGGAACGCAGCCAGGATGCGGAACGAGGCTGTTCCGGAGAGCAGCTCCTGGCTCTGCAGACCAGCGGCACAGACACATCTTCATCCCGTCTCCCCATGGAAGCCAGGCCTCCGACACCCTCAAGCAGTGCCCCCTCTCTGCACAGGGAGAAGTCGAAGGCATTGAAAAGCAGATCGTGAGTCTGAGCCAGAAAAAAGAAGACCTGCTGGTGGACTTAAAGGCCACCATACTGAACCTCCACCGGCATCTGCAGCGGGAACAGCAAGAATTGGAGAAAGACAAGGAAATGCTGCCAGCGGGAGCATCGGAGGACGATGGCGCGGCCGAGAGGGATGTGTCTGAGTGGAAGGTGGGTATGACTCTCAGGAATGCTGGTCCCACATTCCGTAGGAGTGCCACGTGGGTAGTCGTTTTCACCTGGAACACCGGTGGCGTCTGGGTCCATGGCCAAAAGGAAAGGAATTTTAGTAAGTGGAGCTACCCCACTGAGGTTGTTCACCAGTGAACCTGTCTTCAGGGGGGTGTCTGTTCTGGGCGCCACAGAATTCTCATGCTCGAGTTCCTTACGGAGCTGCTGGTGACGTTCCACAGGCAGGTGGGTAGGAGCCGCTCTTTGAAAACCTTTTCACTAAACAGCCCATTGCAGACTCCAGAGCGAGACCAGCACCTCTCCCAGCCCACCCTGAGTCCACGTCAGGGAAGCACATTTTTTAATTGTTTGGTAAGGAGCTACGGAGGACGAGAAGGAGATGAGATTTGACTGAGGCATGGTATAGGTCTGGAGTTGCCAGACCCAGGGGCTGCGTGTGTAGGCGGGCATCTTGGGTAAAGGGAATGCAAACGGGGCCGTAGAAATGCGGCCAGCGGGTCCCGGGGTGCTGAGTGAGCCTGACCACCAGCGCCTGTGCCCTGCCTTTCAGCTGAACCGAAGAGCCTCCCTGCCGTTCCTGCCGGCGGTCAAGGAAGAGGCGGAAGAGAGCTCCCTCAAGAGTGAGGTAAGGACAGTGGCTCTCTCCTCCGGTTTTGTGAGAACCGAGATCTTCTACCAGAAGGTCAGTGGGAAGATCTCAAAATGAAAGGGAACACAAAAGATTTTTTAAATTAATGCCTGTATTTTATAAGGGGGGGTTGAAGTTGTTCTTTTCTGTTATTAACGTTGTTTAAGTGCCTCTTACACCTACTTCCCGCCAGCGTGGGATCACTGTAACTCAGATCACTGTAACTCAGACGCTCTTGGTAGCCGAAGGGAGATGAAGGTCTTTGTCGTGTCCTGACTCCTGGGTACTTGCTCTGACGTTTGGAGAGTGCGCTGTTTGGTTGCTACTCCTGCGGTGCTTTTCAGAACTTTAATTTTTCACATTTGAATTACTGTTGTTGTCTGAAACAGCATCGCCAAGGACAGGAAGAGATGTGTTAGCAACTGATGCTAACCCTTACTGTTGTGTTCGGACTGGTTGAATGAGAAAGTTAGAGTTGTCTTTCCTGATCCCAATTTTTATCTCATGTCTTAAAAACTGAAGTTAATAGTGGATCTTGTGCCAAAAGAAAAAAAAATTATATTTTTTGCCTCACTTGTAACAACCAGTCGTTTCACTGCTCATTTTATAGAGGGTGAAATAGCTCCATCGTCACGCAGAACAACCTGTTGTCCTATAGCACCGCTAGGACTCAGAGCTGAATACAGTGTACTCTGCTCGGACCATCAGACGGTCTCAGAATAAAGGGGGTACAGGAGCCAAGAAAAGCGTGCACGTCATGTGACTCTCATTTGCGACCTGTGTTTGCTTTGAGCAAATAGGTTTATTACATTCACCTTTTGTGTCTGACGACAGCAGCAAAAATTCACGTTCATCCGGCTGTTGTACTGAAATTAGCCTTTAAGGTTACATTTAACAAAGTGAATTAAATTCCTAAAGCAGTTTTAATGTGAGCTGACTCCCAACATTTTTTCTTTTTTCATCCTCACCCAAGGATATGTTTTTATTGATGTTTTTAGAAAGGAAGGGAGAGAGACTGAGAGAGAAACATCAATGTGCAAGAGAAACATCGATCCATTGCCTCCCGCATGTGCTAAGGCCAGGGATTGAACTCGCAACCTAGATCAGAGCCCTGGCCAGGAATTGAACCCACAACCTTTTGCTTCATAGGACGACTCTCCATCCAACTGAGCCACCCGATCAGGGCTGACTCCCAGTTCCTTAGAGTATTTTTTTTAGGCTTCAGAAAGAGCAACCCCGTTTGGAGACATATGACTTAGTGAGCCAGAAAAAGAGATGAAAACTAGGGGGAGGGTGGGATTAAGGCTGCAGTTACTCTGCCTGGCCATCGGAGTTTTGTGTAAAAGGGAGGAGATGAGTAGGATGCTGGTTGTAATGGTAGGAAATCACTCCCCTCTGCTGATGAGTTGATTCTGTGTTAGAGCGGAGATAGAGCGAAGCCATCTTCTGGGTCCTGGGCTCTCCTCTGGAGGCACGACAAGGACAGGGAGGAAGATGCAGCATCCTCGTCCTCTGGCACGATCATTCAGGTACTGGTGGGCCTGGCACACGGTGGGGATGGGGGCAGGGCTGGGAAGGTGAGGAAGTCAGGGGAAAGAGCTGCTTGTGTGGAAGAACGCTCAGGCGGGGAGCCTCCTTGGGCTGTCACCATTACCTCTGCACAGATGCAAAAGCCACCAAGTCCTTGCTTATCATCACATTTCTGTTTTGAACGCAGTGATGAAAGGAGAGTGTTTTTCTGAGGAAAACTCAGTAGGTGGCAATCCAAACTGACAACACGGAAATCTCGAAGGAGCACCTGAAAAGTTCACCCTGGTGTTTCAGAGTGATTAACCCTCCTCTCTTTGGGGAGTAGCTGGGGGAGGGGTCTCTGCAGGATCCTTGAAAGTGCCGGATTCATTTAAAACATGATACACATTATCAAACTTCCTTCTAGAAGGATTACATCAATTTTATTCCTATTCAGAGTGCACAGAAGTGCTTCTTTCCTGTCCCCAGGCTGATGATGAAGTTTTTTTTTTTTTTAATCTTCACTCAAGGATATTTTCCCATTGATTTTTCTTTTAGAGAGAGGGGATGGGAGGGGGAGAGGCAGAGTGAGAAACATCTATGTATGTGAGAGAGACACACTGATTGGCTGTCTCCCACATGTGCCCCAACCAGGGCCAGGGATTGAGCCTGCAACCAAAGTATGTGCCCTTGACCGGAATGGTACCTGGGACCCTTCAGTCCTCGGGCCAACACTGTATCTATCCACTGAGCCAAACTAGCTAGGGCGATATTGAATATTTTTAATCTTAGCCAAACTTAGCTAATAGTTTAAATTAAATTTATATTCTAGGAGCGTTGAATATCTCTTTAAGTGCTCATAGGCTTTTGTGTTATTTTGTGAATTGTTTACTCATGGCATTTGACCGGTTTTCTATGGAGGGGCTGATGTTTTCATTGTTGGTTTATCAGAGTTGGTAATATATTAAGGGTATTAGCACTTTATAAGTTGTTTACCCAATCTGTTATTTCTCTTTAAACATAGATTACGGTACACGTTATTTTTGTTGTTAATATTAACATTATTTTCCTTTATTGTCATGCTTTAAAAGTCCTTCCCTACTCTTACATTAGAAAAAGATTCGCTCATATTTTCTTCAAGAATTTTCACGGTATAACATTTATATTAAATAGTAGAATTCATTGTTAAAGGTGAGACAGGATCTAGTTGGTATTTTTCATGAAATGTCTAAGTAGTTCTTCCCAAGTTTAAAAAGTGGCCTTTCTCATATATTAATTTCAATGCAAATGTGCTTTTTCTCTCCCATTTACCTTTGTATTTCTTTTTTTCAAGTTCAACTAACTAGCAAAGAAAGCCCGGATTAGTTATTGAGCTCCTGTTTCCTCATGAATTCAGTGCCTTAGTGAGAAAGCAAAGAAACTAAATCTTGTCTTTTTAAAAACCTGTGTGGCATATGATGGATGGGTGCTCCAATAATATTTTTAAATAAATAAGGAAGATCCATTTGTTGCACAATATTAATCAAATGTTAATATTAGCAGATTGCTATCTCAGGTAACAAAACAAAAAAAAAGGGATCCCAGAATATTTGCCTATAAGACAAAAGCAATATCTAAATGCTAGAAAACTATCAGATGACTGAAAATGGATGTCTGGCAGTAAAATCACACTACTGTTGCTTAAAAAAGAAAGAAAGAAAGAAAATTAAAAAAAGAAACTTAAGCCGAAACCGGTTTGGCTCAGTGGATAGAGCGTTGGCCTGCGGACTAAAAGGTCCCAGGTTCGATGCCAGTCAAGGGCATGTACCTTGGTTGTGGGCACATCCCCAGTGGGGGGTGGTATAAGAGGCAGCTGATTGATGATTCTCTCTGATCGATGTTTCTAACTATCCCTCTCTCTTCCTCTCTGTAAAAAAAATCAATAAAATACATTTAAATAAATAAATAAATAAATACGAAATTTAAGACAGGCCAGGCCATGGATAGGACTGGCTGTGCATAGACTGCAGAGAAAACAAGGGAGCACTTCTAAATTAGGAAGGTGGTTCTTGCCCTGGTCAGTGCTGTATGAAGTGGTTAGAGCATCAGCCCGTACCCCGAAGGGTCGCAGATTCAGTTCCCAGGCAAGGGCATGTACTTGGATTGTAGGTTTGCTCCCTGACCCCTGTTGGGGCTGTGTGAGAGGCAACAAACTGATGGGCCTCTCTCACATCAGTGCCTCTCTCTTCTCTCTCTATTTCTCTTCTCTCTCTTTCTCTCTCTACCCTACTCCCCCTCCCTTCAACTCTCTCTAAAAATCAATGGGGAAAAAATATCTTCGGGTGAGGACTTAAAAAAAACACACCAAACCTTTGTATTTCATCCTAAACATAATAAGATATGTATTGATCCATAATTTTGTGGAACAAAACAAATCCTTAGTCCTACAGAAATTTTTCTTCTAGAGCAGTGTTTCCCAAACTTTTGACATATGTGTACCCCTTCTATAATTTTCGTAATGCTGAGTACCCCTCATAAAAAAGGATGTATTTTAATAACAATCAAAATATTTTTATTTTTTATTTTTTTGGTACATACACAAAATAATAATAAACGAAAAATAAAATTATTCATAATAAAATATAAATAAAAGTTATATTATAAATAACATTTATTTGCACACCAGACCATCTCATGCCTCACAAGACTGTCTTGACTCGACTCATGAGAACGCAGAATTAGGTGCAGCTAAGCACAGTGCAGTGCATATCCCCACCAAACTCTTCCTGTACCCCTGGGGGTACGCGTACCACACTTTGGGAAACACTGTTCTAGAGGGATTAATAAACTCTTTGACTATTCTGGAAATGGATGCGGGAAACAAATACCTTTCTGTATCAGATCATCTCTTCTTTCCTCCAAATTGGAAATATCTGTTGTAGAATTATCAGAATATTTTCATCTGTTATCCAGAAGAAATTTTCCTACTAGATCAATACGCAGCCTTGTTATTTCCGTATGAAAAGAACACATCACACTTTTTTTATGCTCTACTCTCAGCATCTGGTCCTCAACTCAGTACTATGTGAGTAGCCGGGAGGTGAAAGTTAGTGTTAGGAATTCTCTCTGAAGAGCAGGAGAGAAGTTTCCAGATTACCTCACTGGAGCTCATGACTAGACTCAAGCTACAAGTATAGATGAGTAATGGCATGTATGCGCGGGGGAAAGGGAAAGCTAACATATTGTTTAGTGAACTACCTGAGGAGAGGTTAAGAGTGTGTGTGTGTGTGTGTGTGTGTGTGTGTGTGTGTGTGTGTGTTTCCCTGTTCCCCGCCGCCGTGTGGACAGATCTCCTTGCTGTTTGAACAGAGCGCCCAGCAATGTAAGCATTGCTCAATCGCCGTGTGCCACGCGTCCGTCAACACCGGCCAGTTCGGCGGAGTGTTTCGGACACACACCCACACGCACACCCTCTCACGACACTCACCCGGCTCCCCGGGGGCCCGCGTCGCATGCACTGGGAGCCTGTTTGCATCCTCGGTGTCCGGGAACGCTGTACCTGTGTACCTGCCCGTCGGCTGCTTGGAGACCTGGGCGCCAGGTCACGTGATAGTTGCTATGCGGGTGGAGGTGCCGTTTTCTTTCCTTTCTTCTGCTCGTGTGCGTGTGTGTGTGTGTGTGTGTGTGTGTGTTTCCCTCTCAACTGGGAAAATGCGACAAGACCACAGGTCTTTGCAAGCCCAAGTCTGAAAACTTTGGACTCCTGACGTTTCACTGCCGGATTATCTGTGGCTTTATCTTAGGGTGCCACACCTCCTGTCAAGGCTGCAGCCCTGGGCTTTTCTGTCGAGCGAGGCGCTTTTCCTCCCCCGGCGGCGGCGGCGGCGGCGGCGGAGAACCTTAGCCCCGAGCCTGCGGAAGTCCTCCATGCCTGCAAGACCCAGGTGGCCGAGCTGGAGCTGTGGCTGCACCAAGCCAGCGTGGCATTCGAGCCGGAAACACTAAACGCGGACATGCAGCAGGTGGTGGAGCAGCAGCTGGTCGGGTGCCAGGTAAGGCCGATGGGCTGGAGTTCAGGGCTTGCCTCCTCACCCAGTCACCTAGTGTCTTTCTGCCAGTTCCCCTTAAAGCGACAGCGTGTTTCTTCCTGTTACTCCGGCCACTGCATTTATCTTGGCCTCAACTTTCTGCTCTCGGGGGGTAACCATTTGAAACGATTCACGTGAAGAGCAGCGCATTTGGGGAGACAGTGGTAGTGGGTCGAGAGCGCGGAGTCTAGAGTCCACATGTTTGAGGAAGTGAACTTGTCACCTCATTTTCTTCACAAGCAGGTTATCTCCTAGGACTTTGCCAGGATTCAGTGAGATCAGGCATAGAACCCAGGGTCTGGGGCATAGAGGATATAAAGAGTGTTTAATACATGCTGTCATTTTTACTCGGATTAGTTAAGTCCTTTGAAATTTCATTCATTGGAAGCGAAACTGGAAATCCTGATTTGCAAGGTTGCAGACGCAGCATCCGAGGGCTTTGCCGTCCTTCCCGGTGACACACCTGCTGCTCCCTGCGCGGGGCGGGGCTACGCACCTGCTTGCTGTAGTCGCTTGAGTAACCTTTGCAGGCTCAGCCTGACGGTGGGGAATCCCTGTCTGTCCACCCCCCCCCAAGGGGAGGGACTACAATGATGATTTCTCAGCACATAACTGAGCGCGCCTCCCCCAGTGGTGCCGAAACCAGCCCGGGACCAGCGTCTCTGCCTGATTGGCTCATTGGCCTGATGAGGTGGTCCCCGAGGGTCAGGCTGTCCTCTCAGAGGACCCCGGCACCACCTGCCCGATCCAGGGAGCCTGTCCAACTCAGCCTGTCAGGGGTAGCCCACCCCAGGTCCAAGGCGGACTTGCCTCTCCTTCTTTCGTTCAGGCCCACGGTCGTACAACGTCCAGTGCCTGCCTACCGGGGCCCCCTCCCCGCCCCCCGGCAGGCAGACTGACCTCCTTTCCTGGACCTAAACACCTCCGACCCTAAAAGTCAACTCTGAGGGGTGGGTGTTCACTCAGATACTGTCCCGGCTGCCTGGCCTGGCTGACGAGGCGTGGAAGTCTGACTTGATCTCAGCCAGAAAGTCCAGAAGCCACGGTGCCTGGAAGTCTGGAAAAGACAGTGCTGAGCACAGAACAGCGCTGTGCTGAGCTGACCTATGACCTTTCAAAGGCAGAGTACCAGCCCCTTAGGCCATCCAGGCCCAATTTGCCAATTGATTGTCCTGCCGCCTGGGTGGAGCCCATCCGGATTCCTCCATCATCACCCAGCTCCCTGCTTGGACCACTGGTGGGTTCAAGGATTTGGGGGCTGCTCAGGGAAAAGACACCGCCACAAGGTGGCGCTAGGACACAAGGAGCTTTATTTGGGCAGGATCTGGGTGGACTGGGAGGTTCCCCCCCCCCCCCCCCCAAGGCAGGAGGCCTAGAGGCATGGGATGGGGTGGGGCCACCACCCGGAAGGGAAAGATAACCCAGAAACTCCTGGTGGATGGGGAACCCAGAGGTAATTAATGTCTGCGAACCTTAACCATGGCTAGCTGGTGTGGGGCTCCAGTTTTGAGTTTGGGGCCAGTGGGATTTGAGCGAGGGGTCCCGACCTGCTGTGAATAATGAGACCTCGGGGCCGTGTTCGGCTTATTTACATAACACCCTGGCCCCATAGTTTAATAGTGCAGCATAAAAAGTCTGTGAAAATGCTTAGTTCTCCGTAGGAAAATGTCCAAAGGACAGGTGCAAGCCGATTAGTAGGGGGGAGAAATTTATATTCAGTAATTTGAGAAGAAATGCTCAGCCTTGATTATTTAAAACATGTGAATCAAAACAGCTATGGTCTTGTTCCTACATTACATTGGCAAAAATTGTATCATCCCAGAAAACCCCGGAGAAATGGCTCCCCTGACGTCTGATAATTTTGTCCGTTGGTTCCGTATTTGGAGAGGGTCAGCTGTCTACTATTTGGGGGGAAATTCTTTTTTGGCTGGTTTTTCCTTATGTTTCTCTCAAAGAACTGACCTCCTCGTTCTTAGTCACTCACTGAGTCCTCAGGACAGGCGATCGCAGGGCTGGGCGGGGTGTCCGAATGCGCCTGCCGCCCCGTGTGCCCAGCCAGTGGGCATGACCCTTTGGGCTCCTGAGCCCCAGAACAGGGCAGACTGGATCTGTCCAGGAGGAACACAGTGACGGGTCACTGGGAGATTTGCTTCATCCAGCGGAGTTATTTTTAGACCCATGTGTAAGTTGGCCGGTTCTGTCAATGACTTAGTGCTTTAGGTTTCCTCGTGGCCTTCTTCTGGTGTTTTGGAAACTTATTTGGCTTGAGAAAGAAAAGGGAAAAAAGAGCAAGGGAAAGAATTTTCAAAGAGTTTCGTGGAATTCTTTTTTTGAAAATGACTACTCAACACTTGCATCGCAGCAGAAAAAGCTTAGAAAGGTGGGGGGGGGGGGAATAATAGTCGTCACAGACTGTGTACCCAGCACTGGCCAGAGTGCATGGATTTAACTCTAACTCACCAAAGTTCTGTTAATAATCCCATTTTACAGATGAGTAGAGGCACACGCATGCAAAGTAAGGTGCCTTGAGTTTACCCGGCTACCAAGGGGCAGGGCTGGGATGTGAACCCAGGTAGTCTAGCTCCGGGGACTGTGTTCTTAACCACTGTGCTATGCTGGATGCACTCAGCTGTGTTTCCTAAAGTGATTATAGAGTCACTTACTTTAGAGAACGACAGCTGCAATTTGGGTTGGTTTGGTAGCACCCCTGTTGAAAAACGCAGGCATTATGTGCAAGTCTGTCTCTCCCCGCCCCCCACCCACCCAAAACACACACACACACACACACACACACACACACACACACACACACACACCCAAGGTCCCTTTCAACCTGTGTCTCTGGCACTTCTTACATACATTGAGGGAGAGAGCGTGACTCTAACTTATATTGGGATATAACACCGATTCAAGACCAAAACTATGACTCATTCGGTGGTTTTCTCTTGTAGACGATGCTCACAGAGATTGAGCACAAGGTGGCCTCTCTGCTGGAGCTCTGCAAAGACCAGGGCTTGGCAGACAGCGGAGCCATTCAGCAGGAGGCGGAAGCGCTGGCCTTGAAGCTAAAGACGGTGAAGTGCAATTTGGAAAAAGTGCAGCTGATGCTTCAGGAGAAATACAGCGAGGACCAGGTAAGAAGCGGCTGTGCGGGGACAGGGGTGCGGGTGTGGCTACGGCAGACCCCCCAGGAAGGAACCCTGGTGGAGATGCTGACGCAGCCACAGGGACACCCTAAGGAAGAAAGTTTTGTGCCTCTTCACGCCGTGAAGGACAGTCGCACTGCCGATTGTTGTTGGTTTCATTTTGCCGTGCAGTTCTCCTAGCCAGGCGGTTAGCGATGGCCTTGGTTTCGGTTGGGCTGGTTTGATCGGGTTGATCTTGCTGGCAACGAGGCCTGGTGGAAGCCTTCTTCATAAAAGGAGGACGCATTTCAAAGAAATTTTGTGATTCCAATGGGCTGGAAAACACCATTTTTAAAAATATATTTTATTGATATTTTACAGAGAGGAAGGGAGAGAGATAGAGAGCTAGAAACATCGACAAGAGAGAAACATCGACCAGTTGCCTCTTGCACACCCCCTACCGGGGATGTGCCCGCAACCAATGTACATGCCCTTGACCGGAATCGAACCTGGGACCCTTCAGTCCGCAGACCGACGCTCTACCACTGAGCCAAACCGGTTTCGGCAGAAAACAACATTTTTACAGATAAGATTAAAATTTGACATCAGAAACATTAACCCGTTTCTAGGATACTTTTGTAATTCATTTACAAATATTCACGTGTACTGATCATAGTATCATAATAGTTAAAGTGTTCTTGTGACTTAAGAGTGTTCTGTGTTTATAAATGCAAATGTGCAACATAGGATAGGATCTTGTATAAGATTTGCATCTGTACTTATGAGACGGTTGTTCTTACTTGGAGGACTTTTATTCGCAGAAATAAGATGAGCTGCAGATAGATAAGACAAATGGTTCCCCTTTCATCCTAATATATTCCTTTAAAAAAAATTTTTTTGCCCTAACTGGTTTGGCTCAGTGGATAGAGCATCGGACTGTGGACTGAGGGGTCCCAGGTTCAGTTCCAATCAAGGGCACATGCCTGGGTTGTGTCCCCAGTTGGGGGTATGCAAGAGGCAGCCAATCAGTGATTCTCTCTCATCATTGATGTTTCTATTTCTCTCTCCCTCTCCCTTCCTCTCTGAAATAAATAAAATGTATTTAAAAAATAAATGAATAATCTACTTTTGTTGTAGACTTAGGGACATTTTGATTTATAAGCATAGCACTATTTCTCTTTTTTATTTCTTTATTTTACTTTCTTCTTAAGGGAAAAAAAATAGGTGTCCTGACTTTTATTTTATTTATTTACTTAATTCTTCATGGTTGAAAGTATTACATATGTCCCCCTTCTCCCCTCTCGTCCTCTTTCAGCCCACCCCCGGCCCCAGCCCAGGCCTTCACCCCCTGTTGTCTGTGTCCAGTGGTTATGTTTATATGCATACAAGTTCTTTGGTTAGTCGCTTACCTCCACCCCCATCCCCCCATCCCTCCCTGCCTTCCCTCAGAGGCTTGACGCTCTGATCAATGTGTCTGTGCCTCTGGATCTGTTTGTGTCCTGGCTTTTGGTAATTGATTGGATGAAGGGAGTTGAAGAAATGATAAGATGGCCACTCCATCCATTGTAGTGGTTTTTGAAGTTGTTAGGAAATACGTACATTAAGCCGTAGAATATCATCGCAGTAAATAACAGAATGCAGTCATTGACTTCATATAAAATGTTTCCACTATGTAGTCACGTTATCTGAATTGAAATTAAGTGGGTCCTCTTTTTAAGTAGTCTGCCATTATGAAATCTTTTGCAGCATTCCACCCTTCTAAAGAAACCTTCGGAGCATCAGAAAGTTCTCCCACCGGATAACCTTTCTGAACTTGAATCTGTTGTCATGGAAAGGCCGCAGTTCGCCAGACAGAAGGATTTCCGGCAGCAGGAGGTAGTGTGAGCCCCTCGTGGTTGTAAGGATAAGAACACTGTATGGCATTTCCCCTTGAGCCAAACACCGAACTGCCTGTGGAGCGTGTTCCTGGGTGGCTGGGTGGGAAGTGTGACATGCGGTGTTCCTGTGTGTGCAGCAACCCTGAGCTGTTCTTTTTAACCTGTCTTACTTACTGAGAGAGAGAAAGGGAGAGAGAGACTGAGAGAGAAACACTGATTTGTTCCACTTATGCTGGGGTATTTCTCAGCATCTACAAGGGCTCAGGAATCTGGAGAAGGGTCTGCATGTAAATTAATAAAGAGACTAGAAATGTAAATTTGGAATACATGGGGGAGCCAGAGGAGACTTAGCTATCTATAATCACCAAGTTTCCCGAGTCTTTGGACCCCCAGCTTTTTATTAACACAAATTGCCCTAAGGCAAAACAGATACACCTATCAAAGGCAGGGTTTGGTGTACAGCAGGCATGATCAGGTCGGAGGAACTGCCTTCGGCTGTTCCAGTAACAGGCAGTGATATATGCACATCTTCAGGTTTGGGGCAATCCTTCCAGCCATTCCAGCAGGCAATAATGTGATTCAGCCCTGCTGCACACGGAAGCCCGCCAACCTTTCAAGGACTTCTTGCATTTATGATGACGTGCTGGAATTAGCTTCCAGCACCCTTGACTTATGCATTCATTGGTTGCTTCTGACCGGGGATCCAACCTGCAACCCAGGCGCATCAGCACGATGCTATAAGCAACTGAGCTGTCCAGCCAGGGCAGCGACTCTTGGGTGTTGAGCGTGTTCTGTGGCATCAGCTGTGCTTTCATCCTCCGCAGCCGTGGACACTCTAACTTGGGTACTTGATTAACTTGGATCTTATCTCCAAGTAAGTGTGGATCTTCAGGGTGATCTTACCTGTCCCTACAACACCATTTTCCCTGTTACAAAATGTGTCAGGGTAATTTTGGTGACTTTCCGTATGTGCTACCTATGTAAAAACACTTGGTTGTTGTGCAAAGTATTTAAAAAAAAACAAACATTTATTTTTTATTTATTTTTAAATATATTTTATAGATTTTTTTTTTTTTTTTTTTTTTTTTTTTTTTTTTTACAGAGAGGAAGAGAGAGGGACAGAGAGTTAGAAACATCGATGAGAGAGAATCATCGATCAGCTGCCTCAACTACCTCTTGCACACCCCCCACCGGGGACATGCCCGCAACGAAGGTACATGCCCTTGACTGGAATCGAACCCGGGACCCTTCAGTCCGCAGGTTGATGCTCTATCCACTGAGCCAAACCGGTTTCAGCTGTTGTGCAAAATATTTTTAAGTAGGCTTTTTGTGAACATTGATGAGCCTAAGCAAGCAAAAAAGAGAAACAGTAAACAGTGATTTAGGAAGTGGCTCAAAACTAGATGATCTGAACAGAAGAAACGCGTGGCTAGTCACTGACAGCCCTGGTTGATTGGCCCATTTGAATCTTGTTCAATTATAGGTACTGGAGTTGAAACCAATGGAACAGAAAGATTTGGTCAAATTCATAGAATTGAACGCTAAGAAAATGTGGCCCGAGGATTGCCAGCGAGATAAAGATACAACGCAGAAATCACCTGTGAGGTAAAACGTTTTTCACGAGCTGGGTTTCCAGTAGTCGGGTGGTTGGGAGAATTACAAGTGTGTCTTATAAAACGTTGTCTGAAGGTAATAAAGCTTCTGTGTTGATTGTTCTTTGGCCCCGTTGTTTCTCTTGAAAGCGGTGAGGCGTCTAGCCCTGGAAAGGATGCTCCCGACCCGGTCTTGCCACGCCGGGACCGAAAAGGGGCTAAGTGGCGATATTTGCGTCAGGAGCTCTCGTCAAAAATGCGGTCGCCTCTGCCCCCGCTCGTGGAGCCTCAGGTCAGTGTGTCTCTGCGCACAGTGAGTACGCACGCTGTCTTAGGACGTCCAACAGGCACGCAGTGAATACACAGGCTGCAGGTCACTTTCAGAGAGCAAGGATGCCAAGTGGGTGTTTCCCTTGGCTGACCCCTTCCCACCCTCCTGGGAATCGGCCTTACTTAAGTGCCTCCCACTCCCCCCCTCTCCCCTGCCCTTGGTGCCTCTGTAGCCCCTGGGCTTCCCTGACCACAGGTCTCACTATCCCGGGCCTGTTTGCGGTCGGTGTTCCCCATTCGATGGTGGGAGAAGAAACTCCGTGTCTGCCTGGCTCACATCTGAATGCCTGGCCAGCAAACCTGGAACATCCTAAAATCTCCGTCTATTCACTGAGCGGCCAGATTATCATGATCTCTGAACGCATAATCACCTGGCCACTCAGTGCAGGCTGACCACAGAGTTGGGATTTTAAAATAAGGCTTTTCCATGTTTAAGAACTGCATTGTGGGTAGTCAGAAAGAAGCAGAGGACTTACTAGCCAGAAGCTGGGGCCACTGTCTCCTGGTCCCTTGACATAGCAAGACTTGCAAGCTTTCCCTTATACATAAGTACACTGAGTGGCCAGGTTATTGTGCGTTCAGAGGTCATCATAACCTGGCCACTCAGTGTATACTAAGTGGATAACGTATGGACAAAAAGGGCCCACATACTAACCCTGACAAGCTCCAGGGAGGCCAGCACAGAGGGCCCTACAAACTCAGAGACCGAAAGGAACGATTTAAGATGCGCATACAAATTCCTGACTGAAAGCAGATCATGGCGGGCAGTCCTGTCCTGGGCCTATAGCTTCCTTGACAAAGATCCATCTTCACCTTACGTGAGCTGCTCATGTCTTTCTGCGTCTAAGGTAACACACCTTCAGGATCTCAGTCTCCTTTCCCAGACCCCTCAGGGCCCGGCCCTCCCCGGGGCACCAGCCCACAGAGCCCTCACTGTGGTCTGTTCCCCCCGACCACCTCCACGTGCCGGACATGCTCGTCGTTAGCCCTCCTTCGCCCAGCAAGGCAAAAGGAAGGCGTGACTCCCAGTTCTACTCCTTCTCCAGGCTCAGCGGGGTCCCCATTTGCTTTCTCTGGCTTCCCTAACCTGCACCCATGCATTTCACACCACCCACCCCTTACACCTCCTCCTGTAATCCTCACCTGAAAGATAAGCCGTGAGCCTGCCACTCTCTGGAGCGTTTTCTCCATCTTGTGAGATTTGGCCTCCCGATAATTGTCACTTTGGCTCAAATAAACTCATAATTTTTTCCTACATGTTTCTTATGTCTATAAAAGGCGTAAATAATATATGTAGGAAATACTTTTTTTAAAAAAAAGATACATTCATTTCTTTTCAAAAATGAACGAGTGTCATTTATTCGTCAAAAGATTATCTGGGCTCTGCAGTGTGCTGGCGCCGGTGCCAACGGTACCTGTCAGTTGGTATTGCCTCCAACACGCCTTACGTTGCCATTACTGGTCTTACTCCTCCTGTGCCCACTGCGCTGCGTTTTCCACGAGCAGGATCGGAACTGGTGCTCACAGGAGGCAGGCTTCTGCCCTCGGCATCACACTCAGGCGGCCTGGGCCCAGGTCACTGTGATTTCCCGTCCCCCGCCTGCTGGGCACTTGGCAGTTCCCTTCTGCAGAGAAGCTCCTTTGACCAGCTAAAGTTGAATCCAGCTGATGGGTGGGCCTTAGCTGTGGTCTCTTCTGTGAGACACACGGGGACAGGAATATCACTCTCTTCCCGAGAGCAGAACTCCATCGGCAGCCTTGCCCCAAACAGGGCCCCGTCACCCACCCTGCTTCCTCTTAGGCCAGCTCTCCCGTTGGAGAAGGACCTTGACTCTGAGCCACTCACCCTTCCGAAGTCACAGCTCATTTTCAATCCTTATCTAGCTTTTCAATAACAAAACCAAGATGCGGATCAGTCCCTGAGGTGACTATTTTATTCTAAGAGTTGTCTGTATTCCAGAAGTTTACTGATAAATGGGAAGAGAAGCAGCTAATCTGGTCACATGGGTAGCATTGCTAATAAATTGAAAGATTGGGTGTTTTACTCTATTTTTCAAATTGTAGTTTGTTTTCCTGTCTAAATGGGCTCTCAAGTGTCTAAGTAAAGCCTGTCATGGCTTTTCACAACTACCCAAAAATATTTAAAATTTAATTTCTTTTTCCTTACAAACCAAGAAGGTAACTTGGAAGATGGCATGCTAATGCGAAGGCATTTTTGCTGTTTTACATGAACCTCAGCAGGATCTCAAATGGCCTCTGATAGCATTTCCCCCTTTTAAAAATAGGTTTCCACAGACATGAGTATTCTGCCCAGTGTGAGTGTGTACAACTTTCGATACCCGACCGCCGAAGAACTGAAGGCCTACACCACCCAGCTTGAAGACCTGCGTCAGGAAGCAAGCAGCCTTCAGACACAGGTAGCGGCTGCGTGTTACAAGCGATATTGTAAACCGGTCGTATTTCCCTTGTAAACAAATATTGGAACACGTAATGGAAGGGGTGTTAGAACTGCAAACAGAACTTGTCTCTCCTGCCAACTTGGATAAACGTAGTGGTGGCTGCCGAGAGCACCAAGTGCAGAGGCTTCCGGACCTGAGCCCGGGATCAGCAGGGCCCAGGATCGCGATTGATTCGTACTGTCTGTGTGGTGCTCTGGGGGAGGGGGGAGCGGGGGAGGGCCGCCAAGGTTTCCAGCCTTGAGGAAGCTTAATGCTGGCTAATATAGATATCCATCAGAGAAGATGGTAGGAAACAGAGCCCAGATTGGGGTGGCTACTAGCTTTAGCGTGCGTCTGAGTCACTTGTAGTGGTCAAAAATCCAAGGTGATCTTCGGCAAAGAAAAAGAGGTGGTAGCAGCAGCCTGTGCTAAAACAGACCGGTGGCTGTTGAACTCACGAGGGCACGATTGCACAACGTTAGAGGGCACCCTCCCGGGAGTTGTACATCGAACGGTGGCCTTATTTCTTATAGTCAGCCCATAAATGACACTCCTAACTCCCCTGTTTCACAATCCATCTGTCTTCTCTTTTTAAAAAATATATTTTTATTGATTTCAGAGAGGAAGGGATGTGGTGGGGACAAGGAGGAGAGAAAGAGAGAGAGAAACATCAATGATGAGAGTGAATCATCAATCAGCTGCTTCCTGCACACCCCCTACTAGGGATTGAGCCCGCCACCTGGGCCTGGGCCCTGACTGGGAATCAAACTATGACCTCATAGGAGATGCTCAACCACTAAGACACACCAGCTGGGCCATCTCTCTTTTTTTAATTGAGATATAACCCTATATAATAAAAGGGTAATATGCAAATTGACCCTAACGACAGAACGACCAGGAACAACCAGTCGCTATGGCATGCACTGACCACTAGGGTGCAAACGCTCAATGCAGGAGCTGCCCCCTGGTGATCCGCGCACTCCCACAGCGGGAGCTCCGCTCAACTACAAGCCTGGCTCACATCCCCTAGAGAGCGGGCCTAAGCAGTCAGTCAGACATCCCTCGAGGACTGTGCAAGGGTGCAGACTGGGCTGAGGGACCCTTCTCCCCACCCCCGAGTGAACAAATTTTCATGCACTAGGCCTCTAGTTGACATATAATGTTACATCAGTTTCAAGTGCACAATATAATGATTCACTATTTGTACATATTTCAAAATGCTGACCACAATAAGTCTAATCAGCATCCACCACCACACATAGTTACACATCGTTTTCCTTGTGATGAGAACTTTTAAGTTACTACTTCATAGTAACTTTCAAATATGTAATACAGCATTGTTAACTAGAGTCACCATGCTGCACCATCCTTATCTTTAAGATATCATACCTCTTTCTAATCAACCCTTCAACTTTCTTGACTTCTTTTCCTTCCCCACGCCATATTTGACTTCTCTTACCTGCTCTCTCCTACGGTAAAATGTGGGGGGTGGGAGCAGGGGGGAAGGGGTAATATGATTTCTCTGGGACCACACTTCCACCTGGATGGCCCCACTAGCCAAGTCCTTTCATCTTGTGATTGACCTTTAAATTCCATTCAATAGTCAACTGCCTACCTAACATTTAATTCCTTAACCTTGGTTCTCTCAGAGTTAACATCTTAATTTTATTTATTTACTAGAGGTCCGGTGCACAGATTCATGTATGGGTGGGGTCCTTTGGGCTGGCTGGCGATTGGGGCAATCAGAGCCATCTCACCCAGTCTCTATCAGGCCGATCGGGGCTGGCCGGCTGTGTGGGGAGAAGGGACCAGTGGGAGGTTGGCCATTGCTGGGGGAGGGTCTGGTAGGGGTTGGCCAGCTGGGTGGGGAGAAAGGACTTTCGGGGGTTGGCCAGTGCTGGGGGAGAGACCACAGGAGGTTGGCCCACCACTGGAGGTTGTGGGAGTGCACTGACTATAAGGGGGCAACTCCTGTGTTGAGCATCTTCCCCTGGTGGTCAGTGCGAGTCATAGCAACTGGTTGACCAGTCGTTTGGTCGTAATAGTCGCTTAGGCTTTTCTGCTTACAGATTCTGTTACCTCATTCACGTAAACTATAACAGGAACCAGGGGAAATGTAGGCTGAGGAAGGCAAGAATCCTCCTGAGTTTTATTTTTCTTTTCTCCTCTTGATTCAGGAAAACGTGACAGAAGAAACCTACACCCGTTTGGATAAGGAGCTATTCGAACTCTTTCTGGCCCTCAGTCGGTGTCTGGGCAGCGTGGAGGAGCTGCTGCAGACACCTGGGCTCTGCAGAGAGGACGTCGGTGCCCAGCAGGTGTTCTACGAGGTAGGGAACTCCCAGAAGCCCGCGGGCTGGCCACTGCCGCGGTCAGCCCCGAGGTAAGCCGGGGCGACAGCCCCTTGCTCCCGGGGCTCACTCCCCGTGTCTTCCTGCCTCTCCGCTCTGCAGACACTGGCTCTCGAGCTGAAAAAACTGTACTTAGCTCTGAGTGACAAGAAGAAGGATCTTTTGAAAGCTATGACGTGGCCTGGCAGGACCGCCAGCTTGTTCCCTGAATGTTTTGAAAAGCTGCAAGTTTACCTGGAGCACACGCAGGCTGCCGCCGCGTCCCGGAGCAAAGCCCTGAAGGCCGGGCTCGACTATACCCGCAGTTACCAGGTACGGGGCTCGGCGCTCAGCCCGCGTCGGCGCTGTTTTAGGTTTCAGCTCGGACCCCTGACTCCCATTAATTCCTAGTCCCGGTGGCGACCATGAAGAGGGAGGGATTGCTAGGGAAAGCGGCGAGGCTGTCTTTCTAGGAAGGCCTTTTAGTTCTGCTGCTCCTGGTTGGAGACCGTTCAAAAACCAGGACTTTCCAAAGTCTTGGTATGAATATGTGTTGAGCTAAAGTGCTGTTTCTCTCTGGTATTGCACTCAGTGAGTGTCGTGTGGGAGGACTTCTCGGTAAGAGGGGGGCCAAGAAGGTTTCCGAGTAAAGAAATGGCAGATCGTATATGTTTCAGATGGCCTCACCTGGCAGTTGTGCGATGTGGGTTGGAGGAGGGATTTGAGGCAGGTCAACTGGTTAGCAAGTTACTGAATTTGTCTAATGAAAGACAAACAAACACACAATACCGCTTATGAAGGAGTCTTACCCATAAGATCAACCCTGAATCTAAAGCCTCTAGAATTTAAGTAAAAGACACAAGGGAAGAAGAGCAGGTTAGATGTCACTGTGAGTGCCGGCAGCCAAGTCCAGACATTGGGAAGCGGCACAGAGTAAATAAAACCCAAGACACAGGAGGGAGAGGTGGGTGGGGGGCCTGCCAGTCACAGCACAATGAGACACCTGTAGTCCATTGCCACCTACTGGGCCTCATTCAGATCCCAATTCAAACAAAACAAAAACAAAAATGATAGGCAGTTAGAGAAAAGTGAACCCTGTCTAGACTGTTAATAACACTAAGGAATTATCATTATTATTATTGATTTGTGGGACTTTTAAAGGGAGGAAACTTAATGTTTTAGAGGTACATACTGGCCCATCTACTGGTGAAATGCTATGATATCTGGGATTTGCTTCACAGTAACCTGAGGGGAGGGGTTAGGTAGAATCAAGAGAGTGCCAGGGAGGTAGCTACAGAGGAGAGAGGACCAGCCACAGGGCAGTCATTGTTGATGTGGGATGGTGGTGATGCAGGGAGCTCTCTATTTTGGTATACGTTTGAAATTTCTGATGGCACGACACTCAAAGGACAACTAAATTTTTTTTTAAAGGTATTGAAAGGCCTGAGTGAATTTCTCACTGTTTCTTGCGTTTATCTTTTTGTACAGAATGAAATAAAGCGATTGTATGATCAACTGACCAAGAATAAAACATCTTTACAACAGTCTTTGAATGAAAGTAGCGGCCAGAGTACTGATGAACAGCTTCAGGTAATCAAGGCAGAATCACTCCGACGGCCCTCACCTCGGGCCAGAGAGGCTGGTGTCGGAGCTGTGCGCTGAGCCACTTCCCTCGGGAGCCGTGGCCAGGCTTAAGTAAATGAAAACGAAAATCCTTATTCGGACCTTTGGAAGCATCTCATAATAGTCCTTTAGCCCGGTGGTCTGCAAACTGCGGCTCTTTGGCCCCTTGAGTGTGGCTCTTCCACAAAACACCACGTGCGGGCGCACACGTACAGCGCGATTGAAACTTCGTGGCCCATACGCAGAAGTTGGTTTTCGGCCTGGGCGAGTCTGTTTTAAAGAAGTGGTTCTAGTGCCGAGCCACAACTCGAGGGGCCAAAACGCTGCCTAGGGCTCCCGAGCCGCAGTTTGCTGACCACTGCTTTAGGGCGTGTAAATCAGAACAACAGGCCATTGTCACCAGACAACAGGGCAAAATGTGAAGCGTGTGCGGTGTTGGGAAATGCGCCCTCCCCCTGTTGGTAGGAGGGCTGCCTGGGGACCAGGCGGCCGGCCTGCATTGGAATTTTCGGTCTGCATGCCCTTCCACCCAGAAGCAGCTCCATCCCGCTCATTTGCTCAGCCCGTGTTCACCGAGGGCCCCTGTGTTCAGGCACCGCCCTAGGTGTCGGTTATCGGAAGGAAACAAGTGCGTAAAGGTCAACCTGTGTGTGACTGCTCAAGGACAGACCCAGCTGCACTGCTTGAGTCCAAACCTTTGCATAGCCCGCGAGTCCGTACAGAGCAGACCGTGCCGCCTTACGAAGGCCAGCCACGTGCCTGTTTGAAGGGAGCCAGACACGTCTGGACTGAGTTGAGGACAAGCTGAGGATCTGGTCAGGGAGCTGTGCCAACAGCAGAACAGGGTGATGTGGGCACCGGGGTGCGTTTCAGGACGGGCTCGGACCCTGCCGGGGCGCGCGTTAGAAACAGGCTGAACTGTGGGGCTCGGGGGGCGCTGGAGGGGAGGGAGGGAGGGAGAGTGGGACTTCCACTTCCCCTTAACTCCTTACTGTCGAATTTTTAAATAAATGTGTGTGCTTCTCTGACATATTTTAAATATTTTCTTCCTTCCTTCCTTTCTCCCTCCCTCCCTCCGTCCCTTCCTCCCTCCCTCCCTCCCTTCCTTCCTTCCTCTCCAGAAAGCGGATGCCTATACAGCGGAGCTGCGGAATTCTGAGAGCCGAGTCGCCAAACTGAGGGCGGAGGGAGAGAGGCTTCCTCTGCCTTATGCCCTACTCCAGGAGGTCTACAAACTGGAGGTGTGTCCGAGCGGAAAAGGCATCCCCGCAGGGAATTGCTGGGGTTATGTATAGGGATTGTTTATACGGTTTTCCCCTCCCACCGAGGGGGTTCAGGGGTGTCCTTCTGTTGGTTATTTTCTTGGTTGGATGAAAATGTTGGGCACCCCTGCTCTTCTTCCCTTTCAGGACGTTCTCGACAGCATGTGGGGAATGCTGAGAGCCAGGTACTCGGCACTCGGCAGCCCCCGCGTCACGGAGAGCCAGCAGGACGCTTTGTTGCAAGGCCTGGCGGAGCTGGTGGCCGTGGGGAAGGAAAAGCTTGCCCGTGACCACTCACAGCAAACCAGAAGTAAAGGCGCCTTGCAGGCTCAGATACAGAATCACAAGGTGAGACTCACAGCCGGGCCGAAACCGGTTTGGCTCAGTGGATAGAGCATCAGCCTGCGGACCGAGGGTCCCGGGTTCGATTCCGGTCAAGGGCATGTACCTTGGTTGGGGCTCATCCCCAGTGGGGGAGGGGGGGGTAAAAGGCAGCTGATGGATGATTCTCTCTCATCGATGTTTCTAACTCTATCCTTCTCTCTTCCTCTCTGTAAAAAGTCAATAAAATATATTTTTTGAAAAGATATATATATATAATACACACACACACACACACACACACACACACATACACACACACACTGATGTATTTTTTAAAAAAAGACTCATTTGGAGCACCGTTACAGGCACGGTTTTTCTGCGTGGGAACCCAGAGCGTCCCTTTTCTTCCCCGGGGAAATACGTATCATCCCTTCGTTCCTTCACCGAGCACCCCTCGGAATGCTCATTGTGTCCAGGGGCCCTGCTGGCCTCAAAGCATCTGATGCGAGTGAAGCAGGCGCAGCTCCTTGCATTGGCGGAGCTTTCCATGGATGGAGAAGACATTGATTGGAGAGTGATTCAGACAAATTTAAAGATAAAATTGGGATCCACGCTTTGAGAGCATTTAATAGAGGAACTTTAAGTCAGGAGGTTAGGCAAGGCTTCCTGTCAACCGAAATCTAAAGAAGCATTATTTAAATATCTAGCGTAATGTTACAGCACACCAGTGATGTTCAACCAGCGGCGAAGCATGCAGGAGGTGACTGTTTAGTCAAGTGCTCTTTTCCCTTGGATTGTGATTGTCAGATAACTAATGACAGCAGCCAACACAAGAGCTGTCTGGTGTGAATGAACCAAAATTATCTCTCTCTCTCTCTCTTTTTTTTTTTTTTTTTTTTTTTGGTCAGACTGGCAACACATTTTTTGGTGTGCTGCAGAGTTTTAGCAGTAGTCTCTATGTGCAATGAGTTGAAAATCACTGCAATACACGCATTCGCTTTCCATTTGTTTCATTAAATAAAACATTCCCCAACCAAAAGCATGCAGTGACTTGAAATATTGGTAATAAAAACTCTGTAAGACGCAGTTCCCACCTCCAACAAGCTTAAGGCAAGGCTTTTGATAAGTAGGCCTTGGTCTGAGAAAGTCAAAGGCAAAGATGTAATAAGGACGGAAGGGAAGGGAAGATAGTATCAGTTGCTGGGCTGTGCTGGCTGCTTTATGACCCCCCCCCCCCATGTGTCCTTCACACGGAATGGGAGGAGGGGCTCACATAGAGGCTCCTCCGGACGATTGGCGAGGACAGCTGACGCAGCTGGGGAGGGACTACGTGAAGGGCAGCTTCCCCTTTAAAGGCTCTGAAAGTGCCCTCCTGGGAGCTGTTAGGTACCAGGAGCCCCAAAGATCCCATCAGCAAATTCCCTTTTCTTGCCATCTTACCGAGTAGAAGAGTCAAGTGTAGGAACCCCAGCTGTGGACTCTGTGGGCTCCCTGAGCTAACACAGCTATCCACACAACTTACTGTCTTGAAATTAATCGGCCACATCATCCCCTACCTTCTTGTAAAGTTTCTTAAGCCTTACGATAACTGATTTAGGAAAATCTGGCTGGAAATTGAAATTAATGAATAATGTTTGGCTGTTAACCTGGACTGTTTTGTGGAAAAAATATTACTAGGGTGATTTTTTCCTTATGATTTGTTCAAAGGTCATTAATGTTCAAAAACTAAGGGATACATAGTCAGTTTTCTTTTTGTTTTCTTGTGAATTTTAGTTTATATGGCTGACCTGGGATTGTGGGTTAAATAAGCAAATATAACAGTATATCTGCTGAAACCAGTTTGGCTCAGTGGATAGAGCGTCAGCCTGTGGACTGAAAGGTCCCAGGTTCGATTCCAGTCAAGGGCATGTACCTGGGTTTGCAGGTTCAATCCCTGGCCTTGGCCGGGATGCATGTGGTAACTGGTGTGTCTTTCTCACAAAGATGTCTCTCTCTCCTCTCTCTCTCCTCCCCTCCCCTTCCCTTCCACTCTCTCTAAAAAAAAATCAGTGGAAAAAATATATTTGGGTGAGGATTAACAACAACAACAGAAAAGTAAAAGTAACTTGCTCTGTTAGCTTTCACGTTGCAGAAATAAATACTAAAACCTTCTTTGTTTTACAGCTTTTTTTCCAGAAGCTTGTTGCTGACATGCTGTTAATCCAAACATACTCCAACAAAATGCTTCCTTCTTCACTACAAAAGAAAGAGGCATCCTGGGCAGAACAAGTAAAAGAAGTTAAATCACTGGAGGAAAAGGCCCGCCAGTGTGGGGTAAAGCAGCAGAGTCTGTTGCAGGTATCTGCATGGTTACGTAAATTCTGTACTTGAAAAGCCGGGAATCCCGGATTGCCAGCCACCGCCTCCAGTGTCAAAAACACATGGCATTAGGCAGTAGTTAAATGGGAATTAATAATGAGGAGTTACTTCTTGCTACGGCTCCCTGGATGCAATATTGGCTGAAGCTTCCTTTGACCGGCTAGGTCTGTGTAGAGGAAGTAAACAAAACTGAAAGCACATTGAGATCTGGAAGGAGATCATTTGGATGAAATAGTCACTGGTTCGGAAACTGTACCTCCTGAACCAGATGTTCCTTCTGTCGCTGAAGTGGACTCCTGACAATCTTGTCCCAACTCGGGGGGGGGGGGGGGGGGCGGGGGGGGGAAATAAGCTTGTATAAAGCGTTCACTCAATTTTAAGATTTTGCCCTGTAATTTTTTAAAAAAATATATTTTATTGATATTTCACAGAGAGGAAGAGAGAGAGAGATAGAGAGCTAGAAATGTCAATGAGAGAGAAACATTGACCAGCTGCCTCCTGCACGCCCCCTACCGGGGATGTGCCCGCAACCAATGTACATGCCCTTGACCGGAATCGAACCCGGGACCTTTCAGTCCGCAGACCGATGCTCTACCACTGAGCTAAACCGGTTTCGGCTGCCCTGTAATTTTTTTAATGCCGTGGATGTCAGCACCTAAGGGAAATGAACAAAAAGTAAGGAACTACCCAACTGTGTCAATGTGGTAGGATGTGGTGTTACATTTAGATATCGATAAGTAAAATTTTCTGATGAGTGTGTCCAATGGATATGTATAGTAATCTTTCATTGTATCAAAAAGAAGACTTCATATGGGTGCCTCTCCTGGCCAGGTGACCCCTATCTCAATAGATATGAAAATTAGCAAGGTGGTTCTTTTTCCAAGAGACACAGTTTAGTGATAGATACGAAAGTGTGCGTTCGTGGGCTCTGTGGTGTGTGGGGCCCCTAGAAGCGGGCTCCTGTGGGAACGGAGCCAGGGCGAGGCAAGATTTAGGCGAAGGTGAGACTGTTCCCCGGATACAGGGTCAGCCCTCACCTCAGTGAAATCATGCCTTGGCCCCGGTAGGGAGATGTCCGGGTTCAGGGGCGTTCCTTCCCATTGGACACCACGCTTCCGCTGGAGGGGGTTCTCTCAGGAACCCCTAGAATCCGTGCTCTCACTTTGTGTGCGCCTCTCAAGGTCCGTTTTTTATTTTTATGATCCACCTTGTCATTGTCTGGGCTCCATGAAACGAGCTCCTGTCGGTTGCATGTTCTTGACTCTCCAGCAGTGGGAAGAATTTGACGAGAACTTCGCCTCGCTTGAGAAGGACCTGGAGATCCTGGCGTCCACGCTGCCCTCCGTGAGCCTGGTGGAGGAGACTGAGGACCGACTGGTGGAACGGATCGCATTGTACCAGGTATTTTGCTGCCGTCGAGGCTGTCAAAGGCGTGGCCGATAGCACTTTGTATGGGTGGGAGAGTGACTTTTTTAAATTCATCTTACTAAATTGCTTGATCGGGTGAACGTGTTGGATGGGAATGAAATGCTGTTCAGCACACAAATCCCTGTCCGACACATTCGGGGAAACTGTCGGTTGGCTCGAGGGCTCCTCAGCGTCACCACGTGTTTGGCGTGGGGTCCAGGACCTCGGCCTGCGTCCCGGCTCTCCCGTCCCCTGCTGGCACTTCCCCCGCCCCAGCCCCAGTTCCTTTGTCTGTAGGACAGACAGTCCTGCTGGCTCTACCTGCCCAGAGAGGTGGGTGGCGGTGGTGATGGGCCGCGGCTGACATAGGGGAAGACCTTGGTAAGCCAGGAGCCTCTGAACATATATTTAGTTTTACTTCTGCAGGGAAGCTCTGAGGGGACAGAGCTTGTGATCCAGACAATAACCTGCCACCTGCCACAGGCATCGTCAAAAGACTTTACACGGTGTAACTGTTAGTGCTGTTAGCGAAGCCTGTGTGTCTCGGATTCCGGTGCCTCAGGAAAGATAAATAAAGCCTTAGAGTGACTTTCGAGTCTCCCTGAGAACGTGGCCAACAGGATAAAGTCTCCCGTTTTAACTTCAGAATCCGAGGTGTGCGGCTAGAGGGGGTTATCACATAGCAACTTTAAACCTTCCAAGGCAGGTCCGTTGCCTGAATGGGCTGGGTGCGGAGTGAGAGCCTGGGATCTCCGGCCGTTCCTCAGAGACACTCCGGCTCCATCGGCAACGTTTTCCAGAGGCCGGAGCGCCGTGGCCATGTTGTCTAGATGCGTAGGAAGCTGCGTCACCCTCTCTGCCATCTTGTTTTGTAGAGCCTGACTCTAAGGTCCTTCTCAGTCCTCTGGGTTAGGAAGTGCTGTTTGAACGCTTCGTTGGATACTAAAGGTGCCTTCTGAACAGCTAAGAGGATGGAGCTGAAAATGGCATGTTAAGCCTTGTTATATTAGAAACAGTTGATTTTAGCCAAACCAGCACAAGCCTGGTCATCTCCCCAAGAGGGACTCTCTGTCCCTTCACACATCAGCTGGGATTCTACTGACATTGAAATCCTTGTCCTAAGACATTTAAGTGATATCTTAACACAAGTCAGATATCCTGTAAAACCACCTCTTCGCCTAGATTTCTGAAGGCCTCGGTAGGACGTGGAATGTAGATCAGTTGCGTGACCTCTGGAGTCAAAACAAACCTGTGTTCAGCTGCTGGCTCGGAGCCCCATGGACCAAGTAGCCAATGCAGTCTGACTCCATGTGTGAACTGGGGAAATGGAAACTTCTCAGAACAGGGGCCGGTGGCTAAGTGGTTAGAGAGGCAGCCCCAGCACTGCAGGGGCAAGGGCAGGTACCTGGGTTGTAGTTCACGCCCCATCCCCTGTTGAGTGGCATGTGGGAAGGCAACCAATCTATGTGTGTCTCTCACGGTAAAAACAAAAACACAAAAGCTCGCGTGAGGATTAACAACAACAATAAGCAACTTCTCAGAGATGCTCTGAATAGTGAGTGTCTCACACGGAAGGCTTGGAAAGTGAGAACCTATTTTTTTAAAACTAATGTTGGACAATGTATTCTAACCCACAGGTTAGGGTAGCGGGGGAGGGTCACAAATGGCAGGGATGCAAAGGACATTGGAGTAGAATTTTTAGCTTTTAAAAGGGCTTAAGGTAATTGGAAAATGGCCCAAAGTTCTATTTTGACCATCATTTATTTCTAAAGATGGAATTTAAATAGCTGTTGGAATGAGTGTCGGTAGCTGAACCCAATCGTGGAGAATTGACTTACACAGAGTTCTTCGGGGGGGGGGGGGGGGGGGGGTCATTGTATTCGCCATTTTGAAGAATTTTATTTTCCTTCTCATGAAGTTTTATTGATGCTGTGCTGTCCTCTTTAATTTATTCTGCTGAATTCCTTACCCTTTCTCCCTATTGAGTCTTTACGTTGAGAAGACTCTGGAAATGCATTTTGTCCTGCTATTCAGGGCTAGAGGATAATAAAGAAATGTTTTCTTATTGAGCCCCTTCATATCTCGGTAGCCATATAAAATGCTTATGGGGCCGGGCAGGGGGACAGAAAGAAGGCATACTGAGTGGTCTGCCGTGGGGAGGAGAGGAGGGGGGCGGCAGGAACTGGGTAAGGCAGTGGTCGGCAAACTGCGGCTCTCGAGCCATATGCAGCTCGCGAGCCGCGGTTTGCCGCTCGGTTGGCTGATGAGTCTGCGGACGACTGGGGAAGGGGCAGCAGAGAGAGTAGGTTCTCCGACAGGAGGCTTACTGCTGGGTGTCAGCCCGTCTTTGCCCCTCAGTCCACGAGGCTCTGAGCCCGCAGCTGAGCACGAGAATGCAGACCCAAGGACCTAGATCTTCCAGTTTGTTCAGAGTCCCAGGAAATCCTCATTCTCTGTAAAATTTCCTGATTTTTAAAAATAAGTTTTGGGCCACACACCCCTGTCTGCAAGCTGCATGTACCCCCTAGGCTGCCAGCTTTTGGGGGGTTTTATTTTTTAATATATTTTATTGGTTTTTTTTCAGAGAGGAAGGGAGAGGAATAGAGAGTTAGAAACATCCATCAGAGAGAAACATCGACCAGCTGCCTCCTGCACACCCTCTACTGGGGATGTGCCCGCAACCAAGATACGTGCCCTTGATTGGAATTGAACCTGAGACCCTTCACTCAGCAGGCTGATGCTCTGTCCACCGAGCCAAACCGGTCAGGGCAGCTTCTTTGTTTTTAGGCGGACGTGTGGATTTTTGTTTTCTGTTCACACGTCTAAGTCTATAGATTTGATCTGTGCGGTGGAAATACATGAGTAGAAACTGGCGTTGTGAACAGAGATCCATAAGCCATCCACCCTATGTGTCCAGCCAGACTGGACGGCAGGAGCCTTGAGGGTTAGGAAAGGGCTCGTGTTTCTTCCGTAAACCCCCCTGCAGGCCTTTTACGAGTGTTCGGGAGTAGGTTGGCTGGCTTCGTTCCAAAGCCATCCATTTCTGTGACTTGACTTTTACTAGCAAATAAAGAGGAACGTCGATGAGAAGCATGCCCGGCTCTACCAGACTCTGGATGACGGCAAGCGGCTGGTGGCCTCCGTGAGCTGTCCCGAGCTGGAGGGCCAGATTGCAACGCTAGAGGAGCAGTGGCTGTCCCTGAACAAGAAAATCGACCATGAACTGCACAGACTGCAGACGCTCCTCAAGCATCTGCTCAGGTACGTTTTCTTAGGGCTCCATCGGCACCAAGTCTTGCTGTGCAGGAAGGCCTCGGGGCTCCCGCAGCCCCCCCCCCGTTTTCACACGTGGCCCCCCACTTAGTTTCTCTGCCGCAGTCGGAGGCGGTCGGGTCCCCCTGCTGGGCTGTGTGGGGTCTAGAGTCTCTGACACTGGTTTGCTAGACTCAGGGTTATGTAGAATCAGTCCTGGGGAAGATGGGAGTTGTAAGATAATGCATGTTACCTCTGTGCCCTGAGATTGCGCTTTCCTCTTCCAAACGTTTTAAAATAAAGTAATCACTATAGCTAACAGGATAATTTGGGAAAGTGTTTGGAGTTCTTCAGGGACTTTTTTCCCTCTGTTGAAATCATCTTGAACCCCTTGAGGAAAGTAGAAAACGTAGAACCTTGAAGCCTCATTCTCACCTCTGCTTCTTGGGGGGGAACTGTCTTAACCTGAGGATGAGAAGTTACAAGAGGTGTAGCATCTTGCTTGGGCATTTTCATCACCGCCGCTAACTGTGTGGGCAGCCGGCCAGCCGCACTTTGCTGATTGTTTAACATAACGTATACAAATGCCGGTTGTGCTTTTACTATAAACACGTCTGGGAGAGGACAGTTGAGGAATAAAAATAATCTCCGTCCTTACCCACGGGTTTATTTTTATGTAGCTGTGATCAGAAACTTAAAGTAGAATATTTAAGGCTTTTAAATGCCTCTTACTTCTTGATGAGTCATAAAAGAGAGTCCTCAGCATGCCAGGAGCGTCGGATTTGGGGTAAATCCGACGCGGGGGGTGCACGTCACCCATAGAAGGTGTTTCTCATGCCCTGCCACTCGGCTCTTGTTAGTTACAATCGAGATGCGGACCAGCTGGCCAAGTGGTTGGAGTCTTCTCAGCAAACTCTGAACTACTGGAAGGAACAGTCCCTCAACGTGTCTCAGGACTTGGATACGATCAGAAGCAACATAGCCCGTTTCTTTGTAAGTTGTGATAGACGGCGCCCGGGTGATACACGGTTGGAAACCAGTATCCCGGGGGACGTGTCTGTCCTCTGTGGGTGAGGAATTTATTGATTTTTTTTTTTACAGAGAGGAAGGGAGAAGGGATAGAGTTAGAAGCATCAATGAGAGAGAAACATCATCCATCTGCCTCCTGCACACCTCCTACTGGGAATGTGTGTTTGTGACACACGCGCGGGCGAGCATGCGCCTGTACACATACGTATTTATACACCCGCATACAGATATTCACTATGCGAATTGAATTCAGTCGCTTGGTTTTGGTCTCGAGCCAGTTACTCTGGCTCTGAGCCTGTTCTGTTCTCTGTGGAGCGTTGTTTCTAAAGCCCCTCCGTGTTGCAACCCGCCCCCCAGGCGTTTTCGAAGGAGCTGGAGGAGAGGTCCTCGCTGAAGACGGCGGCGATGGGCGCGGGGAACCAGCTCCTGCTCCTGAAGGCGGCCGACGCGGCGGCGCTGCGGGCCGCCCTGGCGCGGTTCGAGCAGCGGTGGACGGTGCTCATCACGCAGCTTCCCGGCGTCCAGGAGAAGCTGCACCAGGTACGCCGCCAGCGCGCCCGCGCTTTGAATTAGCGCCCGCTTGTCGGCCCACGGCTATTTTGAGATGATCCCTTTGACTCAATCATTTTCATTGACACTCCCTGTTTTCCTCTGGCACCACTGAATGTGGGTCTTAATTACTGGACTCTTCCCCACAGTGGGCTCTATCTGGAGGGAGAAATCAGGCTTAATTACTCTATTCCCCCCATTTATCCGCACCACCGCGGCGGTGTGTGTGAAGGTCGCCGCCATTGTGTTGGGGTCGTTTATTCTGAGCCCGCATGTGGGGTCTGTCTTTGCGGGTCACCTGCGTAACGAGGTAGCGGGACCTTCTCTCAAGCCCGGGGTCCTCTCCAGCGATTGCCCCGATGCGTTTTCGTTCACGGCGGGTAATTGCATGGAAATGGTTTTGTCCTCGCAGCTTCAGATGGAGAAATTGCCGTCGCGTGCGGCAATCACCGAGATGATTAGCTGGATGAACGACGTGGAACATCAGACTTCGGGCAGAGACGCCGTGCCGTCGCCGAGTTCCACATCCCACGTTAAAAACCTTCTTCAGAAGTACAAGGTGATGATGCAGGAGGAGCGGGGGCCTTCCCATTACACAGGAAGACGAGGCTGTCGGGGAGGAAATACTGAAAAAAGACCTGTGTGGGATATAATAGAGAGGCACCAATGCGGGGGGTGGGGGGTGGGGTGCTGGATGATTCCCAAGAGAGAGCACTTGTTCTTTTTAAATATATTTTATTGATTTTTTACAGAGAGGAATTGAGAGGGATAGAGAGCTAGAAACATCGATGGGAGAGAATCATTGATCAGCTGCCTCTTGCACACCCCCTACTGGGGATGTGCCCGCAACCAAGGTACATGCCCTTGACCAGAATCGAACCTGGGACCCTTCAGTCCACTGGCAAGAACTTGTTCTTATTCTGCTTAAATTCCTGCAGTAGCTCTCACCACAGGATAGTATCCAAGCTTTATCTTTTAATCCTCACCTGAGGATATTTTTTCCATTGATTTTTTTTAGGAAGAGTGAAAGGGAGGGAAGGAGTGGAGGGAGGGAGAGACACACTGGTTGGTTGCCTTCCGTATGCTCCCTGACGGGAGAGGGGAATCAGACCTGTACCCAGGTACGTGCCCTTGACTGAGAATCAAACATGCAACCCTTTGGTGCTTGTCTGACACTCGCACCTCTGAGAACCACCAGCCTGGGCGACAGGAGCCAACCTTTTAACGGATTCTGGTCCCTCGTCACCTCTCCAGCCTCCTCTTTTCATCCGCCCACGCAAACCCTGCACTCTGCCTGGACCCAGTGATTTGTGCTCCTCAACTGCCCTGTGCGCGCTCTCCCATGCTTTTGGACTTTCCGCCGGGATTCCCAGTGCCCCGAGTTTACCTGGGGAAACCCCCCTGGTCATCCATCCTCCAAGGGGCAGCTCAACAATCTTCTCATTTGGGAATCTCCCCCTGTCTCTATGGCGCCATCAGTAGTTCCTACCACCCGGAGTTAGAATTACGTGCTGGGTAGCCTTGACTGAGCGTTTTGAGAGCAGAAGCTGTCCTTCCGCTCCCTGAAATAGCACGCCTAGCCCCGTCCCTGGCAGTCAGCTGGTGTTGAGTAAATGCTCTTTGAATAAGAGAGTAAGTTGATCTAGGAAAATCAACGTAAGGAAAAGTTAATATCCTACAAATAGGCGTGAACATGGCTTTCTCCATGATCTTTTTTTAAAATAATATATTTTATTGATTTTTTTTTTTACAGAGAGGAAGGGAGAGAGAGAGAGAGAGAGAGAGAGAGAGAGAGAGAGAGAGAGTTAGAAACATCGATGAGAGAGAAACATTGATCAGTTGCCTTCTGCACACCCCCCACTAGGGATGTGCCCATGACCAATGTACATGCCCTTGACCGGTATCGAATCGGGACCCTTCAGTTTGCAGACTGATACTCTATCCCCTGAGCCAAGCCAGTTTCAGCTGGTCTTTGATTTCAAGAAGATTTCAGTAATACTGAACAAGCCCCAGGCAAACATTTCCTGTGAGCCGGGCACCGTGGTCCCCCTGGAAGCTCAGGGAGGACGGCCGGGGTCACTGCCTTCAGAGGCTCACAGGCAGAAGGCGAGTGGCCTCCTCACAAAGCAGGATCTTTAAATATGTTTTATTATTGATTTTTTACAGAGAGGAAGGGAGATGGATAGAGAGCTAGAAACATCGATGAGAGAGAATCGTCCATCAGCTGCCTCTGGCACACCCCCTACTAGGGATGTGCCCGCAGCCAATGTACATGCCCTTGACCGGAATCGAACCCGGGACCCTTCAGTTCGCAGGCCGACGCTCTATCCACTGAGCCAAACCGGTTTTGGCACAAAGCAGGATCTTAGCGAGCATCTTATTTTCAAGTTCCATCACAAATGTGACTTAAGTGAGAAGTGGGATCTGTAGAGGGCCCACGTAGGTAGATTCTCTCAGGCTCTAGTAACCTCACGTGGACCACCTGATTTTCCCCGTGGGATGTCTCCAAAGGAGGTGCTAGACCCTGCCAGAACAAACCCAACAAGCTGCAGGCTTGACGGAAATGTGATTGGCCCTCCGTGGGGTTGGGCTTGCCGTAGACTGGGTGGCTGAGACTGTCCCCAGAGAAAGGGAGATGCTGCCTGCATTCCCAAAGTTCCTGGGTGGCCTGGGCGTCTCACCTTCAGACTTCCCGTCCTGTGGCTTCCGAGAGCCGGCAGGTTGGCTCTGAATTCCGGGGCAGCGCTCAGGTGCCTCTCACAGGTCCCCTTCGCCGATCCCAGGGTCCTGGTGTTGGTTCCGATTATGTGGCCGCCATGCCTGATGCTGCTGGTGGCATTTCAGTCTGTTTCAAAGCGGTCAGTTGTCTGTTCCAGGAATGTGGAATTTCAAAAAAAAAAAGTCCACTCGAGTAAAGCGGGCCGCTGGTGGGGTAGCAGAAGGTGGACCATAGCTCCTGACAGGTGCCCCTTGATTGATGGATGAGAGCTTGGAGCCCTATAGAGCAGGGCTGGGCAAACTACGGCCCACGGGCCGGATCCAGTGAGTAAAACTATTGAATTAAAAAAAAAAAAAAAAAAAGACCATACCCTTTTATGTAATGATGTTTACATTGGATTTATATTAGTGCACACAAACACTCCATCCATGCTTTTGTTCCGGCCCTCCGGTCCAGTTTAAGAACCCATTCTGGCCCTCGAGTCAAAAAGTTTGCCCACCCCTGCTCTAGAGTGCAGCGGAGGGGAACACCAGTTCATCTAACCTGCTCTTTTCCAGGCTTTGGTGGATTAATTTTGTTTGTTCCTGTTGTCGTAGGAGTTCAGGATGGAAATGGACTATAAGCAATGGATAGTGGACTTCGTTAACCAGTCCTTACTTCAGCTAAGCACCTGCGACGTGGAAAGTAAGCGCTACGAGAGAACGGAATTCGCCGAGCACCTGGGAGAGATGAACCGCCGGTGGCAGCGGGTTCACGGGACGTTGAACAGAAAGGTGTGCTCACGCGCCACAGTCTGATGTGGGATTTGGCCTCTGCACAGCACCACGTTCGGAAACATTTTAAAAGATGTTCATGTACCGTATTTGCCGGCGTATAAGACGATTTTTTGGCCCTGAAAAATATGCCTCCAAGTGGGGGGTAGTCTTATATGGCGAGTATATAACAAACTCTATTTTGAGTGGAAATGTTAGGGGGTCGTCTTATACTCCCAGTCGTCTTATACGCCGGCAAATACGTATTTTTCAGGGCCAAAAAATCATCTTATACGCCGGCAAATACGGTAGTTAATTTACAGGGTAGCCTGCTAATCATCTCAGTGCTAACCCTAATAACCCTGTGTGTTAGCATTCTCCGTAGGAGAGTATGAAATAGCTCTTCTATTTCTTTTGAGATTTCTAGTGGGAAATTGAGTTAGGCAAGTGAAGAGGAGGAATTTTTATTTAAGAAAATGTCTATTATGATGTGAGGCTACTAACTAACTGGTCAGAGATTTTGACATTTTCTGTGAAAGCAGATGTTCAAAAATGGCAAAGTATTTGTTTGGAAAAGACTATAAAAAGGAAGAAAAATGTATGTGACGTTTTTGTAGAATTTTATCCCGTGACTCTGAAAAAATGAAGAGAACTTATTCCTGGAAAATATTTAACCTGTACATAATTAATGGGGTCAGTCTGTTGACTTCTTTATTGTGAAGGAATGCACACAAATGGATTTATACAATTAAAATTCAAGTATGTGAGTGAACAAAAAACATGAACAGGCAATTCACAAAAGATAAAACTATAGTTAGCAAATGAATATGTAAATATTACAACTTCAGTTAGACATTTAAAATAAACATTAGTATAACATGATACACTTATTAAGTTAAGAAAAATTAAATAAGCTTTGGGCTTTTATCTTTATCGCTTTCATACATTTCAGATAATGGCTTAAACCCCTTTTGGAATTCCATTCAGAAAATGTCAAGAATCATAATAATTATCTATCTTATAGCTTTACCCTGCAATCCACTTCTTACATGTTTATCTTAAGCAAATAGTCCTTCAAAAAGGAAAAGATAAGCTCACAAAGTATTAAATTCTCTATTATTATTACTGGTGAAAGTAGAATGCCTTAATTTTCCAACTACAGAGGAATAATTAATCAAATTATACTATGTCCGTTCAGTGAAATATTGGGCAGCCTTTTAAATTAATAAAGGCATATTTCATAACAAGCAAGTGCCCATGAAATATTGGAAAGCGAATACAAAACTTTTCATACATATATACACATATGTAAATATATAATACTGTATATGTACATATATTATATAAGATTGAGTATCAGTAACATGATTTTATTTTGTTCAGATATTATGGAATTCCAAAACAGCCAGCTTTCTTAGCACGTGAGGTTTCATTTCAAATGTTAGAATTTTTTTAAGGGGATTTTAATTCTATTTCCTAATTTGCAAATTATTATTTAAAAAGTTATTGGGAAATCTTATGCTTACTAGAAATCTCAGAAGAAAAATATATCACTCTGTTTAAAACATATGTCATTTACTTTTTAGAGCATGTGGTTTAAGATAAGAAATTGTCTCATTCATAACTTGTAGATACAACATTTAGAACAGCTTTTGGAAAGTGTTAGTGAGAATGAAAACAAAATACAGATTTTGAACAACTGGATGGAGTTGCAAGAGGAGCGACTGAAAACTTTGCAGAAACCGGAAAGTGTGGTCTCGGTACAGAAGACGCTCCTGGATTGTCAGGTGAGGGCCACCGGGGACCTGTTGGCACGGGGTCTCTAGTCCACAATAGGACCAGCCATGGTTTCTCGGGACTCTCCTCCAAACCCCATGTGTTTAGTTTTTTATGTCAAAGAGATAATTATCCAGGATGTGGTGTGGTTTTTTAAATATACATTGTTAATGAATTTTTTAAAAGAGAGATAGAAAGTTTTATTTTGTTAATCCTTACTTGAGGATATTTTTCATTGAAAAAAAATTTTAAGAGAGTGGAAGGGAGAAGAAGAGAGAGAGAGAAAGAGAGAGAGAGAGAAACATTGATTGGTTGCCTCACATATGCACCTTGACCCGAGTGGGCCAGAGATTGAGCCTGCAGCTGAGGTATGTGCCCTTGACCAGAATCGAACCCAGGACCCTTCAGTTCACAGGCAGACACTCTGTCCACTGAGCCAGACCAGAAAGGGTAGTGGTGGGTTTTTTTAATGGTAAACAGAATCAAGTATTTACACAGTTACTGTTATTCATGGGGTAGGGGAACACTTATTTTTTTTTAAATCTTTATTGTTGAAAGTATTACATATGTCCCCTTTTTTCCTCCCATTGGCCCTATCTGGCTCACCCCCACCCCCTCCCCAGGCCTTCACCACACTGTTATCTCTATCCATGGGTTATGCATACATATTCATACAAGTTGCTTGGTTGATAACAATACATAGTTATTATTATTCTTAAGAGGTGTGAATATTATTCCTAAGGAAAAAAATGTTCAAACGCAATTTTGAATGTGATGCTTTCCATTTGTTACATCTTTTTAAAAATGCACCAAATATTCACAAAATTACTCTGACGTTTCACCGACTTGGAGTATTTTATTCTGTTTCTTCCGAGGAAAGGACTCTCTTTTACCTGCTTTGCAACGTGTCCTAAAAGGGCTGCTTGGCCGAAACCGGTTTGGCTCAGTGGTAGAGCGTCAGTCTGCGGACTGAAAGGTCCCAGGTTCGATTCCGGTCAAGGGCATGTACATTGGTTGTGGGTACATCCCCAGTGGGGGGTGTGCAGGAGGCAGCTGGTCAATGTTTCTCTCTCATCGATGTTTCTAACTCTCTAGCCTTCTCTCTTCCTCTCTGTAAAAAAATCAATAAAATATTTTTTTAAAGGAAGGAAGTACCACTATAAAAATAAATAAAATAAAATAAAATAAAATAAAAGGGCTGCTTGTCCCTTGGAACCGCTGCCCAAATCCCATTTGGGATGAGGTCGTGCCCTTGTTTGTTTAGTTGCCATTTGCCAGGTCACGTCATCTTGGAGCTGCCCTCACCCAGATGTAGGCTAATCCTCCATATGCACTGCCGGGCGGTGCCCCTCCGCTCAGCCGCCCTGTGGCTGCCACACCTGCCGCTGCTGCCCGCAGCCCAACCACTGCGCGCCCGGCCCCAGGTCTGCTCCGAAGGTTACAGGGCAGTACGGGCCACGATGCGTGAGCAGCGACACCACGCACCACAAGAGAGCTTTTCAGACCCTCTTTTCTAACCGGCCGCTTCCACTTGAGAGCTTTTGCAGCCACCTCAGACCCCACACACCTCCTGACTGGAAGCCTACAGTCCACAGCTCAGTGCCACCCCACCCCCAGAGGCCACCCGGCTTCACAGTCCTAAGCTGTGTACACCAGGGGACAGCATTCCTGTTTTCCAGACGGCAAAGTGCCGACCTGGGAGTCCAATGACTTGAACGCCTGGTCCGGCAGCCAGCACAGGGGGACATGGGGGGGGGGGGCCAAGGCTGCTGGCCTCTCTGTCACGTACCACGAAGAGAAAGACTTGTTGCCTGGACTCCTCTCAATCTAGATCCCTCTGATAACTGGAATTATTGTAAAAGTTCATATTGTAATCATGCAAATTTATATTGTAATTAATTATGAAAACTGAAGAGTGTTACGATGAGTGTCTTTGGTGTAGTGTTAATTAATTATATACGCTCATGTCATTTTTTAAAATACATTTCATTGATGTTTTACAGAGAGGAAGGGAGAGAGATAGAGAGCTAGAAACATGGACCAGCTGCCTCTTGCACACCCCCTACCAGGGATGTGCCTGCAACCAATGTACATGCCCTTGACCGGGATCGAACCTGGGACCTTTCAGTCCGCAGTCCGATGCTCTATCCACTGAGCCAAACCGGTTTTGGCCGCTCATGTCATTTTTACTGGAGAAAACAAACTCCGTTCTCTTACACCTTATTGTTCTGTGATACTGTACACATGGAAACGGTTTTCTTTTGCCCTCCAGGATATAGAGAATCAGCTTGCAATGAAATCCAAAGCACTGGATGAGCTGAGACAGAGCTGCCTGACCTCGGAGAGTGGGACGGTGCCCCTGCTAGAAGACACGGCAGCCAGGATCGACGGGCTGCTTCAGAAGAGGAGCGGTCTCATCAACCAGGTACCAGAATTCATTTGAAGGGCGCTGTTTCTCTTCACATATTCGCCTGTTGTTGTTGTTGTTGTTGTTGTTGTTGTTGTTCTTGTTGTTGTTTAATTGTGGAGACTTGCTCCAGACCAAAAGCTGAAAACTTACTGAGAAAAGAAATTACTGAAATGAAGTAAAGAAAAGCATTTCAGATCCACACACACACCCTTTTTTTTCCCCCCAGTGGATAATTAAAGGCAAAACCACCAATTCCAACATCAGGGCAATCTAGAAGTCTACTTGGTTATCTTTGTTTTGTCTCATGTACTCACAGACAAAAACCGTCTTCATCCCCCAAACCAAACAAAGCATCTGGCAGCGTGTCCTGGCCAGAGACGCAGGAGCAGCTGCGAAGCAGCAGCTCGGACCCCCACAGCCCGGCAGGTGCCTCAGGGAGAGACCGGTCCTGTCTGGGGCATCCTCTCGTAAGCTAGAAGCATGGTCAGCACAGGGAGAACTCCACAGGTGGGGAGACACGGGGCATGTGGGGCGGAGAGAGAAGGGAGGAAGAGTGAGGACATCCAGTCATTCCACGAAAGGCACGTCAGAGTCTGCATTTACCCCTTCCCGGAGGGGAGCACCAAAGGGGAAAGGACCTTGCCACCCTGATGTTCCCCCACAAACGGAGGAGAAGAGGGTAAATCCTAACCAGTTATAGGGTGTCCCTATTTCCCAGATAGTCCAAGCGGATTGTGTATCGTTTACTAACGTCTGCATTTAACCACTTGTCCCAAGAGGGAGTTGCGAATGTCCTGGGTGAATGAAGTCCATAGGTGACCCTCAGCTTCATTCCTCCCCTGGGAACCAAGCCGGAAAATGGGTAGAGCTGCACATATACTGTGTGTGAGTCATTTGTGAAACGTGTCTTTTGTGAGGCACTAGGCTCACTGCCGAGGATGTGGAGAGAAACAAAAGAATGTCTGGGTTCTGCTCTTGAAGAGTTCACAGGCTCCTGGAGGAAACACTCGAGCCGATAATTATAACACAATAAATTGCAATATCATAAAAATGTAGAGGGGGGAAATATTAAATGAGATAATGCATGTAAAAAGCCTGCAAATACCCTGTTTCCCCAAAAATAAGACAGTGTCTTATATTAATTTTTGCTCCCAAAGATGTGCTAGGTCTTATTTTCAGGGGATGTATTATGTTTCCATGAAGTGGGTCTTATTTTCGGAGGATGTCTTATTTTCGAGGAAACATGGTAGTATTAGCATAAGGATTGACATATAGATAAATGGGATAGAATTCAGAGTCCAGTAGTAGACCCTCGTGTTTATGGTTAATTGATTTTTGATAAGGATGCAAGACAATTTTAGTGGGAAAATAAGTGGGGTTTTTTTTTTCCCAAAAAATTATGCTAGGACAACTGTATATCTACATACAAGAGAATGAAGTTACATCCCTATTTTCACACATACAAAAATTAACTGAAGCCCTGACCGGTTTGGCTCAGTGGATAGAGTGTCAGGCTGTGGACTGAAAGGTCCCAGGTTTCATTCCCCTCAAGGGCATGTACCTTGGTTGCAGGCTCAATCCCCAATATGGGGTGTGGAAGAGGCAGCTGATGGATGTTTCTCTCTCACTGATGTTTCTAACTCTCTGTCCCTCTCCCTTTCTCTCTGTAAAAAGTCAATAAAAATATTTAAAAAAAAAATAACTCAAAATGGTTCAAAAATATAAATCTAAGAGATAAACTACAGAACTTAAAACATAGGCGTGAATCTTCATGGCTTTGGATTAGGCAGTGGTTTCCTAGATAGGACACCAAAAGCTCCAGCAATCCCCTCCCCCTAACTCCCCCCAAAAACAAAACCCAGATAAATTGGACTTCTTCAAAATTAAACACGTTTCAAAGGACACCATCAAAAATGTAAAAGGACAAACCACAAAATGAGAGAAAATATTTGCAAATTATGTCTGACAAAAGACTTGTATCTAGAATACATAATGAATTATTATAACTCAATAATGAAAGAACAAATATCCAAATGAAAAAAAAATGAACAAATAATCTAAGTAGACATTTCTCTAAAAAAGATATACAGCCCTAGCTGGTTTGGTCAAGTGGATTGAATGTCTGCCTGTGGACTGAAGGGTCCCAGGTTTAATTCCAGTCTAGGGCACATGCCCAGGTTGCGGGCTCAATCCCCAGTAGGGCATATGCAGGAGGCAGCTGATAATAGATGTTTCTATTTCCCTCTCCCTTCCTCTCTGAAATCAATAAAAATGTATTTTTTAAAAAAATAGATATACAAATGGCCAATAAGGACATGAAAAGATGCTCAGTATGACTGACCATCAAGGAAATTCAAAGCAAAACCATAATGAAATATCATATCTACTAGGATAGCTTTAACGAAACGCAAGAGGATAGCAAGTGCACGGAAGGTGAATGTAAAATTGTGCAGCAACTTTGGAAGTCTGGCAATTCCTCAGATGGTTAAGCATAGAGTTACCATACGACTCAGCATTTCCATTTCTGCCCCAAGAGAAATTAAAACATAGGTCCACATCAGAAATGTGTACACAAATGTTCATAGAAGCATAATTTATGATAGCCAGAATATCTGTCAACTGACAAATGGGTGTGGTATGTTCCTACAATGGAATATTATTCAGCGATAAAAAGGAACAAAGTACTGATTCGTGCTACAACATTGATATCTTGTTATATGATTCCATTATGTGAACTCTCCAGAATAGGCAAACCTATAGAGATGGGAAGCAGATCAGTATCCAGAGGAGGATCCGGGGGAGGAATGAGAAGTGAGTGCTAATGGGGGTGGGGCTTCTTTGGGGGCTGATGAAAATATTCTAGAAATAGTAACAGTAAAGCTTATCATTTGTGTTTGTTTTTTAATATATTTATTGATTTCAGAGGTGAAGGGAGAGGGAGAGAGAGAGATAGAAACATCAGTAATGAGAGAGAATCATTGATCGGCTACCTCCTGCACGCCCCCTCCTGGGGACTGAGCCCACAACCCTGGCATGTGCCCTTTACCAAAATCGATTCCGGGACTCTTCAGTCCTCAGGCCTATGCTCTATGCACTGAGCCAAATCAGCTAGAGCTAAAGCTATTGTTTTTAAATAATACAGAGGACAAAGACCTAAATCATTCATGTAGAACAGCGGTGGGCAAACTTTTTGACTCGAGGGCCACAATGGGTTCTTAAACTGGACCGGAGGGCCGGAACAAAAGCAACCTGACCATGCTGGCACTCTCATCTTGGGCTGCTGGTGAAGGAGCGGAGGGGAGAGCAAGAGAACCCTCCGCTCTTTCGGCTCCGCGGGCCGGATAGAACAGCCGAATGGGATAGATCTGGACCGCAGGCCATAGTTTGCGCACGGTTGATCTAGAAGCTCTCCAGAGTCAATGTAGCCTAGTGTTAAAGAGCCAGAGCTTTTCATTCTCTGTCCGAATAAAGATCTAGACCGCACCATCATCGTTCCTGGTGACCTCGGGCAGGCACGTAACCTCTCAAAGCCTCAGTTTTCCAGTCTATAAAACGGGGACCATCTTTCTTCTACCTTTGGAGGGATGCCTTTGCAGCACTCAGTGAATGCTGCTCTGCTGGCTGTTCCGCTCCGTGCTTTAGTGTAATGATTTTGCTCTGTGGTTTTCTTATCCTCTCCCTCAGACCACATGTGGCATTTCTGCTCTGTGAAGCTATCATTATAATTCTAAGGGGTTACCCTCAAGAGCACCAGGAATTACGCCAACTTTTTATGTGGAAGCCAGTGCGCTCACAGATTCTGATTCCTCCCTGTGTTCTTTCCCAGGCTGTCCCTCCCTCGGCTGAACGCTCTCCGTGCTGATCCTTCTGGCCTCAGGGCCCTTTTCCATTCGCCCATTCTAAATCGTAGCCGTCTCTGATAGTTTTTGTTCACTGATCTACCCTTGCCAGCTCCAGTCAGTCACTGAAGCTCCTCCAATATTTTCAGACTGAAATGCCTACGTGGTGGATAGAGTCCTTAGGAAGAAGAAGAAGAAAATAAAATGATGGTAGAGCCTCTTCCCAATGAATTGCTAAATGTGCTTCCCCTTTTCACGTAGGTCAATGAGCTCAAGACCGCCATGCAGCCCGTCCTACAGGAGTGGAAGATCTACGGTAAACTCTCTGATGACGTGGATATGATGACTGTTCGATTCGGGTACTGCCTGGAGCACAGCACGCCTGTGGTTCTGTCCCTGGAGGCCCTCAGGTGCCAGGTGCAGAGCCTTCAGGTAAGCTCGCCAGGTCTGGCACAGCCCTTTATCGGCCGGTAATCCCCAGTGGAAGCAAGCGCAGGCAAGGGCTCTCAACGGAGAAGCACAAAACAGTATTTTAAACACCAGCATCAGAAGTACAGCTTGAAATTCCAGAATGGATCACGTGAGCCAAAGGAGTGAAACTTTGTCGAAGTTTACATCGAATCTTTCTTCATTTTTTTTTAAATATAGTTATTTTATTGATATTTTACAGAGAGGAAGGGAGAGAGATAGAAACATTGATGAGAGAGAAACATCGACCAGCTGCCTCTTGCACACCCCTTACCGGGGATGTGCCCGCAACCAATGTACATGCCCTTCACCGGAATCGAACCCGGGACCTTTCAGTCCGCAGACCCGACGCTCTACCACTGAGCCAAACCGGTTTCAGCTCTTTCTTTTTTAAGTACACTTGAAACGTTTTTGTCTCAAATAAAAGGATACATTCTCAGTTTTTTCTTTTTAAAAAAAAATATATTTTATTGATTTTTTACAGAGAGAGGAAGAGAGAGGGATAGAGAGTTAGAAACATCGATGAGAGAGAATCATTGATCAGCTGCCTCTCACACACACTCCCCCCACTGAGGATGTGTCCACAACCAACGTACATGCCCTTGACCGGAATCGAACTTGGGACCCTTCAGTCCGCAGGCCGACGCTCTATTCACTGAGCCAAACCGGTTTCGGCTCAGTTGTTTTCTTATGCACAGTTTTAATAATTTGCCCCAGTCCTATCAAGGTTTGTGTTCTTATTTCTGTGGCACAGAGAAGGTGTTAAAAGCTGCTGCCTTCTTTGGAATTGGCCAGGCCACTCGGAAACTAACACTCGTGCTCTGTTCTCTTAGTCTCTCCAGGACGAAGCCGAGGGCAGTGAAGGCCATTGGCAGAAACTCCAGGAAGTTATTGGAAAACTCAAAGGTTTCTGCCCCTCAGTTGCTGAAATAATTGAAGAGAAACGCCAGCGTTCTCACACCAGGTACTTACTGCGTTAAGATACAATCTCTGAATAATCGATCAGTTATCTTAATGACCTGTGTTGAGTGAAGTGTCAAGGGCATTGGACAGTCTAATCTTAATTATCTGCGATGACTGGTTTCATACTCTTCTGGCCTCTACTGTTTCGAAGGATCTAATTCATGTCTGATTTCCCATGTCTCAAAGGCTATTACCCACCCTGTTCAAAAGTTTGGTATAATCTATACTAATAAAAGGGTAATATGCTAATTTAGGCCAGGAAACCTTCCAAAAGTCCTTCTGGACAAAACCATGGTGGCGGGGCCGAGGCAGAGGCGGTTAGGGGCAAGCAGGCCAGGAAGAGAGGGCAGTGGGTGCAATCAGGCAGGCAGGGGGTGCAGGCTGGTGGGGGATGGGGGAGACAGTTGGGTTCAATCAGGCCGGCGGGAGGGGGGACAGTTGGGGGTGAGCAGGCTGGCAATGGAGAGCAGTTGGGGACAAGAACGCCAGCAAGAGGGGGGGGAGGCAAGCAGGCAGAGTGGTTAGGGGTGATCAGGCAGGCAGGCAGGTGAGCAGTTAGGAGCCAGTGATCCCAGGTTGCAAGAGGGATGTATGACTGCCGGTTTAAACTGGCAGTCAGACATCCCCGGAGGAGTCCCAGATTGGAGAGGGTGCAGGCCGGGCTGAGGGACACACACACACACCCTGCTTTGTGCACGAATTTCATGCACCGGTCCACTGGTCAGTTTATAAATACCATGATGACAGCCCCAGAGTAGAAGGCTATTATTTGCCAGAATACATGCTCAGTGTAATCCTCAGGGACACCAACGACCCAGGCAGAAGAGACGGGCCAGATGGGAGGTCTTTGCCACAGGAAACATTAGGTGATGGAAGAAAGGGGATGTTAGAATACCTTCAGGGAACTGATCTGTGGGCTCAGAAAGGATTCTTGGCAAAGCCTATGTACTAGGAAGCTCCTTAAGAGGCGTGGCCCTAGTTATTGCAAATCTTTTATTTTATTGAATTCAATATGGAAGCTGGCCAAAAGCTGCCTTAGTGATGGGAGAGAGAGGTAAGCTGCAATGTCTGCCTATAGAATGAAAGCAGTTTCCTTTATATATATATATTTTTTTTAATTGATTTTTTACAGAGAGGAAGGGAGAAGGATGGAGAGCTAGAAACATCGATGAGAGAGAAACATCGACCAGCTGCCTCCTGCACATCCCCCACTGTGGATGTGCCCGCAACCAAGGTACATGCCCTGGACTAGAATTGAACCTGGGACCTTCAGTCCACAGGACGACGCTCTATCCACTGAGCCAAACCAGTTTTGGCGGAAAGCAGTTTCCTTTACTCCCACTGTTATGTTAGGGATGTGTGTGGCTTTTGTAATTAGAGAATAAATTTGTCATCAACACAGTTTAAACAGGCTTCCTTAAAGACCCAACTCTATAAATAGGAGCCCCTCCCATGTGGAGCGGTTTCATCAGGCGCACAGTCAGTGCTTTCTTCACGTCTGCCTAAGGAACACCCATACTACAATAGATAATCCTTGCCGATCACAAATTTTGTCATTTTTGTTAAGAATTATAAAGTCAGCCAAAACCAGTTCAGCTCAGTGGATAGAGCGTCGGCCTGTGGACTGAAGGGTCCCGGGTTCAATTCTGGTCAAGGGCATGTACATTGGTTGCGGGCACATCCCCGGTGTGGGGTGTGCAGGAGGCAGCTGATCGATGATTCTCTCTCATCGATCTTTCTAGCTCTCTATCCCTCTCTCTTCCTCTCTGTGAAAAATCAATAAAACCTTTTTTTAAAAGAAAAAAAAGAATTATAAAGTTAGTTAAATATTCCAGTTTGGACTTCTGTTTATATATTGACGGTGCAGTTAATAAAAAATGCATTTACCCGTGTGGTCTTCACGACCCGGGAGAGCGTGTGCCCTGAGCGTTAGCTGCAAGGGACAGGATGGGATCGGAGACCTGCTCCTGTTGCCCTGCCAGGTGGACCCAGGTAAACCACGACATCGCGGAGCAGTTGCAGGCGGCGCAGGCTCTGCTGCAGCTCTGGGAGGCCTACAGCAGTGCCCACACCGAGGCTGTGGCGAGGCTGGACCAGCAGGAGGCCAAGTACCACCAGCTTGCAAACATCAACATGTCCGGAAACAACCTGGCAGAGATCCTGACGCCGGCCCTGCGGGACATACAGGTGCGTGCAGAGCCCATTGAGGAAGCCAAGGGGTGAGACCCAGGGGCTGGACCGAGCACGGGACAGAGGAGTGCATGAGCAGGCTGTGTGGGACACGGTGAGACTGGGGGGTGTGGGGTTCGGGGGGCAGGTGGAGGCTCAGAGGCCAGGTCTGGGCAGCGGGCAGCAGGGAGCTGGGTCGGGATCACCTGACACCACCTCGTTCCACGTCTCCCCTGTCACTCTAGCAGGTAAATCGCTAAAGCCAAAGTCTCAAATAAAGCAAAAGCATCTCAACTGAATAGGATTATCTAAGAATAATAGATGTTGAATCTCTTGCTTTAGAAATAATCGTGGGGAAAAAAGGTAATTATGGACTCGCCTCCATGTTGGTATGGCTTTTCTGTAGTTGCAGTGATATGTGGACTGTGTGTAAGAGCTCTATAATGTCCTCTGAGGTTTTATCCTCTTAGGCTGATAAAGGCCCAGAAAGTAACGACTTCCAAGCTTTACACTGGGTGGCCAGCTGCCTTCTGTATCTTTCTGACATAATAGGACAAATCAAAACGTATTAACCAATTTAATGAATGACAGGAATCCAGCGAGATGTGATCTGTATTTCTGATCAGCGTCTACCTGACCTGTTCTTTAAGGAAAAAAAGCACCAAAAGACATACACACACACACACACACACACACACACACACACAGTGTTTCCAGAGGAACCTTAAAATCGGCGTGGTTAATGAGATCCTACAGTCTCTGCAAATAAATCCACGTATGTCACAAAATCTCAGAGGTCAGGATTGCGTTGATCCTTAAAAAGCCATCCAAGCAGATTCCTAAGATGTTCGACGATTACAGACGGAGCACACAGGGGGTCTCCAGTTTCTAAAACACGAGGATCCCCAGCCCCATTGGTCAGGGGTCAGGTTTCTCCCCGAACCCGCAGATTTCAGAGCAGCACCAGGTATGGGCATCATGTAAGCAAAGCTTAGCCTTCTCAGCTCTTCAAGGTAAACGGTGCAGATCCAGGCCCACAGAGTCAGGGCGGAAAGTCTCCCGGTGTTGGTGGAGGCAGAGGGAGGGGGGATTCTTGCCCCGAAAGGAGGAGGACATGTTTGGGGGTCACCGTGTCTCCTCCAGGAGCTGCAGCGTGACGTGCAGAAGACAACAGAAGCCTTTGACCACAACTCGGCTCTCCTGGATCGCCTCCCCCAGCCCGCGGAGTCCGACGCCCACGCGCTCCTCTCTGGTCAGCGGCACTCCCGCCAGAGGGCGTCCTCCTTGGAAAAGATGCTGCTTGTGAAAGCAAACGAGTTTGAGGTGCGTCTTCTTTTGTCATTCAAGTTGTAGTCGTTGGGCATGTGCCCGTTGCCCTGAATTCCTTCTATCCGATGAAGCGATAGTAACCCGTGCTCGTTAGGGCAACTGCAGAGGTAAACTGCCCCGGAAAGTATCTGCCATTTGGCATGATTCTTCAAGTGGGTGGTTTCTCCATCACATGGGAGTGGGCAGATCTTAAGCACCCATTTCTTCTTTGTTGAATATGTTTAGTTTAAGAAGGCATGTATTTCATACACTGTTCAGATCTCAACAGTTATTTGGACCTCCAAGTGGGGTAATTGAGCCATTTGTTGGATTCTGCATTCACATTTTTTATTTTTTATTGCTCACCCAAGAATATTTTTCCATTGATTTTTTTTTTTTTTTGAGAGAGAGAGTAGAAGAGAGACAGAAGGAGGAGAGAAATATCCATGTGGGGCGGGGGTGGGGGTGGGGAGGTGAGGGGGGGCTGAAAATAATTTGAACTTTTATCAGCTCCCAAGGCTGTGCTTAGTTCTGTTCTATTTGCAGTTGTCTCTAATGAAAATTTCTCTGGTCCTAGTTCGTTCTATCACAGTTTAAGGATTTTGAGGACCGGTTGGAGTCTTTGAAAGGCCGTATTACCCACGAAGAAGAGAATTTGGATAAACTCTACCAAGAGGAGAAAGAAGAAAATCCCGACTCATTCCTGGTATTGCCAATATTTTATCATTTCTAAATGCTTAGACTCAGCATCGGGTAAAACATAAGCTAGTTCCAGTCACACTATAAAATCTGTTGGTATCATACCTCTTATCCACGGCACTCTACATGTCATTCATTCTTGCCCTATTTTCCCTAACTTCTAGGGAAGTATGACAGCATACGGATCTGTATTAGTAATATGCCACAGAAATTTTAGTAGATTTTTAATTTTTGATGTCTTTACTAATTAGCTTTAGTTAACTAGAATAATCTGCAAATTGGCTATGGTTGATTAAATTTTTCCTGTTAGATAAAGATCAAAAGTAAAATACCCTATTAAGTTAATGGGTTGTTTTTGTTGGTGTGGTTTTTTTTTCCATTTATTAGCTTAGTTAACATGAATGAATAGGAGATTTAAAGCATACTGGATCCTGCATACTCCTAAGTACCAGTCCAATAACCCGGATCAGGAGTCAGGGACCCATGGCACACGCTCATTCCCTCCATTTACATATGGTTCGTTGGAGTTTTCATGCTACGGGGCAGAGGTGAATACGACCATAAAGGCTAAAATGTTTATGATCTAGCCCAGGCGTGGGCAAACTATGGCCCGCGGGCCAGATGGCTGTTCTAAACTATTGAAATAAAAAATTTTTTAAAAAGACCGTACCCTTTTATGTAATGATGTTTACTTTGAATTTATATAAGTTCACACAAACACTCCATCCATGCTTTTGTTCCGGCCCTCTGGTTCAGTTTAAGAACCCATTGTGGCCCTCGAGTCAAAAAGTTTGCCCACCCCTGCTCTAGCCGTTCACAGAGGAAGCTGGCTGACGCTGCCCTGGACTGTCACAGCAGAGGTCTGTAGTGACAGCGTGGGCGTTGTAAAGGATGTTTGTTTCACATTTTTCTACTGTGCGTACCAGCACCGCCAGGGGTTCGGCGAGCCTGACGGAGGGTGGTGAAGGATGTAGAAAAGACAGGCAAAGAAACAATCTGAGTCTAGGTGGATCTCTTATGCCTGGCTAAGGCCACCGAGAAAGATCCAGACGGCAAGCTGAGCCTTTCTTTTATAGCCAGAGGTAAACAAGGTAGTGGTCGCCATAGTTACAGTGTTCTTGTGAGTTCCACTTGGTTTGGCAGCCCTTGCTGCACCTCCCACAGCCCATTAGCTACCAGCTAGGATCTAGGGAGTCTCTTAAGGTCAAGCTTAATTATGCAAAGAGGGCTGTGCCCTCTAAGCTGGGACTTGCTTGTGGCTTTGCCAGCTCGTCAGTCCGAGGCTTAACCCTGCAGCCTCTCCCTACATTCCACCCGGGGGGTGTCCCTGGGATATCGTTTTAAAAAATAAGATTTTGATGAGTTTTAATTCTTCTATCATCTCACATTCTACCAAAATGCAGATGTGTAAGTACCATGCTTTACAAGGGTTACTTTAAGGATTACCTTTTCATGCGACTTGTAGGCAAACTGCATGATCTGTTGAAGGTCAAGTCGTTGGCAGACCAGATGGGATTTGAAGGTCCAGAATGGGCTCCTTTTATAAAATTTTTTTTTAAAAAAAGAAAGAAAATGAAAAGGCTTACTTTCATCTTCCTCAAAAACAAAATTGGAGCCCGCTATCTCTCCCTGGGCTGTTCACGTTCTGGCTGTGTGTGCAGCGTGCTGTTCTAGAAAAGCCAGGGGGTTGAGAGGCCCGGGCTCAGGGCCTGTTCTAACCCCGACCAGCGATTTGACGGTGGGCACGCCATGTCCCCCCGGAGGCCCCAGCTTTCCTCCTCGTTTGGTTGAGAACAGCCCACAGCATCCCTGCCACCTCTTCGCCCGGCGGCGCTCTCCTTGTTGCCTGCACATCTGGAATTTGTTGTCTCTTTGAACAGAACCTCGTGCTCGCCCTGGCAGCCCTCTCGCCCGATGCGGAGCGGCTGAATGAGGTGAGCCTCCGGCTCCCGCTCAGCGACGTGGCTGTGAAGACGCTGAAGGACACGAACCGGCAGTGGATCCGCGCCACGGCCACGGCGCTGGAGCGCTGCAGGTCAGAGCGGCCCGCTCCTCCGCCCCCTCCATTCTGGTGAAACCCACCGCTTGGGCTCAGCGATGTCCTCGTTACATGGCTCAGTTTTATTTGTTGTTGTTTTTTAAACCTCTGTAGTGAGCTTCAGGGCATCGGATTGCACAAACAGTTTCTTTCCTGCTGTGAGAAGTGGGTCCGCCTCCTGGAGAGGATAGAGGAGACGCTCACGATGAGCATTGCAGACGGCCTCCCCGCCCTCCTGGAGCAGCAGAAGGCGTATGAGGTAACCCGTGCCCTCCGCCTTGTGCCCCTCACCCCGGGGCTGGGGGCAGGGAAAGGTGGATTTATTTATTTTTGTTAATCCCCATCTGAGGATATTTTTCCATTAAATGTTTTAGAGAGAGGAGAAGGGAAGGGGAGAAACAGAGAGACAGAGACACAGGTATGAGATAGATTAGTTGCCTCCCACACACAGAGATCAACCCTGCAACCAAGATATATGTCCTTGACCGGAATCGAACCAGGACCCTTCAGTCCATGGGCCAGTGCTCTATCCACTGAGCCATACCGGTAGGGCAGGGAAAGGTGAGTTTAGATAAAATATAGAGTACCTGTCAGTGTACAGCAAATCCTGTTGTCAGTTGATCACGTGCAAAAGTCCTTCAGTTTTCAACGTTTTGTTTTATTAACAGCAGAACGACTAGGTTTTCTGGAGTAAGTGGAATCTTCTAGCACCACTTTGCTTCCACAGAATGCAAACAGTATACCACTTTACCAGGAGCCAGTTGAAGTGCTTCAACTCATCTTTGCCGTTTCATCGAGTAATTCTCTAAAATAGGGAAGAACTTGACACAATTGTAATTGCCTCGTTAATAATCTCACAGGGAGCCGAAACCGGTTTGGCTCAGTGGATAGAGCGTCGCTCTGCTGACTGAAAGGTCCCAGGTTCAATTCCGGTCAAGGGCATGTACCTTGGTTGCGGGCACATTCCCAGTAGGGGAGTGTGCAGGAGGCAGCTGGTCGATGTTTTTCTCTCATCGGTGTTTCTAACTCTCTATCCCTCTCCCTTCCTCTCTGTAAAAAATCAATAAAATATTTTTTAAAAAATAATAATCTCACAGGGGAGCTGTCCCACACTGTGCTGATGTTTGTTTGGAAATGTTCTGGGTGGTGATAGGTCGATCCTGCCCTTTAAGTGAGCACGATTAGTGTACCACAACTTTCCAACATACCAGTGCGGCTGTATTGTCACGTTGTCGTCCAATGAAAATGAAGCTCTTGCAGCCACAAAGCCGAGTGGCCTCGAATAAATCACAGAACTTCATGCCTTAGCTTCTCCCTCTTCAATTGGACATTATAATCGTACTTCAGTCCAAAGTTTGAGGAATAAGTAAGTTGATGCATGTTTTGCATCGTGTCTAGCAAATAGCAGTCTGCCCAGTGAACGGGCATCAGCCATGGTTACTGCTGGCTCTTTTCCTTCTAAGATGACATGTGTAGGTGCTGCTGATGTGCTGGCTGAGCTTTTTTTTTTTTTTTTTTTTTTTTTTGCAGTTAGACTCAAATAATTCGAAAACTGATCACCTCGGGTGCCCTCCGTGAGCTTAGATTTTAATAGGAAATATAAGGCCCAGGTTCATGAAATGAATCCTACAAGCTGTTAATTTGTATTTTGATTCACATGCAGATGTTGGAAGCTGAAGTTTCTATAAACCAGACAGTTGCTGATTGCTATGTCACCCAGTCCTTGCAGCTCTTGGACACAACAGAAATAGAGGAGAGGTAAGCCGGGGCCATGCCAGCTGATGGGCCACCGTGGGGCAGTGTTAGGATAGGGTCTTGTGGCCATAAAAACCATGGTGGCACTCTCCTCTATGATAGGTGAGTGGGGTTAGCAGAACAGACCCACTCTCCAAGTACAGTTTACCGATAAATATATATATATATATATATATATATATATATATATATATATATATATATATAAAGGATTCTCTGTAGAATGTTTTCCTCTCTACCTTCAGCCTCAGCATGTTTTGCTGTTTAAAGAATAATTCTGAAAGTGCTGTCCCTAGCAAGTATCTTCGTCACCGCTGTGAGAGGCGGAGTTCTCTCTGCGCTGTGTGCGTGGGGTTGGGGCCGCTGGGCGGTGCCACTCACACTGAGCAGAGCCCCTGAGACCACCCTGGCGACAGCAGCCGAACCTGCGCACAGCAGGCGCCCGTGGCGGACAGCCCAGAGCGCCCCGGCCTGTTGGATGGTGTCCTGGCAGCGGCGGCTTTCCCTCCCCATCTTTCCCCACAACTAAGGAATTACAGCCCATTTCTTCCCCCCCCTCGGAAGTAACGAAGCCAGTGCAGGGACCATCAGCTGGTTTGGGTTGGATCAGCACAGCAAAGCGTGACTTTCCGCGTCTCAGACAAAAGGCCCTCTCTTTCACGGGAAGGGTGTCGCTTGTCTGGAACGGGACCGATAGAGTAGCTGCAGGAAGCATGTTTTTTTTATGCAATTGCTGAAATTGCATAAAGTATACCCCTCAGATGACAGATACGTTACCAGATACCCAGCTGCTCACCTCCTTCCCGCCGATCCGGTGGGTAGATTTCCGTGCGGCACTTGGCCTGATGGCGGTTAAAACAGCCCCCGTGTAAGGAGCGGTGGTTGTGCGGGTACAGTACCCAGGTCCTGTGCAAATACCTTCCGCTAAAAACCGCCGCCAGCCGCATGCTGCCCCCGATCCACATTCCCCGTCACATTTGAGTGGAGTGGCGCTCAGTGCTTAAGAAGTGTGTTATTTGTGTGTACATTGCGCCTTTCGATAGCAGATCTGAAGTTTCTAGGATGCCGTGATGGTTATTTTTCTGCCTGTTCACGCCCGGATCTCCTGACCCCCTGTGTTCCCCAGACCGGCGTTCGTCTCCAAGGTCACGGAGCTGAGGGCCCGGTGGCAGAGCGCGGCGCGGGGCGTGCGGCAGAGGAGGCGCGCGGTGGCCGCGCTGGTGAGGCAGTGGCGGTGCTTCTCCACCCCCGAGGGGGACCTGCTCCGCCTCCTGGCCGCCACCAGCCAGCTGCTGTCTGCAGTCAGGAGCCAGGACGGCCACAGCCTCTTCCAAACCAGAAGCCTCATCCACGAGCTGAAGGTACTCTGGGCCGCAGCCGTGCGGGGACCACGGGGGCCCGTTCTGGGGCAGACATACGTCCCCTCCGGGTCGCAGGTTCCTCACGATGTCATGGTGCGGGAGAGCTCTCTGCAGTGGGAGGCCAGAGCCCTGGGGTCCCTAGCCTTGCGGGGTCAGACACCCAGCCTCCTCCATTCACCCGGACGCAGTGAGGCTCCCCTGGGCTGTGGGAGGGGGGGAGGCGTGGAGATGGGTGGGTCGAGTGGGAGAAGTTCGGGCGACAGACGCACCCCACCCAAGCCTTTAAGGTGCTGATACGATGTAAACTGGCCACCGGTGTGGTCAGTGGGACTCCTGCTCGCTTGTGAAGGGCCAGTCCCCGTGGGCAACGAAGTTTTCCATCGGAAAGGAGCTTGATGAGCTGAAGGCTGGAGTAACTACCCTGTTTCCCCGAAAATAAGACAGTGTCTTATATTAATTTTTGCTCCCAAAGATGCGCTAGGTCTTATTGTCAGGGGATGTATTACGTTTCCATTAAGTAGGTCTTATTTTCGGAGCATGGCTTAATTTTGGGGAAACACGGTAGCTGGCCGTCCCACTGAGCTAGAGCACCACTCTCTCGGGACGCAGCTGAACGGAACGCCAGCCTCCTGAAACCCTGCGCTCCCCTCTCCACTTTCCCTACTGAGCGCATGCTCCGTGCCGGCCGCTGCTCTGAGTGCTGAGGTACGGTGGGCTCGAGGAGAGGACTCCCGTGCTCGCGGGGACAGTCAGACAGATGAATAGATGAGGAAACATCTGATTGCAGTGAGGCACGTGTGCTTCATCAAGCCGGAGCCAGTGATGGAGGGGCTGGTGGCTCCTTCGGAGTGGGTGACCTCTGGGAATGCGACGTCCCTGGAGCCTGAGTGATGAGAAGGGGCCAGCCGGGCAAAGTGTGGGGAATGAGCCTTTCGGACAGACGGGATGGCCGTCCCAGTGCCCCACACTGGGAACAAGCTTACTGAGGCAGAGGAACAGAAAGGAGGTGGTATGACGAGAGCCCCGCCAGCGGGGCTGCGATGGCAGGAAATGAGTTCGAGGTGCAGGCAGGGAGGAATGTCTCGCAGGCAAGGCATAGCAGCTGGATGGTGGCCACGGTGTAAGACAGTGTTTCCCAAACTTTTGACGTATGTGTTCCCCTTCTATAATTTTCGTAACACTGAGTACCCCTCGTCAAAAAAAGAAAAAAAGGATGTATTTTAATAACAATCAAAATATATTTATTTTTTCTTTTTTTGGTACATATACAAAATAATAATAAATGAAAAATAAAATTACTCATAATAAAATATAAATAAAAGTTATATTATAAATAACATTTATTTGGATCAATGAGAAGGATGAAATCGACTTGACTCATGAGAACGTAGAATTAGGCGCAGCTGAGCACGGTGCAGTGCATATCCCCACCAAACTCCGGTGCAACGCGTACCCCCACCAAACCCTTCCCGTACCCCTGGGGGTACGCGTACCACACTTTAGGAGACACTGGTGTAAGAGGATATCGCTGAAGAGTTTCAGTTGGAAGAGGGGGCAGCGTGATTCCGTTTGTATCTTTTAAAGATCCTCTGGCCGCCAGAGGAGAAGCAGGACCCGGTATATTTCCTGTCTCTCGCTGTTTAGCAGCCATCACCGATGCTTATGTCCCAGCGTCCTGGGGGCTGGCGGGGCTCAGCAAGGCGATTCTCGCGTAGGGTCTCAGGCAGTATCGGTCAGATGGCGGCTCCGGCTGGCCTCACCTGGCGACTCGCTCGCTCTCGCGTGTGGCGCTGAAGCTGGAAAGGCTCAGACAGCTGGGAACTGGACTGCTGGGCTCCAGGGCATCTTTCCCTGTGGTCGCTCCATGTGGAAGCTCTGGCAGCCACACTTCCTACGTGGCAGCTCGTGGCCGTAAAGGCACATGTACCAAGAAAGAAAAATCCAGGGAGAAGCTCTGTGCCTTTCAGCCTTCGCCTCGGAAGTCACGTGTGTCACATCCACCGTCTTCTTTAGCCATCACACGTGCCCACACGGGGTCAGGAGGAGGGGACAGAGGCACCGTCACTTGATGGGCAGTGACAGGTTCTGGAAGAGCACGTGGGGCAGGGAATATTGCTGTGGCCTTTTTGTGAAAAAATATTCGGCCGGATCCAGATAGGCTGTTTCAGTAGTCTCAGAGAGTCGTTAGGATGAATCAGACAAGAGTGATCACCCCAAGCGAAGATTAAAAAAGGGTATGTTTGTGGGTAGCATTTACAAGACTAATTGTTCGGAGGTGGCAGGTAAATTAAAACCTAAACCAAGCTGACTCTCGGCTCCTGGTGTGAGCCTCGTGGTGACTAGCGTGCGGTTGGCCACCTCGGGAAGACTGGAGGAGGAGCAGGTCTTTGATCAGTTACATTTGAGATGGCTTAGGCGAGTCACTTTTTCCTTTTTTTTTAGAATAAAGAAATTCATTTTGAAAGATGGCAAACCACCTATGAGCTGACCGTGGAGGCTGGGGAAAAGTTGCTGAGCACAACCAACCCGGAGAGTAAGGAGTCTGTTAACCAGAGAATCGGTCAGCTTCGGGACAGCTGGAAGGACACAAAGGCCCAAGTGGGAGAGATGATTAAACGCTTCCAGAGCATCGTAGAGGTAAACTCGCCACTTACTCTCCCACTCGTGGCACTCGAATGCAGTACATAGAATGCTTGTTTGCTGTGTGAAAATGGGAATGCTTATGGGATGATATTGTGAGTTTTCCCAAGGTCCTACTATCCCATGACTCATGCCAGTTACTTAATGTCGAATAATAACATTAGCATTTTTAAAAACTTAATATTAAATATGTAAATGCTTGGGGTTCTATTTTATATTTACTTTTATGAAACAGAGAGCTTTTTTTAATCGTCACCGAAGGATATGCTTATTAATTTTAGAGAGGAAGGGAGAGAAGGAAACATTCATGTGAGAGAGAAGCATCGGTCAGTTGCCTCCCGTGCACACAACCTGGGTGTATGCCCAACCAGGAGTCAAACCCACAGCCTTTTGGTGCACGGGATGACACTCCAACCAACAGAGCCACCTGGCTAAGGCAAAACAGAGAACTTGTTAATATTCCGTGGAAGTTCCACATACAAAGTTAATGTTCCACATGTGGTCTGTCCTTGGGTATCGTGTGTGAAAATAAGCACAGTGATGCTTCATCTTTCTGTTAGCACCGAAATGCATTTTTGTATATAAGTAAGTTTCACAGATGATTTAAGATTATATCTTTAGGAACTGAAAGGTTCCTTTGTCATTATTAGGAAAACCATTTTGTTATGCTAAAACACCAAGTTTTTCTCAAGGACTCTGAGTGGCTTTGAACCTAGACCCTACACTACTGTGCTCTCTGAGGTCTTGTGTGGTTTTTATGGTTTTCCTCTCGCTACATATAATATGAAGCTATCTGTTTTTTACTTTTTGTTTCTCTGAGCCTACCTTCTCCTTATAAGCCCACTCTCCTCTTTACACTATTGTGTGTGTGTGTGTGTGTGTGTGTGTGTGTGTGTGTCCAAACCAGATAACCAAGCTTATCAGAGATGGTTTTAACTGAATGAAGAACAAATATGTCCTAAGTTAGGGCCTGAGCATCTCTCCTGTGAACAAAGTGCCTGCATGTATTTTTTTGTTTGTTTTTGGTGTTTTTTTTTGGTATACAGACTGCAAAATTCATTAACTAGAAACATTTTCTGAGCTCTGGCCGTGTTTGTAAAGTATGTGGGCATTGTCGTTCCCGGGTTGGCATGAGAGAAAAGTTTTGTTTCTCGCTTTGCTCTCTTGGTCGTGTTCCAAGACTGGATGTCCCTGGACTAGTGGCCACCCCTTACGCGAATGGTCGCCCTAGAATGGGGCCAACCCAAGTATGTTTGTGTAGCAGTTGTACTGAGGGATCACATAGTGTCTGAGTTTATGTCTGTCTGCTGTTAGTGACCTCAGCAGTAGAAATTTACCCTAATGAATCACTTGTAAGTACCCTGAACTTGAAAATGCAGGCACTATTTGCTCAGTAATGTAAGGTTAAAAGAAATGGAGATGGTGCGAAAGAATGGCACGGGGCGTGGGGGGCACCTGCAGCCTTAGGGCACCTCTTGACTAAGCTGCTTCTACCCTCATCTCCTTGGCCAGTCAGTTTTCTCTGAGCCTCCATTTTCACAATTTTCCCCCCGTTAATCTTCATCTGAGGATATTTTTTCCCTTGATTTTTAGGGAGAGTGGAGGGAGGGGAAGAGACACAAAGAGATAAACATTGATGTGAGAGAGACACATCAGTTGGTTGCCTCCTGTACATGCCCGACCAGGGTCGGGGATCGAGCCTGCGGCCTAGTTGCATGCCCCTGACCAGAATCAAACCCGGAACCCTTCAGTCCTCAGGCCAAAGCTCTATCCACTGAGCCAAACTGGCTAGGGCAGTTTTCACATTTGAAATGTGCTAATACTAACACTTGCGCTATCTCCTAAGGTTATTACAATTACAGTAAGACAGTGAAGTTGAAATTACTTTAGAAACAGTAACGTGCTTTAAGCAGCAGGTGGCTGTCAGCGCAGATGAGAGATGGAGAGTGAGTGAAGCTTGACTGCGAAAGGGCCGCCCAGGCCAAACTACTTCTAGAAAAGAGAGAGCAGAGCGATGATGTTAGGAAAGAAGACAAGAAAAGTGGCCGAGTGCTTTTGGCTTTGCGATGCTTTTGTAGCGCATGCCCGAGTCTGTAGATGCTCAAGATTAGTTCTTATAGCAGCCTTTTAAGTGTGAACTGTTCCAATATCAAAATGGAAATAATATCACACATACCAGGGTTATGGGGAGGGAGGAAGAAATACAGTTGACAACACGGGTTTGAACTGCACAGGTCCACTCTTTTTTTTTTTCCCTTCAATAAATGTAGAAGGCCTTGGAGTCCTTGGGTTTTGCATCTGTGGATTCAACCAACTGCAGGTTGAGAACTATTTCCGATCTTCAGTTGGGAATCTGTGGATACCAAAGTCAACTTAAGTCACATGGGGATTTCCAATTCCTCTAGGTGGGATCCCCTGACCATCCCCGACCCCGAGTCATTCAAGGGTCAGCTACATTTTGAAGCAAAAAACCAACCAACCCAATGGCTGTAATGAGCCACACGTGAAGCTGCAAAGAGGCGTTGAACCAGAGTGGAGTCCCGTCGGCTCTATCAGGCCACGGTTTGTTCAGGAAAGGAACTGGGTTTCTGTGTGATTTACAAAAACGCCTTAGACAGAGCCCTTCCGTGGATTGAGTGAGTCGTTCTGGTTCTGTAATTCAGTCTTAAGTAGCCAGGTACTGACCAGTGTTAACGCTGTTTTCGAATAGACCTGGGACCAGTGTGAAAAGAAAATGAAGGAGCTGAAAAGCCGGCTGCAGGTTCTAAAGGCACAAAGTCAAGATCCTCTTCCGGAGCCTCACGAGGACCTCCAGAAGGAGAAAGAGCGGATGAAGGTACTGGAAGCCGAGGTCACGTGCGCGATGGCTCTCGGCCGTCTCCCCGGCACTGCTGTGCGTGTGTGCCTTTTCGTTTCTGCGTGGGAACCACGTTTCCATGTTGAGTTGGAAAACATTTTTCCTATCTCTTATCTGACAAAGCATCCTGGTCTCTGGAGGAGTTAGAACCCATGGTTTTTGAGACCCAGGTGTGAAAATGAGAACCTTGGGGGTCCTTGGGGCTCCACTCAGACCCTCGTGCTGGCTGGCTCGCTGAGATGTAAGACGTGGCCCCCGCGGGGACATGGAAAGCTGGTCCCTTACCCAGTGGCCTTGTCTTTGAGATGAGAGTAAACTATGACTAAAGAATTTGTTTTTTTTTAAAAGCCAGCAGGTTGAGTGTTTTGCTCAGTTATAACATTGTTATAAAACCTTCCAAACTGTATTCCGCCTAATTCATATCACACTAGCAAAAATTTCCGCCTATTTTAGGCCTTTGCAGACAGGAATTTGCATCCGTAAAATTTCCAGGTCAGGAATTCCCTGCTCTCTTCCCTCTTTGCAGGTTGGATATTTAAAAGAGATCAAAAGCCTTTTGGAATGCATTTTGTCTTGTTTTTGTTGTTTGTTTTCTTCAGTGACTTCAATCAAATTGAAATAATTAGGAAGAAATGAGTAGTCTCATATGTCAGCTGTGCTAGAAATCAGGGTGTCGTTGTTGTTGTTTTGTTTCCCTTCATTTTAATATATCTGACATGCAAAATATTTTTAACCCAACAAATAATATGACAAACTGCCAGGAAACCATCGCTCGGCTGAAAAGTAAAACATCACAGATACAGTTGTAGTGTGCTGGATGATTTTCAAAGCACGTTCCCTCCCCAGAAGTGTTTACAACCCTGAATTTGTTCTTTTATCATGCGTATGCTCTTCTTTATCGTTTTACCGTGTGTCCATAGTTCTCAATGAAATATAGAAGAATCACTGTTGTTTTTAAACTTTACATGAACAGTACCCTATTATATAATACATATAACACAACCTTTCCCCCTCATTATGATTTTGAGTCATCAGTGTTGATACCCACAACTCATTCATTCTCACTGCTGTGTTGATGCATTATATCAATAGAAAACAGTTCATTCTCTCTCCCACCACTTGATATTGTCAATTTTTTAAAACTTTTTTGATAGCCTGATAGAGGTGAGATGGTATCTCTTTGTAGTTTAATTACTAGTAAGGTCAACATTTCTTTCATGTGTATCACCTTTTCAGATTTGCCTTCTATGAATTGCCTGTTTATATCCTTGACTCATTTTTCTGTTGGGCTGTTTTCTTTTTTTTGGGGGGGGGGGAGCTGTTTTCTTGTTGATTTGAAGTAGCTACTTATTTATTTTGGATAATTCTCCTCTGTTGAGTATAGACATTGCAAATGTCTTCTCCCATCCAAGAACTTTTTCTACTTTTTCTTGGGGTCACTGGCTTTGGGGGGGAGTATTTTTTGTCATTTTAATATAGATGAATTTATTAATAACTTCATTTTCTGTTTCTTTTGAGATATCTTCATACTAAAGTCATAAAGATAAAGTCCTACATTTTCTCCAGGAAGTTTCATGTTTTGCTCTTTAACTTACATCTTTATTCATTGGAGAATTGATTCTTTTTTAATCCTCACCCAAAGATATGTTTTCATTGCTTTTAGAGAGAGAAAAATAGAGAAACACAGTGTTAGAGAAAAACATTGATCAGTTGCCTCCCATATCAGTTGCCTCCCAAACCTGGGATTGAACCTGCAACCTTTTGGTGTATGAGACAATGCTCCAACCGACTGAGCCACCTCTTTATCTTTTGTCCTTGGCATTTTAAAGTTCTTCTATTTTGAAGAAGTGGCCTTAGAAGAAGTTTAAAAATTTTGGCTCTCTAAAGAAATTTCAATCATTGTGCTGTTGATATTTGGCTCTGTGGACTGAGTTTGCCAACCACTGTCCTAATGAGTTTGCCTCCATAATACACAGGCATCTGAGTGAGCACCCCTGAGCAGGGAGACACTGCACGAAGCTCAGTGGTCTTTGGGGTTCCTGTAGTCAAGTCAATGGGTGATGTACCTCCACTTACAAGTCGCCCCCTTTGTAGTATGTAGCTCACGAAAACTTCCGCTACTGTGTCTGCTCTCACCCACTCTACTAGAATTGTGAGGCTAAAAGTAGCTAACAAAAATTTAAAATAATGATTTCTGAGAAAGATGGTATTTCCTAGTCCCCATGCAACCTTTAAAAAAGAATTCTCCAGACCATTTTATTAAACGTAAATTATTGGCAGCAACTTGTGAGATCATACCAGTGTAGAAATTAGGGCTCTGGAAATCAGTCAGAATTCACACATTTTTACTGTTGCCACACTCAGCGACCTATCTCGAGTCACTCTTTCACTTTCCTGTGGATAGGTGTGGATGGAGACCCTCACAGTGTGCCGAAGTATGAAGCAGTGTAAGCACAGTGAAAATGGCTCTTGAACTAGTGATCTTCTCATTGTGCTGCAGCTCTTGCAGAGTTACTTGGAAGTGCTCACAAGACAGTAACAGACCATGCTATTTTCCTTCTAAAAGGCATGTGCCCGAGCTGCTTTGGCTCGTGGATAGAGTGTCAGCTTGCGGACTGAAGAGTCCCAGGTTTGATTCCAGTCAAGGGCCTGTCTGTGCCCCGGATTGCGGGCTTGCCAGCTAGATCCCCAGTGCGGGGTGTGCAGGAGGCAGCCTATCAATGATTCTCTCTCATCATTGATGTTTCTATCTGAAATCAATAAAAATGTATTTTTTTAAAAAAGACGTGTAAATGTTCTAGCTGTTTCCTTTTATCCCCCCTGTTGTGAAAGTAATTGTGTTGATTATGTCCTAGAATTCAAAAGGTTTAGATTTGACCAACTTATTTGAAAAAATAAATAAATGTTTCCAGGGCCACAGGAAATTTTCTGCTAACCAATCTCTGCCAATTACTTAGTAACAACTTACTTTTTTTTTTCTTTCATTATAGTTAACTTCCTTTTTGAAAGTTAACCAAAATAATTCCCTTTGAACAGAAGCTGTTGTTATATGATTGCCACGGCGGCAACCGTGCATTTCTTAGGTGTTTTTAAGGACAGGAAATCAACTTTCTACATTTCTGTGGCATAGTTTCAGAATTAGAAGTGTGTGTGTGTGTGTGTGTGTGTGTGTGTGTGTGTGTGAGAGAGAGAGAGAGAGAGAGAGATTGTTGCTTTCCTCTAAATAAAGGTAAAAACCGACATGACTTTAAAGTAGAATTAACTTTATAAAAACCTGAACTACCTGAGAAAATGAAAACAGAGGTAGAAAAGGGTTTTCTTTTGATAAAAAGGTGGTGAGGAGCTGGCCAGCCGCCCCTGCAGAAGCCAGCCGGGGCTGTTTCTGGTCCGGGAGGTCCCGCCCCCTTCCGGGTGTCCCCTCCCCCAGGGCCCAATCAAAGGATTAGCTACAGGTTTGGAAACAGCCGCAGTTTGAGTTGAAGGTTTGTTGTTGTTTCTCTCTCCCCGTCCTTGCGTTCCACGGCAGGAGCTGGAGACGTCTTTGGCTAACTGGACTCAGAACTTGAAAGAACTTCAGGCGATGAAAACCGACTTAGCCCAGCACATTCTCGCGGAGGACGTGATGGTTCTGCAGGAGCAGATAGAGCTTCTGCACAGACAATGGGAGGACCTCTGCCTCAGGGTAAGTGGCTTCCCGGCCGGGCACCGGACCGTCCCCGCGGGCCAGGGGGGAAGGGAGCCTCGTTTCACGGACCTGAGGCCCTTTCAGCTGGAGCCGGGCCCCGGCTCCCTCCCCGGGCAGCGGCTCGGTTTAGCAGACCTGCCCCCTGCCCCTTTGTCTCTCCGGCGCTCCGTGCGGGGACTGGGCACGTTTCTCACGAGCCTCTTAGGAACCCAGGTGAGGCGTGGGAGGGGTTGCAGTTACGCGTGTGCTCTCTGTCACGTGCGGACGGGGAGACTAATCCGTGGGTTCGCGTTGGAACCCAGGGCAGAGGCTGCAGCATCTCCGTGGGGCTGAAGCGCACTCAGAGCCCCACGGGGCTGCCTCTTACCCCCGAACCCTGCATTCACACGCAGTCCCGTGTTTCTGTCGGGTTTCTACAACTCTGAAAGAAACGATCTGCTGCCGCCCTTCGCTCCTTGGTGGCTCACGAGGGGTTCCCTTCCCATTAAGAGTGGGATTGTGGCAGGGTACCCTCCAGCGTGTGACGGGATCCGGACGGCATGGGAGGGTTCCAGCAGATCTCTGTTTTCCAGGCTTGTCATTCTGAGAAGAGTGAACTCCCAGATCTCATTTCTGTGAGTTCTGAGATGTATTTTTTTTTTAAGAGTTAAAGTTCAGACACTTTCGAATGCATTCTCATAAAGTTAAAAGCATTTTTTTCTTTCTTGATTGTGGTGGTTAATATTCACAGTGTGTACCCTGCTTTTAAACGTCCTTTCAGGATTTTCATTCAGATGTTATGTAAGAGAGAAACAGTCAGGAAATATGAAAAGCATCCTGCAAGTTAAAAGCAGCAGAGACAGGGGTCCAGATGTTCCTCATTACGAGGCCTGCCAAGGGGGTGCTGTGAAAAAGGCCGGGGCTTTTCCGGGCTAAGATAAATAGATGCCCCGAGGAGCAGGAGCACAGAACTTGGTTTGGGGGGGATAGTTCTGTGGGCCTTTTAAACGCATTTGGTTGTGGGGGTGGCGGGTGCAAAGATTAGGCATTTTGGCCTTCGGTCTGCAAAGACCAGAGGTGTTCTGTGCGTAGCAAAGAAACTCCAACAAGAGTTCGGACTTCGTTCCCCCGTCTGCAAAGTGGGGTGTTAAAACTTTCCCAAAAGAACTCTTTCACGATGGCCCCTTTTAACTCTACGCTTAAAAAATCTGTAATCCTCGAGAGGATTTATTTTTACCTAGGGAAAGGCACGTTTCATTCTTTGGATTCACATTGATTGAGGGCAATCCGGGGTCAGCCTGGCTGCTTGGACCCGTTTTCCATCCCATTCCCGTCCCATTCCCGTGGTTTCTGTCCAGGGTGGTAGGACACGGTGGGAAGGCGAATTCAATGAGCGATGTGCATTGTTGTTTTTTCATCTTACCTTGCTTTGTTTTGAAACACAACACTAGCATGTTTAAATGACTTGAATTTTCATGGTCCATTTGCATTACAAACGTTAGATTTATAACTGAAGCTGTATTATGCTTTCTTAAGTAAATAGGCAGGGCATTGTCCTTAAGTAGGTAGAAAGACAATCTTTTTTTTTTTTTTTAAAGGAAAGGATTTGGGTCCTAAAGTTGTAAGTTAGCATGTAGCAAGCATTCAGCGAATGTGTATTAGGAAGAGCAGGAACAGAAGAAATGTAGGCGTTGCTGAAGTTGTTCCCTAACCTTTCCTGTTTGTAATATAACCTGACAATATTGGGTAAAATCAACCCTTTGGGTCAGGTACAATCATTGTTGCTTTTTTTATGAAGTTTATCAAAGGAGAAAGCAAATTCTGTTGTTAAACCCTAGGAGCTCACGAGGCAGAAACGCGGTGATTTAAGTCGCTAGGGCTCCGATGGGAATGAATGAAGGTCCTCGTCCTTGGGGTGGGGGCGGGAAGGGGGCACTTTCCTCCCGGCCCGTGCTCGGCAGCCAAATGCATGTTCCATTTCCAGGTGGCTGTCCGCAAACAGGAGATTGAAGACAGGCTCAGCTCGTGGGTTGTGTTCAACGAGAAGAACAAAGAGCTGTGTGCCTGGCTGGCGCAGATGGAGAGCAGGGCCCTGCAGACCGCGGACGTCAGCATCGAGGAAATGATCGAGAAGCTACAGAAGGTGAGCGGCGGGCCCGGTGGGGGCCGTGGCCGTCCCCGGGGCCCTCCCGCCTCCCGCCTCCCCCGGCTCACAGTGGTGCGCTATTGGCACGTTTCCAGGAGCACTTTAGAAGTGTGAAGGGACTTGCTCACTCTTTCTCTTCCTCCCCAGAGAAGAGCGGTAAGTGGAGATCCCAGAGAGATGGGATCTCCTTAAGGCTTACACATCTGTTTACACTCCGGGGTGAGTTGTGGTTTCCCTAGTTATTATTACAGAGCCCCCCCCCCCCCCTTGCCAAAGGGGAGAGGCCAGTAATGGGGCTCATAATGTTGAAGATGACTCATACCCACAGGAAAAGGTAGAAACATTCTTGCCACTCAGGAAAGCGCCTGCTCTGTTAGGCTAACTTGCTTAGGCTCAGGTGTCCTCGCTCCGAGTAGGCGAGATTAGAACTCTGAGGGGAACAGGGCTGTGGAATTAAGAAAGTAGCCACAGCCTTACGTATCTCACATGTGCCGAGTGAGCACCGCTTGGCTCCCTGGCTGCTCCCTGAAGAGTTGTATTGGGTCTGAGAAATTATTTTTTTTTTTAATTGATTTTTTTTTTTTTTTTTTTTTTTTTTTTTACAGAGAGAAAGGGAGAGGGATAGAGAGCTAGAAACATCGACCAGCTGCCTCCTGCACATCCCCCTACTGGGAATGTGCCCGCAACCTTGACCAGAAATGAACCCAGGACCTTTCAATCCGCAGGCCGACACTCTATCCACGGAGCCAAACCGGTTTCGGCCTGAGAAATTCCTTAATTAAAAAGTTTTTTTTTCAAGAGGCGACTGTGTGTGTATCGCCTGGCAAAGAACTGGTTGTGGGGCAGTCGGTTGAAGCTTTGCTTTGGTGCTTTGCCAGGACTGCATGGAGGAAATAAACCTGTTCAGCGAGAACAAGTTACAGCTGAAGCACATGGGCGACCAGCTGATCAAGGCCAGCAGCCAGGCCCGGGCGGCCGAGGTCGACGACAAGCTCAGTAAAATCAGCGACCGCTGGCAGCACCTCTTCGACGTCATCGGGTCCAGGTGAGCAGCGGCCGCGGGGTGTCCTCGCCGCCAGTGCGGTGCTGCTCCTCCCAAGGTAACCCGGCGGCGCACAGGTGCGCGGTGGGTAAGAATGAATGGAACTCATTTCCACGACGTAGAGAGAGATTCCGGTATATCCTGCTTTTATCGGGTGGTCGTGTTTTGTTTTTTTCTTGACCTTGAAATCCCACATGAATTCGATTAGGTTTAAGTGAGGGTTAGAAAGACTTACTTGGAAAGGAGATCCTGGAGGAGGTATTGTTTAGACGATTGTAACTCTGCTCCAGGGCCTGCGGGGCCCCAGATGAGACCACGCCTGCCTGTGGGTGGCACATACAAGCGGGCGAGGGCCTGATCTCTAGGTGCTGGTCTGGGTTTCCCCAGCTCCCCCCCTCTCCGGCGGAGTGCCGGGTGTGCCAGGTGCCGGTGGGCATCTGGTGCGGGGTGGGGACGCGGGAGGCTCAGCCTGGCTGCAGATCAAAGCTCCGGCCTCCGGAGCAGCCTTACCGGAAACAAGACCCGTCATTTCATCTCCTCGCACAGGGGTGCTGATGGTGATAGCGCCACTCAGAGCGTTTAGATGTTTTCTGTTTTCAGATTTCTCTTTCCAAAGACAGGCCCTAATTAAAATGCTTTTTGTTTTGTTTTGTTTTGTTTTGTTAATTGCAACCTGACGCACCAAAACCAGTGCCTGGGCTTCCGGGCCCACGCGTGCGGCGTGGTGTGTGGCCGGTCTGTTGTGTTTTGAACACACGCATGTGTGATATACCGGAGAACCTGCGAGGCAATGGGAGTATTGGGGCGTGAGGACACCAAGATCCTCTTGATAATTCGGCGTCTCCTTCGCCTCGGCGTTTACCGTAAACCTGCAGCAAAGGCACCAGGCTGCGTGCCTGGAGAGCTGCCGACAGGAGGCGGGATGGGTCGGTTACTCGGAGGGGAGCAACGTCTGAGCAGCTGGGAAGCCAAGTGGTGTGCGGGCTCCGGTCTCATCTTCCCGGGACGCGGGGTTAGGACGAGCCTCTCAGAGGAGCGGCCTGCCCAGGCGGTCTCCAGTGAGGGCGTGGGTCCCTGAGTGTCACTGAGGGCAGAGCCCGGCAGGCGTGTGCTGTGGGCACAGAGGTACCGGGGTGGCGAGTGCGCAGGCCCCTCGGGCCGCGAGGAGAGGCTGTGTGGGCGTGGGGGGTGACGCCGCAAAGCTAGGTTGGGGCCAAGTCCGGGAAGACCTTAAATCTCAACTCCAGACCCGGTGAGTCATCCGTGGACTCTTAGCAATGGAGGGTCTGCCGAAGGCAAGTGTTGGGGTGGCTTAGCTGGCAGCGTACGCTGGGCTGAATCCAACTTCTCTCGATTGCCAGCTTAATAAAAAAAAAAACTACAACTAGGGAAATCCATGGCGGTAACCAGGTAGGGATGCAGAGCACAGGTTTGGAGCCCGTGCTGACTTCATCACTTAGGTGAGCTAGCCTTTCTGAGCCTCAGTTTCCAAACCTGCATCACGTGCCTGCCGGCACATTCACATCCGAAACCACTGTGCGGACAGGGATGCGTCTTGTGTGTGGCCCAGGGCCAGCCGGGAGCCGGCGTCGAGGCTGAGCCGGAGAGGGTTCCCGCGGTGATGCCTACTCAGGAGAGAGGCCTGTCCTCCGGGAGACCAGCGCCTCGGACTCTCATTCCCAGCACTGAGAGCAGTGCTCCCCGTGTTCATTGAAATGAACGAACCTTTCAGTGCATGAGAGTGAGGCCATTTCTGTCGGGTAAGCGGTGTGCAGCATGTCTTCGCTGACGTGGCCTCTACATCCTCAGTCGTCTTGGGCGCCTGGCACGGGGGGAGGGTATGGTGGCATCGCCCCTGGTCACGGCCTGTGCTCCCTGGAGACCAGGCTGGCAGTCCGTTCCCCATCACGCATGCTTTGGTTGTGTCACTCCGGAGTTTAATAGGCTGCTGGCTTTTTCCCTCTCCGCTCTGGCCGCCTGTCTCGGTGAGCAAGAGCAAAAACACGGCAGGTAGGATTTCAGTGGAAGGAGCAGTTGGCAAAATGAGGAGCTGAAACAATGGCAAACATACTGCCTGCCAGCCGTGTTCTTAACAGTGTGCTTTTTGTGCCTGATCTCACCTAATTTTCTTTCTTTTTTAAAAAAATATATTTTATTGATATTTTACAGAGAGGGAAGGGAGAGGGATAGAGAGCTAGAACTGTCGATGAGAAACATCGACCAGCTGCCTCTTGCACACCCCCTACCGGGGATGTGCCCGCAACCAATGTACATGCCCTTGACCGGAATCGAACCCGGGACCTTTCAGTCCACAGACCGACGCTCTACCACTGAGCCAAACCGGTTTTGGCTCACCTAATTTTCACTAATTCTGAAAGGTAGCTGCCGTTCCCGTTTCACAGATGGCAGCACCGAGGCACTGAGTTACACCTGCCCGTGGTTGTGTTGCCTTCCTGTTACCGCAGGCCCTCCTGGTGTGTTACATGGAAGGGAACCAGTCCCCTCAGGAGTAAGGAACCGGGGAGGGAGGAGTCACGTTCCCTGAAGCCACCGCCAGGCTGAGGGGCTGGGAAGCCCTTGGTTGCCAGGCTGGGAGGCTGGGAGGCCGTTGGTTGAGCTCGCCCTGCAGGCGAGCCTGGACGGAGGCTGCAGGCTCGGACCTGCCTTCAGGCTGCCCCACGCAGAGCCAGCTCCCTGTCTAGTCTCTGACGCTGATCCTGTCGTCGTGGGGAGGAGGGGGAGGTGGGGGAGCACCGGCTGCAGAATTTAGACTTGAGCAGGGCCGACCGGACCGGCCATCCTGCAGGAAGCGCTCGTTTGGCAGAGAATTCCGGACACTTGACCCTTTTCGGTCCTGCTCACGGTGCCCTGTGGGTTCTCTCCTGTGGCAGGGACAGCACTGCTCGTTAAAAATGGTAAGAGTGGGCCCTCGCTGGTTTGGCTCAGTGGATAGAGCATCGGCCTGCGGACTGAAAGGTCCTGGGTTCGATTCCAGTCAGGGGCATGTGCCTTGGTTGCGGGCACATCCCCAGTAGGGGGTGTGCAGGAGGCAGCTGGTAGATGTTTCTAACTCTCTCTCCCTCTCCCTTCCTCTCTGTAAAAAAAAAAAAAAAAATCGATATAATATATTTTTTAAAAATTTTTGGGAAAAAAATGAGAGTTGGCCCTGCTTGTTTGGCTCAGTGGATAGAGCATTGGCCTGCGGGTCCCGGGTTCCATTCCATCCAAGGGCACATGCCTGGGTTCTGGGCTCGATCCCTAGTAGGGGGCGAGCAGGAGGCAGCTGATCAATAATTCTCTTTTCATCATTGATGTTTCTCCCTCTCCTTTCCTCTCTGAAATCTATTAAAATATTTTCTCAAATAGGAAGAGTTGGAGGGAGACCCTACACAGGTGCCCAGACCCATGACTTCAGGACTTTTAACTACAAGCCTTTTTTCCTACAAGAAGAAAAAAGGGGAAAAACAAACAAAAACAAAAAAAACCCTGTTCTTTCATGTTCATGCTCAGCCCAGTGGAGGTGAATTAGAGGTTTACTCAGATGCACATTGAACTTCCGGTCGTTGCAGACTGTGGGGTGGTCGTTTCAGACTTTGGGGTGAACGGGAGGGGAAGCCGGTGTTGCTTACTTGGAAGTGCCAGCTCCTCATACATGTGTTATGTCACTCCGTCCTGGCAGCAGCCCGCGAGGTCAGTGCCTCCGCTGTGCGGAGGGGGCGCTGCAGCCCGGGAGGGCTGGCCCTGGCCTGGCACCGTCCGTCTGCGCAGGGCGCAGGGCGCAGGGCAGGGGCAGCCGCCGGCCCACTGCACCCGCACCGGAGGGCACGCGGCTCCTCGAGACCTCGGGGCTTAAAGGTCGCTTCTCAGGATTTTCCTAAACCTGAGAGCTCAGTGTGGAACTTACCGTCCATTGCAGAGCAGCGGCTCTCAAACATAAAGGTGCATCGGCATCCCCGGAGGTTCACACAAACGTGGGGTGCTGCACCCCCCCCCCCCCGCACCCGAGCTTCTGACCCTGTGGGTCCAGGAGGGGCCGGGAACATGCTGCTCTAACAGGTGCTCAGGGGCTGCCAGCGGTGCCGGTCTGGGGAACACAGCGAGAACGGAGGGGGGCGCAGTGCTGCACCGAGTCAGAATCCGAGGGCCTGGCTGCGGTAGTGGGGGCCGCGGGGGCCGCGTGCGGGCGTCAGCGCTCTCGGGGCGGCTCCGCCACAGCCGCTGCGGAGCACGCAGGCCCCCCGGCCCCGTGGGCAGCGGCGAACAGCGGGGGCATCTCAGGGAGCAGCTGTTAGTCTCGCCCACAGGAAGGCCGCTTGAGGCACCAGAGACGTGTTGGTGCGTGGTGTGGTTCTTCTGAAGCTGAAACTGATTTTTTAAAAATGTATTTTATTTTATTTTTACAGAGAGGGAGGGAGAGGGTTAGAGAATTAGAAACATCCATGAGAGGGGAACATCCATCAGCCGCCTCTTGCACACTTACTAGGGATGTGCCCACAACCAAGGTACATGCCCTTGACCAGAATCGAACCTGGGACCTTTCAGTCCGCAGGCCGATGCTCTATCCACTGAGCCAAACCGGTTAGGGCTGAAACTGGTTGGATGACATGAAATGTCAGTGATACACCACTCTGCTGCTGGGATGGGTTCCGTGAAGAGTCAAACTTTTTTTAAAAAATATATATTTTATTGATTTTTTACAGAGAGGAAGGGAGAGAGATAGAGAGCTAGAAACGTCGATGAAAGAGAAACATCGACCAGCTGCCTCCTGCACACCCCCTACCGGGGATGTGCCCGCAACCAATGTACATGCCCTTGACCGAAATCGAACCTGGGACCTTTCAGTCTGCAGGCCGAGGCTCTACCGTTGAGCCAAACCGGTTTTGGCCAAACTTTTTTTAAACTGTAGCTGTATTAGCTCCTCCTCTTCCCTGTGTTTTCTTCGATGGCATCTTTGAGAAGCGACCCAGCAACACCTCAGGAGAGACGGCGACGTCGCAGAGGCTGCTTTTCCGCTGCTTTTCCAGGAAGCCAGGTTACCTGGAAATGAGAACAGGTCAGGCACAGGGTGCTGCCTGGCGGACAGAAAGGCGCGAAGTTGGCCAGATTCAGCCCACAGTCCAAAGCCCTGTAGACAGGGCCCCGTCCATTGTCCATTGTCCATTGTCCTTCGAGCGGGGCCGATGCCAGAGAAGGACCCGGCCCAGCGCGCACCTCGCCTTTTCCGCGCTGGTGTCAGACTCCCAGGAGTGGGCGCCTCAGAACCTCACCTACTTCCGCTTCCCGGAACTGCCTCCCGGTTACTGACCAAAGCCTCCCTCCGCGTGTCCCGCGAGGCCGGGGTGCTGTGCGTGCGGAGGCTCCTGCCCGTGGTTCTTGCTGGAGCCTCCTCTGACGTGGGGGGAAGGGGTGGCGGGGGCCGGGGGCTGTCTGTCAGGACTTCCCTGCGGCCTGAGGAGGATCTAGTCAAAGCTTCGGTGCCGAGAGCCGATGGGACAGCCGAGCGCAGACGGAACCCAGGGTGTGTGCGTTGGCTACCTGTCGGCGTGGGCGTCGTTGGTGGTTTCCATTTTCTTCTTGCAGATCTCGATTTCCCAAATGCTCATTATGGGGAAAGGGACTTGGGACCTTTTTCTTTCCTTAAAAAAAAAATGTTGTGTTACTTTTTCCTAATTTCTCCTTGATGATTGTCCTTTAAGAGACTGGCCTCCTGGAGCCAGGGTGGGGTGGAAGGGCTTAGGCGTAGTGCCACATGGCTCCGTCTGGTTTAGGCTCGGTAGCTCTCTCGCTACCAAACTTCTGTGGGGGGAAAAACCAAAAAACTTTTTAGCAAAGCATCGTTTTCCGCATCTGACCTACCGGTGTGAGCAGCCCACCTGTTTTGCAGGACCAGCAATTAAAACGTTTTTTAATTTCATTTGAACCCAGCAGTGATCGCCATGGCAACTGTGTGTGAAGATTGTTTTTTCTCATTTCTTCCCACATGGGCGGGGAGATGTGTGCCCTTCTAAACGGATGGAGATTTTTGTTGCTCTCTCTCTCTCTCATCGGTGTTTTCTCAAGGCTACTCTGGAAGGCCAGACAGTGCTGCCAGTCGCACCCTCGGCGTGCTCTGGCCCTCGCTGGGTGCGTGGCCGGGGTGGGAGAGTGGGCTTAGAGATTCCAGCCCCGGCAGAGCTAGACGTGAGGCCAGCCTCCGGCCTGTCCCTTCCTTTCCCGCCGCCCCCTCCTTCCAGTCCGGTATGTCCCCCTCCTCCCACCGCGGAGCAGGTGGCGGCCGCCCCGGCCCTGCAGAAACACCTCCCGCGGGCTGGAGCGTCCCCCGGAGGCGGCCGCCGCCAGCCCCCGGGTCAGTGGCCAGGCAGAGCCGTGCCCGGCTCCAGGCAGCCCCGGGACGGAGCCCTGCGGGGTCACACTCAGCAGGCCCCGGAGGCAGCCACGCAGGTGGGCGCACGTCCACGAGGTGCTTCGTTCGTCTTCAAATCTGCCCTCTCTCCTGTCACCAGGCTAGCACGGAATCACAACCAAGTGCCGGGCTTCAGGAGAAACGATGGGTGTAGTTGAGTCTCAAAATAAGGCCGGGCTGAGCCCAAATGGGGCTCGGCCCAAACCCAGGTGCCCCTGTGCGCAGAGCCGCTCGGGGTCACAGAGAGAGCCGTCGTTGGAGGGGGCGAGCCTTTAGAAACCCTCAGAGGAGCCGAAACCGGTTTGGCTCAGTGGTAGAGCATGGGTCTGCGGACTGAAAGGTCCGGGGTTCGATTCCGGTCAAGGGCATGTACATTGGTTGCGGGCACATCCCTGGTAGGGGGTGTGCAAGAGGCAGCTGGTTGATGTTTCTCTCTCATCGACGTTTCTAGCTCTCTATCCCTCTCAATTCCTCTCTGTGTAAAATCAATAAAGTATATTTTTTTTAAAAAAAGAAAGAAACCCTCAGAGGAGCTGGCAGGGGAAATGGCAAGATTTCCTCCTCTGCAAACTCCTGAACTCCACTTGTACTACAAGAAATCACTTTTCCTGCAAAACGCAGAGAAATGGACTCTGATGTCCAGAACTTAAAATAAATTTTTTTAATCCCAGGGTAGCCCGGCTGGTGTGGCTCAGTGGTTGGGTATTGAGTATAGGAGGTCGGGTTGATTCCTGGTCAGGGCACGTGCCCGGGTTGCAGGTTGGATCCCCAGGGTAGGGTGTGCAGGAGGCAGCCAATCAGTGGTTCTCTCTCATCATTGGCGTTTCCATCTCCCTCTCCCTTCCTCTCTGAAATCAATGCAAGTATTTTTTTTAAAAAAAAGGGCAGAAGCACCCCTGTCCCCAGGGAAATTTCTGCCTCAAGAGGAGGGAGGAAGAGGTCCCCGGTATACTCAGGGACGTCCGATCTCACCGTTTCTTGTGAACCCGAAACGGAGAAACCGAATTTGACGAGAACAGAAACCCTCCTGCCCGCGCTCCAATCTAAAATGTGTCTTCTCTCGGTCTGTAGCACTTCATAAATAACCCATCGCCGAGATAACGGTGCGACTCCCTCTCCCCTGCACGGACACCCTGCAGCATCAGAACAAAGACTGTGCGTGCGTGCGTGAGTGTGTGAGTGTGAGTGTGTGTGGTGTGTGTGTGTGTGTGTGTGTGTGTGTGTGTAAGGGCCGGAGATATCCGTGTATGGGGAGGGAGAAAACTGAGATGAAACATTGCAGTGAGCCGAGAAGCAGGTCTCATCCCTTCCTGCGGGCAGGCGAGGGGCGGGCGGCGGCCGGGGAGATGCTGAGCCGGTGAATGGAGAGCCTGCGGGCCGGGCCGGGGGAGGGGCCGCCGTGCGCCGGGAGGTGGAGGTGCAGCCGAGCTTTGCAGCCCTCGCTAAGCGCCGGGAATGATTTTTTTTCTCATCAACAGTAAGTGCCGTTTCAGTCATCAGCTCTGCCAGTGGCCGGTGGGAGGCCGCTGCCTGGTCTGTCTTGCTCTTTTCGCTGTCTCGTTTCGGTGACAATGGAAATTGCGGAGGAGATGGTGGCTGAGGAGGGAGGGTGTGTGTGTGCCAGCCGTGGGGGGGAGGGGTTCTCTCCCTGTGTCAGCATGCTGTGCGTGTGTGTCTGCAGCCAGCCTCTGGCAGGCAGGGGGGGGATGTGGCTGCGCGGTGTGCAAGATGGAAGTCCTCCAGCGACCAGGCGCTCCAAAGAGGCAATTAGCTCACGCCCGTGCCCCTGACCGGGCCTCGGGGCCCGGGGACAATTGATTAGCTTGCTAGGGAGATGCTCAGTCACTGGAAACGATGCAGTGGGTCAGAATTGGTGCGGTGTTCTAAGCGACTGACAGCTGCCCACCGGCCTGAGAGGCTGTTTATTTCTAGGCACAGCCAGAGCCTCCGGCCATCTCGGTTTTCCTGCGTGTATTTTTAAGTCTGTTTCCTTAAGTATATTTTAAGGGAAGCTGCCCACATTGGCAGTGGGATTGTTTTAACTTGACACTGCGCTGGGGCCTTATGATTTAGCCGTAGACCCGTTAGCATGGAAGAGAATAGGACCAGAACATGGATGATTTCTTGTGCATGGATGGAATGTTTAAATCCTCCGTCGTCGCATCCTAAGACTTGGGCTAACCTGGTTAAGCATGGTGCGCTAACCGGCTTGATTTTGTGTGTTTGGGAGGGAGAGCTGGGTTCTTTAAGTATTATATTCTGATCCATGGCTGATCTTAATCAAAAGGAAAAGCTGTTCACCTTGATTACTTTCTGCATTTCCACCTGCCATCCCTGCAGAGCTGCTTATGTGTGGCGACTGAGGCGAAACTCTTACCTTGTTTGGCTTCCTGTAAGGATCTTGATTCAGGTCTTGCATTAGGGCCACACAGCTGAACCTTTGCCCCTCAACACCTGGTTTTTTTCATCCTCGGAACTGGAATTCAGCTCAGGAAGCCATGCTTAGTTTTTTGTTTTGTTTTCCTGGAGAGATAGAATTTGACGGAATACACACGTGAGCCTCGCGCACCGGGGTGAGCCACGGCAGGTGCATGTGGGTTGCCTCGGCGGCCGATGAAGTGCAGTGGCGAGGGTCGCTTCCCTGTGCTCACCGTCTGGTTTCTCGGCGGCTTTCCTCGTAGCGCAGCAATAACTCAGGAGTTAAACTCATTCAAGAGCAGTGATCATGAGGCCTGGCGGGGACGTCGGGGGCCTGGGGTGGCGGAGGGCCCGTGCTTCCTGGCCTGGGGAAGGCGATGATTAGATCGCCGTGTCCGCGGAAGAGAAGGATACAGTCCCAGCAGCACGCCTGCCGGCTCCGGGGGTAAGTGGCCACATCGTATCTGAGGAGCAGCGCTTATCTCTGCTTATCTCTGTCACGTGCCTTCGCACACAAAAGCAGGTTCAGTCCTGACCGACCGGATGAACGTTTTGTAGCTTCTTGGTGACCTTCTTTCCTCTCCCTCCCGCCTTCCCTTCCTGCCCGGAGGATGCGTGTGGTGCGTGTGCTTGTCTCTCCTGCCCTGGGCTCGCCCAAAACAGAGCCGCCACGGTTTAGGGGCGTGTGTGACGCCCGGTGTGGCTGCAAATTGTTTTGGGGCCCGATTTGCTCGGAGGTGCATCTACAACATGGCCACCTGGCTTATGGGGGGGGGGGGGGGGAACAAATTTGAAGGTAGGCATGAGCATGGTTTGCTCCGTCAGAAGAGAGGTAGTGAGCCTCTCCTGTCTTGTGTCAGGATGGCACCCTTAGATCGTGAGCCCTTCGGGAAGGAGACCTGTCTTCGGTGATCTGTGCAGCCTCAGGGTCTGCACACGACCCCGAGGCAAAGCGAGCGGTTGAGTGTTGGTTGAAAGGAAGCCGTGGAGAATCTTACACAGGGACCCAAAGCTCAGCCCTCGGTGGACGGCCTTCCCCTGCCCTTCCCCGGTTCATCCGGAGCCAGGAGCCTGGACTTCCCATCATGTCCGCCAACAGGACCCAGAGCCATCCCGTGCCCCCAGCATGCACGCCCGAGCACACTCGGGTTTGTAGGCGGTGCCTCAAGGAAGGTGCTTGAGAACTGCGGCTCCGGGCCAGGCTGCCCGGGTGAGCCCTGCCTGTGCCCACGAATGACCATGTCACCAGTGGCACGCTCTTTCATCTCGCGGCCTCCGCCGTCTCGTCGGCCAAATGGGGATATCGGCAGCGCCGACCTCGGAGCGTCTGTGAGGGTCACTAAGTTGCTAGCGTGGGCACACCGCAGGCCTGGCACCAGTGCATGGCAGCGTGCTCCGTACACGTCCCGTGGGAGTGATAAAGTTTGTAAATCATAAAGCACGCCCAAGGCAGACGTTTACAAAGAAGGGGATAATAACAGAAAGTCTAGTGTCCTATTCCTGCATCCCATTGGCGCGTCCTAAGCCCTCCATGTTGGATACTCCCGGCCTGGGGCACCGGCCTGGGGAGGCCAAGAAAGGAATCGCTCCGCCTGCTGCGTGCGCCCCTCTGCTCACTGCACACCTCACCCTGGGAGTGACAGGATTCGAGGTCGATGCACCTCTCTGTTTTTTTGCACCAGGTCATTTTGTTGCTTGTTAGCTCCCTTCATTTAAAAAAAAAAACAAAAAAAAACTTGCATTCTAGCCCTCTTTTTAGGGTGAGAAGCTGGGACCCTCCGGCTGGAGCAGGGTCGGGTGCGGGACGAAGCCGTGGGGCCGCCGCCCTGGGAGGAGGGGCAGGAGAACTCCCCCTGCAAAAGCTGCAGGGTCTGAGCTCCTCTCGGGCTGGGCTGCTCCTCCAGAGCCTCCCAAGGAGGTCACGACCCCTTGCAAACTGTGTGGGAGACTTCTTGTCCCATGGGCCCGGGAGTCCGGCAGCTCGGCATTGTAGGAGATGTTCTTTCTGGACCTGGGCCATCGGGGTGACAAGGCATTGGGGTGAGGAGGGTGTACCTCTGAAGCCACAAGAACAAGGGAGGGGTCTAGGTTGCACCTGCATCCAGGCCTTCCTTTTTAACAAATCATCTGTGGCTTCGAAGGGAACTCCTGGTGTCTCCAGTAAAAATGTGATTTGGAAAACATATCCCCTTGAAAGTCACTATGACCATAGCTTCCGGGAATGTGTCTCTCTCGGGCACTGTGTCGAATGCCTTTCGTGTATTTATATCTCATTCAACCTCCTCGGCCACCCAGTGAAGGGAGGTACTGGCTCCTGTTGGCACGGTTCTGTAGATGAGATTAAACAGAGCCGGGGTTCAGGCTCGGACCCCGACCACAGTCTGTGCTCTCTACCACCGGACTCCACAGCCCGCCTCTAAGCCTGCCTGCCTCATAGCAGTGTTGAGAATGAGATATTTATGAACGGACTTTGTAAGGTCCAGTGCTGTATCAATGAGGCATCATCATAGCATCGTGTAATCCCCGGTAGCGGTAAGGAGAGCTAGTATCCTGGTGGGCACTCGCTCTATGCCAAAGGCTTTCCGTGCATCCTCGTTTGTCTCACCACCACCTGCGAGGGTGGACGGCTTTGCAGATAGCAGGAAGCCAGGAGTCGGGAAAGTTGGGTGCCTGGCAGAGGTGTGCACAGTTCATAGATGATGTAATGGGACTTAGAGAACAGAGTCTGGCCACCTCCAGAATTCTGGCCATCATTTCACCCGGGTGTTACCACCTCCCTGAAGCTTGAGGGGCCTCGGAGGCCTACTAGAAACCAGGGGGCTTGAGGTGAAAGGATCTTCCCGAAATCATAAAACTAGTAAAGGAGTTGGAGCACGAAGTCCTGGGGTTGAGTGGGTCCGTTGTAGGATGCAAAAAATAAATACACGCACGCACACACTACTCTGTGGTCTACTTGAGTAGCTTGTAGTGGAAGTCTTATACACATCCATTCCTTCAACAAGGGCTTGGTGACACCTCCTGCCCCACCCCACCCCCCCGCGTTTGGGAGGTGCTGAGCGTGCAGAGGGAGCGTGTGGGGGTGCGCAGGGACCGGAGGGTGCAGGCACAGCACAAGGCGGACGGCCCGGTGCTCCGAGCACGTGGACAAGGGGCAGTGGCAGAAGCTCCGGGAGAAGGGAGGAGGGGCCAAGTGTGGGGTGGGAGGCAGAGGCCGCTGGCACTGGAGGACCTGAAGAGTCGGAGACTAACTGGTTGTCAGTCAGGGTGAGGACTGGCGGGGGTTTGGGCGGGGATCAGACTGGCCGTCTCTAACATATGTATGTATGTATGTATGTATGTATGTATGTATACTTTAGCTGTAGGACCGAAGGTGGGGAGGAAGGTGAGGAAGGCGGGAGGAAGCTGCTGGCAGCAGGCAAGGAAGAGGTGGCGGCGGTGCTGGCTGTGAGGGAGGGCCGGTGCCCCAGCTCCTGTTCCTGGTGCCACGGGGTGGGGATAAGTGGGACATTCCCATTACAGCCGTTACTTCAAGTCCCTGGATTTCACTAAAAAATCCCTCAGGTCTCCAGAAAAAGCCCTCCCTCCCTCCCTCCTTTGGGACTCCGTGAGAGTGGCCAGTGGAAACATTTTATTTCAGGATCTGTGTGGAGACTGTTTTCTCTCAGCAGCTGTCATTTCCCCGGATTGGGGAGGTGGATGAGATTAGAGCTGTGCTCAGAAACCACCCCCTTCCCTCCCCCCCCCGTGGCTGGCCCCGTGGCCTCATAGGGGCTGGCTCTGTGTGCGCAGCGCCCACCCCTCAGACTGGGCGTGGGGGGTTTGGCACGTGTTCTCTGCTTGCTCAAGAGCGGAGTCCCGGGCGAGGCATCATGGCCCAGATACCCTGTTTCCCCAAAATAAGACAGTGTCTTATATTTAATTTTTGCTCCCAAAGATGCGCTAGGTGTTATTTTCAGTGGGTATATTATGTTTCCATGAAGCACGTCTTATTTTCGGAGGATGTCTTATTTTCGGGGAAACACGGTACTACCAAGTAAACCAGGCGGGGTGCCTTTATTCACTGGCTGCTGCAGTCTCGGGGGGCCCAAGACAGAGTGGGGGGTGGGAGGTCAGGTGAGGCCACACAGCCTAGAGAAAAAGACGGGCTGGGTCCCGGGAACCCGCTCTGGGGACAGGACTTCGTCTTTGCTCGGGGGGACTAACTCCACGTCCGCTTGGAAATCAGCAGCAACAGCAACTCCGCCAAGCGGCATGCACCCGGTGAAAACTGCTCTCCAGTGAGAGCTGTTCTCACTGTAAAGTCAGAGACCCATATAGGGCCCCTCCTCCCCCCCATTTATCGTCCCTGTTTAAGGTGTCACAGATGTCTCCCTTCCCCCACAGACCCCTGCTCCCACCACCCCCTCTATCCATCCGTCCGTCTGTTTCACCCCCCATCTCCCCGCGGGAGCGCCCTCACGCCGCGTGCTGCGCTCCGTGTCCCACCTCTTCCTCCTCCTCCCCCGGACGTCTAGGGTGAAGAAGCTGAAGGAGACGTTTGCTTTCATCCAGCAACTGGACAAGAACATGAGCAACCTCCGCACCTGGCTGGCGCGCATCGAGTCCGAGCTCTCGAAGCCCGTGGTCTATGACGTCTGTGACGACCAGGAGATACAGAAGCGGCTGGCGGAGCAGCAGGTGGGCCGGGGGGGGCGGGGTGGACCCGGGACCTGCCCGCCCCCTCTGGGCCGTGGGCTCGCCTGGTCACGTTCACAGCGCCGGCTGGCTCCTCCAGGGAAAGCCGACCGCCTGTCCGTGCTCCTGGCCCTGGGAGGCCTCCCTCCCTCCCCAGGCCGGCCCTCCTCCGCCATTCACATCATTCTCTGTGGCATTCTTGGAATAGTAGTTAAGGTGCTGACCTTCATCTTATTTTGTTGGGGGTTTTTTGTTGTTGTTGTTTTTACTTTGACCTTTGTTTTATTTTTGTTAACATAGGGTTGGACAGCCGAAACCGGTTTGGCTCAGTGGTAGAGCGTCGGTCTGCGGACTGAAAGGTTCCGGGTTTGATTCCGGTCAAGGGCATGTACATTGGTTGCGGGCACATCCCCAGTAGGGGGGGGTGGGGGGTGCAAGAGGCAGCTGGTCAATGTTTCTCTCTCATTGACGTTTCTAGCTCTCTCTCTCCCTTCCTCTCTGTAAAATATCAATAAAATATATTTTAAAAAACAAACAACAAAAAAACATAGGGTTGGACAAATGTAGGTTTACAGTTGTGAGGACGTGAAACACAGTTTGTTCTTGTATAAAAACATATATATTTTATTGATTTTTTTACAGATAGGAAGAGAGAGGGATAGAGAGTTAGAAACACCTATGAGAGAGAAACATCGGTCAGGTGCCTCCTGCACATACTGGGGATGTGCCTGCAACCCAGGTACATGCCCTTCACCAGAATCGAACCCGGGACCCTACCGTCTGCAGGCCGGTGCTCTGTCCACTGAGCCAAACCCGTCAGGGGCTCAAAACTGCGTTCTTTACGTTCCCTCTGCCCTTTCCAGCTCCCGGAGCTCGCCCGCATCTCTTGGCTCACGGCCCCTCCTCTGCCTTCAGCGCCAGCCTCTGCCTCTCTTCCTAGTCGCTGCTCCCTCTGACTCCGCCTCCCTCTCCCACTCCTAAGGACCATGGGGCCCCCCAGATAATTTAGGGTCGTCTTCCTATAGTAATGTCAGTTGAAGAGCAGCCTTAATGCTCCATTGCCACGGACAGGAACATCGTCACGGGCTCTGGGATAAGGGCATGGCTCTTGGGGGCGGAGGCGGGAGGGCGTTCCGTCTACCACAGCTGTCCTGAGGGAACTTCTGCTGTGTGTGTGCGTGTGTTTAATTTACCGTATGTTTATCCTTCTAAGACCAGGCCTTAAATGCTCCATCAAAAACCACTACAAACGTGTCACACGCAAAAATTATGCATGGGCCGTTTCTAAAAACCTTACTTGTGTTTCTGGAGCTAATTAAGTGTAGTAAGTTGCTCAACTGCTTCCAGAAGAAAAGCCTGCACACTTGGGACAAGCCCTCAGCCAGTGGCTCAGGGACCTGGTGTCCGTGCTTTCTCCCCGGATGCCCTCGGGGATCCGGTGTGGCAGGGTCCGACCTCCTGAGTCCCTTCTGTCTCTCCTCTGTGGGTGGAATTACCTTAGGTGCCGAGGGTTGTGTTGTCTTCAGAGGTAGAGAAGGTGCGACCTTTGACACCTTTAGATGAAGAGCCACTTGGATTGAGCCTCAGCATCCCTCCCCTGGTCTGTGGTCCCCGGTTCCCATGGGGTGCCAGATGGTGGCTTGGGGGGAATCGTGGGTCCCGCCATTCTGTAATTACCAACAGCCTCCTCCCCCGTGGCCAGCCCGGCTTCCTGCCCACCCTACACCACTCCCCATGACCGCCCGATGGACTTGCCCGTCCCCCCCACTGCTCCCGGGGAGACCTTCCGAGACCACCTTGGGGCCCCCACCCTTGGGACTTTCTGGCTGCTCGGCCCAGCTTTCTTCTCGCCCCCTTACCTTACTGTCCAGTCCCTTCTGTGCACAGTCTTCCCCGCTGCCTCTGGTTTCATGACCCCCGTCTCCCCACCCTGCCCCCTCTCCCCCCCCCCAGCCTCAGCGCCCTGTCACCTGCTCCGGAGCAGAAACACAAACCCAGCTGCTGGCACAGTCTTCCGCGTTGTTTCGTGCCGTTTCTTAGGTCCAGCTCGTCGGATTACATTGGAACAGTTTCCTAAGTCTTACTGTGCAAACTGCCCGAGTGGGTACCCGTGGCAGAGTTATTTTTTTTTAATTGATATTTTACAGAGAGAAGGGGAGAGAGATAGAGAGCTAGAAACATCAATGAGACAGAATCATCGATCAGCCGCCTCCTGCACACCCCCTACTGGGGATGTGCCCGCAACCAAGGTACACGTCCTTGCCCGGAATCGAACCCGGGACCTTTCAGTCCGCAGGCCGACGCTCTGCCACTGAGCCACACCGGTTTGGCCGTGGTAGGATTATTGTCAGCGTGCCTCATTCAGCACCAGGGTTAGGATTCCTTGCTTATCATTTCAGCACAGTGAAGAGGAATTTTTCTCCGTGTGGGTAAACGCTGTGGCAATGCTGAGAACCAGTAAGACTCTGTCCCCGTCACACCGACCCGGGACTCCCCAGCACTCACAGCCGCCACCCGGCACCTCCGGCCCGCGGGCTGGCTGCCGGAGAACACTCTTCTCACTAAACTCTGAGGCAATCATTTTCAGTCAGTTAGGACCCGGGGGGAGACCCGCTTGATTTAAAATGTATTTGAGGTACCATTTTATTCTTTCATGTCCACTTGAACATAGAAGGACCCACAGTGAGCATTTAGCAGAAGGAAAGTAAGAAAGGATCAGTCCTATGAGCACAACAGTCGTAGCTCCGCAGTCACACACGGAGGTCACCTGGCAAGACCCCCCTCGGCTGCCCTGCAGGCAGGCCGGCCTGTTTACGAGCAATCCCGCCTGGAAACGAGCGTGGTTGACTCCGGGGAACTTCCGCACCCGCAGTGGCCTTCTCTCTGCTGTTTCTCGGTGTGAGTGGAATGCTGGGGGTAGTGTGTGTCTCACGTCACCCAGCACAGAACCTGCACCTCAAAAGCCGGACTCACCCAGAATCGCAAAACCAGCAGCTCCCTCTCTCCCCACCCCGAGCTATGCAGAGGGAAATACTCTGAGTTACCACCTGAAAATACCATGCTCGTTCTTTTTTTATAGATATCGGTTGTTTTATACTTTAGAGAGGAAGGAAGGGAGAGAGGAGGAGGAGAGAGACATAGATCAGTGCCTCCCCTATACACCCTGACCGGGGCTTGAACCCTCAACCCGGGTAGGTGCCCCGACCAGGAGTTGGACCTGCAACCTTTTGGTGTACGTGACTGAGCCAGCCGGCCTGGGCCCTGTTTATTCTTAAACAGGGTTTCTATTTTCTGCTACAGTCATGTATTTTCTCTTTCACGAACGTCCCTCCCAAATTAGGGAAATGCGTCACTGTCACCATCACAGGACAAGACCCAAGAGACCCTGTCCCCTCCCTGAGCTTGGCTGGACCCATCAGTGGGTGGGGGGCCTCTCTGCCCCCCGAGTCCTCCCCTGGGGCTGGGGCGCCCCGGGCTGGGCTCCTGGGGCCCATGTTCATGTTGCTGGCGTGTTGGGTGCTGCCGGAAAGACCCAGTTTTCTGTGGAAGGCCCCCCCAAAGCCAGGTCTGCACTGGGGGCCTTGGAGTCGGTGGCCCGGAGTGGACCCTGTCCTCCCCAGGGCTGCGGGGCGGCGGGCGCTGAGGCCGGCTCCCCGCCCTCCGCCCCTCACCTGGTCCATCCAACGGCTCCACCCCAGCTGCCAGCGCTTGGGTTTCGAGTCAGGGGCTACGGCGGCGTGGGGGTGCGCAGACACCAGAGACCCAGCCTGTGCCGCTGCTCCGAGATGGACACGCACCCCGGGCCGTGCCCCCTGGGCCGGGGGTGGGGAGGGAGGGAGGACGGGGGGCCCTAGGATGCCGGCCCTCCCACCACCTCCATCTCACGGTGCTGCTTGCCCTCCGGTGACCGCAGGACCTGCAGCGGGACATCGAGCAGCACAGTGCGGGGGTGGAGTCGGTGTTCCACATCTGCGATGTCCTGCTGCACGACTCGGACGCCTGCGCCAACGAGACGGAGTGCGACTCCATCCAGCAGACCACCCGCAGCCTGGACCGGCGCTGGAGGAACATATGCGCCATGTCCATGGAGCGGCGCATGAAGTGAGCGTGGAGCCGCCCCTGAACATTGGGCGGGGGGGGGGGGGGGGGGGGGGCGGGGAACAGCCGAAGTCGGTGCACCCTCCTGACCTAAATAAGCAGCTGTGTTCATAGGGGGGTCACGTCTCGCCCAGCTCCCAGCGCTGTGGGTGTGAGGCGGCTGGCCGTCCCCCACATGCAGCCCTGCCCCCGTTGTCGGCTTCTCAAGCAGGGGCTCGGGGGCTGCACTGCCGGGAGGAGGGCGTCCTGACCCAGAGCTGTGGGCCTGGGTGCCTCCCGGGAGGCCTAGCGGGGTCTCTGCACGAGGAGAGCCGGTGCTGGGGGGAGGGGAAGGCAGCGGGGGGGAGAGAGAGAGAGAGAGAGAGAGAGAGAGAGAGAGAGAGAGAGAGAGAGTGAGTGTGTGTGTGAGTCCGAGCTCTAGTGGAAATGGGCGGCCTGCACTGAGTGCCTCCTTGCCTGACGTCAGAATCGAGGAGACCTGGCGCCTGTGGCAGAAGTTTTTGGACGATTACTCGCGCTTCGAAGACTGGCTCACGGCCGCCGAGAGGACGGCGGCCTCCCCGAACTCCTCCGAGGTGCTCTACACCGTCGCCAAGGAGGAGCTGAAGAGGTTTGAGGTGAGGCCCTCGCCAGCCCTGTCCTGGGGACACGCCTGCGGCGGGCTGGGGCCCCCTCCGCTGCCCAGGGCCCCGGGCACGGCCTGCCCCCGCCGCACGCAGCAGGCCAACGACTGTCCTTTAGCTAGGGGCAGGGGAGCAGGCAGGGCGAGCCCCCCCCCCCAGGCCATTTAGTATGGGGCGACCCGCCTGCAGCAGGAGGTCGGGTCTGGCGGGGGCCCGGGGCCTGACGCCGCTCTCTGTGCCGCAGGCCTTCCAGCGGCAGGTGCACGAGCGGCTCACGCAGCTGGAGCTGGTCAACAAGCAGTACCGGCGGCTGGCCCGGGAGAACCGCACCGACACGGCCAGCCGGCTGAAGCAGATGGTCCACGAGGGCAACCAGCGCTGGGACGGGCTCCAGAGGCGGGTCACGGCCATCCTGCGGAGGCTCAGGGTAACTCCTCCGCCCGGGGGGCCACGGGGCCTCAGCGGTCTGACCCCCTTCCCTTCGGTGCAAGCCAAGCCTGCCAGCTTTTTTTTTTTTTAACCTATAAAAATAATGTTGCCTCTTTATTTTTTAATATCAAGTATTGCATTTCCTTCTGTTTTCTTTCTCCTCTCTTTTTCTTAATCATTATTGTGGAGGTTGTTACAGATGTCTGTGTTTTGCCTCCCCTTGGCCCCCCTCCATCCGTTCCTACCCCACCCAGGCCTTCGCCACCCAGCTGTCTGTGTCCATAGGCCGTGCATATGTGCATATAAGATCTTTGGTTAATCTCTTCCTGCCTCCCCACCCCCCTTCCCTCTGAGAATCATCAGTCTGTTCCATTTCCATGCCTCTGATTCTATTTTATTCACAAGTTTATTCTGTTCATTAGATTTCTTATTCGTTTATTTTGATTTTTAGAATCAATTGTTAATAGGTAAGTTTTTGTTGCCATTTTGTTGTTCATATTTTTTTATCTTTCTCTTTTTCTTCTTCTTCTTCCTCTTCATAACAAATACCCTTCAACATTTCATATAATACTGGTTTGGTGGTGATGAACTCCTTTAGCTTTTTCTTGTCTGTGAAGCTCTTTATCTGACCTTCAATTCTAAATGATAGTTTACTGGATACAGTAATCTTGGTTGTAGGTTCTCAGTATTCATCACTTTGAATATTACTTGCCACTCCCTTCTGGCCTGCATAGTTTCTGTTGAGGAATCAGCTGACAGTCCTATGGGCATTACCTTGTAGATAACTGCCTTTTTCTTGCTGCTTTTAAGATTTTCTCTTTGTCTTCTGCCCTTGTCATTTTAATTATGATGTGTCTTGGGTTCCTCTTGTTTGGGACTCTCTGTGCTTCCAGGACTTGTAAGTCTATTTCTTTCACCAGATAGGGAAAGTTTTCTGTCATTATTTCTTCAAATATGTTCTCAATCTTCCCCTCTCTCTTCTGCTTTCTAGTACCCCCATAATTCGAATGTTGGTATGCTTGAAATTGTTCCAGAGGCTCCTTATACTATCTTAATGTTTTGGGGGTGTTTTTTTCCCTTTGATTGGGTGTTTTTTGCTTCCTCATATTTCAAATCATTGATTTGATTCTCAGAATTCTCTACTGTTGAGTCCCTATATATTATTCTTTATTTGAGTCAGTGTATGCTTAATTTCTGACTGGTCCTTTTCCATTTTTTGGGAGGTCTCTAGCAGATTCTTAAGTACTCTTAGAACCATGGTTTTGAACTCTATATCCGGTAGTTTGCTTTCTTCCATTTCTTTCATTCGTGACATATTTCTTTGTTCTCTGGATTTGGGCTGCTTCCCTGTTTTTATTTCTATGTATTGAGTAGACCTGCTATGTCTCCTTGAGTTGGTAGAGTGTTATTGTGTAGTAAATGTCCTATATGGTCCAATGGCTCAGCCTCCCCAGTCACCTGAGCAGGGAGCTCTAGGTGTACCCTTTGTCAGATATGAGTAGTCTTATTGTAGTTAAGTCTTGATTGCTGTTGGTGTCACTGAGAAGAATTCACCTCCAGGCCAATTGGCTGTGAGGACCCACTGTGACTACAGTGAGAGAGCTGCTGTTCAGGAGAGATCCTTGTGGAACAGGACTGCTAGAGTGGGGCTTTGGTGCTCACTGAGTCTGCCCCTTGAGTGTGTGTGGCTTATGGATGTGTAGAGTTGTAATCTGGTATGACCTGACACTGACCACTGGGCACACCGGCTCTTGGGTCCCCAGGGAGGTGGAAAGTCAGCCATGCCTGGGGCCACCCAGCAGGAGCTACAGAGAGACCTGCGGGTTCCTCCTCTTTGTATTGGGTTTGGAGGTGCCCAGATGAGGCCCAGCTGTGAATTAAGGCAGGCTGGTACTGGTGCTGGGTCTTGATAGGTGTGGGGCTCCCTGACCCAGCGGCAGCTTGTTTGAGAGATTTTAACCTGAGCAAGGACAGGCCATTCACATGCAAACGTTGCTGCTCACAGTTTGGGTGGGGTTATAATTGGATGAGGCAGGGTCTTAGGGAATCACCAGGATGGAGCAAACAGAAATGGCTGCCAGTCTGCCAGGCAGTCCAGTTCCTCCTGGTATGTGTCTAACCTCCCGAAAGCCTCACCCTGGAGCTGAGGAAGCAGGACCTTGTAAGTTCAGTTTGTGGTGCCAACCTTTTAAGAGGAACAGCTGGGTCTCCCGCAGCCTCTGTGTCACTGAGCCCCAATCTGCACCGGTTTTTACAGGACATGGGGACTTCTTTTCCCAGCTCTGGGACGCTGGGGTGGGGCTGGGACTGCTTGCTCCTCCTGGTGGCCTCCCAGAGACAATCGTCCTCCCCATTAAAAAAAAAAGCAGCCCCTGTGGGTGCCCGACCAGCCTGTTCCGTGCCTCCTACCCGTCTCCGTGTGCTTTCTCCTTTACTTCTCTACTTGTAGGACCTCCATTCAGCCACCAGATTTCCAGTGGTTCTGGATGATGGTGGTTCTGGGTTTTAGTTGTAATTCTGATGTGGCTGTGGGAGGCAGCGAGGACAGGAGCTCACCTACGCTGCCATCTTCCTTTTTCTCTCCCCTGCCAGCTTTGTGTTTTTTTTTAAGGACTGGCTTTTTGGGCAGAGCTCGTGTATGTGATCTGTGTGACACACCTCTCTCTCTCTCTCTCTCTCTCTCTCTCTCTCTCTCTCTCTCTCTCTCTCTCTGCTGTCTGAGACCCGTGATGGTCACATTGGCTCACAGGCTGCGTGGTGCCGGCACTGCTGTCGCTGGGGCTGGACCTCAGCCTGGATTTGGCCGAGCTGCCCCTCTGCCTGCCTTTGTGTCCCGATGGTTCCGGCACCGTGAGGGACACGGCGGTCCCCCTGCACTGCGCAGGCTGGGACAGCGATCCTCTGAATTCCAGGGCACGCTGCCCGACCTCAGGCGTTGTGTTTGATTTTTTTTTTTTAATGTAAACACTCACCTTAGATTTCTATAATTTAGAAAACTGCGCTGTCAGTCAGCCTTTGTGCATCGGGTGTAAACTGGCCCACAGCAGGGCTCTAGCTGGAGGGAGAGGGAGCCTGGACTCAGAAGCCTGTCTCCGGGGACTGGGCCCACGGGGCACTCGGGCCAGTGATACATCAACCAACCTCCCCAACGACTCCGAGCCCGGCATCTCCCTGGCAAGCGAGGTCTGGGGATGCTGGCTGTGGTCTCTGAGGTCCTCTCAGCATTTAAAACTCTCTGATCCTCGAGTCTGGGTCAGGGATTTTTCCAACCTGTCCTCTGAGCAACCCCCTCAAAGTCCAAGCCTGGCACCAGGCCCATTTTACCCATCAGCCGAGTGTGGAAGCTTGTGCTCGACAGAGGCGTTAGCAGCTTACGGTGGAAAATTACTGCTCTCGGGGCTGAGCTGAGACCAGCCCCCTGTGCCTTCCCTGGTGTAATTCTGGATGCACTCCCTTCACCTCCAGTGAGGGATGGCTCTCAGGTTACCATATAGACAGAGTCCCAGGCCACCATCGCTTTCAGCGCCAAATGAGGTTTAGATAGTCACAGTCAAGTCAGCAGGAGATAAATCCACACAAGGGGTTCTCTGAAAAGCTAGCCTGAGAGGGTTAAAAGAAAACCGGAAGCCCGGGGAAGATGCCGAGAGTTGGAGACTCGGAAACGTTGGGGAGCTGGGTTGCTGTATCTCTCACTGGCCCGAGTGCCCCGTGGGCCCAGCCCCTGGAGTCGGGCTTCTGAGTCCAGGCTCCCTCTCCCTCCAGCTAGAACCCTGCCGTGGGCCTCCCTCCTCATGGGCCACCAGCACACACGTGACTGTCCTCCCTCTCCCGCAGCATTTCACCAACCAGAGGGAAGAATTCGAGGGCACGCGGGAGAGCATCCTGGTGTGGCTGACCGAGATGGACCTGCAGCTGACCAACGTGGAGCACTTCTCCGAGAGCGACGCCGACGACAAGATGCGCCAGCTCAACGTAAGCCTCCCTCCCTCGGCTCTTCGGAAAGGAATGCAGCTGCCTGCGCAGAGGCCAGCGGCCGAGTACGGGTTCCACCCGATACCCTGGGGGCAGACTCCAAAGCTGGGAAAGCTGCCGGCCGCCTCCGCCTGCACCCTCCGCCTGCACGCCGGGTGCTCACCAGCAAAGATCCTGTTCCTTGTAGCCCAGGGATCAGCCCAGTGAGGCCCCTTTTTTTCTTAATCTTTTTTTTTTATGACATATTTTATTGATTTTCCACCGAGAGGGAGAGAGAGCTAGAAATGTCGATGAGAGAGAAACATCGATCAGCTGCCTCTTACACACCCCCTACTGGGGATGTGCCCACAACCAAGGTACATGCCCTTGACCGGAATTGAACCTGGGACCTTTCAGTCCACAGGCTGACGCTCTATCCACTGAGCCATACCGGTTTCGGCTCTTCGTCTTTTACAATCATCCAGGGAGAGAACATACTGAAGGCACGAGGTGCCGTTTCTCCAGATGTGCAGTATCACGGGAACAGCTGTATCGGGGAGGGGCCCAGAAGAGATGCCATCTCCTCTCCCACTGTTACCCATATTTCGTGTCACATTGAATCTCACAGCACTCCCTCCTGGGCTAGGTTTCACCGGAAGTTGAGAATGGAACTTTTTCATCCCTGGTGAGATGGCACTAATGACCATTCTTATTGTGTCCGCTGAAGCAAATGCCCGTTGGTGGCTTACTGTGGGAAATGTTCTTTTTCCGCCAAGCGTCACAATCAGCAACAGTGCATGGCCGGCCATCCGTGTCGGACTTTTAGAATCATTTTAATTGGAAAGGTCAGTGCTCAAAGGAGCAGGGAAAAATATTTACAGTTGTTTTAAATTATTAAGTCTTTGTCACCTTGTTAAACACTGATGAAGTTAAGAAAACACACACACACACACACACAGATAAAGCTAAAGTACTAGGTGAAGGCACAAAACAATCATGACATTTCTTTTTTTTTTAAATATATTTTATTGATTTTTTTACAGAGAGGAAAGGAGAGAGAGAGCTAGAAACATCGATGAGAGAGAAACATCGACCAGCTGCCTCTTGCACACCCTCTACCAGGGATGTGCCCGCAACCAATGTACATGCCCTTGGCCGGAATCGAACCTGGGACCCTTGCGTCTGCAGGCCAACGCTCTATCCACTGAGCCAACCCGGTTTTGGCCAATCATGGCATTTCGATGCCTTTTCTGTGGCTTGTGATGAGAAGCAGACATTGTCGGAATCCTCAGAGAAATCCCTCTCTTTGAAATCCAGTCTCTCGGTCCTCACAGGGTTTCCAGCAGGAAATCACATTAAACACCAACAAGATCGACCAGCTCATCGTTTTCGGGGAGCAGCTGATCCAGAAGAGCGAGCCCCTGGACGCCGTGCTGATCGAGGACGAGCTGGAGGAGCTGCACCGGTACTGCCAGGAGGTGTTCGGCAGGGTGGCCCGCTTCCACCGGCGGCTCACCTCCCACCCCCCGGTAAGGGGCCGAACCCACGGGGGCTTCCGGGCCACTCGGACATGGGGTTCGACCAGACTTGTGGTGGGGAAATTTTATTTCACTCTTGTTAATAGAGAGAGAGGCACGGGTACCTCGAGGCTCCCACCTCGCAGAGGATAGGATAGCGCTTCTGCCCAGCCTGCGCCTCCGACACCCTCCCATGTGCTCCTGGTTGTGGGTCTTCTGGCCCCGGGTCAGTGCTCCTAGGGTGTTTCTATAACTGCGCTGCTTTTGCGTACAGTGCTAACATGGGTTTGTACTGGCCTTTTCCTTGTGCTAATGTCTGGGAGCTCTTTTTAAAATATATATATTTTATTGATTTTTCACAGAGAGAAAGAGAGAGGGATAGAGAGTTAGAAACATCGATGAGAGAGAATCATCGATCAGCCGCCTCCTGCACACCCCCTACTGGGGATGTGCCCGAAACCAAGGTACATGCCCTTGACCGGAATCGAACCTGGGACCTTTCAGTCCACAGGCCGACGCTCTGTCCACTGATCCAAACCGGTTTCGGCGGGAGCTCTTAATGTTCGTGCCTTTCTGGTGCTTCGTTCTCACCGTTAAAGTGTTGAAATCACCAGCTTTTGAGAGCAACTGTGATGATTCCCTTGACAGAGGGGCCTTTGGGGAAATTCAGGTGCCGCCGGGCCATTACCCAGAGTTCCCTGCCTTTGTGTGCCCGAAGCTTTGTTGATGACCTTCCACCAACACAATTTGCTACCTTTTCTTTTTTTGTGTCGTCAACTGCCCAACTTCAAACATAATTTCTCCATCACAGGAAGCCTCAAAAATAACCTACGTTATTCTCTTTTTCTTTTCTTTTCAGGACAGTTTTTTATTGCCTAGTAGGTAGGGTATTTGGTGCATTATACAAATCGTTTCATTACTCTGATTTTTAAAGGTAGCAATTGTGATAGTCATTTTCCTTGGAGTCATGATAACACAGGGAGAAGACGGTTCTGTATTCTGAACAGTGAGATTGGAGATAAAAAGAAAGAACCCGATGCGTGTGGTCCTTGAACATGTGGATCTTATTCAGAACACGAATTGCCTTAAAAAATTTATTTTACTTTTTAATTTTCTGATTTTTGGAGGAACCTGCCTTATAATGAAACTTTGGCCTCCCTTTCTTTTTTAGCTGAAGTTGTTGAGTGTAGATTATCAAATTTAAGATTTTTCCCAGGAAAGAAAATGGGAGTTTTGGCAAATAGCACCAGACGTAGAGTCTAAATCGGAATGACCGGGGCCGGGTCCTGGGAGCTGATGGCCGTTTCCGGGAACTGCTGGGCGGGCCCACCCCCCACGCTCCTCAGAACCCGAGTCGCCTACGACTTGGTTAAATTCTTAAAACCGGATGCTCCCGTCTTAGGGCTTGGAAGATGAAAAGGAAGCCTCTGAGACTGAGACAGACATGGAAGACCCCAGGGAGATCCAGACGGACTCTTGGCGCAAGAGGAGGGAGCTGGAGGAGCCCCCGTCCCCTCAGGCCCTTTGCCACCTGGTGCCCCCGGGCCCGGGGCCCGAGCGGTCCGGCTGCGAGACCCCCGTCAGCGTGGACTCCATCCCCCTGGAGTGGGACCACACAGGTGACGTGGGGGGCTCCTCCTCGCACGAAGATGACGAGGAGGGCCCGTTCTACAGTGCTCTGTCAGGTAAGAGGCCTGGGTGTCAGACACCTTGCAATGGGCCACATGGCTATGTTTTTAACGCCTCACAACACGGCCAACTCTCCATGGTCAGGAGGTCAGGAGCCCAGCCACGGCTGACCCAGACTTCCTGTGGCTTCCTGCGTTCTGTCCTGCCCACTTCCGACTCGCCTGAGAGTTGGCTCACTCCTGTGGTAGAGGGGATCGGAGGGGGAAATAAAAGGGAATTCCCGTTGGACCACTAAGGCTATTCACGGGTGGCCCTGGCTCGTCAGTGAACTTCTCTGGCCAGTTTATATATATATATATATATATATATATATATATATATATATATATATATTTTTTTTTTTTTTTTTTCCTTCTGGCCAGTTTTTCAGCATGCCCACAGAGTGAGAGTTTTCATTCTTCCTGTGCACCGCCCTTCCCCCACCACTGTTGGGCGTTGGCCGGAAAAAAAAAAAATCCTCCTGGGTTTTTTGAAAGCTTTCTAGTAAAACAGGAAAAGGGTAGTGACCTTCCTCCTTCCCGCTCACACTGTTTCTGCTGTTCTGATTTGATCCTGGGGCATTCCCGCAGTGAGGAAAATGACATTGTTCTTTTTCAGATGTAGAAATCCCCGAAAATCCTGAGGCATATCTTAAAATGACCACAAACACTTTGAGAGCGTCTTCTGGTAGGCCCCTGCCCGTGCATGTGTCTCAACATGGCAGCACCCTCGGCGCACACCGCATCCTAAACCTCGCTCCGTCATGTCTGACCTCTGCCTTGGTGGACACCATGGCCTCGCGTCATGGTGTATTCACGCTGCCGCACTCACACGTACCCCCCGCGCTCCCCCCTCCCCCTGCCAGGCCCCAGCAGTCCCGCCGCCGCCCCGCTCCCCCTCAGGCCTGCGCCGAAGGGGATTCTCCCTGGTGCCTTCTTACGTTTTTACCTCCCTGCCGTCTAACTCCAGTCCCTTGGCATGGGCCAAGCTTTCTTCACGGTGGCTTGGTTTGAGACGATTTCCTTGCTTCCGGTGATTTCCTGGGAAGAGGGTGGGTGAGCGCAGGTGAGGGTAGAGGTGCTGTCGCAGAAGAAACCTTCCTTTCCTCAATTTGCGGCTCTAATCTTCATTCCCCGCCCAGCCCGCCCGCCTGCAGTACTGGGCACAGCCACCAGGGGCCCTCTGGTCCTGTCCATCCCCCCTCCCTCCAGAAAGCCCTCTAGTCCTCCTGGCCCCAGACCCAGCTCCCTGCCAGTGTCCCCACCACGAGAGACCCGCTCCAAAAACACCACTCATCTCGCAGCAAATCATCTGTTCGTTGTGCTCCATGGTGAACCCATCTAGCGAAGGCCCAGTGATGCTCAGCTGCATGACTCATTTCATTCCCTTCTGGGACATACTGACATTTTTGCAAACGTGCATGCTTTGCAAGGAGAGCCGCAGAACTCATGTTCCACCGTAACCTGACGCCATGTTGCCGTGACCTTTCTGTGTAACTAAACGCGCACCCGTTGGTTGGAGAGAATGGACTGTCACTTGCTATTTTTTGTTTCAGGCAAATCCCTTTCCGAGGACCACTCGTGGCACGTTCCTGACAGTACTTCCAGCCCCAAGCACCGCTACAAACAAATGGGAGGCAGCAGGAATGTGCAGCCCATCCCCGCAGACTCCGGCCCCCCTTACAAGCCAGCTTACGTAAGTCGTTTTGTTTTTGTTTTTATTGAATTCATTGGAGGACATCAGTTAATAAAATGATGTCTCAGGTGTACGGTTCTCGGATACATCATCTGTACGTTGTAGTGTGCGTTCCCCACCCCAAGTCAAGTCTCCTTCCATCACCACCTTTCCCCCCTTTATTCTCGTCTACCTCCCCCGCCTCCTTTCCCACAGGTTTTACTTTATCCCTTTACCTTCTTCACCCAGCCACCCAGCCCCGCCCCTTCTGACAGCTGTCAGTCTGGTCTCTGTTATCTGTGGGTCTGCTTCGATGTTGTTTGTTAGTGTACTTTGGCCATTAGAGTCTACATATAAGTGAAATCATATGGGACTTTGTCTATCTCTGTCTGGCTTATTTCACCCAAGTGCAGGAGTAGATAGTTAACATTTTTCAAGAGAGGGACTTTGGTGCCTGCTGTGTGTGCTCACTCCACAGGAACATTTTGAGTTGGTTTTCCCACGGGGACAGTATCTCTGCCAAGCTGTCCACACTTCGTTAGAACCCTGGCAAAACTGACCCGAGTTAAAAATAGGTTTCTGGCCAATTCAGGAGGGACTGGCAGGGACGTGCCATGAGTAGCCCTCAGAAATGGATTTACCTGTGTGTGTGTGTGTGTGTGTGTGTGTGTGTGTGGACATGATGTAACAGTGATTATTACTGTTGACTCTGTCATCCATGCAAACAATGGAGAGGCAAAGGGCAGACTTTCCTGTGTGGCACCTGAGCTCCCAGACCTTGGTTATGGTTCCCTTTTGACCACAGGGCACACCCTGTTCAAAAGTTATAGCTTCACATCCGTACGATTTGGCCTTGTACTGTGGTGGACATGGGCCTGATTCCTAGCTCTGCCAACAAATTGCTCTGGACCCGTAAGCCCTCCACCTGCGTCTGTGAGCCTTCACATACCTCATACAATTGTCAGGATTGGGTGGATGCAGTTACGAAGAAGGCGGCCCACAGGAGTGGTCACCATCATCATCATCATTATGACTGCTATACACTACTGTGTACATGCGTCATTGTTGTTATTTGTAACAGTGCTGTTCCTTCTTACATTTCCCTCTGGGAACGTGAGTCTTGGCACCCCTCCGGCTGCGCAGCTGTTGGGGGTCAGCCAGCCGAAGATTTAATGTTGGCCCCCGCTCATCCTCAGGGCAGAGAATTAGCGGTGAGTGAGCGGCACGTTGTGTTGTCTCTCAGAAAAACCAGAAGCAGGGTCAGCCTCACAGGACGAGTCCTCAGCGTGCCCTCGGGGTGCAGGAGTGGAGAGAGCTCGATAATTGGAGGAAATTTTTGGCTGCCCGTGGTCAGACCGGAGTCATTCGATAGCGGCTGCCCAGGCCCAATGCAGGAGCTCTGGCTCAGCAAGCAGCTGCCACTGTAGCCCGTCTCTCTGCAGAATCAGACCTGACAGCCTAGGGGAGAGACCCCAGCCCCTCACCTCGGCTTTACACCCGCAGTCCCAGGGACTACGCTCGTGTCCCTTGCCTCGCCAGTTTCAACAGCTCACCCTTTTTTTTTTTATGTCTGAAACCAGATGTGAAGGTTTTTTTATATTTCCATTCCACACAAACAGGCCTTATGGACACAATCCAAAGTCCATGGCTTTTCTATAAAAAGCTTCATTTATTTTTGGAAAGGCCTGAGATAATGGGCTCGTCAGCCCTGTGAGGACAAGGAGCAGCGAAGGGTGAATGCTTGGCAACGAACTGCCCGGGCGGCAGGCCCGGTTCCTGGGACAGAAACGCCGCCAGCTCCGCAGTGACGGGGGGAGAGCTGTGACGGGGGCAGAGCTTGAAGTTTGTAAACACTGCACAGGTGACCAGGTGCTGAGCTCCATGGCGGCTTGGACTCTCCGCACGGCTCCTTGGGGCGGAGTGTGAGGAAGCCTCACGTTAGTCCGGCCCCTTGTTCCCAGTGTGGACTCCCCGCGGCTTCGCCCTCAGCTGGGCCTCCTCCCCAGTGCTCCCCACAGCCCGAAGCGCTTGTATTCCCAGGAGGTTCCCCTGGAAGGAAAGGGCTCCCATATCCTCACCTGGTTCCTGTCAACATGAACCAAGGTACCCTCAGCCTTACATGGGTAGGTGATAACATAGATGATTTCCTTCTAGGCAAAGCTGCTGGCGTCTCCAGGAACCCACGGTGGCAAGGGAGACCCGAGCGTCCTGAATGGCAGCCCCCAGCAGGACGAGGGGCCGGCTCCCCTCTCCGGGCAGCAGCCAGGTGCCGTGAAAGCGGGTGGTGGCGGAGAGGGTTCGAGTCTGCACTGGGGCTGAGTCGGGGATTTCAGTCATGGCTCAACAGAATTTTTTTTTTTTAATATATTTTATTGATATTTTACAGAGAGGAAGGGAGGGAGAGAGAGAGAGAGCTAGAAACGTCGATGAGAGAGAAACATCAACCAGCTGCCTCTTGCACACCCCCTACCGGGGATGTGCCCGCAACCAATGTACATGCCCTTGACCGGAATCGAACCCGGGACCCTTCAGTCCGCAGACCGACGCTCTACCACTGAGCCAAACCGGTTTCGGCTCAACAGAATTATTAATTAGGAGCTCAACAGAATGTTAATTAGGAGCTGCCCAGCTATGTAATTCAGCAGAACTGCTACCCTCCCCCACAGCTGCCAAGTTATTTCAGAGTCAGCGGCCTTGCATTTATGAACACATTCCTAGACTATTCAAAATGGTTTTGTAAATATAGACAAATTGAGCCTCAGCGATGAAGTGTGTGTTTTAGTGACTTCCGTTGTATGTGAAGAGCAGACACAGGAAGGTTATTTTCAGAGAGTTCTGTCAGGTGTCTCCTCACGAGACCAGTTCAATGATTATAAAACTAATTACTCAACCAAGGCTAACGTCAAGCTGATAGCCCTGACCTGATCGTCACAGACCAAAGGAGAAAGGGCCTTAACAGCAGCACAAACTTGGGACCAGACCACATCCTGGCCACACGTGGGGTCTCCTACCCAGCGAGCTGCCCCCCCACACACACACACAGCCTCGGTGGGAGTGTGGCGCTGTGGCCTTGAGCGAGGGTCAGTGAACTTGCCTTCCACACTCCGGGGGAAGGAAGGGCTCCCCGGTGCTGAGCCTCAGCAGAGAGCATCCCCTACAGGTCTTACACTCTGACCCTGAATTAGCTGGAGGCAGAGAATTCCGTTTGCCTAGCTGCTGCTTTTTATTCCAGGTGCCTTTGACAGGTGGGAGCTGGTTCAAGCACAGGAACTCCGGAAGAAACTCTTAATGAAACAAGACTTGCAACAGCTGAACGCTGATGTCAGCGACACCATCACGGGGCTGAAAGACGCCGAAGCGGAGCTGGAAACGTTAAAGACGGCCACGCCTCCCTCCGACGTCCCGGAACTGGGGCTCAGGGTGAAGAGGCTAAAGGTGAGGCGGAGAGAAGCAGGATGCAGAGGGCGCCGGCCTGTGCTGGCCGAACAGACCAGGTCTGTCCGGGGTGCGTGCTGGCGTCCTCTCTTCCATTTCACGTCTGTAGCCGGCAGGGACATGGGTGCAGATCTCTGTCTTCATTCAGAAGAGCATCTACAGATGGGCCCAAAGCCCAGGGCCGGTGTTGCTCAGATAGCCCGTGCTGGGAAGTCCTACTTCAGAGGCACCTGCCAGCTCTTGCAGGGGTGCTGGTGGCCACTGAGGCAGCTTAGAAACACCCGTCCAGCCTGGGTGCGGTCCAGGCTGGCAGTGGAGCCCTGGGCGGGGAGAGGACCGGCTCACCTGCTGCTGAATTCGGCGGCCTGGTCTGGTTACTCTGCTCCACAGTTAGGCTTTGTCAGCCACACAGTCTTGCAGGGGTTGGAATGCCTGGCCAGGGACCAGGAGGGGCATGAGCCTGTGCTCCTAAGAGCACCCAGGGCAGGGGGCAGGCGGCCTTCGTGCTGGTACTGCTCTTTCATTGGGCATTGATATGTCAGGGGTGAGCATTCGTCCTAAGGAAGAGCACTTCTGTGTCACCAAGTGTACTTTATCTGTAAGACTTTTTATTTTTTATTTTTTTAATATATTTTATTGATTTTTTACAGAGAGGGATAGAGAATTAGAAACGTCGATGAGAGAGAGTCATCAATCAGCTGCCTCCTGCACACCCCTCACTGGGGATGTGCCCGCAACCAAAGCACAGGCCCTTAACCAAATCGAACCCAGGACCCTTCAGTCCGCAGGCCGACGCTCTATCCACTGAGCCAAACCGGTTTCGGCTGGAAGACTTTTTAAATCTGACCCAGCAGGGGTAAGCCAGCCGGAGCTCAGCTGGCCTCTGGTTGAGCTGGCCGGCCAGCAGACGGGCCTCTGCCCTCTGCCCCGCGGCCAAGTGCACTGACCTTGTAAGGCAGCTGCTTCACCCGACGCTTCCAGCCAGTCATAGGCGAGGCCGCCCTGTTTCTGTGGCCTCGGCTTGGGGGAGCGCTTGGAAGATCTGTTCCCGCGGAGATCCCAGGTGAGCCCCACACCGCTCGCTCTCTCGGAGGGCCTCACCCAGCCTCTCCTTCTGCGGCAGGAGATACTCCACGCCTTGGACACCTACAAGGCCCTCGTGGTCTCTCTCAACGCGAGGAGCAAGGAGTTCCAGCAGACGCAGAGCGGCGAGTCCACGGAGCTCCATGAGAGCGTGGGCCGGCTGCGGCTGCGCTGGGACACGGCGCGGGCTGCGGTGGAGAGCTGGAGAGAGGGCCTGCGGCGGTCGCTCATGCAGTGCCAGGTACGCCACCACAGCTGGAGCCCAAGCCCAGTCCCGGGCGGGCGCAGCCAGGCCCACGTGGGTGGGAGGGGCGGATATTTTTATCGCCAGGCTGTGGCACAGCCAAATGTGTCTGTGTTAGGAAACGGGTGCTTTACCATTGGTTTCCCAAGAGGCCACCTGCTGCTCACTGCTGACGCTCGCCCTGGGGCTCCTGCTCTGCTGCCCCAGGGTCAGAAACAACACTCCCACATTGCCCATCTCTCCTCCTGCCAGAAGGCTCCTGGAACAAGGAGCAGTTTAACCTGCTCCACAGCCTTAGGAGCTGTGTAACTTTGGGCAAATCATTGAACCTTCTGGACCTCAGTTTTCTTATCTGAAAAACTCGAGGCCCAGTGCACAAAATTCATGCACAGGTGGGGTCTCTAGGCCTGGCCGGCAGTCAAGTCCAATCAGGCCTTTCTGGCCGCTGGCTGGGGCCTTCCTTCCCCAGCTGCTGGCTGCTGGCCAGGGCCTCCCTTCGTTCCACACCACCCCCTGGTGGTCAGCGCATGTCATAGCGAGCAATCTATATAGAACTCCTGAGGGGACACTTTGCATATATTAGCCTTTTATAGAGAGAGATGGGAATAATTTTAGTGCCTCCCTCACAGGAGTCTTTCTAGGATGGTATGCTTGTAGTCTTAGTCCAGCACCCAACACATTAAATGCTCAGACCATGTTATCTCTAACCCCTTCATAGGGAGCATGTGCCACCAATAAGCCCACATGCAGCCCTGTCCTTGGGTTATTACCCATCAGGGGTAACCATTCATCCTAAGGAATAGCACTTCTGTGTAACTAAGGGTACCTGAGCCCCTGAACCCAGCACATCCGTGGGGTGTTCCTGTCACAGCAGGCGGGGCATTCTGAAGCCCCGCCGCTGCGTCAGCCCTTTTCACTGGCCGATTCCCTCCTGCCTCCTGGGGCTGTGGCCAGTGTTCTCTCCTCCCCGCTCTCCTTGTCTTGGGCCTTTTATCCGCTGGATAGGACAGGAAGAGCAGATGACCCTGGTGGACTAGACTTGGTTTTATGAATGGCCAATGCCGGCATGTGTGTTGTTTTTTCAGGACTTCCACCAGTTGAGTCAGAATCTGCTGCTGTGGTTGGAGAGTGCCGAGAGCCAGAGGCAGCAGGCTCGTGTCCCTGACCCGAAGGCAGGCCCCCAGGCTCTCCTGGGGTGCCGGGAGGAACTCCTGGTAAGTCTTCCCCCGGGCGGCTCCGCACCTCCTGGCCCGGCAGGAGTCCCCCCTGGGTGGCCGCACCTAGAGTTTCTGGGAACAGCAGTGCCGGTGGGTGTCCGTGCGTCCCTGTGATCTGAAGCAGGATGACCTGCGGGGGTGAGGAGCGGGGCCCAGAGCAGGAAGTCTTCAAGGCTAAGTTGTTGGGGACAAAGGTGCTTAGCAATGTCCTGAGACACAGCCATTTGAAGTATTTTCCTCCCTTGTGAAATCGGCTCATTTGGGGGGAAGTCGGATGCACATGGAGTTGCCTTTATCCGCTATAGCAAAGTGGGGGTCACTTATATTTCCATCTATTTATTTTACGAACGTGTTAACATGAGACTTCATTTGCACTCAAGTTAACATTTTCACCCACATACTTATATTGTCGTTTAATTTTAAATATTTAACATTTAGTCACAATGCTGGTCATTGTTTAAAACCTCTGTAGAGCCATGCTCTGCGGGAGAGCTGTGTCCCACAGGACTTCCTGTGGTGACGGAATGTTCTGTCTGCTCTCTGCCCAGTGTGACAGCTACCGAGCCCCTGAAATGTGGCTGGTGGGACTAGAAATGAACTTTTCATTTTAATTGATTTAAATTTAAACAGTTATTTCATGTTGTCTAGTGGCTGCCATATTGGACAGCGAGAGAGCCACATAGCCACCCTCAACAGTACAAGCGAATTTGCCGGCTGCCTCTGTATTTCTAAATAGTACGCTTACGTTGCCTTTTCTCAGTTCATTGTATTTTCCCTTGCCCTCCTACCGTCAGTGGATAAGGGCCCCCTGTCTTTCCTCACTTCTTCTCCTCTGACTCCTGCAGCAACGCGGTTGCCTCCAGAAGGACTAAAAAGGGCGGGATGTAGCCAGCTTGCTCTCCAAGGGACCCTGGGCTTGCGGACACCGGCGGGAGGAGCGGGAGCTTCTGGAGGGGAGCACCAGCCAGTGCTCATCCCTGATGCGTGAGCGCCTGCTCCCGCCGCACCAGCTCCCCTTTGCATAAACCCTGTTTCTCACTTGTCTGTCCTTAGCGACTGGAAAAGGAGCTAAAGGACCGCCAACCCCAAGTGAACTCCCTACAAGAGATTTCAGACGGCCTTCTCGTCAAGGGGCACGGCGAAGACTACATCGAGGCCGAAGAGAAGGTGCACGTCATTGGGAAGCAGCTCAGCTGGTTACTGGAGCAAGTGTCCCAGGACTTAATGTCCTTGCAGGGAAGCCAGGTGAGTCCTGGTGGCTTTCAAACATAAAGATGTCATGACAAATGCAAGCAGGAAGGCCGCAAGCTCCCCGTGGGTGTGCCGCCTCGAGTCAGACCCCTCGCTAGCCGTGTGGCCGGAAAACATTCCATAAGCTCCTGAAGCTGTTTTATCGTTTGTAGCGTAAGAGGGATGTGCGGTAAGAGGAGTGCCTTCCTCTCAGCAGGGCTGGGCTAATCCACACCATTCCAGAGCTGCCACCATTTCTGCCTTGCCTTCAGGCTGAAGACATGAGCCTTCACTTTTCTCACGTGCGACACTCCACCCGCTCACTCTCCTCTGACCATTTGTCTGCTCCCTGGCCTTTAAAATGTGTCCCAGCTCCGAACAAACGAACACCCAAACCGGGGCCCCTCCATTCGGAGTTCACACTTCCTCCCGTGCAGCAGCACCACGTGCTCCCGGCAGCACTTGCGCCAGCTCACTGCCAGCTCCTCTGTCCCTCTTGCTCCTGCTGATCTCAGCCTCCGCCCACATGTGCTGCGGGTTTTAATGCAAGAAGTTGGCCTTGTTTACATACATTCCCTTTTGTCTGAAAAAGCCCCTCTTCCGGGAAGATTTGAGGGAGGAGGGGGCGTGATGAAGACTCTGTGTGAAGCACGTTTTTGTGCTGTGGAGACTGTTCAATTCCCTGAATTGAATGGGCTCGTGGGGTGTGGATTGCAGATCCCAGACCCGTCTCTGCCCGGCCTGGACGAGGTGGATGCTGGAGACGAGCCTCCAGCCGTGTATGTGCCGGCTCCCCCCGCAAAGGTGAGAGCCCTCCGCTGTGAGAACACACTGTTCGCTCCCAAAGCCGCCGAGAGGACAGGAGCGGGGGACTCCGCGGCCCCCCTGGAGCACGCATGGCGCCACAGCTGCTGCGGCCTGCTGCTCGGAGGGCAAAGGCCGCTGGCTCCTCTCTGGGGCGGTGGCAGGTTGCGAAAGGGGGGAGCCCTCTAACTGGAGGCTTCCCGGTCTCCAGTAACCACCGATCGACAACCCCAGTTACTACTTCCCCCACAGAGCTTCGTATCAAACGAATTCTCTAGTCGCCAAAGCTTGTCAGGAAGCCCACCTAAGGAAGGGTGTTCCCTCACCGGCAGAACTAAAAGTTTTCAGGTCACTAACTGCACTGTTTTCATCCAGGAGACCAGAGCAGAGAGAACCACCAAAGGCAAGAAGAGGACAGACAGCAGGTAACGGCCCTGAGTGCCCCTGTCCACCCACCAGGCTCCCCACGGCCACAGTCCGGGTCCTGGTAAAAGCCGCCGTTCTTTCACCGGGAAAGAGCGCGGCTTCCCTTCCAAACCGGAAGCCCAGCCGATGGTCCCATTTTAACCTCAGGTCCGGGGTGTCTCACGTACACGGGCAGGGGGTCAGGAACAGGGAGCGGGTTTGGCCTCCTGCTGAGCCCTCCGCCTTCTCTGTTGCAGGGTGCCGGGCCGCGCTGACCCAGGCCGCTCGCGGCCGCAGCGCTCCTTCCTGGCCCGGGTGCTCCGCGTGGCGCTGCCCCTGCAGCTGCTGCTGCTGCTGCTGCTGCTCCTGGCCTGCCTGCTGCCCTCCTCCGAGGAGGACTACAGCTGCACGCAGGCCAACAACTTCGCCCGGTCCTTCTACCCCATGCTGAGGTACACCAACGGGCCGCCCCCCACATAGAGGCTCAGCCTCAGCCTGCAGCGGCGCCACCACCAGCCTGCGTCCTCGGAGCCCGGTTCGGGGCCCTGGACCAACCTGTGAGTGCCCGGGCGGCAGCACCGCCAGGGACCTGCTGCGGACGCCTCCCCGCGGGCTCGGCCAGAGAGGACCGGTTTGGGGATCTCTGGGAACCGAAGTCTCCTGAGGAGCCAAGCACTTTGTGAATTCTGACTTATTTGTAAACATTGATTAAAATGTAGCTGATATGGTCAGGTGAACAGTCGTGTTCATCACGTAGTGTATGTCCTAGAAACAAGCAAGCAGGTTCCGCCTTAGAAACTCACATGCACCCTAGGCTGACTGAACAAAACAATCCCCATTTTAAATGTTTAGAATTCATTTTACTCCAATCAGCTAAAAATTCTGAGCTACAGGTTATAAACCAAAATGTTCTGTTCAGTGCTTAGGTCTGCCTCTTTTATATTGCTTTAAATTTTTTAAAGAAATTATATTGCATGGATGTGTTGTGCATATTTTTTAACAATGCTGCATCTGTATGAATGTAAACTTTGATTTTTTTAAGAAAACCAGATTTTAGCTTTGGACTAATGTACAGTAAATGCCAAAATACATACTTGATAGGGGCATTTTTATAAGTTAATTTTATAAGACTTTTCACATTCAAAGCGCTGCTTCAGGTTTTAACTGTTTGGCTACAGGGGGGTTGGTACAGATTCCTGAAGCTGTTTGTCGTATGTACAATGTTTCTCATTAAAACAAAAAATAGTCATACGCTCGTTGTGCTGGATTATATTACAAAGCAGCTAAATAGTATGGGTAATCTCCCCAGAGAACAAAAATTATTTTTACACTATTTAGAGGGATTTGTTGATTTTAGTTCTGAGATAAGCTTTATATTCTTATTTAATTTTATACAGAATAATATGAGATCTAGAGACCTACCCCTTTATATGAGGCAGTTACTCAGAGTGTGACCCTGTAGAGCTGTAGGAAGGATCTCACCCAGATTTTCTATTCCCAGCTCTCTCCAAAGCAAATAGTGTTTAGCAAACATTATAGGCAAAGCCACCTGCTACCGCTGTCTGTTTCACCTAAATAAAAAGAGAGTGAGTAAAAGTTTCTAATCAAGTTCCTCGCTGGCCACTCGTAACCTGCACCTTGGGAGACACCGCTGACTCAGCAGCAACCTCAGTCCACTCTCTCCTTCCAAAACACAACCCTCCCCGGAAGCCAAGGAGGCTCCGGCTTCCGCGGAGGCCACTTCCGTGGACCAGACACCCCCAGGACGCGGCAGGTCACGAGCAGCTTACAGAAAGGCATCGTTCAAGGGATATGGAGGGAAAGGAACTTCAGGGTCTTCTAATTCTTTAAAATAACTCACTTCTCTGACCAAAGGAGGTGACCACTCTGGAGACCTTTGCTGCCCTTAAGGAGGGACTCTGGTGAGTCCAAGTGGAAAAGAAAGTGTTGTTTGCATTTTAAAGCCTAATTATGCACACCACGTCTCAGGATAAACCCTCACCCCGGGAAGCCTTTCTACGAGTAAAACTCAGTGTAGCCCCAAAGGTTTGTTAAACCTCATCTGCTTTACACTGTCCTAAGGTTTAGCGGTCCCACCACAAAGGAACGTTTCATTAAGATAACTTCAGCATTAATGAATTCTTTTTTTCCCAACCCTAAAGTGGGGTTTAATACTAAGTGACTCAGATGAGATAATTACAGGAAAATCTACCCAAATTTATATATTTGTATCTGTGGGCTGCATTTTACTTGAGCACACAGCACCTATGGTTATAAATCACATGTGTGAGATTGCCAACGATTAAATTGCTACGATCTAAAAAGCGTCCAACAGCGTAAGTCAGAGATTCTTAACTCCTGAAATTGTACACAAGCATCTGTGTTTATGTACCTTTTCTAGAAAGAGTATCCGTGTTTTCATCAAATTCTCTAAAGGCTCTGCAAACCTAAAATAGAATTCAGAATAGAATGGGAACACTGCTTAGCCTAATCCCTGAAAATCCTTATGCTCAACTCCCAACAAATACAGTTTTAAAACCAAAGTTATGAAAAACATTTTATTTAGCTTATGTGACATTAAACCTTCTGCAACAGTGCCAGAGCCAGTAAAGGGACACAGCAAAGAAAAAGCAGTACCTGGAGGAGCGGAAAGCAGATCTCAAAATCTTCTTTCACACAACAGCAAACATTTGTAAAAAGGCCCAAATTTAAAAGCCCGCTAATGGTACAAAGCATTCATCTGAAAAAAAATGACAAATGATAGCCAGCCAACAGCCTCCGGTACCCAGGGCCGTGATGAGGTGACGGGACTGAGCCGCAGCAGGCGGACGCCACGCAGAGGAACCTGCAGGCGCGGAGGCTGTGCGGGCAACGGCGCCGTTCTGTCCGGCATCGCAAGCCTTGGCCCGTCGAGGAACCCACATCACACAGCAGTGCCTGGCCCGCAACTGAATGGGAGCCTCCACTCCAAAGCAAAGGGTTCTAAGATCACAAATCACGAAGAGTGCGTATCTTTAGAGCTGCCCATAGAGCCCAAATTCCAGAAACGTGGAGAGCTACAAAGCAGCAGCATGTGTTTCACACTACAGGAACCCAAACTCTGCAGGGAAGGGTCAGTGCCTAGAACATGTGAGGATTTTACATGCGTAAACTGGTAAACTTCCAAGAAACTGCACCTGGGAAAGCAACAGATCAAAGGAGGTGAGGGCAGTACTACCTACTACCCTGTTTCCCCGAAAATAAGACAGTGTCTTATATTAATTTTTGCTCCCAAAGATGCGCTAGGTCTTATTTTCAGGGGATGTATTATGTTTCCATGAAGTAGGTCTTATTTTCGGAGGATGTCTTATTTTCGGGAAAACACGGTAGCTGATGAGCCCCAGATGGGAGAACCGGAATAACAAAATGCATCTTATTTTTTCCACCTGTCATTCTGGCTCTAGCCAGTTTGACTCAGTGGATAGAGCGTTGGCCTGCGGACTGAAGGGTCTCGGGTTCGATTCCCAGTGAGGGCACATGCCTGGGTTGTGGGCTCGATCCCCAGTAGGGGGCGTGCAGGAAACAGCCGGTCAATGATTCTCATCATTGATGTTTCTATCTCTCCCTCTCCCTTTCTCTCTGAAATCAATAGGAAAAAATTTAAAAAAAAAAAAAAAAAAAAAAAGGGTGCTATTCTGTAAAAGTTCATGTGAATCCCATCTAAGCTGAGAAGGTAGGATCTAAAGGCAATTGTAACTTAGCTGTCTCTCCCTTACACACTGAGACTCTTCAGAATCAAGTCCTGCAGCAGGGACCAGGCTAACCAGAAGACGAAATCTGACCTAAGCTTTGCCAGATGTAGGTTTATTGACCTTGAGCAGGTCAGTTTACCCCTCTGGGCTTTAATTTACACATGTATAAAAGATGGGGCGGAACTCGGTATCTATAAGGGTGTTCCAGAAATTGGGACTGCCTCGCCACAAACAGGCCCCACCCAAACTAGAGAGGCCATGACTGACAGGTTGTTTTTAATGGGTGGATTCTGCAGTCTAAATATATTCTTCCTTAGTTTTCCTTTTAACTAGTTAAATGGCACCACCTGCATTCAGTTCTGTCACTTATTCCCTGAGTGACTTTGAGCAGTTGGCTTATTCTCTCTGGCTTCCACAGCCAAAAAGAGAGGACAATGTTAATTGCTATGAGGATTAACTGGATGGATGAGGCACTGAGAACTATGTCTGGCACCCAGCAAGTGTTGCTCAAATATTTTAAGGTATTAAATTATGCATTTTTATAATTTCCTTCACATAACTTTTACTATGTTTTTAAAAGATTTTTAGTGTTTAGAGAAATGTGTCAAATCTTATTTTTAAAAATGTTTTGTTTCAAAACAGACCCAGAAATGTAAGCTTTACCTTGAAAAGGTGTCAATATATGCAAGTCCCTTAACAAATTTAAATACAACCAAACTTGACTATCCCATGCTAGAAAATGGCTTATATCTATGAATATATAATACTAGAGGCCCAGTGCACAAATTTCATACATTGTGGGGGTGAGGGGTCCCTCAGCCCAGCCTGCACCCTCTCCAATCTGGGATATCCCTCTCCCAATCTAGGACTGCTGGCACCCAACTGCTCACCTGCCTGATTGTCCCTAACCGCTTCTGCCTGCCAGCCTGATCACCCCCTAATGACTCCCCTGCTGGCTCGATTGCCCCTAACTGCCCTCCCCTGCAGGCCTGGTTGCCCCCTATTGCCTTCCCCTGTTGGCCTGGTCACCCCTAACTGCTCTCCCTTGCCAGTCTGGTTGCCCCTAACTGCCTTCCCCTGCAGGCCTGATCACCCACAAGTGCCCTTCCCTGCCAGCTATCTTGTGGCGGCCATCTTTAACCACATGGGGGTGGCCATCTTATGTTGGAGTGATGGTCAATTTGCATATTACCTCTTTATTATATAGGTTAGCTCTGCCAAGACTTGGAAACTGTCTTTTATTGACATCTAAAATAATTGTCCTGCCAAAACCGGTTTGGCTCAGTGGATAGAGCGTCGATCTGTGGACCGAGGGGTCCCAGGTTCGATTCCAGTCAAGGGCATGTGCATTGGTTGCAGGCACAGCCCCGGTTGGGGTTGTGCAGGAGGCAGCTGGTCGATGTATCTCTCTCATCGATGTTTCTGGCTCTCTGTCCCTCTCCCTTTCTCTCTGTGTAAAATCAATAAAATATATTTTTTTTAAATAATAAATAAAAAAATAAAATAATTGTCCTTCCAGCTGAGCTAGCAGGGAAGTAATTCAAATAAAGGTGATCTCACTGCAGAGCTTTTGATTTTGAATTTTGTTTTTATACAGTTAGCCTCCAGATCTGTTCTTATTAGGCTGACAAATGATAATCCTCTGTTCCACTTCAATGTTTCAGGAAAAAACTCTTTAAAATTATTTTAGGGTTGAGTCCTTTGTAGGGAGTCTTGATGGACAACAAGCATTTGACAGGCCAGACTGAGGTGGTATGGTGAATTGGAAGGGAGTGCAGTTAGAAAAACATGTGAAAACTCACAGCGCAGCCCCTGGGTGCCCACAAAGTCCCCCTTGGATTTTAAGTTGTCCATGGACCATTTTGGGGGATGGATGCCCTGCAAAAAGACATCTAAAAAGAAAGTGCTATTAAAATGAAATCTTTAAAATGGACATTGAGGAGTTTACCCAAAACATGCAAAAATGGCATCCTGATCTTGCACACTGGTTCTTCTTAGAAATGACTGAGAGGATATTTTTGGAGCAGATGGGCATAGACTTCATCTGAAATTGGGAAAATGCCCTTGAATATTAAAACAAACAAAAAACTTTAAACTATAGACCATGTTATCTCAACAGCCTACTTGGCCCAGGACCACGCAGGCCTCTTAGGTTGGACTACATAATCTGTGTCCCCAGCACACGCAAGAGAGGCCTGAGCCAAGAAGTTACCAAGATGGCACATCCCCCTGAGGCGCTGAGTCCAAATGCAGCGGAAGGGCAGTCTCAGGAAGCATGCAGGAGTACCTGTGAACAGGGAGCCGAGGGCACCGGGGAGCTTTCCTAAGAGGATGCACTAGTCTGGATCAGCACAGGCATGGCACAGAAAGGTGCTTCATCAGACACGAGTCCAGCCCGGGACCTACCTTGGGCATCAATAATCAACCTAAAGACCTTCATTCCATTACCTCGTTCTGTTTTTTGTTGTTTTGTTTTTAACCTGTTATCTCTTTTATAAATACAATTAAGAGAATCTCATGGGCAAAGAATTGTTCAAGGCTAGGCTATCTTCTTTGCCTCCCATCCCCCTCTATTTGTCATGGGGCTTCTAAGCTACTCAGAAGTAAAATTGACCTGGACAACACTGGCTCCCTGGTCCCTAAACAATCGAGCTTATTTTCTGTATTGAATCTCACTGAGGCTGTAACATTGAGCCATTAAGAATAATTTCAGACCACCTCAGAATACAGACAATGGTGTGTTCTCTAGATGTATGCCCCAGTGTTTCTGAAACAGTTCTGCTCAACTTTTAGTAAAGTTGCACCAATATCAAAATTAAGATGTATTCAAGGTCTTACCAGCAGAAACCAACCTTTATATCACTGAATTATTCTAATGACTTAGTAAATACAGAGCATGCTAGCCACAGTAAACCTATTTTCAAAAAGAAAATGTGTTTAATCTCATATCACAAGGTAATTTTTTGAAACCACAAAAATCACACATGATTATTTAATTGCTCACTTTCAAAACATAGATGTAACTCATTTTATGTATTCACTATGTTCCTGAAAATTGGTATGAAAATTTCCATTATTAAAAAGTATGTTAAAATGGTAATTTGAGGTGCCTTATCATCATGTCCTATTTATGTTCTGCTTGGAATAAAAACTAATATTTTACTAAGTTTCCATTTCACCCAGTCTACCATATAAATATTCTGATATTTCTATTTCACCCAGTCCACCGTATAAATATTCCAATAAGAAAATATTTTAAAAGAGCCCTAGGGTGTAAAGAATTCCTTCTTGCTATAATTAAATAATTATTCTCTCCTTTAAGTTGAGTTCACAAACCAGGTCTTGTTCAAGTCGGCACAGTTTGACCCTGAACCTGACACACTGGCTGTTCACCCTTCCCTGGGACAGGGTGCCTGGCACACACACAGCCCTGCCTCGGGGTGGCTGTGGCTGCCACCAATAACCACAGGCTAGGCCCTATTCCTGCAAACAGCACCTTCCCCAGCACATACACCGGGCCCTTTGGGACAAGAGAGTTTTATGGAAGGACAACTCCAGGGGCAGAGAGATTTAAATCTCCACAGTCCTCCATAAACGTGATCACATGCACACGCACGCACACGCACACACAGCAGGCTCTCTGAATGCACATCAGAAGAGAATGAGGAGGGCAGCAAGGTCTGGAGAAGAACCTGGCTCCCATCCTAGCTGGAGCACTGGCTCCCTAGTCACAGTCCCTCTGTCCTTCAGCAGAACACTGTCCAGCTGACATCAGTCCTCCCAGGCCTGTGAGGCAGGTGGTTTCGGCCCTACAATCAAGTGGTCCAGAGAGAGCTTACAAAGGTCTATCCTGAAAGGCAGCTAGGGTCGCACAATAAAGGTTAGTCTACTTCCTACAAGTGCCACGATCTCTCAACCCTTCCAGGCCAGATTCCCACCATGCATTGCAAAACCGCCAAGCTGTTCTTCCCAAAGGGGTGGGGAAAAGATGGAAAGTAAAACAGGGCCAATATGATATCCTATGAGGCCCAGCAAGACAAAGTGCATCCCAACGCGCCCCGAAAAACAAGAAAAACTGGCTTTCTCACAGACTCCTGGGAAGTAGGGAGGTCGGGAAAAGATGGTACAGACCAAACCCACCGTGACTGAGGAGGGAGCACACAGAAAGATGAAGCCCACTGCGATGGGGCTCACGATCGCACGGGAGCTCACGCTTCAGCCGCTTCCTCTGCGGCCTGTTCACCTCAGGGCTGGTCTTCACTGAGACGGGTTCTGAGAGCCCTCTTTGCTCTTACTCTTCTCTGCTGGGCTGCACTCAGACCCCGTGACCAGGGGCTTGCATCCATGAAGCGTGTGGGCATTCAGCATCTCCAGCAGCAGGTCATACACGGGGACCACGTTTTTGCATTTCATGCTGAGCAGGTGTTCCATGCCCTTGTTGCTATGGGGACAAGAAGATATTAAGATTCTGTTCTGTGATGCAGCCCCGGGAACTAATGTAAGTCTCACATACATTCAGACACTCTGAGCCCTTTGTTCTGTGGCTCTTGCATCTGGCTCCTTCAAAAATCTACACTCAAGGGCCAGGACAATGTCCTGTGTCCTCTGTGTCCTATCACCCACCCACAATGGCCTAGCAGTGCCTGGTACAGCATGCAATCGATGCTTGTTGTTCATGGTAGTTACACTCTATAGTCACTAGACACTGAGTTGTCGGGATGCTGAGGGAAATGCAGAATTAGGGTCCTGAGAGCCTAAGGAACACTATACGGCACTTTGGTACTATGCGTGGAAGTCATTTGTGGACAATGAAATCTCCAATTACAAAAATGCAAATACAGGGCACTAAATAGGCCACGTGAGGAACACTCGCTGCGTTGTGAAGAAGGCAGACCTTGGTTGACCTCATCTGGGGATGTAAGCACAGGCAACTCAAATGTTTTGCCACTCTGTGACTGTCCCCAAATGATCACGCAAGTGCTGTGAGTAATCAGTTTGGGAGGTTACAAATAAAGTTTAGCAAGTGGGCAAATTCGCAAATATAGAAACGGGGATTACGATAGACTATCTGTTCTGAAATGGTTGTGCACAGAATGATCATTCAACAGAGGCAGAGGCTGATCTCATTTCCTAACCCTTGTTAACATCCTTGAGGGGCATGTGTTCCTCCCCATGGCCCCTAGACTTTCCTCCTCATCTCCCCTCTTCCAGCCCCAAGGCAAGCCACTCTCATCCTGGGTGACACGAAGCCACCATGGGACATCACACACCATTACCGCGGCCTTGCCTTGCAAAGAACTGTGGACTCACCAGTTCTCTTAGACCTCATCCTTATGTCCTGGTGCCATCGCAAGGAAAGAACAGCTCTCAGGGAGGGCTTTGTGCACTTTCCCAAGTCACAGATCTCAAGAGTTGCTCTAGGAAAGCTGGGTTTAAATGACCTGGTGACTCCAGCCCTAGGTGGTGCAGGGATGGGTGGCAGGTCACTTTAAGGAAGAACCTGCCCCTTTTAGAACTCCAAAAACAAGCTAAAATCCCCAGTAACTAAGAATAAGATGAGCCACCACAGGATACCATAAAGATCCTGTAAGGAGCCACGTGACAGCCATTCGGTGCCCACTATGTGCTGATCATTGGGTACAGGTGTGTGCCCTGATGAAGAACCCCCATTCCCTTTCAGGGCTTCATCTTCCTTTAAAGGCTACAATTCTTCCTTATCCACCTCAAACTTGAAAACCCTTTTCCCAAAACTCTTCACCCTCTGAACATGTGCCCCTTCCCACCATGTACCCAGGGGGAAGGGCCCCTCGCGGGTTGTACCTGGCGTGCCTGACGTGAGAGAGGAGCATCAGGAGGTTAGCCAGGCGGACGGACTGCTGCTGGGAAGGGATGCCGCTCTTGGCGATCACCCAGACCAGAGCATCGGTCACAGCATTCAGCAAGTGAGTCAGCTTCCGGCTGCTCTCGGCCTCCTGAGTTGCTGCAGCTAAAGGGTACATACCTAGACAAAGAATCAAGGCCGTGACTCACTGCTCTGCGAAAAGGAAAGAGAAGTTGTGTGCTCAGGCATTAGGCATGCCAACATTCTCCTGAAAGGAGGGCAGTGATCAAATGGGTTCTGACATCTGCATGGGCAGTGGTGTCCCAAGAGCCAGCTCCATGGCTGAATGGGAAGGGTAAGCCTGGCTGAATTTGGCCCAGCATTGTGGCCTTGCCTTAAAAATGTATCAAACCATTATATGGTGTATGTCATTTGCATGGACAAATCCTATATAATAAAAGTGTAGTATAGCCCTAGCTGGTTTGGCTCAGTGGATAGAGCATCAGCCTGTGGACTGGGGGGTCCCAAGTTTGATTCCAGTCAAGGATACATGCTCGGGTTGTGGGCTTGATCCCCAATGTGGGGTGTGCAGGAGGCAGCCGATCCATGATTCTCTCTCAACATTGATGTTTCTCTCTCTTTCTCCTTCTCCTTTCCTCTATGAAATCAATTATATATATATATATATATATATATATATATATATATATATATATATATTTAAAGGCATAGTATTCAAATTGCCCCCTCACCCAGGAGTTTGTCTGGGAGTTTGACCAGGGGAAGGGAGGGAGTATCCAGCCAGCAGCTGCTAGGGACCCTACCAGTGCACAAATTTCGTGCACTGGGTCTCTAGTACACATATAAAGATGGTCACAAAGTGAGAGTAAGTATACTCTTAGTCCCTGGAGAGCCCCTTCATTAAGGGGAGTTTAATAAACAAACTGCTGACCTCTGCCACCCAACCCCTCATGTGTGCCATGTGCAGACAGTCACAGTAGGCTCGCCACCACCTCTGTGCAGGCCATCAGCATCCAACCTCTAGTGGCACCTTGCTTAGGACCGGAAGACCATCAGCCTGGAGTCAATAGACTTCCATTATGTCTGCTGTCTGTAGCTCTGACCCCAGACCAGTTTCCCAGCTCCTCCAACCTCACCTCCTCATTGAGCAAAGCTTGCAGACACATGTCTGCTGAGGTCTCCACAACCTTCCCACCAGATGCTCTATGTTTAATTCTCCTCTGGTGCTAGGATCTGAGATACTGTGGCCTCCCAAAGGTTGCAAAATAGCAACTCAAGTAGATCGCCTTCCCTCCACTCTACCCAGCCCCAACCTCTGACTCCCTAATTCCTGGAAGCAGGAAAATAACTAGCTTTTCTTCCAGATTTTCAATTCCAAACATATGAAACCAACAGGGGAAATACCAACCTTCAACTGTAATGAGAATGAAGTATGGCTGGTACTCTATCACCCACCAAATCTGTTTTGGCAATTTTTGTTCTGTTTTTATTGGCATTTTCAGTCTAATTAAGGCAACTCAGTTCAATTAAGGCAAGGGGCATACTGAACCACAATTATGCAAGTGTAGTGCTTCACCACATCCCTGCAGCACATCTCTCATAATGTCTCCTGATGCAGATTTAAAATATCCATCTTTTAAACTTCCTGGAACTGCTTCTCTAACCACCTGCTCACCCACCTCCTCCACAGGGAATGAGTCCTCCCACTGTCCCCCACAGCACATAACCTGCCCTTCCACCGCAGAGGAAACAAGCCCAACCTCAATCCAATGTGCCCCTTTGAATGGCCAAAATCAGATCTGCCCTCAGGGTTGAGGCCAACTGGGACAGTTCTGCTCTTTTCATCCTCAGCTCCCACCACACCTCACCTTGAAACTTAATTTCATTTCTTTGAACAGGTGATGCCCTGAACATGCTGCGCTTTCTGCTTAGGAGCTCTCTTATCACCATCCTCCTCCCTTCTTTTGTTATCTATAGTCATTCCTCCTTCAGATCCCAGCTTGCTTGAACTTCCTTTTAGAAGTTTCCCCTGACCTGAAAGCTGGATGTCTTCACATATGCCCCACCCTCAAAGAAGTTAGACATAAGCACTTCAAGAGCACAAACCCTGAGAAACAATTATAATAATCTGAGCAATAAAGATTTATTGGGGGAAAAAAAGAGCACAAACCCATCACCTAGTGCAATGACTGGTGTGAAAGAAATGCTCATAAATGCAAGAATTAGAATGAATCCATTAGGTTCAAATTTTTGCAATTTTTAGCCAATCACACCATAATAATTGACATGATAAATATGCATGCTAATGCACATTTTAGGTATACCATAGAAAATTAGTAATCAAATGAAAATATGGAGACAATACTTTTAAGCTTACTTTCCTTAAAACTGACGCCAGCTTCAATGTCTGCTTGAAGCATTCTGAGTTCCTAAAATGTAAGGAGAAAGTGGACTCTGTCCTTGCTTATGCTTTTAATTTGTTATAAATAATCCAGAAGAAAAAAGCCTCTACCTCCAGATGTCTAAAATCTAGCGTAGAAAAGTCCCACCTCTCCTAACAGTGGAAACTTTCCAATAGAAACAGAATCCCACTTTCTAAGAGCTGAACAGATTAAATTCATCTTGACAACTGTTATGACTACTATCAAACAAGGAAATAACTTTCCTAAAGGAAGATTTCTTAAACTTGGATTTACCATAAACAAATGCTAGTCATTTACTGCCACGAGTGGTAATTACATCACATGCCTGTCTCACCCGCTGTAGTTCCCTCAAATGTGACAGTCTGTCAGATGCTGCAGGGACGCCGTGGCCTTACTCTCCCATTTGCACAGATGATGCTTTTAGCTTTCACAACAACACAATATGATGTTTCACAGGCTAGAAGGATCGTAAGGAGCCTTGCCAAGCAGAAGGCTTTCAAATACTGCAAAGTGTTGTAACAACAAGGAAACTGCTTTCTGAAGAGCACTTTGCTGAGCAGAAATGAGTTCTAAACAACTCCTGACGGTAAGAGAAGCCCCAGTTGGCTGTTCCTCCTGTACCAGCATGGGACCATACTTCTCAAGCAAATCTTCCCTTTAACAAAGACAGAAGTGGCAGCACAGTCAGGTGATATCTATAAGTGGTTGACAGAGATCAGAAAAAGTGTTGTTGTTGTTTTCCATGATCAATTCTAAATGTCCCAGCTGGACATTTCCTACAGGCACATAAACTTAATTGCTGGTATAACCTGGGCCTTTGTATTGTTTTATAAAAGGTGAATGGTGACAATAAATGTCAAGAATGTGCCAGAAGCCCCAAAGCATTTAGGAGTCTTCTTGACTTTCTCTACAGTTTTCATTTGTCCAATAATTTATCATTTCTACTCACAAACTGCTTGCTTTCCAGAACTGAGGTGGGAAGTGTACCAGACCTGGGTTCAGGGGGCATGTCCTGTCAGGCAGGTTGAGACCAGGTTTACCCGAGGAGAAAACACCCAATAGTTGTCTTCAGGGCCTCTGAGCCTCACATGACCTTCAGATTCCTTCTCTACTCTCGCTACTCTTTTCTTCTCTCTTCTTCAAGACCTAACCCCACCCACCCCGGTCCAGTAATCTCCTCAATAGCATCTCCTTCAGTTTTGCCTTAAGGAACTGCTGCTTTTGCTCCAATGAACAAAATAGAAACAGAGGCGTGGTTACAAGGAACAGACTGACAGCTGTCAAAAGGGAGTGTTGTGGGACTAGATAAAAGAAGGGGGAGGGTTTAGCCAAAGACAAATATACACAACACATAGTCACAGATAACAGTGTGGTGACAGCCAGAGGGAAAGGGAAGTAGGGGTACGTGGAGGTGGAAAAATGGGGATAAATGGAGATAAAAGAGACTTTGCTTTGGACCTTGGGCGCATGATGCCCTTGTGTGGATGATGTTTTGTTGAGTTGTACACTTGAAACCTGTATGGTTTTGTGAACCAATGTCACTCCAATAAAGTCAATTAAATACATACATACATATATACATACAATGAATGCATGGACCACTGAACATAAAAATAAATAAAGTGGCATAACATGATCTCACAATTTCCCATTATTTCAAACATTAAACACTAAGCTTGGATAAAATCTAGGTAATAAAACCCAAAAGGAAAGGATCCATAAGTCCTTAGTTGATGATTAAAACTTGGACATATATATCATTTGAGAAAGAACATAACAAAAAGGCCCAATAAGAATAAATAGCCAAGCAAAGCAATCCATGCCTGGTATAGCGGGTGGACCAAGTAAATACCAGGTAAGCAGTAAACTGAACAGTATGAAAATGATATGCGAACTTGGAAAAGTGTGCAAAATAACACACCACTATTGTAGCAGTATTTATAATAGAGAGAAAAAAAGAGACTGTATATTAAGTAAAGGTTTGTCAACAGAGAAGTGATTGAACAATTTAGTCCAGCGGTTGCCAACAGGTGGTCCACGGACCACTGGTGGTCTGTGAACTCCAAAAGGCTGGCGACCGCTGATTTAGACAATGCCCTCACCGGAAAGATTAACTTAGCTATCTCCTAGCTGACCTGAAGGGATTTCATAGCATTTTGGGAAAAGTAAAAGAGCAAGATACAGAGAACTATTTTATATAGTTTCACAATTTTTTAAAAATGAAAAGTCTACCTTTGTATATGTTAGAAGTGATGTATTATTTTATTTATTTTTATTTTTAATCCTCACCCAAGGATATTTTTTTTCATTGATTCTAGAGAGGGAGGAAATGAGGGGGAGAAAGAACCAGAGAAACATCAATCAGTTGCCTCCTGTAAACGCCCCAGCTGAGTATCAAACCCTCAACCTGTGTATGTGCCCTGACTGTGAATAATACTCACAGCCCTGGACTGAGCCACACCGGCCAAGGCTGTGAAGTATTATTTTAAATTATTATTAAAAGATGGGAGAAGGTACAAAGTCAACCCTATGGTTAAGATTAATTACTTGGTGTTGGGGTAGAAAAGTCTATTGTTGTCCCTCTCAACTCTGACTGGGCACCATGCCTCAGTCTCTAGTCAGTCCTCCACGTGGAGGCCAGGGTAACCTTTCGAGAAGGCCCTGTCCATGATACTCCCATCCAACCCTCTTCCAGAGCTGCTCGATGCCCCGGGCAGCAGTTCCCAGCCCAAGGCAGGCAGTGAGTCTTCAGCCATGCATTTTCCAGCCCTGTCCACCTCCCTCTGCTCTGCCACTGAGTGACTTGCAGCTCCTGGCTCACCAGGTCCTTTCATTCCTCCACACCTATTTCTTCCACCTGCCCATCCCTAAAGAATTATGCAAACTCCAACATCTCTCGTTTTCCTGTGGTACTCTGTACACACTTTATTATAGCACTCCCTCGCTCCATCAGGAGCGACTTGAAGGCAGGACTGTATTTATAACATCTTTACTGAGTGAACCAATGAATGAACAAATGAATCTGTAAAAGCAGAACTCAAAACAGAAAATACAAATGCATGTCAACAATTTACAGTGTCTGCATAAATATTGAAAAAAGCTGAATGGTAAACATTTTCAAGTTCATTTTTCTCTTTTCCAGCAAAGTGGCTTGAGCCATTTTGTTTTTTTAATATATATTTTATTGATTTTTTACAGAGAGGAAGAGAGAGGGACAGAGAGTTAGAAACATCAATGAGAGAGAATCATCAATCAGATGCCTCTTGCACACCCCCTACTAGGGATGTGCCCGCAACCAAGGTACATGACCTTGACCGGAATAGAACCTGGGACCTTTCAGTCTACAGGCTGACACTCTATCCACTGAGCCAAACCCGTTTTGGCTTGAGCCACTTTTTAAATTAATATTGGTAATTTGCCCAATGAACAATTTATATTCAAGTTAATTACAGTTTAAATCCCTGCCAAATAAAACAGAGAAGTCAGGAAGAAAGCCATTTTCCCCTTTTAAATAAAATAAGACGTTCAATACTCTTCTAGAAACAGCATTCCTCACCACCACCACCACCACCACCACCCCTCCCCCCCCACCCCCCCAGTTCCCCTTCCCAATAAAACACGGCCCCGCTGTGGGTTACTCACTGGAGTTCAGGAGGATCATGGCCTTGACACAGAGATACTCGTTGTGTTGAAGTTTTAACTCACGAAACCTTGAAGTCGTTGCCAGGAGCATGTCAAAGATTTCCAGAATTCCTTCCACACATTTCCCTTCATCCCTACAATAGTTCATTTGGAAATTTAAGAAAATCACAGCCACCAACAAAGGCAATAAGGAGTATTTTCATCTTAAATTTCATTTTGTAGCCGAAACCAGTTTGGCTCAGAGGATAGAGTGTCGGCCTGCAGACTGAAGGGTCCCAGGTTCAATTCCGGTCAAGGGCATGTACCTTGGTTGCGGGCACATCTTCAGTGGGGGGTGTGCAGGAGGCAGCTAATTGATGTTTCTCTCTCATCGATATTTGTAACTCTCTATCCCTCTCTCATCCTCTCTGTAAAAACTCAATAAAATATATTTTTTTAAAGTTTCATTTTGTACATGTTTTAACTATAACATGGTGGCGATGAGACCAAACCCAACGATATGAAATTATCAGAATCATCTTCTTATAAAGAGAACAGGGCATTTCCTATACATCCCTAAATTAAACACTTGAGTAAATACTATTAGGCAAAAGCCTGCATTGGAACTACATTTTTCTTCTACCTGTTCATAAATGTTATCTGAGAGGAATAACATTTTTGTTGGTAATCTAAACCATTTCAGCCAACCAGTCTGTGATATGACACATATCAATGAAGTGAGACATTCCATGGCCCATGAGATGGCTCTAACGTGTTCATGAGGAAGACTGACCATTACAGAAGCTAATATGACCCTTCATATCTAGGGATTAACTCTCATTTTCTGTTGCTTATTTGGAAACTAGAGGGGCAACTAAGAGACGTGTAAATGTAATTCGAGAAAAGCTAGCATGACATACAAAGAAATCACAATTAGAGAAGACAGATTAGAATCAGAAAAGGCAGAGGGAGACATGGAAATGTCTGACTTGCCAAAGATGATTTTTAAGCAACAGTTTTAGACAAATTTAGAAACATATAATCATAATTTTTGAGCACTCCTTAAAGAAATGATTCTTTAAGTATACATTTGAAATAAATTACTTCAACTGCATCCAGAAAATACCAGCTTCAATTAACTCCAGCCAGACATGTATTATTCTGCCTCACTGCTCCCCAAAAATTTCTATCATCATTTGTTGTAAGAATTATTGGAAGACCTTGACAAGCAGTTAGATGATTGTGCTACAAAACTTCATTTGCTTCTAAAAACCTGTGGTAACAGTAAGGGGCAGCCATGGGTTTCTTTGAGTTTCATTTTCAGTCTCCGTAGCAGCCCTGGGAGATTTGAGGTCTTCAAAGAACTGGCTATTCCCCTCTTCCTTCCCCCCAACCCCAAGCCAGGCCATTTTCAGGGATGGTGGTGGGCAACCAGGTAGGCAGGCAGGTGAGCAATTAGGAGCCAGCAGTCCAGGATTGTGAGAGGGATGTCGACTGCCTGTTTAGGCCCTGTGGTCTGAAGGGTCCCAGGTTCGATTCCGGTCAAGGGCATGTACCTTGGTTGCAGGCACATCCACAGTAAGGGGTGTGCAGGAAGCAGCTGATCGATATTTCTCTCTCATCAATGTTTCTAACTCTCTTTCCCTCTCCTTTCCTCTCTGTAAAAAAAAATCAACAAAATATATTTTTAAAATAAATAAATAAAAATAAAATATTTGAATTTAAGGTAGAGGATATATGAGTTGAATGTTAAAATGTTGAAACAATATGTCAATCAAATTAGTAAATCACTGCACACCATTTATCCATAAACTACTTTTAAGTTAAAAAGTAGTAGTTCCATAGAAGGAGACATAATACAATATATAGATGGTGTATTATAAAATTGTACACTTGAGCTGAAACCGGTTTGGCTCAGTGGATAGAGCGTCGGTCTGCAGACTGAAAGGTCCCAGGTTCGATTCCGGTCAAGGGCATATACATTGGTTACAGGCACATCCTCAGTAGGGGGTGTGCAGGAGGCAGCTGGTCGATGTTTCTCTCTCATTGACATTTCTAGCTCTCTATTCCTCTCCCTTCCTCTCTGTGGAAAATCAATAAAATCTTTTTTTTAATTGTACACTTAAAACCTATATAATCTTATTAACCACTGTCACCCAATAAATTCAATTAAAAAATTTTAAGTAGCATTTCCATATGTACTATCTTATTATTTATAACCACATCCCTTTCATAAGAGAAAAATATTCTGTTTGATACCAAGGACAAAAGGTTACATGAGTAAGCTCACTTTGGGGTAAACTATTTTGTGCCTACTTATATCACCGCTGGCAGCATCCATGAGGCTGCAGACCTCGGTTTACCTCTGTGTGATGGCAATGGGAAGAGGGGCTCACGGCTTAGCGCATGGGAAGAACTTAAATATTGTAGTCAAGTGGAAATGTGAGTACAAAAGGGCACTGAAAATTTAGAAGTGAAAATTTAGAAATAGGGGGTATGCAGGAGGTGAATGATCAAATTTTCTTTCTCATTGATGTTTCCAACTCTCTATCCCTCTCCCTTCCTCTCTGTAAAAAATAAAAATATATTTATTTTTTTAAAAAGAGAACCACCTTATTAGAAATAAGCTGAGACAAACGGATTTTCCTCTCATGCTCAGTAGGTTCAAATTTTATCTCAGCAGAAGCCTCAACATGTATAAAGGGAAGCAGAAATTATATTCTTAGTCTCACAAATGGGTTAATTTAGTTGTATTCACCGCTTATATGGTCACACCACCACCTGAAGGAACTCTGATAAGGTACGTGCCCTTGACCGGAATCGAACCTGGGACCTTTCTCTCCGCAGGCCGACGCTCTATCCACGGAGCCAAACTGGTTTCAGCCATAATAGGATTTCTTTATGTTGGATTTCATAATAGAATTTCCTTATAACTTTTTTAATAAGTAGCATTTTAAATATTTCTGAATAAGCAACTCCTCCAAAAATATACTCATTATATAAAAACATATTTTCCCCTATATAATAAATGCACTAAAAATCTTAGATTTGAAATTCTAGACTTTACAGAGTTAATGTGTTATAAGCAATAATAGGAATGGCAACAAAAGTAACCATCCATAGGCACTCCAAAATAATGCCTGCTCAATGTCTGCATTTACAATTCCCAAGAACTCCTCTTCTGTGGTCAAATAAACTAGATTTATATGTTGTAAACAATACTTGCAAATGTTTTTAAAGAGTAATGTGAGGTCCTATCTGGTTTGGCTCAATGGATAGAGTGTCGGCCTATGGACCAAAGGATCCCAGGTTCAATTCTGTTCAAGGGCAAATACCTTGGTTTCAGGCTCCTCTATGGCTCAGACCCCGGTCAGGGTTCGTGCAGGAGACAACCAATCGATGAGTTTCTCTATATCAATATTTCTGTCTTTCCTTCTCTCTTCACTCTCTCTAAAAATGGAAAAATATCCTCAGGTGAGGATTTAAAAAAAAAAAAAGTAATGTGAGTCTGTAAAAGAGGAATGTGAGTCTGTTAAAATAGTATCTTTTAAAAATTACTTCTGGCGAACCCCTCCCTGAAGTACACATGTGCCTTTTTTTTTCTCCTTCCCTCTTTCCTCTCCCCTCCACTACCCCACCCCACCCCCAAATGATTTTTTTTGTTGTTGTTGTTGTTGTTTCTATTAATTAGAAGCTGCACTTAAAATTTATCTGGAATTTGTGTCAATTTATAATTGTACACTGTACACACAGTTACAGAAGTTAAAGAGCCCATACAAAGAGGAGAGTGAATTGTACTAAAAACCAGGAATGAAACAGTCATTGAAAATAAACACTAAGTATGGCATCAATTTAGAAATCAAGTCAAAAAAGTAAAATACCTTAATCCCAAGTCTGAAAACGCATTAATTCATCAAGAGACAGCACTTCCTCTAGCACTAACTTCTAGGAGAATTGTATGTGTATATTTGCGTGTGTGTATGAAGATGGGAATGAATGTGGCTTTAAACACCAAGAGGAACATAATGAGTGAATGAATGAGTGAACAGGAGGGATGCCTTGATTGGCTGCTTAGCCTTTCACCCTGCTTCACAACATGGTTTCATGAGATGACAACAGGTATAGGTCTCGGAAGTGGGCAGAGAATAGAATACAGTTGTTTAAGATGAAAGAATAAAGTATAAAGTTAGTTTGCCTTTTAGCCTCCTCCTCTTTCCCTTCCAGTTCTCTATCCAACTGAGAGGCATGTACTGTTGTGATTAAGAGTGCGGATTTCACAGTCAGACCTCTAAGCCCTACCATTTACTACTCTGTAACTGTCAGAACTACCTAACCTCCAATTCTCATATCTGAAGGATAAGACTAATAATGATGCTTACCCAGAAAGGGATACTGTGAAGATGAAATGAGTGAACACACATCAAATGCGGAAGATGGTGCCTGGCACACACAAGCCAATAAATTAGCTACTTTTGTTGTTATTAGAGGGTCCTACCCCTCCTAGGCTTTCAGAACCTCCCTCTATGGTTTACCATCTGGGCTTGCTCCTGCTTCAGCCACATTCCCTATTCCAGCTCTTCCCAAAGGCTCTGAAGAAATGCCTAAAGAAAGTTGTCATTTTTTTCATGGTGAAGGGACTGGAGTCTGTGTTGATGAAAATACCTTGGTGGCAGTGGTGACTGGCAGTGGCTGCAGCAGCAGGGTGATGGGGCTGGCTCCTTCCCCTGATCAACCCGGTCACCTCCCACAAAGGGAGGCCAGACCGAGACTTAGGTCCGCTCCCAATATACTAGGGGCCTGGTGCACCAATTTTGTGCACTGGGCCCCTAGTATAGTACAAGCAATTAGAATGAGTTAAAGAATGTTACAATGATCCTGGAAAATTGTAAGAATTTTATCACCTATCCAGACAGCTGGCAATGTAATTGGCCCTGACAGGTAGAAAGAACAGTAGGACAACTTAAATTACCTGAAAATGGAACTTTTAAGCAGAAAAATATAAATTGATTTATATACACTTGGTGGCCACATACCCTGCAGAACTTATGCCTCTATTATGGCTGCCACACTAAGAATGAATCATAGGACACCGAATCTTTGTACCCATTCTGTCCTTTTCTGGTTCTTGACCCAGTGAAGGAGCTCATGACATTATAATCCTCTTAATTGCCCTTTCAAGTGAAAGATTTTAATTGCAGCCCCAGGACTCAATGCTTCACTCAAGGCAGAAAAGAAAGAATGCATTTTTTCTCACCTGTCTAGGACAAGGTCTGGAGCAAAGATGAGCTTGCCAGGGTGGTCGATGGAGCGCCACATCAGCCCGACCATTAGCACCTCCATCCAGCAGTTCTCCAAGAGCCGCACTTGGTCGTACAGGCTGAGCTCCACAAAGCCTGGGGAAAGTGAGAGGCCATGAGACACACCTACCCTCCTCCGTGGCTCCCCATTTCTCTAAGAACAGAAGAGCAGCTTTTTAAAAGCTTTGAAAACACACATATAAGGAAACAATCTATATTTCAAAGATGTGGTTAAATGCTGACCTAAGAAAAACGTTTTGAACTTACGGTGTGCAATTCACAATTTTCAGTCCTAAACCTCTTCTAGGGATTCATATACTTCATTTAGAATTTATAATGGGCTGTTATCTGGGTGTATACAGCTCCCCAGACAGAAGCTAGTAAAAAACAGAAAGCCAGGACTAATCTTTGTTGGTTATATCCCAATAACTGTCCTGCACTGCTGACAAAGATAACTCAGACTACCAGCCAGAGGGCTGCCTGTCTGGCCCAGTCCATGATTGGGGCTGGGGAGAGTGAGGGGCATGCAAAGAAAGCAGGGCCAACCCCTGTAGAAAGTCAAGGCTTCAACTGAAAGAATTTTTCCGAGTGCCTAAAATTTCCCTTCCAGTGTTAGAATCACTCTTCTCTGCGTAGGAGCGCCGACTTTAGGCTATTCTATCCTGAAGAGCAAATATAACAACTGAAACAGGTCCTAACAGCCTGATAGCTTAATAGCATGCATTAGTCAAAGAACTGGAAAGTAAACAGGTATCTCTAGAGAGCTGACCACTTCAAAAGTAAAGCAGAGTTCGCTGATGCCTTCTCCACCAGCCATGATAAAAGGAGCCGATGGTGTAATATAAATACAGTCCCCAACGCTACGGCCTTGGTGTGCATGCTATGGGCTCCATTTAAAAATCCCAGTTCAGCTTCTCCCTAACTAGTTACTTAATCTCTTTTTAGGTCTTTGTTTTCTTATAAGCCCAAAAGAGGTTAGCAATGCCTGCCTCTGATAATTTCCTACAGGAACAATCTCATCATCCTCACTTTACAGATGAAGAAACTATGGCACAAGAAGCCCCTATGGTTCAAATCTTTGACAATTATAATGCAAATCTGCACACAGAAGAATTTAATGGAATAATGAATGGAAAGATGGACATATCCTTTCCAAAGCCACATTCTAAGCTCAATTCAAGTTCCTGATGTGTACACATTCCGATCTCACCCACAGTTATAGGCAATAAGCCTGCCAAGGGAGACCAAGCTTTTTTATACTTGTAGATATGCAACAAGATCAAGGCTAGGTGATATTAAATTTGTTTTTTTTTGTTTTGTTTAGACAATGAAGCTGAGAGGCCGGGGGAGGGAGGGATCACACCTTCAGACTATGCCTAAGTTTTCTGAAAACTTTTCAAAATACCAGGCTTGAAGAGGGTCTGATGCAGCGTTAGAGTTAGGTTGTGTTATGGCACCAAGAAACTGCACGAGCTGAAACCGGTTTGGCTCAGTGGATAGAGCGTTGGTCTGTGGACTGAAGGGTCCCGGGTTCGATTCTGGTCAAGGGCATGTACCTTGGTTGCAGGCACATCCCAGTAGGTAGTGCAAGAGGCAGCTGGTCGATGACTCTCTCTCTCATCGATGTTTCCAACTCTATCCCTCTCTCTTCCTCTCTGTAAAAAATCAATAAAATATTTTTTTAAAAAAGAAGCTGCACAAGTCTCAGCAATAATTAATTTCACCACTGCTCTCTACTTGGGGTTCTGAGAAATAGTGTTTGGAAAACATATAGAGCAAAAGCTAGAGGAAAGTACATCAGCATTGTCTCCTATGGGAAAGAGAAGAGAAAATAATATAATTCTGGCAAAGGTGATGCTAGACTATCAAACAGAAATGGAAACCAGAAAATCCTCAGGGAACTCAAAAGCCACCAAATATGATCCCAAGAGATACTATTACCCTAGGCCTGGGTCCCACAGCTCTTTACCCCCAAGTGCTCTTCACCCAGCTTCTCAACACTCCCAGTCTTTCCAGTTCGCCCAATGTGGCTGCTGCCCCCAAGGCCATGGGAATTGTCCCTAGTTGCTTAGAACTTGGAGAGATCTCGTTTTTAGACATCTGTGAAGATGTGCAAGGAGAAGCCCTTTCAGAGGGTGATGGGTTGCTGCCGGTCTGGATTCATTCAAGTAATAATTAGATGGTAGTTTTAGAACAATGCAGTACTGCAGGTATGTAGTACCAGAGGAAGGCCTGGGGAAGAGACATTTCAGGCTGGAAAATACAGGCTTCAAATAACTAGTAGTGAATCATCAAACCCATTTTTAACTTGATCTCAGATTTATTGATGGTTCACGTTATTTCAGCTGCAAATTTACTCTCTTTGTCCATTTATTTATTCATGTCCATACTACTAATTCTCTCTCTACTGGAACAATAGCTTACACATTTCCTACTTAGCACAGGGCAAACCTTTTACTTGCATACTGGTCACACTCCACCCACTCCACCTCACCTGCCTACACCCTCCTCTCAATGTGAGGAGCCCACAGCCAGGAGACTGGTCAGTGTGGAGCCCAGATCCCTTCCTTTTAGAGCATGTTCCAGGTCCCAAAGCCCTCAAACTTCCTGCCCAAATGGCCCCAAGCCAATTTCCAGAGTCTGACTGGTCTCTGTCCTGATCTATCCTCCCAGATAAGGCATGAGAGGTGGCCAAAGGCTAGTGTTCATAGGACAGGTGAACATGCAGGGCTGGGTGTGCACATGGCTAGGTGGGATGCAGCTGGGGATGGGTAAAAAACAGAGCTGGGAACAAAACAGAATAGAAGGGGCCCTCCCTATGCAAGCCTTCCTGCTCTGCCATGTCTGGTACAGAACCCAAAGGGGCCCAAGAATTCTAAACTGGAACCTGGTCACCTAGGCCATGTTGAAGGTGTAAATGTCTAGCTAGGAAGAAAGAACCTCTTTCATTTACAGGTTATAAATCAAGCTGTCAAACTGTTAAATACAGAGGCATCTTTTGTACTCTTGTACAAAATACTTTGTACTCTTGCCCCAGAAATGGTGGGAGCAGGCCTTTCTACAAACACACAGAAAGCCAAGACCCAGAGAGCCTTACCCGGAATTTTCTTGGCCCAGCCGATCATGTGCACGAGTTCCTTGTCGGCCAGCTTGGTCAGGGACATCATCATGGAGGCCTCGGTGAAGGGCGCGCTGGGGCGGCTCACCAGCACGTTGGGCGGCTCCGCCTCCAGGAGCGTGAGCACCAGCTGTTCCGGGCTCAGGGCGCTCAACAGTAGCTCCTTCACTCGGCTCACGTGTCCGTTCTTCTTGGCTTTGTTCAGACAGTGCAGCTGCTCATCGGAACTCTTCTGCCTCCGCACCAGGCGGTACCCACACCTTTCCCTCCGGGAGCCTAAAGCCGAGAGCAGATAACAGTGCTTTCTTTCCCCTGTTCCCCCTCCCAACCCGGCATTCAAGTTCCCCAGTAGCCAGGGTAAAAATGAGTCAGTAACATCATTGTAAGACCTGAGTCTGTTCTCAGAATGTGTCGTAGAACAGAAGCCCGACTTATTTTCTGGAGCCTGCAGGGCATGTGCCAAAGATTATTATATTTGTGACTGTATTTGCAAAATCAGTAACATGAATTTCTAGGGACAATAGCCCAGATGATCTTAAGGTCTCCATTTCAAGGTCATCTATGGATACTAAATCCGTTTCTCTTTTAAAGAGTGATGACATATCTCAGTTTCCAAACCATGAAATTAGGAATTTTCTTCAAGCAGAAGATGGGGAAAATTTAGAAAATGAACACTGATATTTCCAGTTATCAAACAGTACGCTTTTATAATACATTCTTAAAATATTTGCATGCATGTGTTTGTGTATCTATATGTATGTGTATATATTCTTTTTAAGCACACAAAAAAATATATTTCAATTAATTGGAAAAAAATCTAGAAAATACAAAAGAGCACAAATTTTGGCATGTTCTTTTAATGCTATTTTACTTTTCCATATTTTAATATATAAAATTATAATCATAATATATATACTATGATAATCATAATGTATATCCTATTTTATAACCTGCTTTTTATAATAAAAAATAAATAATTCAAACTCATATATCTATCAAAACAACAGCAACAAAACCTAGTGTACAAATATAACACCAAAAAGTGATTGAAAGAAAAACAGAAATTGACAAATACACTATTATAATGAAATATTTTAACATTTCTTTCTCAGCACTGACAGAGCAGATATATAGGAGAAATGTTCAGAAATCAGCTCAGTGAACAAAGTTGATCTATAAAAACCCATGGACATTTGCAAAAATTATCACATATTATGTCATGAATAAAATCTTAACTAAAAATGTTCTCATATAGAGCATATTCTCTAAAATACAACAAAAATAGAAATTAACAATAAAAATATAACTTCCAAACTCCTATAAATTTGAACACAAAAGTATTTCTAAAGATCCATTGGTTACAGACCTATGTGAATTAAAAAAAGAAAGATATAAGTCAGGATGTCATTAGCCTGGGTATAATTTTATATGAATTATCCCTAAAAGAAAAAAATCTAAAAGTTCAAATCTGCAAAATGTCTAGTATCTATGTTACCATTATATTTGTTCACTAAATTCAATTATCCATTTTTTAAAAAGATATTCATTAGCAAGTATGAAAATATTTTAATTATTTGCTCCCAAGAAAATTTATCTGAATTTCTCCTTATCCTTGGCTAGTTGCAGTAGAGGGAAGGACTCCATCCATTCAGAGATATTTGAATCAAACCTATTACTAAAAGCCTAAAACATATTCATTTTAGTATTAATCAGATAGAGTGCTACAGACAGTTAAGATCAATTATTGCTCCCATGGTAAAATGGAACAAAGTGTTTGGTTTAAGAAAGTACTTTCTGCCCTAACCAGTTTGGCTCAGTGGATAGAGCGTCAGCCTGAGGATTCAAGGATCACAGGTTTGATTCTGGTCCCTCTCCCTTCCTCTCTATAAAAAAAAGGACTTGTGCCGAAACTGGTTTGGCTCAGTGGATAGAGCGTTGGCCTGCGGACTCAAGGATCCTAGGTTTGATTCTGATCAAGGGCATGTACCTTGGTTGTGGGCACATTCCCAGTAGAGGGTGTGCAAGAGGCAGCTGGTCGATGTTTTTCTCTCATCGATGTTTCTAACTCTCTATACCTCTCTCTTCCTCTCTCTTCCTCTCTGTAAAAAAAAAAACACAAAAAAACAATAAAATATATATATTTTAAAAAATGTATTAAGAGTTAAAAAAAAAAAGAAAGAAAAGGACTTGTATGCATGCATATTAGCATAACCAATGGACATAGACCCTGGAGCGGTGGGGGCTTGCCTGGGGTGGGAATGGCTGGGGGGGAGGGGGTCAATTGAGGGAAAAGGAGACATGTAAAACTTCAGTCAAAAAAAGTACCTTTCTGATCACACATTTCTTTTATGTAGAGTATATGAGGATAAGGAGTTTACATATAAAGTGAAAAGGTTTTGAATCTATACATTCAAATTTATTTGACGAATTTTCACTGATAAAGCACTTATGTACCAGGCCCTGTACTGAGTTATGGGGATTCTAGGGTCAATCAAACGAAGCCCTTGATAAGGAGCTCACATTTTTCTACCAAGAACATTTCTAGTGTCCTGATTGTGACACTTTAATCTTGGCAGAGTCTCTATGTGCCTATGAGTGAAGTTAATGAGAAACTGCCAAATGGCAGTGATCATCTACTGTAAGCTTCTATGTGTTAGACATTGTTTATAGTAGATAGATTATCTCATTCTGACAACCGCTCTAGAGGACAGGTGCTGCTACAATCTCCAATGTATAGAGAAATAACTAGGCACAGAAGATTGCAAATCACTTGCCTAAGATATAAACAAACTCACAACTGTATGAGATTTTTCAATGCGGGGAGGGGGGGAGGAGAAAGGGGGAAAGAAAGGAACACTAAAATTTAGTACCAGACTCTGTGATTCCATACCTATTCCTCACAAAACTCAATTAAGCAGGTATCTCTGTTTCAGAGATTTAAAAACAACAACAACAAAAAACTGAGGGCCAGAAAGGTCAAGTCATTTGAGCACAGTTAGCCAGAAGTGATGAGACAAAAAAAAAAATGAGATTCCGTCTATGGCAGTCCAGTCCTCCTGTTCTTCCCGCCACATACACTGCCCCCTACAGGTGGAGTGTACATGTGCTGCTGCCCTGGTCCTGAACCACCAGGCTGCAGCCATTCAACAGATCCTGGTATGTAATAGATCCTACGACTAAATTGTAAATCATGTTTTTTAAAATATACACTTACCTTAAAATATTGTTAACTTAAACCACGAAATATTTATTTGTAATCTTTTTTCAGAAAGCAAGGCTTTCTCTTTAAGCACGTCTGCCAAATAAATCACATTATTTTCCTGCATAAGCCATGCCCATGATACACTGTCACTGAATTTTCACTTTCAGCTTCTTTAAAACAGAGCAAAACCTAGGCACTCATAAAGCAATCTGAATTCAGAATCTTTATAGGTTTGTAACTCTCCCTTCAATCTCACCATACCTACCTAACACAATCACTATCCATCCTATAATTTATAGTTTTATCCAAAGCTTTCACAGAAACAACTGTTTTCCCACTCAGAATTCATATGTTTGCATAAACTTTTCATTAGATTATAAAATTTAACAATTATAATGAGAATAAACAGGTTTGGGAAGAAGCCTACTGGTTACTGACAAGATATAACTGAAGTGGTGGGAGCAGAAATGTTCGCGTGTTTTAGAGAGTAACCAATATACACGGGGAGATCATGGGTTTTGAGAGGATATTTTACAGAGGAATCAGCTTCTGGAAAGCCAGAGAACTGTGCTTAAATTAAGAGAGCTTCTGTTGTAATTCTGAACTAGGTGAGGGGTCTTATCTGTTGTACATATGGAGAAAAACAGGACAGAGAATGTTAAAGAGACAAAGTTACTAAAAGATTTTCAGCCTAGCCAGTTTGGCTCAGTGGATAGAGCGTTAGCCTGCGGACTGAAGGGTTCTGGGTTCGATTCCGGTCAAGGGCACATGCCAAGGCTGCTGACTCAATCCCCAGTAGGGGACATGAAAGAGGCAGCCAATCAATGATTCTCATCATTGATGTTTCTCTCCCTCCCTCTCCTTTTCCCTTCCTCTCTGAAATCAATAAAAATAAAATTTTTTAAAAAAGATTTTCAGATAGGGAAAAGAGAGATTTGTTTTAAAACTTTTAAATAGTTACAAAGAAAGAAATTACAACTAACCACAGGCAAAATTTTGGCTAGCAGAAGAGTAAGAAAAGTACAGGCAGAGTTGGTATGAGTAGATAGAAATAAGCAAGTGTGTACAGACAAGTGAGTCAAAGTTAGCCAGATGGAAAGAACAGGATGCAGGTATTACTGCCTGTTGTTATACTAATGTGCTCATTTTCCTTTGTGTGTTTTTCCACTGGTCAATTAGGGAATAAAGAAATTTTCATGTATGTGTATGTGTGTGTATGAATATATTTACACAGGTATATGCGCACATACATATTGTAATAGAACAAAATCTATGCTCTATGTACTTTCTTCCATAGTTCTATCATATTTCTGACTCCTATGCATTTCTTCCCCACTTCTAGAAAGCTATCGGAGGGATAGTCATGAATCTATCGATGCCACCCAAGTAACACAAAATATGCTACTTTCTTGTCAGCTTTAACGTGAGCATTTGCTAGACCTTCAACCTTAGACTTTTCAAGGCCTCAGGCAGATGGTCATCTAGCCCCTGTGTGAGCACTTCAGTGGCTCAAGTTCCCTAATTCATGTGGCAGCCTATTCTTCTGTTAGACCACTTGAATCACAGAAAGTTCTTCCCTATATTGGGCCAAAATCTGCCTCCTATAACTTGCTCCCACTCACTCCAGCTCTATCTTCTGCAGGTACAAGGAATATGTCAACGCCCCCTCCAATGTGACAGCATACAAACACTTGAAGATAATTAACAAATCCTAAATGTCCTCTCACCCAGACCACAGGTCCTTTTAGCTCTCCGCATGTCCCACTTATAATAAAAAGGGAAATAAACACTCACCACACTTCACCATCCCGACTTCATAGCACTTCCGAAGTCGGCAGGCTTGGCAGCTTTTGCGCCGGTTCTTATCTATTGTGCACTGATTTGTAGCTGGACAAATATAATCATTATGTCCTACAGCAAAGCAAAAAGATGAAGGTTATTGTTACAGTATGTTCCTGGTCAACAACACTGGTTATGCTACCCAGCTGAGAGATAAGGGACATCTTCTTGACGACAGGCACAGGTACAAAGGCCAAGTTCGGCCTCGTCCATGCCTTGTTAGTAAAGGAAACCTAGGAATATTTTAATACCTTACTTTTTTAACTAATAGGTTATTCTCTGCATGTACTTAGAATTCTCAAGAGATACATTTAGGAATATTCTCAGCATAACCATTAAGGCTTGTTGCAGTTTAGGTTCTTATAAGGGTATTTCTTGGATCACATGACCTCACACATCTAGAGGAAATAATGAACAACATAGACTGGTGAACAAAAACAGACCCAGAGAAAGAGAAGCAGCGATCAGACTCTCAAACCTCAGAAGAGGGAAAGTAGGGGAGGGTGGGGGTAAGGGGAAGAGATCAACCAAAGGACTTGTACGCATGCACATGGGCCTAGCCAGTGGCCATGGACAACAGGGGGGTGGGGGAATATGTAGGGAGGGGTTTGGAATGGGAATGGGGGGATAAGGACGATTATGTGATACCATAATCAATAAAAATAAATTTAAAAAAAGAAAAATAATATTCTCATTTGGACATGGAAAGTGGCACAGTCACCTGGAACTGATTTGCTCCAAATCACAGAGCTCTTCAAATACCAGGTCACAAATTCAACTACTTATATTCTTTAACATAATCCCTTTGAGATTTAACATGATAGTTTTATGGGAATTCATAGTCAAATAAAAGAACTAAACTAGTCAATAACGGAATAAAGAAGTTAGCAAACTAAATAAGAGCAAAAAGAACTACTATAACAATGATTGAAGATTAGATTATTATTCTCAATTCTTCCCTCCCTCCCTCAGCCTTGTGACCTTGTAGTGTGCTAGAGTGGGCAAAACATACTAATACAACTAATGATGGACTTGGCCATGGGACTTGCTTAGGCCAATGGCATGTTTGTAGATGTGCTATTCCAACAATATGGCTTAGCCTCAAGTCTCCATGAAAAATTGCCTCAGGTAGCCACTAGTCCAAGGACAATATGGAGAGAAATAGAGCAGATGTGAACTCAATCCAATCTTTCTGAAGAGAGCCAACCTAACCAACTCACAGGCCTACAACTAAGAAAAATAATGCTCATTGTAGTAAGATACTAGTTATATTGCAATCTCTGACTAAAGACAATGGTACTTCTTTTTTTATTTAATTAAATTATTATATGTGTACATATCTTACCATTGCCCTCCCCCTCCCATACATGCCCTCCCTCCCCAGAGTTTTGTGTCCACTGGTTATACTTCTATGCATGCATACAAGTCCTTCGGTTGATCTCTTATCTCCCCCATAGACAATGGTACTACTTCTTTTAATTCTTTTAAGGAAGGCAGAAGAAAATTTCCATTTCAGAAATTGTTTCAGACGCTACATAGAGGATGGATTAGAGGCAGCAAACTGATAGAGGCCAGGAGACCAGGTGAGGACCTGCTGTAGCTGTGCAAACCAGAGAAGAGCCTGCCTGGACCGCATAATGGTACGGAGAATGAAGAGAGCTATTGGAAACTGAGAGATTTAGGGAATGTAATAGGAGAGAATAGAATTATAACTAAAAAGATGAGAAATAAAAGTACATAGAATATTTTGGTACCTTATTTTTTTTTAAATATATTCTATTGATTTTTTACAGAGAGGAAAGGAGAGAGATAGAGAGCTAGAAACATTGATGAGAGAGAAACATCCATCAGCTGCCTCCTGCACACCCCCTACTGGGGATGTGCCTGCAACCAAGGTACAGGCCCTTGACCGGAATCGAATCTGGGACCTTTCAGTCCGCAGGCCGATGCTCTATCCACTGAGCCAAACCGGTTTCGGCGGTACCTTATTTCTTAATTGTGTCTTTCTAATAAATAATATGGCCTAAACTTCTGACATTCAAGCTACAATGGGCCAGAATTTCAACATGGGAAATGGATGAGTCTCAATGATAAATTAAATGGGCAAGTTATAAAAGAAACAAATTACAAACAAAAAAATAAAGGAGAAGATTCCATTTATGTAAAGTTCAAAAAATAGAGAAAATGAAACTACGTTGTTTAGGGATCTATGCTTAGGTGGTAAAACCAAGGCAAGGACGGCAGCAGTTAGGACTGTCTTACCTCTGTAGGAGGGAAGGAGCTGTGACTAGAAGGACCACCCAGAGGACTCTGAAGATATCCTACTGGTATTTCAGGACCTGAGCACTAGTTACACAGGAGTTTGTATTCTTTATACAGGATATAAATAAATACTGGAATAAATACATTCCTTCACTCTATCCTCTGAGAGAGCCTGGAAGTAGGGACATCCAAGAACAATGAGCGAACTAGCACCAAGATCTTGGTTTGTAAATATCATTCTCTTTTAAGAAGAAATGGGGCTCTCTGGAGAAACAGTTTATTTCAGGACTGGGGCAGAGATAGTACAAGATGAACCCGAAATAGCTTGTTGTGCTGGAAACTAAAGAAGTGCCCAAGAGCCGAAACCGGTTTGGCTCAGTGGATAGAGCATCGGCTTGCGGAATGAAAGGTCCCAGGTTCGATTCCAGTCAAGGGCATGTACCTTGGTTGTGGGCACATCCCCAGTAGAGGATGTGCAGGAGGCAGCTCATCGATGTTTCTCTCTCATCGATGTTTCTAACTCTCTATCCCTCTCCCTTCCTCTCTATAAAAAATCAATAAAATATAATAAATAAAAAAATTTTTAAAGTGCCCAAGAGTTAATGGGGATAAAAGGAGGGATATTTGTAATACTTTCAACAATAAAGATTTTTTTTTAAGTGTCCAAGAATTATGGGTACATCACACACACAAACACACACACACACACACACACACACACACACGAAAAGCAAAGCAAACAAGCCCATAGACACAAACAGCAGCATGGTGGTTACCAGCGGTGGGGGAGGATAAAGAGAGTAAAGGGGGTCTAACTATATGGTGATGGAAAGAGACTACACTTTGGGTGGTGAATACACAATGCGATATAAAGATGATGTATCATAGAGTTGTATACTTAAAACTTATATGATATATTAACCTATGTCACCCCAATAAATTTAATTCAATAAAAAAAGAAAGCGACTTCAGCAAATTTGGGCTGGCCGGGGGGAACAGCATGGCAAGGTGAGGTGATGGCCCAACTGGCCTAGAAAGCAGGTGTGCATAATTTGACATGGATTTTAAAAAAGTAATTTAAAAAAAACTACTCAGCCCAACGGGAATTTAGAGGCTGGTAGGGAAATGGTCTAAACCCAGACAAGGAAAACAAGAGGACTGTGGATGGAGGCTCACTCGTTCAGGACAAGACAGGCCTTTAGATCAATTCTCAAAGCCCACTGGAGTTGAATTCCTGATTCCTGACCATTTCCATAGATTTATTTATTCTCTCTTCCTCCGGAGCCAGCCCATGATCATGTCTGTTACTCATGCTAGATATTAAACGTAAGTCAAAGGAAGAAACAATCTTTGCAATTCCTAATAAATACCGTTTTTCCCCCCGCGAGCTTTAGCTTGACAAGAGTTGTAACTAGATGTCTTCCCCCAAGAAGATGATGATGGTTAATTGTAAGGCAAGACCCATTTGAGTTCTGGGGTTCTGAGGTGTAGATCCACAACTTATAAAGGGCTTTAAACTTGAAACAATCCACTCCATCCCCAAACACACATGAGCCTCTAAACCGCTTCATCAAGTACTTTGTGTACAAGAGGCCAGTGGTGAAATTTTTGCCAAGTCATCTGCCAAACCATTTGAAAGCGAAAGTGGAAAACTCAAGAAACAACTAACAATACCCTAGTACCTTGAATGCTTCTTTTAAAAAAGGCCTTGCATCCTTCGCATGACCAGACGCCATAGTGATATCCTGATGCGTAGTCGCTGCAGACGGCACAGACATGGGCATCCCTCTTGGAACTTGGGCTAGTAACAGGGCTGGCACAACTGCTCCCGCTAACCTTCCTTTTCAATGTCTCCCTGGAGGCAGAGAAAATATTCTTGTAAAAAGCATTCAAAGGAAAAGAGGGACTTTTCTAAGAAAACACAAAAACACAGCATTCAGCATGTATCCCTTTGCCCTCCGGGGTTCATAAACACTAAACTGTGATTTCACTTACAAGATAAGGAGCATCCAAATTGAAAGTAAAGTAAAAATTTCTTTTTTCAAACCCAAATCACTTCATCTGAAGAAAAGTGATGTAAATGGTCATGATTGTGAGTTCTATCCACAACAAGGATCTACAAACTCGACTTTTAATGAGAACTCGAATATTAAAATGGACATTCTAGAATATCATGTTCTAGGGGCTCTAAGTAATCAATGTGACTAACAAAAACCTCATATATTGTATATCTTTCTTCTCACAAAATCGTAAAGCGATTTGAATAATGGCCATTAACGACAGTAAAGGCTAGAATTACCTATTTAAAGGTAAGGTGTGTTCTAGTGATCTTGCTTCACACCAAGGACTCTTTTGAGGTTCTGCGTACAGAACTGAAGACTGGCAATGGATGGCTAAAGGAGAGAGGTGTCCAGGAGTTGGCCACAACATGTTTGGGCTTGTGGTCTGTCGACCCGGTCCGCCCTCCAAGTTGTTGACACTGCTGGGAATAGTGTAATTCATCACAGCCGGGCTGTAGAATGTCATGGCTGAGTATTCATGGTGGCTCTCTACATAGGAGGAAGGTATGTATATGGGGCCGTGCTCCAGGGGAAGGATGGATTGACTGCAGTTGTAGGAGGCAGGAGAGTTAAGGCTAGATGGTGAGTTTTTGATATCCATGTCTTGAATAGATAACATCTGAGAAAACTCCTTGTGAGAAGAGCCACATAGGGACATTATAATGGTCTCAGTCTCATGGGCAGGTATACTGGCTGTAAAGAGAAACAAAAGACATTTCTTTTTCAGAGATACAGGCATAACTATTTAAAATGTTTAAGCATTTTTATTAAACACACACACACACACACACACACACACACACACACACTGGTATGAGCTTAGAAATACATCCTGAAAGATACACATGAAAATATTAACCTCAAAGGGATGGAAATGTGAAGCAAGGGACTCTCATTTTCCACTCCACTCACTTCTTTATTATTCTTGCTGAGAACCAGAAGAATTTTTACCGTGGGAATGGTAAAAATTAATTTTTTTTAACTTTAAAAAATTAAAATTCATTTAAATTATATAAAAATTACTGTGTGTGTGTGTGTGTGTGTGTGTTAACCTGGAACAAGATAAAGTTGTTACAGAAAATCAATCAAGAATAATCAGGGAGCCGAAACCGGTTTGGCTCAGTGGTAGAGCGTCGGTCTGCGGACTAAAAGGTCCCGGGTTCGATTCCGATCAAGGGCATGTACCTTGGCTGCGGGCACATCCCCGGTAGGGGGTATGCAAGAGGCAGCTGGTCGATGTTTCTCTCTCATCGATGTTTCTAGCTCTCTATCTCTCTCCCTTTCTCTCTGTAAAATATCAATAAAATATATTAAAAAAAAAAAAAAAAAAAAAAGAATAATCAGGGAGCCAAGACCGGTTTGGCTCAGTGGATAGAGCGTCGGCCTGCGGACTAGAAGGTCCCAGGTTCAATTCCGGTCAAGGGCATGTACCTTGGTTGCGGGCACATCCCCAGTAGGGGGTGTGCCAGAGGCAGCTGATCGATGATTCTCTCTCATTGATGTTTCTAACTCTCTATCCCTCTCTCTTCTTCTCTGTAAAAAAAATCAATAAAATATATTTTTTTTTAAAAAAGAATAATCAGGGAACCCCAGAATGAGCACATCAATGAGCAGGAGCTTCTATACATGCTCCCTTACAACAACCGAGTTCCCATAGCATTTAAAATGACCCACTGCTAAACTTTCTCAGTAGAGGGCACTGCAGGGACACCACAGGAGGAAGAGGATGTTGTGATTTCTGGCCCACTCGGTATTTCCTATTTATGTTCATGACAAAGCCAATTCCAATTATCTTTAATTGTCCCCTTCATCCAATTTCCTTTAATCACCAAGGCACACTGATTTTTTTCTCCACCGTGCCTTTTCCCATGCTGTCTTTTGTCACCATCTGAGCAAGCTCTGTTATCTGAGCATCTGCAATAGGCTCCTTACTCCTCATCCAAAGAGCAGCCAGACTAACATTCTTCAAACACAGCTTTGATCGCCCCTAACCCCCTCTGCTTCCCACCAGCCCCTTGTAGTAAGTCACAGTCTTCTAAGATTCAAGGCCTTCCACTGTTGTTCCATCCTATTATTCCACTCTGATCTGCTACTTTCCTACAGGAAATCTGTCATGTCCATCAGAAATATGCAAAATCCATTATGAAGTGGTTGGCACTGTATGCCTTAACAGTTTTTTTTTCATTCTTGACACTCTTATAGTTAATATACACATTTAATCCTTTTTATTGGATTACAACTATATAAAATCCTTCTTGAAAACAGTAGAGATGGGGCGGAATTACAATTAGATTTTTAAACTCCTTGAAGGCACTCACTATATTTTATTCATCTTCCCCCACAACTCAATAATTGTTACTAGAAGCCCAGTGCACAAAATTTGTGCACAGAGGCAGGAGGGTCCTTCACCACAGCCTGCACCCTCTCCAATCTAGGAACCCTTGGAGGATGTGGGATCAGTCCTAAACCAGCAGTCAGACATCCCTCTTTCAATCCAGGACCACTTGCTCCTAACCACTCACCTCCCTGCCTGCCTAATGTCCCCAACTGCCCTCCCCTGCCAGCCTGGTCACACCCCCAACGGCCCTCCCCTGCAGGTCTGGTTGCCCCAAACTGCCCTCCCCTGCCAGCCTTATTGTCTCTAACCCCCCACACCAGCCTGATCTTGCTCCTAACCCTCTGCCAGGCTGATCTTGCCTCTAACGGCTCTCCCCTAACTGCCTCTGCCTCAGACCCCACCTCCATGGCTTTGTCTGGAAGAAAGTAGGACAACCGAAAATGGCCAGTTGAACCAGTCTAATTAGCATATTACCCTTTTATTAGTATAGATAAGGAAAGAATAAGGAAATGTGTTTAAAATATAAGATTTCACCAATCAAGGGTATTAATCAAAGATGGGAGCACTTTTCAGCAGGTGTAGTACTGTGCTGAGAAAGGGGATTTGGAGGAGTCCCAAAACATGCACCCTGCCTTCAGGGAACCCTGTGCCAGGCAAAGGAGGCAGGATGGACCAGGAAAATGATAATGAATTAATACAAAAGGTGTTACCATTTCTAATTAACATTGATTGACCACAAGGGACAGGAAAGAGAATGGTAGCTGGAGAATGTAGGATGGAGGAAGTCTATTTTGTTTTTTAAAATCTATGTGCAGCTGAAAAGTCAAGGTCATGTACATTGGTTGCGGGCACATCCCCTGAAGGGGGTGTGCAAGAGGCAGCTGGTTGATGTTTCTCTCTCATCGACGTTTCTGGCTCTCTATTTCTCTCCCTTCCTCTCTGTAAAATATCAATAAAATATATATAAAAATAAATAAATAAAATCTATGTGCTTTTTATTAATCAGGGGTAATTTCATGTTTCAATTACTTAGATTCCCAATCAAAATATACAATTCCTGATCCCTAATAGAAAATATGCAGGATAAAACTACTGCCAAAAGTTTACAAACTTTTTTTTAAATTGTGATAAAAACATATAATATGAAATTTACCATCTTAACCATTTCTAAGTGTACAGTTCAGTAGTGTTAAGTACATTCATACTGTTATGCAACCAATCTCTAGAACTCTTTTCATCTTGTAAAATTAAAACTCTACACCTGTTAAACAGCTTCCCCATTCCTCCCTCCCCCAGCCCAGCAACCACCTTACTTTCTGTCTCTATGGATTTGACTACTTAGTCCCTCCTATAAATGAGTTAATACAGTATTTGCTTTTTTGTGACTGACTTCCTTCACTTAGCATAATGTCCTCAAGGTTCACCCATGTTGTTGCATGTGTCAGAATTTACTTCCTTTTTATGGATAAATTCCTTTGTATTTATGCACTACATTTTGTTTATCAACGAAAGGTTTTTAATAGATGCATAGAAATGACCTAGGTTAGAGTGAGTGGTTGAAATAGGAGAGACCATAGGATTTGGTAATTAGATCATTGGTAACCTTGTAGATGGCAGATCCAGGACTGACAGCACTGCAAAAACTTCTCTTATTTCAATCCACCTACACATACATCTGCTCACTGTACTTATGTTTTCTTTTTCTTTTTTTAATTGATTTTACACAGAGAGGAACTGAGAGGGATAGAGAGTCAGAAACATCAATGAGAGAGAAACATGGACCAGTTGCCTCTTGCACACCCCCCACTGGGGATGTGCCCGCAACCAAGGTACGTGCCCTTGACCGGAATCGAACCCGGGACCTTTCAGTCCGCCGCTCTATCCACTGAGCCAAACCGGTTTCGGCTATACTTATGTTTCCAATATTGAATCTTGACAACTTCATTTTAGTGCATTGTTTTTGCTACATGATTTCAGCATATCTTATACATCAAATATTTTACCAAAAGACATTTAAAGCACAGTAACAGCACAATTTAAACCATATACAATTTTAACAGTTGAAAGCAATATATTTAAAGTAACAGGTGAAGCAAATTGTATCTATGCATAATAAAATGAAGGTAATATTTAAATTTTGTATTTCTTAAACTATTTTTAAAGGTGTATTAAACGGGCTGGCATACCCAATTACATAAATAAAAAGTATATCCAAAAGTTAGTGTGATCATAATTTTGAGTATACTAACTTTCTTATACAAACTACTACTCAGGGTAAACTTATATATGAATAAAGTCAACACTCTCAATAATCAAATGAAGACTAAATTATAGCCCTAATTGGCTTGGCTCAGTGGATAGAGCAATGGCCTGTGGACTGAAAGATCCCAGGTTCGATTCTGGTCAAGGGCATGTACCTTGGTTGTGGGCCCATCTCCAGTAGAAGGTGTGCAAGAGGCAGCTGATCGATGTTTCTCTCTCATTGATGTTTCTAGCTCTCTATCCCTCTCCCTTCCTCTCTGTAAAAAAAAAAAAATCAATAAAATATGTTTTTTTAAAAGACTAAATTATATTCATGAAATTATGAAGCAGGAAAGCAGTGAATTTTAGAATAACAATTTCAACAGGAGACTTCGAATTAATACTCAATTAGCCCTGGCCAGTGGCTCAGTTGGTTGGAGCACTGTCCTAAAAGTTGGGGTTTCAATTCCCAGTCAGAGCCCTTAACAGCACATAACTAGGTTGCAGGTTTGATCCCCAATCAGGGCACATAAGAGGCAACTAATCAATCTCTCTCTCTCTCTCTCTCTCTCTTTTTTTCTCTCTCTCTCTTAAATCAATAAACATATCCTCAGGTGAGAATTAAAGGAATTAATAATTAATGAAAAATAAATTAAACAGATTAAACAAAAAAGAATTTGGTCAATGATGGTATTACTGAATTTCATGTTGTCTCAACCTTTACATTGCCCAAAAGAAACATATGGAGCATTTTAGCATAAGTATTTCAGCAAAGACAAAGACAACAAACAACTTCTATATTTTCCTTTCTTAAGGCCTCTTAAAACATTAAGCTTCTACTGATACAAAGTGATAAACAGTAGCATGGAAATTCACAAACTTGAAATAACACCTCCCTTTACCTAGTTGGAAAATGATCACACAATTTAAAATGAATATGACATCTCTATCAGAAGCAGAGAATCAATCTCATCACTCATTTTCACCTATAAGTGAAATTTTCATTCTCGGCCCAGAAATGCTGAAATGACCTGTCAGACACACCACCAAATGGTAAATGCCAAAATTCATCCAAGCAATCAATCAGGTGCCATGGCGACATTGCTTAGAAAATTTGGATTTCACATATGTATTCCAATCAACCTCTCTAGAATTTCCAAATATCCCTGTTCCATGATAATTAATCTGAGAGAACTGTTTGCTGGACAGTGATTAAAAGACTGTATGTTGTTTTCTAGCTGGACATATTTTAGATGTACCCAGATTTATGTGACAAGTCAGTGGAATCTTGGATAATTAGTAACTTGGTAGCCAGTGAAAAAAAGATTTTTCTTCTTAAGCAAAGACTCAATAAGGGGTGATGAACTGAAATCAGTGCAGTAGACCTGGGAGACAGGAGGATAGCAAAAGAGAAATCTTCCCCACTGAAGGTCTATACAAGTGAAAGTGAATTTTTTAAAAACCTGTGTGGTCATTTATGAGTAAGTAGTCCTAATCTAAAACAGGGATATAAACTGTCTGAAGACAAGAACTCCCAAAAAATCAAATTTCTTCAACATTACATGACAGGATTTCCCCCCACCCACTTGTTTGAACACCCAAGCACTGCCTCAGGGACTACAATACCTGGTACAACAGGGGAAATAGTCTCAAAACACTTTCACTGTTGGGCCTGGCAGGCATGGAATTTCACCTGGGCAACAAAGAAACAAGAACCCAAACATCCCAATTCTATGAATTAACCATTTCTTTGCATGTCAGTTTTCTTAAATTAGTCATCATAGACTAAAATAGCTAGGCCCAAATCCTTTGTGAACCTGCCTTCTGTCCAGAATTCCCTCTCCACTGGCCCAGCACACACACCTGTATTGAACCCCCTCGGGTCACAGCTGCATTCGCAGCAAAGTTTTTTGTACACATGGGTTTATTCATATAGTGTTCTATCATACTGACTGGGAAAGACATTATAGCTCTTTATTTTTTTAAAATATATTTTATTGATATTTTACAGAGAGGAAGGGAGAGGGATAGAGAGCTAGAAACATCGACGAGAGAGAAACATCAACCAGCTGCCTCTTGCACACCCCCGACTGGGGATGTGCCCGCAACCAATGTACATGCCCTTGACCGGAATCGAACCCGGGACCTTTCAGTCCGCAGACCGACGCTCTACCACTGAGCCAAACCGGTTTCGGCACATTATAGCTCTTTAAATGAAATCTTTTAAAATTCCAACTACTGACAGTGATTCCTTGAAGAAAAACACAGGCCTTTAGACAGAAAGAGTAGACTGGTTTTATCAAAGTACCTATCAAATCTAGTTAAAGACAAAAGAAGCAATCACCGCCAGGCCTGTTTTCTAGCTCAATGGACAGAGCAATACATGGGGTCTCAGCTCTGCCTGAAAGCCAGGTGACCTCAGACGAATCATGGAAACTCCTGAACTTCCATTCCCGTGTCTTCCTCAGCAGCAACGGGGACCAACTAGGGGCTGCACCTTTCCACAGTGCTTGGAGAGGAATGAAGTGATGGATGTGAAAGCATTCTGTAAGGTATCGTTACATAACCAAGAGGATGAAGTCAATCTACTGCCATGCCACTGGATAGGCCTGAGTGTTAGGCAGAACATCTATATAATTTAGGTTAAAATGCCTTTATGGCCACCTTGAACATTTTTGCCTCCTATTTTTCTTTCTTAACTTCTACTTTACAATCCATCACCACCAGTCCAAAAAGCTGGGCCAGTGGCAGCCTGTCAGCACTGTGTGGAGCATCAAATGCCACATTCTGCTTCTGCTTTATTATCAAACCCATCTACCACACCTGCCCAAGCATTCAGTTCAAACACCCATATCTGTGCGTCCCACAGAAGTCATAAACTCACCCACAACAAAGCAGACACTAGAAAGAGTTTCATGGAAAAGATACAAAATATTTCTTCAGTGTCAAGCATCCTTGATTTGTATATTATGCGCTTGTTTGCCAACCACTGACTGGAAGTGTCTCTTTTCCAAAACAAAATAGTAATGCTCTCAATCAATTTAATATTAATTAGAAAAAAACACTCCAAAATCACCATAGAACTGATTGTTAATAACTGATTCACATGCAACTCTTAAGAACATATATCTTCCAAAATGAGAAAAATATAATTCCCCTAGTAGCTCATTGGCCCTCCCTTTGTGGGATGGGAAACAGACTTTTGAACAGGGGAAGAGCTCAGGCTCAGGGTTATCACATGCTAAGACAGGAGTATCGAGAAAGAGGCCATCAATCTTCTCTCTTCAGCGAGTCTTCCTGATACTAACAGTCAGAGACAATGCTCCACTCTGAGAAAACTAAACCTTATTCAAATATTCACTTGAAGCAGGATGGAAAAGAGGTGTGGGTGAAGAGATTCAGAGGACATAACCAAAGCAGAAGCTAATATGAAAATATCCAACTCCCCTCCCATCCTGGTGAGACAGAACACAAAACATTCCCCAACAAAAGGTTACAGTCCTGCTTTCAGAAAACACAGATAATTCCGGTAATCTGTCTTTCCAGGTGACCCTCACTCTCCTGTCCAGTGGAAAGTACACCCACACAGATTCCCTACTTTAAAGGCTCTTAATTATCAAGAGCTGTAACAGCTCCAGTTACAAAAGCCAGCTCTCAGTTTGCTGGTGTCTCATAAACTTGCCTCTCTGCATATCCTCGTTACTGCCTCTGTCGTTCTCTGAAAGGTATTTTAAATGCAGCTCTTGTTTTTCATAGCAAAAGGAAAAACAAAAAACAAAAAGACATCATCTGACAAATCTTTATAGGGAGTTAGTTACTAGTAATAATGGGCTTCTGTTTACGTATTAAACAGTAAAAAATATTAGTCTGCAAAAGATTTTGCATCTATGTCCTGCAGAAAAATCTAGATTTCAAAGCATGAACACAGAAATGAAGAAATCCTAACATCTACAAGTAAATTGGACACAGACAATAGCTCCTATAAAGGAGAGTATTTTAACTTAAGCAGGCACAATCACAAAGGTATTTTATTCTAAATGTCTACAAATTATCATTTTTCAATCACTTTGTTGTTCTTCACTATTTGATAATATCTAATTTCAGGTAACATTTAATCTCAAGTATAATAAAAGTATCTCTTAGATACCACAACTATAAAGGAATAATATATTACATTAATATTACATAAATAAGTAAATGTTAAATGGTTTGTATTTTAGTTTGGGATAACTAATGATATACACCATAATCAAAGACTTTAACAATGGAATCCAAACTTGTTAAGAATTCAATATAGCCCTAGCCAGTTTGGCTCAGTGGATAGAGCATATCAGCCTTCGGGCTGAAGGGCCCCAGGTTCAATCCTGGTCAAGGGTACAAGCCCAGGTTGTGGGCTCAATCCTCAGCGGGGAGCATGCAGGAGGAAGCCAATCAGATTCTCCCACATTATTGATGTTTCTATCCCTCTCTTCCTTCCTCTCTGAAATCAATAAAAACATTTTTAAAAAGAATTCAATCCATTAGCTCAATATGCAGTTAACACTTAGTCCAAGTCTCCAGTTTCCTATTTATAAAAGTTTTGTCTTTGTCTCAATTTACACAGGAGTAAAATAAAATACCACAATCTGACGCACCTCTTCTCCTCCCACAACCAAAAAAAAAAAAAAAAAAGTGGGGAGGAGGAAGACTATTACTTCTAAGTGAAAACATACTGAAGTGCAAAACTATAAAATCAGCGAACATCAGTGAGTTCCAGGGGCTGAGGGTGGGTGGCAAGGGTTGGTTACAAAGGCGCAGAGGCAGCTTTTGGAGGACGTGGGTGATGGAACTATTCTCTGTCTGGATGATGGAAGTGATTATATGACTGTATTCAACTGTCAGAATTCATAGAGTGGGATAGCGAGAGAGGCTAGATTCTACTGTATGTAAATTATACTGCAATAAGCCTGCCTTTTAAAAAATGTTGTTATGTCTAAAACAATGTGCTAGGCACTGAATTATGAAGTCTAACATTCAAATGCATTCATATTCCTAAGGCTTCTAGATGTAATTACAAAAAGTTACCAGTAAATGACTCAGATTCAGTCTTCAGTATTTTATATGATTATGTTAGTATCTATTTATAGATATATAAAATGACTTAGAACATGAACTAAAATTATCACAATATGTATTTTGAATCATTACCTGTTGTATGCACATTTATAGAAAATCGCAGTCTTATTCTTTAAAATGGACAGACATATCAATATCTATTAAATGCTAATTATATTTTAAGGGTTAAATTTACTCTAAATTTTACTTTTTCCATATTGTATATAAACTTTGAGAAATGTAAAAGGTGATTAGATTCATTGAAGTTCCTAAAAACCACTATGATATTTGTCCTAAATATGTTTTTAATTGGTTGCAGAGTCTATATGTATCTTAAGTATTACAGAAAAGCTGGCTGCTTTTAAAGTATGCATTTACAATAATTCAACAACAAAAAATGCTTTAACATAAAATGGAATCCTGAAGTTTCTGCTTTACTACCTATTGATAAACAGATCCTTACATTTTCCCTCTCCTAGAATGTATGCAGAAACATACTGATTTTCTTCAGGAAAATAGAAGTCAAAGAATGTGTGCAATATTCTTTTCATAGTCATAGTATATTTATTTTCTACAATGCTCTTAGCACAAACATTTCTCTTCACATGTTCACTATTTAAACAAACATCCTTACACACACACAAAGGAATATAGCCAGTGAGGTTAGAAACTTATAACAAAAGTGAAAATTTCTAATTGCTAATTGAAAATGCCCATGTAAATACCAGAAATCTAACAAAATAAGACAAAACCCTTCTTCCAAAAGTTGTATGCCACAAAGTTATCTCTTTAAAAAGCTGGTAAAATTGAATCAAACTTATTTTCCGAAGTAAAAACCCTCTCAAATCCAAATTCTGTTTTCCACAAAATTAATATCCCCTTGACTTACTTTTATACTTCCAATATGAATTAGGCACGAATAGTAACACAAAAGATTAAGAAGCAACGGCTGGGCTATTCTTCAGCAGATAAAACATCCCAGAACTTAATCTCCCTCAGTCAGCCCAGAAATCTACTTTCCCATAAGACAGGAATGACAGTTATAATGCATTTTAAAACACCGGTCACCTGACCGATGCACGTAATTTTCCCAGGCCCACAAAACTCCGGCTGAAGGGCCCTGTTCAACTTTCCTAACGCCAACATTTCACCACTCTCGGGAAATCCACGAGAAAATCCAGATGAATGTTTTCTTTTTTTAAAAAAAAGACATGTATTATCCTTACAATCAACCCAGAGCTCACAAGGCACAAGCTAATTAAGTAAGTTAACTCGACGACTTATAAGTTAATTAGTCTGGGATGAAATATTTAGCCAGAGCATGAAATTCCTGTTCCCAGTTTTCAAGACAGTTGGACTGGGAAGGGGAGGAGGGGGGGGGGTGTCTTTTATTCTCAATAGGACTGGTTTCCCATTGCAGGATTTCAAACAGAAAATCAGACATGTAAATCACACCTTCAGCGAGGGGGCACCTACCTTACCGGCCTAGCCATCTCTAAAACGCGGACGCGGGCTTTCCCCGAGTAGTTCCAGTCCCCGCACCCGGCGGGCACCCACCGGCTGCAGAGTGAGCGCACCCAGCGCCGCGCAGACCCGAACCTCGGGAAGCCAGTCACAGCCCAGGGGGTCCCGCTCCCGCCGCTGCCGCCCCTCCGCCCAGCAAGTTCCCGTAGGCGGCTCCGCGGCAGGAGCGGGGGTGGGGCATCCAAGGGTCCAGCAGCCGGAGATGCTGCCGGGAACACGAACGACCTAACCGGGCGCCGCCTGCTCCTTTTAAAGACCAGGGAGAGGTGGGCGGAAGGGACTCCGGCGCCCACGTGACCGCCGAGCGGGTGGCCGGGAGATCTCCGGAGGACCCGGACTCCGCCGCTCAGGGTCCACGCGCACCTGGCGGCCAGCGGGCGCCCCGGGAGGAGGCTCGCGGGCACCTGCAAGGGTAGCAGTGCGCAGACGGCGCCCCCCGCCCTGGCTCGCTCGCATTTTGGGAGTCTGAGGCGGGGCCTGAAAAAAGTGCAATTCCAACCAGGTCCCGGGCGATGCTGAAACTGATGCTGCGGGTCTGGGGACCACACTTTGAGGATCTCTAGACCCTGGCCCGCGTGGCCTGGGAGGTGTGTGACGCTCCGATCTCATTTACTACGGGAGTCTGACTGAGAACCTGGTGGTTGACCCCGAGAGGCTTTGGGCTAGCCCAGCACCCAGCAGCGAGCCCCTGGAGAGGCAAAGCCGCTCGGCCACGGTCGGGAGGGGAGGGGGCCGGTGTGGGTTCTCAGCTCTCAGGGACTGGCTGGGGAGGCCTTTCGCCTTAGATCAAAGATCCCAGGAACATCCTCAAACTCACCTCCTGCCAGAAGCGCCCGCGGATAATCTGTGCCCGCTCTGGCGGCGCCCCTCTTCCCCCGGGGCTGCTCCTCTGTCAAGCTCACTCCCGGGCGAGCGCCCCCTGGTGGCAGCTCCAGTCCCCCCCCCCAACTCTGCGGGGTTCCCAGGCGCTCCTCATCTGCTGGGCAGTCCTCTGTCCTCTGTCCGCAGTGTGTAGGCGAGGACTGCACTATGCTACTAAGAAGCAACTGGCTTGAGCACAGCTGTTGATGGCAAAAAGGAAGAGGAAAGCAGCAGATGTCCCACATAGGCCATCTCCAGTGAGCTTTCAGTTTCCAGGAGTGGTCCACAGCTGGTGGAAACAGGATCCAAATGTGGAGAGTCACCCACTCTATTTTTTTTTTCAAAATACATTTTTATTGACTTTTTACTGAGAGGAAGGGAGAGGGATAGAGAGTTAGAAACATTGATAAGAGAGAAACATTGATCAGCTACCAGATTCGAACAGGGACTTTTCACTCCACACTATGATGCTGTATCCACTGAGGCAAGCCACCCACTTTATAAACAAGGTCACAAAAATCTCTACTCCACCCAACTCCGATTTTCATTAAAGCCAGGACTCCTGGACTCTCAAGTTGTAAGGCAGAGTTTCCTGATCCGTGAGGCAGAGGAGTTAGTTTGGACAGGAAGAAGAGTTAGCCGACCAGATCCCCCCGGGGAAGAAGTGTAGAGGACAAGATGCTTACCTTTGCCAATCTCAGCCTCGCTGCTCCCTCTCCTGGGTGTCTCTCCAGGTATCCAGCACCCATATGCTCCTTCCTTCTTTCCACCTTAAGGAGAAAAATCTTAAATAATGGTTTAAAAGATCTTTCTCCCTCTCTCTCTAAAAAAAAAAAAAAAAGATATATTTAAACACACAAACACACAAACACACACACACACACACACACACACACAGTATTAGGTGAGGATTAAAGAACAACAGCCCTGCAACAAATGGCTAGAGGAATGTAATGCTATAGGATGGCTTTGGGTTGACTCTCTCTTCTGAGGACCACTGAGAAGATCTAGGTCCCGGGTGCTCTTACCCTCTCTACAGTATAACAGCACCAGGCTCATTCTTCATATGATGTGGCTATGAATTAGTCTGTTTTAAATAAAATCTAGAGATGAAACCCTAAATTTATGGAATTAATAAAAGATAAGGGAAAGACTTGTTGAACCTGCAATGACACCTTTATTTCGTGACGATGAATGAGGAAGGTGAGATTACTAATGTGATATGTCAGGCTATCCTAGCTGCTCATAAATTAGGGTTCATAAAATAGAATTTGACATTTGAAAGTTGAATTTGGGTAGGGCTCTTCAGTTTCATATGTCTTGGGGAATTAAAAATGAACCTAATATTTATGCATCTTTATAGCCCAGGCACCACAGTAGGCGGGCTTGCACAGGTTGGTTTATTTTTATTTCATTTAATCCTCATAACTTCACTATATGGCTGTCCCTGCTTTATAGACGGGGAAACTGAGGCTCAGAATGATGACATTATTTTGTAAGGTCACCCTTATGGATGTGGCAAAGTGAACATTCTAAGAGAGTTCTTGCTTTCTCCACTGTTACCCTGTGATGCTTTTGTTATTTGTTGTGTAAACTGAGCATGTTTGTCCTGAAGGGCTCAGGTCTTGCTGAATGAAATTTTGGGAAGCCCTTGCCTAGCCATGATCACCTGTGGGCATATTTACATAACGTTATTCTTTATTGACATATGTTTGACTGGAGCCCTTAGTGAGGTGACCAAGGGCATAAGCTGCAAGGTAGACCTAACCTGATACCTGGGCACCCAGACCACAGGACAAGGTTACTCTGACCTGCGGCTGAAACGAACCACCTGGCGGCCAGAGTGGGCAGCCGGCTCCTGGTAAGTCAGCCTCCTTTGCCTCAGGCCTTGGTCTCTGACATTTGCAAATGTGCATGTAAACGCTTGGTCCTGCCTAATGCTCCCTGAAGGTACTAAAATTCCACCCGGATCTCTTCACACCTCTGAGTTTCCAATTTTCTATTTTAAACCTAACAACATGAAGAATATATGTTCCGACGAAACCGGTTTGGCTCTGTGGTAGAGCGTTGGTCTGCGGACTGAAAGGTCCCGGGTTCGATTCAGGTCAAGGGCATGTACATTGGTTGTGGGCACATCCCCGGCAGGGGGTGTGCAAGAGGCAGCTGGTCGATGTTTTTCTCTCATCGACATTTCTAGCTCTCTGCCTCTCTCCCTTCCTCTCTGTAAAATATCAATAAAAAATATTTTTTTTAAAAAAAGAATATATGTTCCTGTCTTCAGTTGGCTTTATCCAACTCTAATTGAAGCAATTCTCTCTTAAGCTAGAAAAGAAAATAGCCCCTGGAGGGCACTGGCATGAATGTGAACACCAGTTGAGAAAGAAAATGTTTTAAAAAAAAACCTGTTAGAAATGGTCAAAAATTGTAACATGCAATTTCACAAATGACTCAAATGCAATTCTGGAAATGCAGCATCCTTACTGTTCTGGCACAGAATAAGATAATATTAATAACAAATCGACAGACATGGCTTACGAGGCCACAGATCCTAATCATATCGTCTGATTCCCTGGAGTTTAGAATTTTAAAAAACTGACTAAAGTTTTTCTACTTCTTGTAAGTATATTTAACATTTTCAGGTTCTTTGTTCCTATCATGGAAGGTTACTAGAAATGTCTCATACTGCTCTTTAGACCCAAATCAACTAACATGTTATAATGCGTATTGCATTTAATGGTTCTTAGGAAAATACAGACCCTAGCTTTTGTGTACAGAGAGAAGGTGCTTCTTTCACATATATTTTCACTTGACCTGATGAGCTTAACCACAGAAAGGAATGGTGTTCTCCATTATTCAGCCCCCTCCTTTATTGGGAATTACAGCCAGAAAATAAACTGCAAGTAGTTCAGACAGACTCAGAGGGATTGCCAATGTTGTCCAATGTACAGGCTCCCTGCATCCTCCCCTTTTTTTCTCTTCTTTGTACATCTCTGTCCAGGCAGGTTTGCTCCTGATCTCTCCATGGTTCCTTACAAAGAGAACTGCCACCCTAGGAGGACATGGGTTTATACCAGCCGTGGGCAAACTACGGCCCGCGAGCTGGATTCGGCCCGAGGAGCTGAAAGAGCAGAGGGTTCTCTTGCTCTCCCCTCCACTCCTTCACCAGCAGCCCAAGATGAGAGTGCCAGCATGGTCAGGTTGCTTTTGTTCCAGGCCTCCGGCCCAGTTTAAGAACCCATTGTGGCCCTCGAGTCAAAAAGTTTGCCCACCCCTGGTTTATACAGTTAACAAAGTACTTACATGGCTAGGTCATGACTCGTTTCCATACCAGCTCTGTGACAATTTTGTCCCCATTTACAGTTAAGGAAACGTGAGTGAGTGCTTCAGATTGACACTGACAGGAACCCGGGTCAGGTCACCTGACTCATGTAGATCCATACCTGCCTCCTGAGAAAGATTCATTCCCTGTGCTTCTAGGAGCATTGGGGTCTCTAATTGCCTGCCATATTGCGACTGCTAGTATCTGCAGGTTTGTGTCAGCCTGACCCCATCCCTCCCTCTGCCCTTCTCACCCTTTCTTGGTTTAAAATACCACTCAAGGGAGAAAATTATTGACAGCACTTTAGTTTTTTTCACCCTAAAATCATTCATTCACACACACACACACACACACACACACACACACACACAATAATTCTCACGTGACATCACATTAGTTCTTCCAGAGAACACTCTTCTTTGACAACAATTCTTGCCCTCATGCATTTATCTCTTCTTGAGGGTGCCACCTTACTGCTTTAAGGCCCTCCCTGAGACAAGAGAATAGGAAGGCGCTCACTCTCAGGTGATGACCAGGGAGAGGAGGAGGAGATAGCCACACTTACTCAGCAACTGCTTATAAACCCTTTCTCTGCACTGTTTCATTTCATCCTCAAAACAATCTCTCAGGGTAGGTACTATTTATGTCCTCATCACACAATTAGTTGCCCAACATCACACAGCTACCCTGTTTCCCCGAAAATAAGACAGTGTCTTATATCAATTTTTGCTCCCGAAGATGCGCTAGGTCTTATTTTCAGGGGATGTATTATATTTCCATGAAGTAGGTCTTATTTTCGGAGGATGTCTTATTTTCGGGGAAACACGGTAGTACATAGCAAAAGGTTCAAACCAGAGAATGGCCTTAGGGTGAATCATTGATTGGCTGCCTCCTGCACGTTCCCTGCTGGGGATTGAGCCTACAACCCGGGCATGTGCCCTCCACTGGAATCAAACCCGGGACTGAAACAATCACTGTTTCACCCTAAGGCCATTCCCTCTGAACTGCTGATCTCCCTAAGGCTTTATACTCTAGTTGAGGAGAAAAGACAAACGCCTAAGAAATTATCTACAAAGGTTGTGGGTTCAGTCTCTGTCAGGGCACATATAAGAAGCGACCAATGAATGCATCAATAAGTGGAACAAGTCTCTCTCTCTCTCTCTCTCTCTCTCTCTCTCTCTCTCTCTCTCTCTTTCTCTCTTTCTCGCCTCCCTCTCCCTTCCTTTATCTCTTTTTCTAAAAGTCAATAAGTAAAAACTTTTTCAAAAGAGAAATGATCTAAACACCTGCTACAAATGATGTGAGAAATGAACGGTGGAGATGGGGAGGTTTGTGAACATTCAGAGGAAGAGAAGTCGCTTCCCTACCAGTTTGGGTTCCTTTTAGCGACTTACATTAACCCAGAGCTCCTTACCTGAGCTGGCTGCACTTCAGACTGGAGGGCACTGATCTCCCCTGGGGTCTCCTCTGAATCCAACAGTGCCCAGGCCAGCCTTGCATCCTTCCCTCAGAGTCCCTCATTCTTCCACTCCGGCCTCAGGAAGCTGCATTCAGGGCACTGGACTTCTTCAGATGGGACGGAGAACAGGAATGCACCCAGAAGCACCCACGGCAGAATGGAGCCAAGGCTTGGAGTCAGTGGAGCCCAGGTTGGTTTTCAGCCGAATTACTTACCAGCTGTGTATCCTTGAACACTTTCCTGGCCTCTTGGATCTTCCTCTGTAGAACGGGAAGAACATAAAAATCTAATTTATACGATTGTGAGAATGAAAAGAAAGGATGAGTTGTAAAATGCCTGACACCTGGTAAAACAACCCAGAAGCTCTGACCGGTTTGGCTCAGTGGATGGAGCATCGCCCTGCAAACTGAAAGGTCCTGGGTTTGATTCCGATAGAGGGCACATGCCCAGGTTGTAGGCTCAGTGCCCAGTGGGGAACGTGCAGGAGGCAGCCAATCAATGATTCTCTCTCACTATTGATTTCTGTCTCTCTCTCCCTCTCCCTTCCTTGCTAAAATCAATAAAAAATATATATTAAAAAAAACCAATAACAACCCAGAAGTCCTTGGAACAAAAGTCTTCACAGATGCAAGGAGGACTTGGCCTAGGAGGGCAAGGAGCAGGTTTCCTATTTAAAACTAGAGGCCCGGTGCACAAAATTTGTGCACTGCGGGGGGGGGGGGCCTGTGGAGAGGGGTCTCTCAGCCCAGCCTGCACCCTCTCATTGTCCAGGAGCCCTCAGGGAATGTCCTACTGATGGCAGTCAGATATCCTTAGTGCTGCCACAGAGGGCTTCTGGCTCAGGGCTTCTAACTGAGCGGCACTCCCCCTATGGGATCACACTGACCACCAGGAGGCAGCTCCTGAGTTGAGCGTCCGCCCACTGGTGGTCAGTGCACATCATAGCAACTGGTGTTCTGCCATTCAGCTGATTTGCATATTAGCTTTTTATTATATAGGATGTTTGGGGTTTCCTCCGAGGCTAGAGGAGGTAGTAGGGAAATTAGGCCTACCTCAAGTTAGTCCTAGAACTCGGTATACATCTCTTCAGGCAGGCCCAACTGGGAAGTGAGTCAGAGAAAGATCCACTGACACATGGTCCAATTGTAAGACTAATTTAGAGCAGTGTTCCCCCACACCCCTGGCTAATAAAAACCACCTTGGTCACTGTTTAAAATACAGATTTGAAGGACTCTCCTCCTTAGCAGGCTCTGAGCCAGGAGCTCTGGGGTAGGTCCTAAAAAATGTACGTTTTCCACAAGACACTGGGTGATTTTATGATCAGGGAAGTTTGGGAAATATTGCTTTAAGTATTCAAAGTGCTGCCTGGTCAGGTGGCTCAGTTGGTTGGAGCATCTTCCCATATCCACAAAAGGTTGTGGGTTCGAATCCTGCTCAGGGCACATACCATGATTGGGGTATGTATAAGAGGCAACTGATTGACTTTTCTCTCTCACATTGATGTTTCTCTCTCTCTAAAAATAGAGAACAGTATCCTCATAAGAGATTAGGTACAATGAAGCCATCTTGTGGACATTCTGAAAACAGCACCCCAGTAATAAATTCTAGGAGTCTGAAATGAAAACTCAATTGACAGTTCTAGGGCTCTCACCCTGCAGGGAGTTGTGGCAATGGCGCCCTCTTGTGAGCATTTTGAGAATAGTGCCCTAGAAATTTCTTATAAAAGTCTGAATATAAAACCTGTTACAATCATTGAGGGCTCTCACCCTTGCAGGGAATTGTGATAGTGCCCCTTGTGGACATTCTGAGAACAGCAGCCCAGTAAGGGCTTAAGCACAATAAAGTCCCTTTTAAAAATTTTTATTGTGAGAGTATTACAGATGTCACCTCTTGCCCCACCATTGTCTCCTTCCACCTGGTTTCCAACCCGCCCCAGGCTTTCACCCATCTGTGTCCATAGGTAAGATCTTTAATCTCTTCCTGCCCCCTTGCCTCCTCCTGAGATTCCTGTCTGTTCCATGCTTCTGATTCTATTTTATTCACGTTTATTTTGCTCTTTAGATTTCTTGTTTATTTTTATTTTTAGATTCAGTTGTTGATAGATATTTGCTGCCATTTTATTGTTCATATATTTTATTTCTCCTCCTCCTCATCCTTTTTAAAGAATACCCATCAACATTTCATATAATACTGGTTTGGTGGTGAACTCCTTTAGTTTTTTTTTTTAATGTCTTTATTGATTAAGGTATTTGTCCTCATCCCCCCATTCCCATCCCACACTCCTCCTCACCCATGCCTCTACCCCCCTGTTGTACTTGTCCACTGGTTAGGCTCATATGTATGCACACAAGTCCTTTGGTTGATGTATTTTTTTTTATTAACAAATCTTTATTGTTCAGATTACAATTGTTCCTCTTTTTCCCCCCATAGCTCCCCTCCACCCAGTTCCCACCCCACCCTCTGCCCTTACCCATCCCCCACTGTCCTCATCCATAGGTGTACAATTTTTGTCCAGTCTCTTCCCACACTCCCCACACCCCTTTTCCCAATTGTCAGTCCATTCCCTTTTTACACTCCTGATTCTATTATATTCACCAGTTTATTCTGTTCATCAGATTTTTTTATTCACTTAATTTTTAGATTCACTTATTGATAGATATGTATTTGTTGTTCATAATTTTTTTAATGCTTCATGAGTTTGCGTGTCATCTTGCACAGGGGCCATGCTAATCTTCTCTGTATTGTTCCAATTTTAGTATATGTGCTGCCAAAGCGAGCACATAATTTTTATCTTTACCTTTTTCTTCTTCTTCCTATTTTTAAAGAATACCTTTCAGCATTTCATATAATACTGGTTTGGTGGTGGTGAACTCCTTTAGCTTTTTCTTGTCTGTGAAGCTCTTTATCTACCCTTCAATTCTGAATGATAGCTTTGCTGGGTAATCTTAGTTGTAGGTTCTTGCTATTCATCACTTTGAATATCTCTTGCCATTCTGGCCTGGCCTGCCTGCATAGTTTCTGCTAAGAAATCAGCTGTCATATGGGTGCTCTCTTGTAGGTAACTGTTTTTCTCTTGCTGCTTTTAAGATTCTATCTTTGTCTTTTGCTCTTAGCATTTTAATTATGATGTGTCTTGGCATGGTTCTCTTTGGATTCCTTTTGTTTGGGTTTCTGTGCGCTTCTTGGACTTGTAAGTCTATTTCTTTCACCTGGTGGGGGAAGTTTTCTGCCACTATTTCTTCAAATAGGTTTTCAGTATCTTGCTCGCTCTTCTTTTGGCACCCCCATAATTCTGATGTTGGTATGCTTGAAGTTGTCCCAGAGGCTCCTTACACTATCTTCATATTTTTGGATTCTTTTTTCTTTTCCAGTTGGGTGTTTTTTGCTTCTTTGACTTGATACTTACAATCCACTAGTCTGCTGTTGTATCTCTGTATATTATTCTTTATTACAGTCAGTGTATGTTAATTTCTAGTTGGTCCTTTTTCATATCCTCAAGGGTCTCACTAAATTTATACGCGGTTTCTAGAAGATTCTTGAGTAACCTTATAACTGTGGTTTTGAACTTAATATCCAGTAGTTTGCTTCCCTCCATTTCTTTCATTTGTGATCTGTTTCTTTGTCTTTGCATTTTGGCTGCTTCCCTGAGTTGATAGAGTGGCTTTGTGTGCTAGGTGAGCTATAGGGCCCAGTGGCTCAGCCTCCCGTTACCTGAGGTGGACACTTTTGGTGCACCCCTTTGTGGGTTGTGTGCACAGTCTTGTTGTAGGTATGCCTTGATTGTTGTTGGTATCACTGGGAGGAATTGACCTCCAGCAGACCAATTGGCTGTGAGGATAAGCTGTGTTTTTTGTTGTTGACATAGTGGCCACTCAATAATTATTTGTTTGATAAATAAATTGTACAGGTCACACATAGATCTATATATATAAAAGCCTAAGTGACTGGCCGACCGGCAGCTATGATGGGCACTGACCACCAAGGGCCAGATGCTCAACGCATAGGCATGGGAACATGGAACAGACTGATAAATCTCAGAGGGAATGGAACAGGGGGAAGGGCAGAAAGAGATTAACCAAAGATCTTATATGCATACTAGAGGCCCGGTGCATGGATTCGTGGACCAGTGGGGTCCATCGGCTTGGCCTGTGGGGATCGGGCCGAAACTAGCAGTTTGACAGCCCCTGGAGGGTCCCAGATTGCAAGGGAGTGCAGGCCGAGGGACCCCACCAGTGCACAAATCCATGCACCAGGCTCTAGTCCAGGGCTGGGCAAACTACGGCCCGCGGGCCAGATCTGGTGAATAAACTATTGAATTAAAAAAAAAAAAAAAAAAAAAAAAACCGCACCCTTCTTATGTAATGATGCTTACTTTGAATTTATATTAGTTCACACAAACACTCCATCCATGCTTTTGTTCTGGCCCTCCAGTCCAGTTTAAGAACCCATTGTGGCCCTCAAGTCAAAAAGATTGCCCACCCCTCCTCTAGTCTATATATATAAAAGCCTAAGTGACCGTTACAACTAGTTGACTAAATGACGGTCACTATGACTCACACTGACCACCAGGGAGCAGACTCTCAACACAGGAGCTGCCCCCTGGTGGTGAGTATGCTCCCACAGCCAACCTCCCCTGGCTGGCCAGTCCCCCTCCTCGTCACTTCCCAACCCAACCAGCCCCCACTGGCCCTGATCAGGACTTGGTGAAATGGCCCTGATTGGCCCCGATCACCGGCTAGGCTAAGGGACCTGACCCATGCACAAATGTGGGCACCGGGCCTCTATTATAATTTAAAAAAACAACAACAAACAAGATGTTGAGGTGGCTAAGGCAATACATTTGGAGCTAAAGCTCCAGGGATGGGTCATAGCCCAGGTACAGTTATGTAGCTTTTGGTAACTTATCTTTCAGTCGTTTTCCCCATCTATAAAATGAGCTTATGTCATATTCTTCAACAAACAAGACAGTTGAAATGGTCAGTAATTTTGTATTCCAAGACACAAGTTTTCACTGCCTGCAACTCCTAAGAAAAAATTAGTTCAATTCTTTATTTTAAAATTTTATTTTAGAGGGAGAAAGGAGGAGGTGGGAGAGAAACATACATGGATTGGTTGCCTCCCGTATGTCCCTACTAGGTATGAAACCAGAAACCAGAAACCCGTATGTGTCCCTACTAGGTATGAAACCAGAAACCAGAAACCCCCTAACAGGGGAGTGAGACCCAGGACTCTGTGCAGGGACAACATTCCAACCAAGTGAGCCACACTGGCCAGGGCCCTTCAATTCTTTTTAATTTTCCCATCTCGGGTATACATTTTGAATGTACATCCGTAGAGGCTCTTAATATTATGTCTCAACATTGTCCACTTGTGCAAACTTTGAGAATGGTAAAGACAATTACCAGGAAAAAATTTCTCCAAAGATTCTCCAATTCCTGTAAATAGGCTACATGTCATGAACTGAACATCGAAAGCGGGTGAATTTTATGGTAAGTAAATTCAGCCTCGATCATACTGCTAATGAATTAAGTTCAATAGATGACTCTGCCATCAAATGACTCTGCCATCAATTGGACCCCCTAAGGAACAGTTTATAAAAGAAATCCAGGTATCTGGTCAAGTTCAAATGATCCTGAACATCTTCAGAACTACAGGGGGATGGCCGCTTGTACTCTGGGCGCAGTAAGAAACTCGTCAGGTTTCTCCACCAGAGAAAGCAAATTCAGTCGCGGGGAAACTTGCGGGACTAATCTTCACCAACAGCCCAGCTACCTGGGGTCCTCCGAGTCCTGCTCCCCAATCTCCCGCGTTCTCCAGAGCGGGACGCCTACGGGAGGCCGAGCCCGCCCTTCGCGGCCGGTCTCCACCCCCGATCTGCGCGGGGACCCGGCACAGAGCAGCCCCGCGGGCAAAGCTGCCCGCCCGCCCTCCGCACTGGCCGACCCCGCGGCTGCCCGGACACGCGGGGCCTACAACAGCGGGCGGGGCTGCGCCTTGGCCGAGCCTCAGTCACCGGAGGCCTTAACGCTGCGGGCGCCACCCAGACCCTCCGACTCCGCCCTGGGGTGGGGGCCCCAACCCGTTGGACGGCGCCCGTGAGCGAGAACGCCGGAAGCCGAGCCCACTTCAAAGGCTTAACTTCGAGGGCAAGCACGGAGCCAAGAAGCCCTGCGCCCGCAGCACTAGGCGACGCGCCCGCACACGGACCGGGCGGCACCCGCCTCACTTTCGAGTGTTTTCCTGTGAGACCACCTCTTCGGCTTCGCTCCCGCCGCCGATAGGCTGGAATGGAGGCCCGACCTCCTCGTTAGCGGGTTCCCGCCCCCCCACACGAAGACCCAACCTGAAACGACTCCTTCCACCAGCCAGTCACCGCCGCCAGCCAGTCATCGAGCGTTACTCGGCGTCGTCTCCGCCCACTTCCGCCTCTGGCGCCGCACAGCCACGCCCCCAGGCCGGAGCCGCGCTGGCCCCTCCCGCGCGGGGCTGCGCAGGCGCAGCTAGGCCAGGAGCGCGCATGCGCAGGAGAGCGGACTTCCCTTCCGGGACGGGGGAAGTGTGAGATGCGGGATGGGCTGACTCGCAGCTGTGGGCGGAGTCGCGTCTACTGTGCGGCCGCGTTGACAGTGAAATCCCGAGTGGGAGTCGGGCACAGGAAGCACCTGCACCTGTCGTGCTCGAATGGCCCCTCTCTTGCTGAAGAGGGCACCGCCAGAAATGTAGGAATATTTATTTTGTCACCCACAACGTTTGTGATACTTCCGTTACCGAAGGAGCAGGAAACTAATACATTGTCTGTTTTCCAAAGTAAATTTACCAATTTACACACAAATGGAGCTTTGAAAAAAGGATGCCTCACACCACACTAACTGAACTGTAATCTCTGGATAGGCTCAGAAAAAAGGAGTTAAATTCATTAGGTGAGTCTGACACATCCTAGAGGCTGAGAACCACTTGCCAACAATCTAAATCCAGATCCCATCACAGTGAAGAACAGTGTGGCAGTGATTTGGCCACAGCATTGAAAGCAGTTCTGGTAAAGATTGTTCCAGGTACCGGAAGGTTCAGAGCTAACATAACCAACCTTTTATTCTGCTGTGATTGAAGAATCACTTTATACTAACACAGTTCACAAGGAAGCATTAAGACTGAAGCCTCTCTTGCCAAAACCGGTTTGGCTCCGTGGATAGAGCGTCAGCCTGGGGACTGAAAGGTCCCGGGTTCGGTTCCGGTCAAGGGCACATCCCTAGTAGGGGGTGTGCAAGAGGCAGCTGATCAATGATTCTCTCTCATGGATGTTTCTAACTCTTATCCCTCTCTGTAAAAAATCAATAAAAATATTTTTTTTAAAAAAAAGACTGAAGCCTCTCTTTACTTACAGAATACTTTTCTTTAATATGCTACTAAAATGGTTCTTTCAGAAGCTGCCACATCTTGGCTCCTTGACCTTCATGGAGATCTTGCTCCTAGGAGTTGGTAGGACTCCTGGTTCCTTAGAGAAGCGCAGCTCTGGGACATGAGCGACAGCCTGCCTGGCTCATGGGATCCTGCAGTCCTTGCAATCCTTGTGCTGAGGCTGCAGCAGGCAGCTGACCCTTGGGGAATCCTGAACTTCTTAAGAAGGTAGTTGGGCAAGTTGGGCTACAGGTGGAAGTTCTGGGCAGAGTCCCCTCATGCCAACCCAAGGATATTCTTGAAAGGTAAGTGAGCTTCTTACGTTGCAGCCCATGATCTTGGAATTCCTTAGTAGTGATACCACCAACTGCTGGGCCTCCACTTGATGACCAATTTAAAAGTCCTGAGAAGCCCTGTGCAGTTTCCATCACAAAACTATATCATCAAAATGAACGAAGAGCAATCCAGTGTTGAAACTATAATCTACTTGGGGCTAATAGTTGGAGTATTTTCCTGACAAATGTCAGGTATCACTGTTTGCCTTTCAAGTTTAAAATACTCCATGGCATGCTGATCCCTGCAGTTCACCAAGAGTGCCTTGGCACTCAGTTTGAGCGCCATGGCTGTGATGGTTTAAAAATGAGTGATTCTCACCCAGCCTTTGTGGCTCAGTGATTGAGTGCTAACCCATGGACCAGGAGGGCACTGGTTAGATTCCTGGGCAGGATAACATGCCCAGGTTGTATGCTCCATCCCCAGCAGGGAGTGTGCAGGAGGCATCCAATCAATAATTCTCTCATATTATTGTTTCTATATCCCTCTTCCTTCCTTTCCCTGAAATCAATAAAAAAATATTTTTGAAAAGGAGTGATTCTTGGCTACAGAGGGCTCCGGGTGCCCGCGTGTGGACCTTTGGTCCCCTTGCTTTCCGGGGGCGGTGGGGAGCGGGTGGCCGCGGCCTTTAGGGCTGGGATGGGCAGCGCTCTCGGCAGAGGCAGGGGAGCCGAGCCGGAGCCAAGGCCAGTACAGTGGTCGCAGTTGGATTGACCATTGCTGCTGCAGGATTTGCAGGCCGTTATGTTTTGCAAGCCATGAAGCATATGGAGCCTCAAGTAAAACAAGTTTTTCAAAGCCTACCAAAACCTGCCTTCAGTGGTGGCTATTTCAGAGGTGGGCTTGAACCCAAAATGACAAAACGAGAAGCAGCCTTAATATTAGGTGTCAGCCCTCCTGCCAATAAAGGAAAAATAAGAGATGCTCACTGGCGAATTATGCTGTTAAATCATCCAGACAAGGGAGGATCTCCTTATATAGCAGCAAAATCAATGAAGCTAAAGATTTACTAGACGGTCAAGCTAAAAAATGAAGTAAATATATGGTGAATTTTAAGTTGTTGGTCTCTTATATAAAAACAGCTTTTTGTAATAAAATGTCCCAAAGTTACACATTTTAAAAAATTATTTAGCACAAAAAAACAAAACAAAAAAACGGAGTGATTCTCATTTTTTCTTAGAATGCGTATTCAAGATAATGATTTCTTCTAAAGTGCTACTACAGTGAGGTCCAATGTAACCTGACTCCTTCCACCCTGAAGACCCCCTAAAACTGAGTCCCACAGAAGATTCTTTTAAATGACCACAGCAGGCACTGAGTCTCCACAGGCCTGCCTAGATTCTGACATTCCTACAGAGGACAACTTAGATAAATCAAAAATTCCCTTGGAAGAGGAGCAATTAACTATTTTAAATAAAATAAATTATAAATTATACTATTTAGAAAGTAGCCCATTAATTTAGAAATTGGCCTACTATTAGGCACACACTGACGGACAATATTAAATGCTAAGAAAATAAAAAACCTAATACAGTCTATTGAACACTTACAAGAATTCTTGGTGACTTTCCTACCCTGCAGTATTTCATATCTGATTTTCACACCTAATTACCAAAGAGATAAAATAGATTCAAATTATAGAATACAACTATACCTGGATTCATAAGTGGATATAACCAACCAATTTTTCATTCTAGAAACAGGCTGTTAACTATAGATATAAATATTCTAAACAAAAGTTCTGATTGATACCCTGCTTAAAATACAGTTAATAAATATAACTGGATATTTCTATAACACAAGTAACAATATAGACTAGACCATAAATAAATGTATAGAACACTTATGATTATGACAAAAGTTGAATGCCAAACATCAAAGGAGAGAACAGACTGAAGTAAACAATTTTCGAAGCATTTAATTCATTATGTAGCCATACTCGAGATGTTGAAGGAAATGTCTGTATCTGCTGGGTTCTTGGCAGCAATGAGAAGGCAGAACTTTTTTATGCATTTTTCTGTCCAGTCTCACAATCAGAATCAATCTTTGATTGGTTAGATGCTTCATAAGTTTGGATAATAAGTCTTAGGTGAGTAATAATTTCATTGTCTGATGTTTTTGTGTTAAATCCCAACATCTTCGTGATAGTTTCTCGAAAGTTGACTTCCTTCAAAGAACCACCACAAAATTTAAGACATGCCATTAGTTTTGGTCACCTACTTACTGTACATGATAAAACTGGTATAAGAAAGTCTTATTTAACATTTCTTTGTGATATATATAACATTCTATATTCAAATATTTTTAACCTAGAAAAATGGTCTCCTCTGTTACAAGTAGCCTTTATGTAAAATTTTCTTTTAAGACTTTTCCTTATTTTTACACTTTTATAGACTAAACTCAATTTTATTGCTGCTTATGTTTCATCCATAAGGTAACTTCTTTTTGAACTTCTGTTTTGCTAGGGTAAGAGCAGCAAATACATATCTCTAAATACATATCTCTCCACCCATCCTTCTAAAACCATAATGATCAACAAGGAAAGCAGATAACAACATCCATAAGTCATTCCTAAAACATAACTAGAGAATACCACAGACTTCAGTTTGCATGTAAGAGAGAGAATAAATACCCTAAACCAGCAGAGGTAGCTCCAGAGTCCACTCTAGAAGAGGCATCTAGTTTCCACTGGTGACCCAGAAACAGGAGAATGCATAAATGAGGAAATACTAATATTAAGAACAAGTCTGAGACCTGGTGGATCAGAACGCTAGCAAGTGGGAAAGGGCAAGAAAGGGAGCTGGAAGAAAAGAAGAAAGGCAGTATCACTCAGACTGTTCAGGGGATGAAAATACTCTCCCCAAAATGCCTGATATGAATTAAATATTAGATTTAATAAAGATTTGCAGACATGGAGTAAAAACACCTTTCTAAATGTATTATTTCAGAATAGAAAAAATATACTATGTGTAAGATGCTCTGTGGGTAAAGAAGTGTTTATGGAATTCAAGCAAGAATAAGACAAAATCTTCTCAGAAATGAAGACTAAACTAAAGAATGCCCAAAGGAGAAAAGATTGACTGGAAATATAATAAGGAACGCTAAAAAGAATAAAAACAATCAAGAATGTGAATAGGCACAAGTTAAAAAAGAGAAAAAGAAGATAGTATCATGCCTTGATTTTTTAAGACTCTTCAAGTTAAAGTTGCACGTTTCTTAAGTAACTAATATATGAAGGTATGACATATAATCCCACAATAGCCTAAAATTATCAGGCTTTTAAGAATTCTTAAAATACCTGTTTTATAAATACAGTGAAAATCTAGGCAAGGTTAGAAGCACTCCCCTCTTGTCCTAGAAAGTGACCCAGCCCCAAGCATGGTTTCCCCTGAACTACTACTACCACTTCTTCTTCTTCTTTTTAAAAAAAATATATTTTATTGATTTTTTACAGAGAGGAAGGGAGAGAGATAGAGAGTTAGAAATATCCATGAAAGAGAAACATCGATTAGCTGCCTCTTGCACACTCCCTACTGGGGATGTGCCCGCAACCAAGGTACATGCCCTTGACAGGAATCGAACAGGGGACCCTTCAGTCCGCAGGCCGACACTCTATCCACTGAGCCAAATCAGTTAGGGCTCCCCTGAACTTCTGTTCCATCATCTCTGCCCTCCCTGTCTTTGGTTAGTCCGAGGATGTGTGCACAAACATAAGCTAAGATAACCATCTATCCCACCATCACCACTGTAAATTCACCAAGGATAGGCATTTGATCTGAGCCCGGCTTATAAAGACCCTTTCTTGAGATTGTCCCAGAAATTCTTCAACTACAAAACGCTGTGGTTTTCAGTCAGACAGACAAACCGACACACAGAGCTGCCAAGAAGAGATGCTGAGGAAGGCCTTATAAGTCTCCAGGTGCTCATCCTAGGGCCCAGGTGCATCTCTGCCCCCTCCCCCGCCCCCAGCTCTGGTTGTTTAACTCCTTTTGATTCTATAAACCAATAAAATCCCTTTTGTCTAAATTAGGCAGAGTTTAAGTTGAGGTGAGTGTTTATCACTTCAACTTAAAGAATCTTAATATAGTAATGATAATTAAAAAAAAAAAACACACACACACACCTCTTGTGGTCGTCCTGATACTTCTTCAGGCATGCTCTTTGCTGTGCAGAGCTCAGGAGCGACAGTATGTAACATCTGATGGGTCCCGTGTTTGTCCCATCTTGCCTCTTGCTTGGTCGGGTCTAATGTAGTTTTCAAGTTATCTGTTTTCATAGCTGCCTTCCCTTTTATTGCTTCAACTTTTATTAAAGATTGCCTTAGCTTCTGAATTGTTTTGTCCTGTGAGAATATAAAGTTAAGGTTGGGGGAAAGGAAGATGACTGTGATTAGATCTCTTTTAAATAATAGGTAGGCATGATGAATGATAACTCATGTTTATATTTTTTCTTTTTAAAAAGAGAGAGAAAAAGAGAGAGAGAGAGAGAGAGAGAGAGAGAGAGAGAGAGAGAGGTAGAGGTAGATACATGGAAAAGAAAATCCCACAATTTGTGAATTAAGAAGACATTTCTCCATCATACTCATCAATAACCAACAGTCACTGAACACTTTTGTAAACTAGGCACTTGGGTTTAAAGAGGGTGAACAAATATTCCTGGTCCTCAAAAGTCTTCTAGTACAGGTTGTGCTAATTAAATACAGAAATAGAGAAAATAAGTGGCTCTGTAGTAAGAGAAATGATGCTGATAAAAAAGTTGATCAGTAAGTATTTAGTGCACCTGTGGTTTAAGATAAAAAATAATATTTGAAATAATACAACTGAAGCTTGAAATAGAGAAGGTCCAAAGAGGAGCCCTAAAATGACTAAAATGTTTATTACTTCAATAAAAAAGACAAAAGTAAGACTAAAACAAAAAAGCAAGGGCTCTAGAAGTTACTTTTGAGGAGTAGGGAGAGGAAGACTTAAAGGCTTTCATGGGGTTGATATTAGTCTTTTTTTTTTTTAAGATTAGCAGTAGATTTGCAGGCATTAACTTTTATTATTATAATATATGTTTTAATGTTATATATATTCTTTTGTATGCATGTAAAATAATTTTAACATTAATTTCTAAAAGTTTGATGAGAAATATGCAGCTAAAATAGTAACAATCAAAGCTTAAATACATTTTTGAAAGCCTTACTTCCTTTACTTACTTTAAGGACATTTACTCTTGTCAGTTGGGCTTTCATATTTTTATTTGACAATTTCAAATCACTGAGCTTTTTCTGAAGTTGCTGAATTTCCTCCTCTAATCTTTGAGTTGTTGCAATCTGCAAATTCTGCTTAATAGTCAGTAATGTTTTTTGTTTGTTGTCTTTCTCTAGCTGTTTAAATCTCTTGCTGTTCTCATCTATTCGGGAGTTTTTAGTCCTGGAGTTTTCCTTTGAAGAAATAAATAGTATTGAAATAAAGAAGTTATGCTTTATGATGGTATTCTACACTAGCAAACCAGATCTATTCTACACTGAAAACGTACAGTCTAAACTATTTACATAAGTAAATATTTTTTCACCATAAATATGCATTATTAAAATAATCCAGAAAGTAAAATATGACAATAAAAATAAATATATTAAAACAGAAACAAAAAGCAAAAAACTTTTAATTTTCAAAGATAGATCACATATTGGGACACAGACAAAATCTCTCCAAATTCAAGAAGACTGAAATCATATCAAGCATCTTCTCAGATCACAATGGCATAATATTAGAAATAAAGTACAATGAAAACAATAAAAAATCAAACACCTGGAGGCTAAATAGCATGATATTAAGCATTGATTGGATTACCAAAGAGATCAAAGAAGAAATTAAAAACATCCCAGAACAAATGACAATGAAAGCACAATTCAAAATCTATGGGACACAGTGAAAGCAGTCCTGAGAAGGAAGTTCATAGGACTACAGGCCTAGCTCAAAAAAACAATAAATTATAAATTTATTCCAATTTATTAAGTTGTAATAAATTATTTAACTCTACAACTTAAAGAATTAGAAAGAGAGCAGCAAGAAGAGCCCAGAGTGAGCAGAAGGAAGGAAATAATAAAGACCTGAGCAAAATAAATGACTTAGAGACAAAAAAAACAAAACAAAACACACACACACACACACACACACACACACACACACACTACAAAAGATCAATAAAATGAAGATCTGGTTCTTTAAAAGGATAAACAAGATTGATGAACCTTTAGCTAGGCTCAACAAGAAGTAGAGAGATAGGACCCAAATAAAGAAAATCAGAAATGAAAGAGGTGAAATAACAACAGACCCCACAGAAATACAAAGGATTGTAAAAATAAATACTATCAACAACTCTATTCCAACAAACTGGTCAACCTAGAAGAAATGGTCATAATCCTAGAAAAATATGACCTTCCAAAACTCAATCAGGAAGAATAAAAAAAATCTGAAAAGGAGGGTTACTATGGAGGAAATTGAAGCAGTCAGTCATCAAAAATCTTCCAAGGCCAGACAGCTTCACAGGCGAGTTTTATCAAACATTCAAAGAAGAACTAAAACCTATCCTTCTCAGACTATTCCGAAAAATTCAAGTGGAAGGAACACTTCCAAGTGTTTCTTTTTTAATTTTTTAATTGATTTCAGAGGGGAAGGGAAAGAAATAGACAGATAGAAACAGCAATGATGGGAGAGAATCACTGATAGGCTGCCTCCTACACACACTCCACTGGGGATGGAGCTTGCAATCTAGGCGTGTTCACTCTGCCAGAATCAAACCTGGGACCCTTCAGTCCACAGACTGATGCTCTATCCATTGAGCCAAACCAGCTAGGGCACTTCCAAGCTCTTTCTATGAAGCCAGCATTACCCTAATCATCAAAGATTAAGATACTACAAAGAAAGAGAATTACAGGCCAATATCTCTGATGAACATAGATGCTAAAATCCTCAACAAACTCCTAGCAAATCAGATACAGCATTACATTAGAAAGTTCATACACCATGACCAAATGGGATTTATTCCAGGGATGCAAAGATGGTACCATATCTGCAAATAAATAAATGTGATGCATCACATAAACTAAGAGCTAAAAATCACATACTCATATCAATTGATGCAGAAAAAGTATTTGATAAAATTCAACATCCTTTCTTGATAAAAACCCTCAGCAAAGTAAGAATAGAGGGATCATACCTCAACATAATAAAAGTCTTATATGATAAACCTACAGCCAATATTTTATTTAATGGGCAAAAATGAAAACCATTTCCCCTAAGAACAGGAACAAGTCAAGGTTTCCCACTCTCACCACTCCTGTTCAACATAGTTTTGGAGGTGCTAGCTATAGCAATTAGACAAGAAGAAGAAATAAAAGGCATCCAAATGAGAAAAGAAGTAAAACTTATTTACAGATGACATGGTATTGTACATTGAAAACCCTAAAGACTCTATCAAAAAACTATTAGACTTAATAAATGAATTTGGCAATGTAGCAGGATACAAAATTAACACCCAGAAATCTATGGCTTTTTATACACCAATAATGAACTTATAGAAAGAGAAATTTAAAAAAACAACAAATAGTTCCATTTACCATTGCAACAAAAAAATTAAGATACCTAGGAATAAACTTAACTAAGGAGGTAAAAGACCTATATTCATAAAACTACAGGTCACTGAAAAAAGAGATGGAGGAAGACATAAACAAATGGAAGAATATACTATGTTCATGGATTGGTAGAATCAACATCATTAAAATGTCCATACTAACCAAATCAATCTATAGATTCAATGCAATTCCCACTAAAATACCAACAGCATATTTCACAGATTTAAACAAACTCTCCAAAAATTCATGTAGAATAAAAAAGGCCCCAAATAGCCCTAGCAATCCTGAGAGAGAACAAAGTTGGAGGGATCACAATACCAGATATCAAGCTATATTACAAAGCCACTGTCCTTAAAACTGCCTGGTACTGGCACAAGAACAGACATATAGGATCCCAAATAGCCCTATCAATCCTGAGAGAGAACTAAGTTAGAGGGATCACAATACCAGATATCAAGCTATATTACAAAGCCACTGTCCTCAAATCTGCCTGGTACTGGCACAAGAACAGACATATAGACCAATGGAACAGAACTGAGAACGCAGAAAGCGACCCAAGTCAATATGCTCAATTAATATTTGATAAAGGAGGCAAGAGCATACAATGGAGTCAAGACAGTCTCTTCAATAAAGATATTGGGAAAATTGGACAGATACATGTAAAAAAAATGAAACTAGAACACCAACTTACACCATAATGGATAAAGGACTTAAACGTAAGATGGGAAACCATAAAAACCTTAGAGGAAACCACAGACAGCAAAATATCGGGCATATATAATAGCAATATCTTTACCAATACAGTTCCTAGGGCAAAGAAAATTAAGGAGAAAATAAATAAATGCGACTATCTCTATTATAAAAACCCCATGGCACCTGCTGAATGTCATATGATTTTTCCATGGGAACAAGTTAAGTGTTGCTCTGTTCAATTCTCTCATCTTCCAACAAAGGTCAATTTAAGTGCTCCTGAGAAGGAAAGGTTAGAGCAGGAAACTATTCTCTGTCCACAACTGTCTTCAAGGTGGGCGGAGCTGCATGGGCAGTGGGTCTGCATGCAGCAAGGCCTTGACACTGGGTCCTGGGGCGGTGTGCTGGGTCTGGGTCTCGCAAGGTGGGCCTCTAGTTCTATATAATGAAGAGGGAATATGCAAATTGACCATCACTCCACCACAAAGATGATGGTGCCCACAGCAAAGGCAGGGGTTTTCAAAACACAAAATGGCTGTGCCCTCAGTGGAGGCAGGGTATCCATAACACAAGACTGCTGCATCCACAGCAGAGGCTAAGTTCCCATCACAAGCCTTAACGAGCAATCAGCAGGACCTGAGGCTGCACACCGCCCCCAGTGGGGCTTGACAGGGGACCTCAGGCCACACCCCCTGCCCTGACACCAGGCCAGGGGTCCTGAGGCCATGCCCCACCCCACCCGGCAGGGCTTGTCGGGGAACCTCAAGGTGCACCTCCTACCCCAGTGCTGGAACCTCAGGCTGCTCCCCTCACCCCAAGCCAGGGGACATCAGGCCACACCCCCTGCCCGGTGGGGCTTGACAGGGGATCTTAGGCCACATCCCCCCCCCGGGTGGGGCTTGATGGGGGACCTCAAGTCACACCCTTTGCCTTGGACTGGGCTGGGGGACCTCAGACTGCACAGCAAAAGAAACCATCAACAAAACAACAAGAAAACCCATTGCATGGGAGAACATATATGCCAATATTATCTCTGGTAAGGGTTTAATCTCCAAAGTTTATAGGGGACCCATTCAACTTAACAAAACAAAGATTTAAAAAAATCCAATTAAAAAATAGGTAAAGGTGCCAGAACCGGTTTGGCTCAGTGGATAGAGCATCGACCTTCAGACCGAAAGGTCCCAGGATCGATTCCAGTCAAGGGCATATCCCTAGTGAGGGGTGTGTAGGAGGCAGCTAATTGATGTTTCTAACTCTCTATCCCTCTCTCTTCCTCTCTGTGAAAAATCAATAATATATATATATATATATATATATATATATATATATATATATATATATATATATATTTTATTTTTTTTTAATAGGTAAAGGGCCTAAATAGACACTTTTCGAAAGAGGACATACAGAAGGCCAAGAGACATATTAAATCATATTCAAAGTCACTAATCTTCTGAGAGATGCAAATCAAAATGATAATGAGGTACCATCTCACACCTGTCAGAATGGCTATTATCAAGAAATGACAAATGCTGGCCAGATTTGAAGAAAAAGGAACCCTCGTGCACTGCTGGTGGGAATGCAGTCTGGTGCAGCCACTGTAGAAAACAGTATGGAGTTTTCTCAAAAAATAAAAATGGAACTCCCATTTGACCCAATAATCCCACTTCTAGGAATATATCCCAAGAAATCAGAAACATCAACCAGAAAAGATATATACACCCCTATGTTCATAGCAGTACAATTTACGATAGCTAAGATTTGGAAATAGCCTAAGTGCCCATCAGCAGATGAGTGGATTAAAAAACCATGGTACAGGAGAAACCAAGAAGGCAGCATAGACAAACACCTAACTGCAGCCTCACACAACAATTTTTTAAAAATACAACTAAAATACAAAATGGACATTTTCCAGAACTACAGGAAAGTTGACTGACTGGAAATTCTACAACTAGAAGGAAAGAGAAAACCAGAAGGAAAATCAGAGGAGCTGGAAAAGCCTAAGGTACGGAGACACTGTGCGTGTGTGGGGAGAGGAGGGGCGGCTGAGTGCCTGGCTGGTGTTCCCTGGTGGGAAGGAGATGAAAGCTCCGGACTGTGCTGAACCCCAGTTCTGACTGCACTGAACCCCCGTTCTAGACCAGACCCTGGGGACCCAGGCTCATATGAAGGGAATATGGGCTATAAGGAGGAAACTCAGGGGAGCAGCGAAAGGCAGAGTTCCAGAGGCTCGCCTTTGTGCGCAGAGGATGGACTGTTGACTGTGCCGCTGGAATGCCCTAGCGGGAAGGAGACAAAAGCTCCGACTGCACTGAACCCCACTTCCAACCCCACTCCCAACTGCACTGAACCCCAGTTCCGGGCCCATTGGGGGAGAGACCAGACTGTCTGGTAGTGGGTGAAACTCAAGGGCACCTTTCTCTCAGAGGTGCTTGCAGCGAGTACCAAAGGACACTGAGGAACACTGAGACTCAGGAACCTCATAGGGCGGGATTGACCGGAAGCCAAGACTGTAGGCTCCACCCTGAAACTCCACCCCATCCAAGCTGAGCATAGAGGCTTTTGCAATTTTCCAAGTCTAGTCAAATAAGGCTGTCTCCCGGCATAGACACAGCTGAGCCTCAAAACCAATTGGCCTGGAGGTCAGTTCCTACCAGTGATACCAACAACAATCAAAACTTAACTACAGCAGAAACTGGTTTGGCTCAGTGGATAAAGCGTCAGCCTGTGGACTGAAAGGTCCTGGGTTCAATTCCGGAAAAGGGCATGTACCTTGGTTGTGGGCACATCCCCAGTAGGGGGTATGCAAGAGGCAGCTGATCGATGATTCTCTCTCATTGATGTTTCTAACTCTTTATCCCTCTCTCTTCCTTTCTGTGAAAAATCAATAAAAATATTTTTAAAAAATAAATAAATAAATAAAAACACTTTTTAAAAAAAGACTTAACTACAATAAGGCTGTACACACAGTCCACAAAGGGGTGCACCAAGAGTGTCCACCTCAGGTAACTGGGAGGTTGACCCACTGAACCATATAGGACACCTTAGCACACAAAGCCACCCAACCAACTCAGGGAAACAGCGAACATGCCGAGACAAGGAAAGAGATCACAAATGAAAGAAATGGAGGACAAAAAGCGACTGGATATAGAGTTCAAAACCACAGTTTTAAGGTTTTTCAAGAATTTCCTAGAAAAGGCCAATAAAATAAATGAGACCTATGAGGATATGAAAAGGGATCAACTAGAAATAAAAATACGTTGTCTGAAATAAAAAATATTATACAGAGTCCTAAAAACAGAATGGAAGGTTGCAAGAATCAAGTCAAGGATTTAGAACATAAAGAGCCAGAGGACACTCCTCCGCAGAAGCAAGAAGACAAGAGAATCCAGAAAGTTGAAGATAATGTAAGAAACCTCTGGGACAACTTCAAGCAAACCAACATCAGAATTATGGGGGTCCCAAAAGGAGAGAGAGAATAAGATACCGAAAACATATTGGAAAAAATAGTGACAGAAAACTTCCCCCACCTGGTGAAAGAAATAGACTTACAAGTCCAGGAAGCACACAGAACCCCAAACAAAAGGAATCCAAAGAGGACACACCAAGACACATCGTAATTAAAATTCCAAGAGCAAAAGACAGAGAATATTAAAAGCAGCAAGAGAAAAGCAGGTAGTTACTCATAAATGAGCACCCATATGATTGTCAGCTGATTTCTCAACAGAAACCATGCAGGCCAGACAGGAATGGCAAGAAATATTCAAGGTGATGAATAGCAAAAACCTACAGCTAAAAATACTCTACCCAGCAAAGCTATCACTCAGAATCAAAGGCCAGATGAAGAGCTTTACAAATTAAAAAAGCTAAAGGAGTTCATCACCACCAAGCCAGAACTATATGAATTGCTTAAGGGGGTTCTTTAGGAAGAGGAAGAAAATAAAGATAAAAATTATGAACAACAAATTCGTAACTATCAACAAGTGCATATAAAAACCAAGGGAATTAAAAAATCTGATGAACAACATTAACTGTTGAATATAATAGAATCAGAGGTATGGAAGGGGAGTGAACTGATGATTCTCGGGGAAAAGGGAAGTAGGGGGTGCCGGAAGAAACTGAACATAAACCTATAGATGAGAACAATGGGGAGTGGGGAAAGGGCAGAGGGGAGTAATGGAGGGAAAACAAAAAGTGAGGAACATCTGTAATAATATGAACAATAAAGATTTATTTAAAATTAAAAAAACAACAACCATGGTACAGCCACCTAATAGAATACTAGGCTGCTGTAAAAAAAGAAGGAAATCTTACCATTTGCAACAGCATAGATGGACCTGGAGAGCATTATGCTAAGTGAAATAAGCCAACTGGAGAAAAATAAATACCACATGATCTCACTAATTTGTGGAATATAGTGAACAACATACACTGATGAACAGAAAATAGATCCGGAGACAGAGAAGCATTGAACTGACTGTCAAACCTCAGAGGGAAGGCAGGGGCAGGCAGATAAGAGATCAACTAAAGGACTTGTATGCATGCATATAAGCATTACCAATGGACACAGACACTACGTGGTCAGGGCATGTACTGCTGGGGAGAGGCAATGGGGGAAAATATTATTGTAATAGCTATGTACAAGCCAGGGTGGGGGAGGGAAGGTACTTTTAAATATCAGGAGGACCGCTCTGTAAAGTATATGATTGTCTAACCACTATGCTGTACACCTGAAACTAATACAGAATAATATTGAATGTAAACTCTAATTGAAAAAAATGGAAAATTATATATGATTTTCATCACAATAAAACAAATTTTAGAATCCAATCTTCAGATACTAGTCACAGAAAGAGAGAATATGAAAAAGAAGAGTTTTTAAAAAAAAAGAAATAAAAAGAAAATGGAGGGTGTAAAATGTTGAAATAAATGATAAAATTGACAGATGAAAGACTTGGATTAAAAAGTTCAGCCCTGTCGAAACCGGTTTGGCTCAGTGGTAGAGCGTCGGTCTGTGGACTGAAAGGTCCTGGGTTCGATTCCTGTCAAGGGCATGTACATCAGTTGTGGGCACATTCCCGGTGGGGGGTGTGCAAGAGGCAGCTGGTCGATGTTTCTCTCCCATCGACGTTTCTAGCTCTCTATCTCTCTCCCTTCCTCTCTGTAAAATATCAATAAAATATATTTTTAAAAAATTTTCAGCCCTGCCGAAACTGGTTTGGCTCAATGGCTAGAGCATCGGCCTGCAGACTCAAGGGTCCCAGGTTGGTTGTGGGCACATCCTGGGTAGTGGGTGTGCAGGAGGCAGCTGGTCGATGATTCTCTCTCATTGATGTTTTTGACACTCTATCCCTCTTCCTTCCTCTCTGTAAAAAAAAAAAAATCAATAAAATATATATATTTTTAAAAAGTTCAGCCCTGTTGGTATGGCTAAGTGATGAGTGTTGGCCAGGAAATTCCAGTTAGATTCCCAATCTGGGCACATGCCCCGAGTTGTGGGCTCCATCCCTAGTGGGGGGCATACAGGAGGCAGCCGATCAATGATTGTCTCTCATCACTGATGTTTCTATTTCTCTCTCCCTCTTCCTTCCTCTTTGAAATCAATAAAAATATTTTTAAAAAGAAATACATTAATAAAAGCCCTCACAATAAGTATCAAATATTTATAAAATGAGAAAGGGAAGATACTAAGTGAGGAGAGGTTTTTTGATAAAATCAGAAGGGTTTGCCACAAATTTTCCTCTTTCCAATATTAAAAAAATTGTAAGTAGTATTAACAGCTTTAAACATTAGATAATATAACAAAATATGATCATTTTCACTGTCAAAGAAATGCCTTATATGTCACAAAATTCTTACTTTATTCCTGTCTAATCTCGCTTGAAAACAGTCATTAACAGCACTTTTTCCCTCCAGACGTTTCAAGGGTTTTTTTTGTTCCCTACACTTTTCTTCAGTTTGGGATGATTCTTCCTGGTGATGTTGCATCTGCTCCAGTCGCTTGGAGAGCAACTGAATTTCCTGCTTAAGTCCTTCTGCTCCCTGTAACGAAAAAAATAGATTAAACTTCCGATGGCCCATGATTTTTATTTCATTTCAATACTGTACAAGTTCTACTGTACTGATATTGTAGCAACATTAAGTTACTACTAGTAAATAGATGCTGGTTTCAAAAACAGGAAGATTGATATTTTAGTTCAAGCATGTCAAACTCAGAGGCTAACACAGGCCAAATAAACAATGTTTAAATTTATGTGGGTCACAAAAAAAAACAAAAAACCAACAACAAAAAAACCTTCAATTTTCACAAAAATGTAGGCTTATTTCGATAGAGACGTACTGAATACAAAAGGATGAAATAAATGAGTAATCATTAACAAAACAATCGATTTTAATATAAATTAATTTTTTAAACATATTTTATTGATTTTTCATAGAGAGGAAGGGAGGGGGATAGAGAGCTAGAAACATCAATGAGAGAGAAACATCGACCAGCTGCCTCCTGCACACCCCCCACCGGGAATGTGCCCGCAACCAATGTACATGCCCTTGACCGGAATCGAACCTGGGACCTTTCAGTCCGCAGATCAACGCTCTATCCACTGAGCCAAACAGGTTTCGGCAAATTTTTTTTTCTTGAACATTAACTTACCAGACACTGAATAACTGCACAAATTAATAAGGGTAACACAAATAAACCTATTTTTCTTGTTCTCCGAAAGCGAAATATATCCTGTTGTATACACCAAACAATCAGTCCAAGACTAATGACATGGCAATCGGCTGCTAAAATATTCACTGCTAGTATTAGTGGAGAGGAATGGTGCGCCTGCTCGTAAGGCACATAAGGGAAATGCGTGCAACACAATTATAGTAACCAGTCATTAGCGAACGTTGTAGTTCATTACTAATAATTATGTGTAACAAGATATTGTAAAAATTAAGTTATGAAATTTTTATTAAAATATTTCTTGCATACCGTTATATTGGCTGGGTTGCAGTAATATTTGTTGTGGGCTGCATAATGGCCCACAGGCCAGGAGTCTGACATGCTTGTTTTAGTTAGTATTCCATAATAAACTTGTATGATGAATTTAAGAGAATAGTATAAAGACATTTGGAACTCTACAATAAATAGGCTACTGTGTAGCAGGTTTTACTAACACACTGGATTAAAGCAATACCCATCTTCCTTTGAATTGTAGGGTGAAGAGTCGTGAAATTTTGCCAAGTGATTTGAACACAACAGGGAAATCTCATTTAAACCTGCAGGTTCAATCTCTTGGTAGACTTGACCAATAAAGTCAAATAACTGATTTAACTATTTATTTTACTGCACTGACTGAACTTTGTGCTCACGATGGAAACATTATCTACGTCATACCACTATTTTTAAGCTAGCATTTATTGAGCTTACACCATATTAACCCGTTTAATCCTTGTAACCACTCTTGAGATTGGAACTATGCCTCCCTCTCCAATCCCTTCTCACTAGCCTCCACTTCCACCAAATTTTAAAAATGAAACTAAGGCAAAGAGTGGATAAGTAACTTGCCTAAGAGCACTGAGTTGGCAATGGCAGAGCTGGGATTCATATAGGAGCTCACTATACTACCACATCATTGATGTTTCTATCTCCCTCTCCCTTCCACTATGAAATCAATTTAAAAAATACATATTTTTAAAGACAAAAAAATTAATATTACTTTAAAACACTTTGAAAGCAGTTCTAATTTTTTAAAATATAGTTTTATTGATTTCAGAGAGGGAAGGAGAGGGAGAGCGAGATAGAAACATCACTGATGAGAGAAAATCATTGATTGGCTGCCTCCTGCACGCCCCCTACTAGGGATTGAGCCTGCAACCTGGGCTTATGCCATGACCAGGAATTGAACCATGACTTCCTGGTTCAAAGGTCAATGCTCACCCACTGATCCATGCCAGCCAGGCATTTCTGAAATTTTTTTTAATGGAATACCTCACATTATTCGGATTATATAATAAAACTGATTTAGTCTAAGAATTTCAAAATAAACTTTCACCAGTTCTTTGACAAGTTTCTGTCTCCCATCATTCTCCAGCATTCTTCTATAAGATCTTCTACCAATCCTGTTGATTGGCAAATTCATTTCTTCCTTCTAAAATGAATTCATGCCTTAATTTCTGTCTCCAATGTTCAATGTAGGTAATCCAACCAATTTAGCTTTAAAGTTCATTGCTTCTGTTTCAATAACTTTCACCTACACATCTCTTCAATCCTTAAATCCAGATCTAAAAACCCAGGCTTATCAGCAGCAAAAAGTAAAACACAGTAGAATTTAAAACGTCAATATTTTACTATCTAGTGGACACTTTCTCCCAGCTCTCTCTAAGTTCTATACCCTCTAAGCTTTTCTTCAGAATCCCGGAGATCTTCAGCTTCTCCTTGTAGTTTCTCTCCATACCTCAGAACACCTTCCAGTCAGCCATGCTGTACTGCTTCCTTTTATCCTCCATAAGAAAAGGACCAACAAAGCACTCAACATTGCCAATTATCTCCCAGAGTAACACAACGTAATAAAAAATCCTGTTTCCTCAAAGATCAATCAGGATTTTTCTGGGGCCTGGCTAGTTTGGCTCAGTGGTTGAGCATTGATCTATGAACTGGGAGGTCATGGTTCTATTCCCAGTCAGGGCACATGCTGGGGTTGGGGCTCAATACCCCTTAGGGGGTGTACAGGAGGCAGCCAATCAATGATTCTCTCTCATCATTGATGTTTCTATCTCTCTCCCTCTCTGGAATCAATAAAAATATATTTAAAAAAAAAAGATTTTCTGTGGCTTCTGGTCAGATGGCAGTGTAGGTAAAGGTGATACTCACTGCCTCCTGCAACCACATCAAAATGTACAACTAAAATATAGAACAATGATCATTCAGAACCACCTGTATTACATGAAATGTTAAAGGGTCTTCTTTAAAAAGAAGAAAAAAGATAAAAATATGAATAAAATGGCAATAAATACATATCTATCAACAATTGAATCTAAAAAATCAAAATAAATGAACAAGCAGAACAGAAACAGACTCATAGATACAGGGAACATTTCTTTTTTTTTCTTCTTTTATTTATTATTATTTTTTTTATTAAGGTATTATATGTGTACATAGCTTACCATTGCCCCCCCCTCCCACCTCCCATACATGCTCTCCCTCCCCAGAGTTCTGTGTTCGTTGGTTGTACTTATATTCATGCATACCAGTCCTTCGGTTGTTCTCTTATCTCCCCCCTCCCCCCCCCCCCGTCTCCTTCCCCTCCCCGCTGTCATTTGACAATCTGCTTGTTTTATGGTGACTATCTCAGGATCACCTGAATAAAATCCGTTCCTCATTTGGCAGTCAGCTTGTTTTATGGTGCCTATCTCAGGACCACATGAATAGAGTCCGCTCCTCCTCTGGTTCTCACTGCCCCTCCCCCCGGGTCCCACTGCTTCCCCTGGGGCACATGGCTCACCCCGGGGCACACGGCCCCCTGGGACACTCGGCTCACCCGGGACACCCGGCCCCTTTGGGGGACACGGCTCACCCGGGGCAGATGGTCCCCTGGGACACACGGCTCACCCGGGGCCTACAGCCCTACAGGGAACATTTCAATGGTTGCCTGATGGGAGAGGGTACAGAGAGATGGGTAAAAGAGGTGAAGAGATTTAGAAGTACAAATCAGTAGTTATAGTGTAGTCATGGGGGTGTATAGTACAGCATAGGGAATATAGTCAATAATATTCTAATAACTATGTATGGTGTCAGATGGGTATGAGATTTTTCAGAATGATCACTTAAGTTTTATAATGTTTAATCCCTGGGGTATACACCTGAAATTAATATAATATTGTAATCAAATGTAACTGAAAAAAGTAAAAAGATCAATCAAAATTTATTCTCACCTTTATCATGAAACTATCCAAGGTATCTTCTTGTCCTTTCACATTCATATAAGGAGTGAATCCATTAGCACCTGCTAACTTTTTCTCCAAAAGGTCAGCTTTTTGCTCTGCCCTTTCTCTTTCAACCAGATGTACTCTGTGTAAGAGAGCAGTAGGTAACAATGTCATGAAACCAGGTCAATATTCAAGCTTCAATTAAAAATAATGAAGCCCTGGCTGGTGTGACTCAGTGCTTAAAGTGTCAGCCTGGGACCAAGGACATGTACCTGGGTTACAGGTTCGATCTCCAGCCCCAGTTGGGGTATGTGTGAGAGACAACCAATCAATGTCTCTCTCTCACACACACATCAATGTTTCTCTCTCTACGCCTCTCCCTTTCACTCTCTCTCTCCATGTGCCTTTGACTGGAATCAAACCGAGACCCTTCATTTTGCAGGCCAACACTCTATACCCTGAGCCAAACCAGCTAGGGCTAAGCCTGTATGGAAAAAATATCCTCACTCCTTGGATAAGGGTTAAAATGATACTAATAACAATGAAAACAAATATTCCCCATTTAAAATATATTAAATATGTATATTAAGTAAAAATGTAATTATTTCTAATGAGAGACGAGAAATGGAGAGAAATACAATCCAGTGTTAAATACTATAGCAGTTACCCTAGGGAGGTCAATTTTGAAACCAACCTTTTCAAGGAGGAATTTGAGTATGAATATTTGCTTGCCACTACTGGTAATAGTGTGATGATCAGGAGGTTCCACAAGAATATAAGTACTCCTATTTTAATAATACCTGAATGGCTCTTTTACTGGAATTTGATGAGGGAAAAGAAACTAGAAATAATGATACAGCAATAGAGAACAGCATATCTAAAAACTTTATTTATCATCAAATATACAAACAGCTAATTATTTGTTTATTATTTGATTAGTAATTGCAAGGTATTGGTAATACTTTCTATCCTGTAGTTAGGTTAAAGTTTCAATTCATCTTCCATGATTTTTATGTCCTTTTCTAAGAATTGCATCCTACATAATTAATGAATTTGAGTTAGGTCAATAGAAATTATCTGAATAATCTAAAGAAAAAGTTTAATTAAAAAATTATGTTAGAGATAGGAAGGACACACTCAATAGGTCTAATATACCTGTAGGTCTAACACATTGTAGCCCTAGAAAGAGAGTATAGACAGAACAGGATAGAAACAATATTTGAAAAAATAATTTCCGCCGAAACCGGTCTGTGGACTGAAGGGTCCTGGGTTCAATTCCGGTCAAGGGCATGTTCCTTTGTCGTGGGCACATCCCCAGTAGGGGGTGTGCAAGAGGCAGCTGCTGGTCGATGTTTCTCTCTCATCGACGTTTCTAGCTCTCTATCTCTCTCCCTTCCTCTCTGTAAAATATCAATAAAATATATTTTTTTAAAAAAAGAAAAAAGAATTTCCAAGAATTTTCCAAACCTGATGAAATACATCAACTTATAGATTCAATAAGTTCTGCAAATTCTAAGCTTTGCTAAGACATATAGTCAAATTGTTATCAATTAAAAGCAGAGAAAAAGCACACATTACTTCAAAAGTACAACAATAAGATTGATGACTGAGTTTTCAACAGAAGCTATAGAAGTCAGAAAATAACCAAATGACATCTTAGAGGGCTGAAAGTAAAAGTACTGAAATCCCAGAATTCTCTACACAATAAAATAAAAAATAAATTTAAAAACCACTCTTAAAAAAAAAAGATGAAATAAACATAATTTCAGAAGAAAAACTGGAAAAATTGTCAGAAGAACTGCATTATGAGAAACCTAGAGGCAATTTCTCAGGATGAACAAAACTGATCCCTAGTGTGCACAGAACTGTAGAAAAGAATGAAATGGCCCTAACCAGTTTGGCTCAGTGGATAGAAGGTCGGCCTGGGAACTGAAGGGTCCCAGGTTCAATTCTGGTCAAGGGCATGTACCTTAGTTTCGGGCACATCCCTGGTGGGGTGTGTGCAGGAGGCAGCTGATTAATGATTCTCTCTCATCGATATTTCTAACTCTCTATCCCTCTCCCTTCCTCTCTGTAAAAAAAAATCAATTATATATATATATATATATATATATATATATATATATATATATATGTATGTATATTAAAAATCAGATTAAAATCTTACACCTATGGATGAGGACAGTGGTGGGGAGTAAGGGCATGGGGTGAGGAGGGGGAGAATCAGGTGGAGGAGAGCTATGGGAAGAAAAAAGAGGAACATCTGTAATAATCTGAACAATAAAGATTTATATTTTAAAAAAACAGATTAATCCAAAGAAAATAGTGATGGAGTAATAAAGGAACAGAGAACAGATGGGAAAAACAAATAATAAATACCAATATGGTAGACTTAAATCTAACAATTAAGACAGAATCACACTCTGGCTGGTGTTGCTCACTGGTAAGAGCACTGGCCAGCACACTGAAGGTTCCTAGGTTTGATTCTGGTCAAGGGCATATACCTGGATTGCAGATTCGATCCCAAATGGGAGACATGAGGAAGACTAATTAATATGTCTCTCTCACATCAATGTTTCTCTTTCCCTTCCTCCTCCCCTCTCTCATTCCACTACCCCTCCATTCTCTCAATGGAAAGAAATGTCCTCAGGTGAGGGTTAATAACAATAAAAATAAAAATATATAATCAGATTAGATTGAAAATAAAACATCTTATGCTAAGTATTTTGCAAGATATATACTTTACATATAAGCACACAGAAACATGCAAATGAAAAAATGAAAAAAGACAGACCATGATGCCGAAGCTGGTTTGGCTCAGTGGATAGAGCATCGGCCTTCGGACTGAAAGGTCCCAGGTTCAATTCTGGTCAAGGGCATGTACCTTGCGGGCACATCCCTTGTAGGAGATGTGCAGGAGGCAGCTGGTTGATGTTTCTCTCTCATCAATGTTTCTAACTCTCTGTCTCTCTCTCCTCCTCTCTGTAAAATTCATTTAAAAAAAAAAAAAAGACATACCATGAAAACAATATGATAGTGTAGCTAAATTAATACCAAAATAAACTTTAAAGCAAGATGTATTGAGTTGTACACTTTAAATCTGCATAGGTGTGTGTGTGTGTGTGTGTTTAAAAAATATTTTTATTGATTTCAGAGAAGGGAGAGAGAGAAACAGCAGTGATGAGAGAGAATCATTGATCAGCTGCCTCCTGCATGTGACCCCAACCCCCTCTGCTGGGGATCAAGCCCACAACTGGGGCATGTGCCTTTGACTGTAATAATAGCAAGACTGCCCTAACCGGTTTGGCTCAGTGGATAGAGCATCAGCCTGTGGACTGAAGGGTCCCAGATTCGATTTCGATCAAGGACATGTACCTTGGTTGTGGGTACATCACCAGTAGGGGCTTGCAGGAAGCAGCTGATCAATGTTTCTCTCTCACCAATGTTTCTAACTCTCTATCCCTCTCCCTTCTTCTTTGTAAAAAATCAATAAAATATATTTTAAAAATAATATCAGGATCCTTCATTTCACAGGCCAACACTCTATCCACTGAGCCAAACCAGCCAGGGCTAAGTCTGTATGGTTTTATTGATCAGTGTCATCACCCCAATAAATCCAATTTAAACAAAAAAAAACCTCTTCAAATGGAAATGTTAAGAAGTGGGGGGAAAAACTATTCAGCCATCTGTCTGTTTTTTAAAAAATGATATTAGACTTGTAAAACTATATCATTAATATTTTATTATTAGATCTCTAACTCACACCACATACAAAACTTAGTCAAGATGGAACAAAGACATAAATTTAAGTGCTAAAACTATAACTCTTAAAAGAAAACATACTTGTAAATCTTCACAACCTTGGATTAGGCAATGGTTTCTTAGGTATGATGATATCAAAGACACAAGTGACAAAAAAGATAAACATCAAAATTTTAAAAAAATTATTTAAAATATATTTTACTGATTTTTTACAGAGAGGAAGGGAGAGGGACAGAGAGTTAGAAACATCGATGAGAGAGAAACATCAATCAGCTGCCTCCTGCACACCTCCCACTGGGGATGTGCACGCAACCAAGGTATATGCCCTTGACTGGAATCAAAACTGGGACCCTTCAGTTCGCAGGCCGATGCTCTATCCACTTAGCCAAACTGGTTAGGGCAAAATTTAAAAAGTTTGAACTTCAAAGGACACCATCCTATATAATAAAGAGGTAATATGCAAATTGACCATTACACCCTTGCACAAGATGGCCACCACAAGAGGGCTAGTAGGGGAGGGCAGTTGTGGGCAATCAGGTCAGCAGGGAAGGGCAGTTTGGGGCAACCAGGCACGCAGGGGAGGGCAGTTAGGGGCAATTGGGCCACCAGGGGAGCAGTTAGGTGTCAATCAGGCTGGAAGGGAAGTGGTTAGGGGGTGATCAGGCTAGCAGGCAGAAGTTGTTACAGGCAATCAAGCAGGCAGGCAGACAGGCAAGCGGTTGGGAGTCAGCAGTCCTGGATTGTGAGAGGGATGTCCAACTGCCAGTTTAGGATTGGGCCTAAACAGGCAATCGGACATCCCCCAAGGGGGTCTCAGATTGGAGAGGTTGTGGGCTGGGCTGAGGGTCTCCCCTCCAGGGCACAAATTTCATGCACCAGGCCTCTAGTTAAGAAAATAAAAAGACAACCCACAGATGGGACAAAAAATACATTCAAATAATATATCTGATAATGGTCTGGTATCCAAAATATATAAAGAACACTTATAACTAAATGATAAAAAGAAACCCCAATTTAAAAATAGGCAAAGGAAAAAAAAAAAGGCAAAGGATCTGAATAGATATTTCTACAAAGAAGATATACAGATGGCCAGTAAGCACATGAAAAGATGTTCAAAATCTTTAGTCATTATATACAGTACATGCAAATTAAAATTACAATGAGATTCAACTTCATATCTACCAGAATAGCTATAATGAGAAAGATGAATAATAATGTGTCGGTAAAATGTGGAAAAATTGGAATCTTCATATATTGCAGATAGTAACTTAAAATTGTGTGGCTGCTTAGGAAAAGAGCCTGGGAGTTCCTTTAAAAGTAAGTTTAAAAAGTTAAACACAGAGTTACTTTATGATCCAGCAACTGTTCTTCTAATGCATACACCTAAGAGAAATGAAACATATCTATATTAATGAAAGCTTAGGTGGCCCTTGTGCCCTTGTGGCACATCCTCACATCCTCACAAGATGGCTACCCTCACGTCGTCACACGATGGTCATCCCATGCTGTCACAAGAAGGCTACCACCAGATGGCCGCCCGCCACAAGATGGCCACCACAAGATGGATGCCATAAGATGGCCTGCAGGGGAGGAAAGTTGGGGGCAACCAGGCTGGCAGGAGAGGGTAGTTGGGGGCCATCAGGCTGGCAGGGGAGGGCAGTTGGGGGTAAGATAAGGCTGGAAGAGGAGGACAGCTGGGAGCAACCAGGCCTGCAGGGGAGGACACCTGGGGGTGACCAGGCCGGCAGGGGAGGGCAGCTGGGGGTGACTGGGGCAGCAGGGGAGGGCTGCTGGGGGTGACCGAGCCGGCAGGGGAGCAGTTAGGCATCAATCAGGCCAGCAGAGGAGCGGTTAGGGAACAATCAGGCTAGCAGGCAGAAGTGGTTAGGAGCAATCAGGCAGGTAGGCAGGTGAGGCTATAGGAGCCAGCAGAACCGGATTGTGAGAGGGATGTCCCAAATTGGAGAGAGTGTAGGCTGAGTTAAGGGACATCCCCCTTATGCACAAATTTCTACTATTTGCAAGCTTATGACAAACAACTTGTGAAAGCAAACTAGAAAATTCCTGGCCCTCGGAGCCCAGTGCCTCTGCCAAGTCTTCCGGGGCAAATGTGAATGCCCTGTAGTGCATTGTGGAGATGATCAACAGTGGTGCATGCAGAACACATGCAAGCATGCCCTACCAGTCAGTTGCCTACTGGGAAGCAACACGTTTGGGGAGGCCAGATCCTGTGCTTTACTCTGAAGCTTGTAGCAAAGAAGTTTGCTGAGGACCACCTTCAGGCCAAGAGTGATGAAAACTGCCTCCAAGTCTCAAGAAAAGATTTTTCTTCTAACCAAATAAGTTTTAGATATTTCATACCTTTCCTGTGGCATGATCCTATATCCAAAATTCTATAGAAATTGTAGAGTTTTTTAAAAAATATTTTATTGATTTTCCACAGAGAAAGAGAGAGGGATACAGAGTTAGAAACATTGATGAGAGAACCATCGATCAGCTGCCTCCTGAACACCCCCACTGGGGATGTGCCCACAACCAAGGTACATGCCCTTGACCAGAATCGAACCTGGGACCTCTATCCACTGAGTCAAGCCTGTTTCAGCAGAAATTGTAGAGTTTCTACTCAACTAAAGAAACTGGGTAAAGGAGTAGACTTTTAAATAATAATGGCCAGGTTTGTTTGAAATAGTTTGAATTTAAGAAAAATAAAAATCTTACCACCAAATATACCAAAATGCAGCTCGGTCATAAACAAATTACTATTGTTTCTATACCTGAAAAAACTGTATGTGTTTTATTTACTGGATATTTACATTTTGGGAAGGAAAACATTTTTTTATCTAAAAATTTATATTTGTAATTTATTGTTCCTAAGATTTTTTTTACATAATAACACAATTTGTCCTTTTCTCACAAATTTACAATCCTTCTATATAATAAAAGCCTAATATGCTAAGTGTCCAGTCGTCTGGTTGGCCATTCAACCAATCAAAGCATAGTATGCTGATGATATGCTATGATGTGCACTGATCACCAGGGGACAGATGCTCCAACTGGTAGGTTAGCTTGCTGCTGGGGTCTGGCCAACCAGGACTGAACAAGATGGGCCAGACATGCTCTGGAACCCTCCCATAGTCCCTCCCCAACTGGCCAACCTCCTGCGTCCCCAGTAGTATACCAGTGGGGTCTCTAGGCCTGGCCTGTGCCCTTTCACAGTCTGGGCTGAGGAGTGCCCCTCCTCCCATACATGAATTTCGTGCACCAGGACTCTAGTATATAATAAAAGGCCAATATGCAAATAGACTGAACCGCAGAACGACTGGTCACTATGATGCAAACTGACCACCAGGGGGCAGACACTCAATGCAGAAACTGCCTCCTGCTGGCCAGTGCACTCCCACAGGGGGAGTGCCACTCAGCCAGAAGCCCTGCCCTGGGCTCACAGTTGGCAAGCAGTGGCGGTGGTAGGAGCCTCTCTTACCTCCGCGGCAGTGTTAAGGATGTCCGACTGACAACTTAGGCCCCTGTGGGAGCGGGCTAAGCTGTCAGTCATACATCCCTTGAGGGCTCCCAGACTGCATGTCAGGCTGAGGGATACTCCCCTACTCCCTGAATGCACAAATTTCATACACCAGGCCTCTAGTTTCTAAATAAAGATAAGCCAGTGTAAAACTGGGGAAAGATTAGGCTTTATTAATCAAATGATGTCTTTCTTTTTCTAAATGAGAAGATTGTTTAATTTTTCACATTAGACATGGGAGCTGTTTCTTGGTAAACATGATTGAAAAGATTAATGTGTTATAAAGCACATTTTATCTTTGTCTTATTATTTTTCCTCTATTCTAGAGTTCTGGTTGTACTTTAAAAATGATTTATTTTAGCCTTAGCCGGTTTGACTCAGTGGATAGAGCATCTGCCTGAGGACTGAAGGGTCCCAGGTTCAATTCCGGTCAAGGGCACCTGCCTGGGTTGTGGGCTCGGTCCCTAGTAGGGAGTGGGGCATGCAGGAGGCAGCAAATGAATAATTCTCTCTCATCATTTATGTTTCTATCTCTCTCTGCCTCTTCCTTCCTCTCTGAAATCAATAAAAAATATTTTTAAATGTGTTATTTTAGGTCTTTAAAACGATCTTTATGACTTACAGACATTGCAAATTAAAAACAAAGTAATGTTGCAGGGGGAGATAATTCCCTACCTTAGACGGTTTTCTAGCTCGATAATTCTTTCATTTAGATCCAAGTTGCTTCTTTTAAGAGTCTGATTATCGTTGCTATTCAAAGATTTAACTTTAGTTATAGAAGCAATAAGATCCTCCAACTCCTTGACATCACTTTTCAGGGAGATTATCTGGAATGACTGTTTCGAGTTATCTTCTTTGTAACTTTCTAGCTCATTCTTCATATCTTGCAACGAACTTTCTTTTATGAGAAGTTTTTTTTGAAGATTTCTTAGCTAATGAGAAGGAAAAATCATTATTTAAAATCATTTATAATTTTGGTTTTAGAAAATTCATTATTTTCAATCAATATGGGTATTTAAATTACATGCTATCTACAATAATAAAAGTGTAATATGTTAATTAAACCGGACAGCTGAACAACCTCCTGGATGTCCTTCTGGATGACCTTCCAGACGAAGCTGGGGCTGCGAGGGTCAAGGCAAGCCGCTGCGGCTGCAAGGGCAGAGGCCCCTTGCACGAATTTCGTGCATCAGGCCTCTAATAATACAACAAAACAAAAGCTTTCAAATCTAACAATCTATTCCAATATTAAACACATTTTAAGAATTATATCAAATTGACACATACGGTTTGAATAAGTGAATTTACTCTCATCAAAATTAAAGGGGAGAGGGAAACAAGATAGCGGCCTAGGCAGCCTCCTAGGCTGCCACCTCATTAACAATTTGGAAAAAAAACAATAGCTAAAATCGAAAGGGATCGCACCAGACCCACAGGAAAGCTGGCGAAATGGGAAGGCTACAACTAGACACCAAGCAGGGCGCCGCTGCTGTCATGTGGAATTGAAAACTATGGCGAAACTGGACCTGCCGGAGCTGCTGTCGCCGTGAATGAGGGAAGCCAGACCTCACTCCGCCCCGGGGCCCAGGGAGTGGGCCAGCCCGCCGGCCGCCGTGGGAACCAGGGAGCTGATACGGGTCCTCCACCGCGCCTTCGGCGCCTGCCCGGACGAGAAGCCTCCCTGCCCGCAACCATCCCGGCACGCAGCTGTCCCAGCCCGCCCGCCGTGCTGGTGAGGAGTTGGTGCGGCGTCTCCCAGCCTGCAGCCAGCTCAGCTGGTCTCCGCGTGCGTGCGCCATACTGGTGGGGGGCTGGCGCGGTGCCTTCCGAGTCCTTCCGCTGCCGCTGCCTGCAGCCAGCTTGGCCCGACCTCTGCGCACGCCTTGCTGGTGAAGAGATGGTGCAGCATCTCCCACCCCGCAGACAGCTCGGGCCAGCCTCTGCGAGCTGTGCTGGTGGGGAGCTGGCGCTGCGCCTTCCATTGGCGGACCCGGCGAGTCCTTCCTCCGACACCGCATGGCCAGGCCAAAGCTTCCGCAACTACCACCATGTGTATTTTAAAACTACAGGGGAAATTGAGACACAGGAACTACCGTCGCTGCTGCACCCGCCGCCGCCCCTGCAAATGGGAATCGACCAAAATCAGAGCTCACTATGCCCCGGGCTCAGAGAGAGTGTGGCTTCAGAACTTAGCCTCTGCGTCCACAGCAGCTCTGCTTCTGCACCAAAGGAGACACCATTGAGGGCGGACTCTCCACCCGGAGCCATCTCAGCCCGCCCACAACCTTCCCAGCACACCCGCCGTGCTGGTGAGGAGCTGGCATGGCGCCTTCCGTTAGTGGCCCCGGCGAGTCCTCCCTCCGCCGCCGCATGGCCGAGCTGAAGCTCCCGCCATTGCCGCCATGTGAACTTTAAAACTACAGTGGAAATTGAACCACAGGAGCGACCGTTGCTGCTGCACCCGCCACCGCCGCTGCAAATAAAGGAAATCCACCGAGAACAGAGCTCACTACGCCCTGGGCCCAGGGAGTGGGCGCCCTCAGAACTTAGCCTCCGTGTCCGTAGCTGCTCCGCTTCCGCACCAAACGAGACACCTTTGAGGGCAGTCTCCCTGCCTGCAGCCATCTCAACCTGCCTGCAGCCATCCCAGCCTGCCCGATGTGCTAGTGAGGAGCTAGCGCGGTGCCTCCAATACTTGACCTCAGCGCCCCAGAGAGGCCATGTGCCCTGGGTGAGCCGTGTGTCCCAGGGAGCCGTGTTCCCCGGGTGAGCTGTGTGTCCCAGGTGAGCTGTGTGCCCTGGGTGAGCTGTGTGTCCCAGGTGCCCGTGTGCCCTGGGGTGAGCCATGTGTCCCGGGGGAAGCAGTGGGACCCAGGGGGAGGGGCAGTGAGAACCAGAGGAGGAGCAGACTCTATTCGTGTGGTCCTGAGATAGTCACCATAAAACAAGCAGACTGCCAAATGAGGAGCGGATTCTATTCATGTGATCCTGAGATAGTCACCATAAAACAAGCAGATTGTCAAATGACAGTGGGGAGGGGAAGGAGACCTGGGGCGAGGTAAGAGAACAACCAAAGGACTGGTATGCATGAATATAAGTACAACCAACGAACACAGAACTCTGGGGAGGGAGGGCATGAATGGGAGATGCTGGGTGGGGGGGCAATGGTAAACTATGTACACATATAATACCTTAATAAAAATTTTTTTTAAAAAAATTAAAGGGGAAGCAAAACAAGAGAGCCACCACAGGCTGCTATTGAAAGAAAGGATCAAAAATGATTGAAGAGACTTCCGGAACCAAGATGGCGGCCTAGGCAGTCTCCTAAGCTGCCGCCTCATCAACAATTTAATTAAAAAAAACAACTAAAATCAAAAAGGACTTCACAAAAACCTCAGGAAAGCTGGTGGAGTGGAATAGTTACAACTAGAAAGAAAGAGAGAGGCTCACGGATCGGACTGGGAGCAGCAAAGCGCTGAGGTAGGGAGATGCTCGCGCGCGGAGAGGAAGTGTGGCCTCCGAATGCCTGCCTGGAGGGAGGGGAGGAATTCCCCGATTGAACGGAACCCTTTCTGACTGTACTGAACCCCAACTCCGGGCGAAACCCCGTGGTCCCAGGCTCATACGGGTGGAGTCTGGACTGTAGGGAAAGGCACCCAGAGACTCAGAGACTGGGAGACCGGGACTGGAGCCGCAGCCAGCAGGGTCTACAGGTGCGTGCACGCACTGAGGTCTGACTGCCGCCTCTCCATAGCGGAAGGAGTCAGAAGCTCCAGGTCTGACTGTGGAGGCTGAGGCCGCCTCTCTGTACAAGGTGGCGGCCTCTCCGTAGCAGAAGGAGTCAGAAGCTCCAGGTCTGACTGTGGAGGCTGAGGCCGCCTCTCTGCACAAGGTGGTGGCCTCTCTGTAGCGGAAGGAGTTAGAAGCTCAAGGTCTGACCGTGGAGGCTGCCGCTGCCTCTCTGTACAAGGTGGCGGCCTCTCTGTAGCGGAAGGAGTCAGAAGCTCCAGACTACAGAGACCAGCCCAAGTCCGGGCGAGCCCCTGGGGCACCCACGTTCTTGGGACGGTTAGGCGGAAACTCAGGGAAGCCACGGAAGGCAGAGGTCAGGCGGAAACTCAGGCAAGTGCACAAGGGCAGGGCGGAAGCCAAGACTGTCAGTTCAGCCCTGAGACTCCGCCCCATCCAAGCTGAGCAGAGGCTTCTGCAGTTTTTCAAGTATGATCCTATAAGACTGTCTCCAATACAGAATTTATCCCAGAGTAGACACAGCTGATATCCACATCCAATTGGCCTGAAGGTCAATTCACAACAATAAAGACTTAGCTACAACAAGGCTGTGCACGCAGTCCACAAAAGAGTTCACCAAGAGTGTCTACCTCAGGTAACTGAGGAGGCTGACCCACTGTGCTATATAGGACACCAAACACACAAAGCCATCCTACCAACTCTGAAAAATAGTGATAATGCCGAGACAAGGAAATAGATCTCAAACAAAAGAGATGGAGGATATAGAGTTCAGAACTACGGTTCTAAGGTTATGCAAGAATATCCTAGAAAAGCTTGATAAATTTCATGAGACCCAACTAAAAAGTATACATAAACTGACTAAATTGGAAAATATTATGCAGAGATCCAACAGCAGAATGGAAGAACACAAGAATCAGGTGAAAGAGCCAAAAGACACTCCTTTGGAGAAGGAAGAAGAAAAGAGGATCCAGAAAGTTGAAGATAGTGTAAGGAGCCTCTGGGACAACTGCAAGCGCACCAACATCAGAATTATGGGGGTGCCAGAAGAAGCGGGAGTACAAAATACTGAAAACATATTTGAAGAAATAATATCAGAAAACTTCCCTCACCTGGTGAAAGAAATAGACTTACAAGTACAGGAAGCCTACAGAACCCCAAACAAGAGCAATCCAAAGAAAAATTCTTCTAGACACATCATCATCAATATGCCAAGGATAAAAGACAAAAAGAAGATCTTACAAGCAGCAAGAAAAAAGCAGTTGGTTACCTATAAGGGAGCACCCATAAGACTATCAGCTGATTTCTCAACAGAAACCATGCAGGCCAGAAGGGAGTGGCAAGAAATATTCAAAGTGATGAATAGCGAGAACCTACAACCAAGATTACTGTATCCAGCAAAGTTATCATTCAGAATTGAAGGGCAGATAAAGAGCTTCACAGATAAGAAAAAGCTAAAGGAGTTCATCACCACCAAACCAGTATTATATGAAATGCTGAAAGGTATTACTTAAGAAGAGGAAGAAGATCAAATGAATTAAAAATCTGAGGAATAGAATAAACTGGTGAAGACTCACAACAAGATGGCGGCAGAGGTAAAAGCCTAACTGCAGCCGCACTCAACAATTTCAAAAAATACAACTAAAATACAGAGTGGACACTATCCAGATCTACAGGAAAGTTGACTGACTGGGAATTCTACAACTAGAAGGAAAGAGAAAACCAGAAGGACAATCAGAGGAGCTGTAAAACAGAGCCGGAGAGGAGGGGCGGCTGAATGCCTGGCTGGCGTTCCCTAGCGGGAAGGAGATAAAAGCTCCGGACCGTGCTGAACCCCAACGCCGACTGCACTGAACCCCAGTTCTGGGCGAGACCCTGGGGTCCAGGCTCACACAGAGGGAAACTGGGCTGTAAGGCGGAAGCTCAGCAGAGCGGCGGTGAAAGGCAGAGCCCCGGAGTCGCGCACATTGCGCGCAGAGGAGGGACTGTTCGCTGAGCTGCTGAATTGCCCCAACAGGAAGGACTCAAAAGCTCAGGACTGTGCTGAGCCCCAGTTCTGACTTCACTGAACCCCAGTCCTGGGCAAGACCCTCAGGCTCCAGCCTCATACAGAGGGAATCTGGGCTGTAAGTCAGAAGCTCAGGGGAGCAGCAAAAAGCAGATCCCCTGAGTCGCGCACATTGCGCGCACAGAGGACAGACTGTTGTTTGGGCCGCGAGATCGCCCTAGCGGGAAGGAGACATAAGCTCCGGACTGTGCTTAACCCCACTTCCAACTGCTCTGAACCCCAGTTGTGGGCTTGTTGGGGGAGAGACTACACTGTCTGGTAGCGGGCGAAGCTCTAGGGTGCCTTTCTCTCAAAGGTGCTTGCAGCAAGTACCAAAGGACACTGAGGAACACTGAGACTCAGAACCTCAGAGGGCGGGGCTAACCGGAAGCCAAGGCTGTAGGCTCCACCCTGAAACTCTGCCCCATCCAAGCTGAACTCAGAGAGGCTTTTAGAGGTTTCCAAGTCTAGTGGAATAAGGTTGTCTCCTGGCATAGACACAGCTGATCCTCCCAACCTACCAACTCAGGGAAGCAGTGAAAATGCCGAAACGAGGAAACAGATCACAAACGAAAGAAATGGAGGACAAAAAGCGACTGGATATAGAGTTCAAAGCCACGCTTATAAGATTGTTCAACAATCTCTTAAAAAAGGCAGATAAAATAAATGAGACCTATGAGGATATGAAAAGGGATCAACTAGAAATAAAGAATACATTCTCTGAAATAAAAAATATTATACAGAGTCCTAAAAACAGATTGGAAGATTGCAAGAATCAAGTCCAATATTTGGAACACAAAGAGCCAGAGGACACTCCTCTACAGAAGCAAGAAGACAAGAGAATCCAGAAAGTTGAAGATGGTGTGAGAAACCTCTGGGACAACTTCAAGCGAACCAACATCAGAATTATGGACATCCCAGAAGATGACAGAGGGCAAGATACTGAAAACATATTGAAAGAAATAGTGACAGAAAACTTCCCCCACCTGGTGAAAGAAATAGACTTACACGTCCAGGAAGCACACAGAACCCCAAACAAAAGGAATCCAAAGAGAACCACACCAAGACACATCATAATTAAAATTCCAAGAGCTAAAGACAAAGAGAGAATATTAAAAGCAGCAAGACAAAAGCAGGTAGTTACCTATAAAGGGGCACCCATACGACTATCAGCTGATTTCTCAACAGAAACCATGCAGGCCAGACGGGAATGGCAAGAAATATTCAAGGTGATGAGTAACAAGAACCTACAGCCAAAAATACTCTACCCAGCAAAGCTATCACTCAGAATCGAAGGCCAGATAAAGAGCTCCACAAATAAATTTAAGCTAAAGGAGTTCATCACTGCCAAGCCAGAATTATATGAATTGCTAAAAGGGGTTCTTTAGGAAGAGGAAGAAAATAAAGATAAAAATTATGAACAAACACGTAACTATCAACAAGTGAGTCTAAAAACCAAGGGAAGTAAAAATCATGATGAACAATATTAACTGGTGAATATAATAGAACCAGAAGTATGGAAGGGGAGTGGACTGATGATTCTTGGGGAGTGGCGCGGGGCGGGAAGAGACTGAACATAAACTGCACCTATGGATGAGGACAATGGGGGATGGGGAAAGGGCAGAGAATTGAATGGAAACTTGGTGTAGGGGAGCAATTGGGGGGGGGGAATGAGGAACATTTGTAATAATATGAACAATAAAGATTTACCGTAAAAAAAAAAAAAAAGAATAAACTGGTGAATATAATAGAATTAGGGGCAAAGAAAGGGAGTGGATAGATAATTATCAGGGTGAAAAGGGTGTGGGTGCAGAAAGAGACTGGATTAAAATTGTACAACCTATGGATGAGGACAATAGTGGGGGGAAGGGGTAAGGGCAGAGGGTGGGGTGGGAATCAGGTGGAAGGGAGTTATGGGGGAGAAAAAGGAGAAACAATTGTAATAATCTGAGCAATAAAGATTTATTTTTAAAAAGGATTGAAGAGTAAGGTAAGTGATTTTTATTATCTTTGGGTAACATTTTTTAAATCTCTGCTCTTCTATCTGGTAAGTGAAGAAAGTTCACTAGATGAAAAAAAAATCGACGTATTTTGAGATCTCTTCACATGCCAGATCTCAACAAATGTTGAGTTGTAACTTTATTCCTATTGAATATATCCCAACTTCTGGTAATCACAGTAATTGTTAAAATCCTGTAGCATTGCCTTTATTATTTTAACCAGTTAAGTCAGGGGTTCTCTGCACTTCAGTGGTTACCATTCACCTAAGATACCGTAAAAATAATGAATGCCCTCTGGAAATGTGCAATGCAGTGGTCCCATTTCCCTGTACTGATATAAGAACTGTGTTTTAAGATCTCATTTTCAGGTATGCTATTGTTAGGATACTGTTAAAATACGTTTTGTGAAAAATAAGGCAACATGAGTCTCAGACTCACACAATACTGATTTCTAGTTCTAGTCTAATTTTGTTCTAATGACCAAGCTGTCAATTAATTTTCCAGAGCATTTTCCAGTTCCTTCCTTCCTTCCTTCTTTCTCTCTCTCTCTCTCTCTCTCTCTCTCTCTCTCTCTCTCTCTCTCTCTCTTTCTCTCTCTCTTCCTCCATAGGAGCAGTGATTTGCAAAATCTAAGATTTTAAAACACAGCTGCATTATTTTTTATGTAAAAAAATAACCCACAAATTTTGAATTGTTTGATTGGATTTGGACATAATGAATTGAAATATGTTCAGGACTTACCTAAATGTATGTATCACCAAAATTGAGATATAGCCTGTTGCTAGAATTATCAACAAAGTACTCATATCTATAGAAAAGAATTCTAATTTCTCAGAAAACGATCCAATTAGAAAACTTGAAAAAAAACTTTATCTGAAAGAATATCTAGATGGCAAATCTATATATATAAAAAGGCTAAACGACTGGCTGACTGGCTGATAGGTATGATGTGCACTGACCATCAGGGAGCAGATGCTCAACACAGGAGCTGCCCAGGGACAGCAACTCTCGCACTCTGGGAACCCATTGGGGGGGACGTTGGAGAGCTCATTTCAGCCTAATTCGTGCAGTCCCTGCAGGCCAGACCAATGGACCCAACCTGCCGGAGGGACCTCGCTCACTCCACAGATGCCCTTTGAGCTATGGCTCCACCCCAGATGCAGCCAGCCAAGGAGGGACCATGGGAAGTTGGCTCCAGGGTGTGTCCAGCCCATCTCACCCAGTCCTACCCTGCCAGCCACTTTCTAATTAATTTATTTTCATTGTGCACGAATCCATGCACTAGGCCACTAGTAAATCCATAAAAATATATACAACATCATCAGTCATCAAGGATACGCAAATTATAGCTACAATGAGATATCCCTACATGTGTATTGGAATATCTAAGCTACATAACAATGACAACACCAAATTCTGGCAAGGATGAGAAGAAACTGGATCACTCATACATTTCTGATAGGAAAGTAAAATGGTATCACACTCTGGAAAATATTTTGGTAGTTTCTTATAAAACTAAACATGCAATTACCTTCTAACCCAGCTATTGTACTCTTAGGGATTTATTGCAGAGAAATAAAAATTATGTTCACACAAAAATCTATATATGAAGGTCCATAGAAACTTTATCTATAATAGTAAAAAACAAAAAAAACAAAAAATAAAAAAAACTGGAAGTAACCCAGTATTTGTCAACAAGTAAATGGTAAAACAAACTGGTATATACATGCCATGAACTCAGCAATACAAAGGACCAAACTATTGATACATGCAACAACTTGAATAAATCTCCAGGAAATTATGCTAAGGGGAAAAAGCCAATCCCAAAGGATTACAAATATATGATTCTATTTATATAACATTTTAACAACAGCTTTATTGAGATATAATTTACCCATTTAAACTATATAGTTGCAAGGTTTTTAGTATATTCATAATTGTGCAGCCATATTGAACTGTTTTGTCATTTAAAAAAAAACACCTGAGATATGATGCACAAACCATAAAAATTTATTCTTTAAAGCATAAAAGTTGGTAGTTTTTACTGTATTCACAGGTCGTGCAACCATTGCCAAGATCTAATTCCAGAACATTTTCATTATTCTCTAAAGAAACCCTAGACCCATTGCTCCCTATTACTCTTTTCCCTCTCAGCCTCTGGCAACCACTCATCTACTCCCTCTCTCTCTCTGTGTGAGAATTTTCTTATTTTAGACATTTCATATGAATGAAATTAAACAATATGTTGCTTCTTGTAATTGGTTTTTACGTAGTATAACATTCTCTATGTTAATCCATGTTACAGCATGGATCAATACTTCGTTCCTTTTTATGTTTGAATAAAATGTTATTGTATGAATATACATTTGTTTAGCCACTCATTAGTTGATGGATATTTGAATTATGTCTAGTATAAATAATGCTACTATGAACATTTATTTACAAGTTCTTATGTGAATATGTATTTCAATTCTCTTATGTATCTACCTAGGAGTGAGATCGCTGGCTCATATGGTAACACTATATTTAGCTTTTAGAGTGTAAAACATCTGAAATGATAACATTTTTTAAAAATATATATTTTATTGATTTTTCGCAGAGAGGAAGGGAGAGGGAGAGAGAGCTAGAAACATCGATGAGAGAGAATCATCGATCAGCTGCCTCCTGCACACCCCCACTTGGGATGTGCCCGCAACCAAGGTACATGCCCTTGACCGGAATCGAACCCGGGACCTTTCAGTCCGCAGGCCGAGGCTCTATCCATTGAGCCAAACCGGTTTCGGCTGAAATGATAACATTTTAGGAATGGAGGAGAGATTAGTGGTTGCCAGGGTTTGAGGGTGAGGGAAGGAAATGGGTGTGGATAGAAAATGGCAATAGAAAGGATATTAGTGGTGTTGTGCAGAAGACAGCTGATCAATGTTCTGCTCTCACATAGGTGTTTCCCTCTCTCCCCCTCTCCCTTCCTCTCTCTAAAAATCAATAAGAATACTAAAAAAATAAATAAATAAATAAATAAAAATGCTTAATATACGTAACTTATGAGACAAATCTTGAGTGTGGCAATTTATAAGCAATTTTCTAAAATCCTAGCACTTGGCAGTCAACTTAAAAGCACTTAATTATGTACCATCTTCAACGGGATTTCTCTGGCAAAAGACAAATTAATATCTAAATTAATGCTCCTCAGTGATGAGAGAATATTGAGAAAAAAAGCAAAACTGAATTGAGATAATACTTTGAGCCCTTTATCAGAATGTGTTTTGCCCCCGACTTTTACAGAGGATGTACTTTCCCACAGTGTTTTATTTTCAGATAATCCATATACCTCAGCTAAAAGATTCTTGTTTTTCAACAACAAACCAGCAAGGTCAGGATGGTCTGGGTCAGCAGTCATTTTGTTGTATATGATTTGGTTCATGGTGGAAACTTCTTTAAAGAGATGGATCAAAACAAGCCTACACAGAGAAATAGCAAATTAACTAAACATGTACTCTGTAGGTCAACTCACAATGTTCTAGCCTACACAAAATCAAATAAGTAGCTCTAAATAGAATACAACTTTAAAACATTCATTTTAAGGTGTGACCCTAACAATGACAATATGTCTCAGGGAAAAAAACAAGTAACATGATCTATACTTTTATTTTGATTATTATTTCATTCACTATGTAAAAATCTTATCTCTCCTACTACATTAAAGGTACCTAAGAGCAGGATATATTTCTGATGTATCATTATCATCCCATACTAGGTTCCAAAACTACAGATTGAATAAAGAACCCAACAGGGCAGAAACTCTAAATAGAAAGTTAACTTATATAGATGATAGAACTTTTCTCCCAAACTAATTTTATAAAAATATTTTTTTAAATGTATAAGGAAACTAAAGCAAAATAAACATAGAAATATGGCATAATTACTCTATGGTTTTAGGTTGTACATGGCTATTCTATTTTTATGCACTCATAAGATTTATCAATACTTCAAATTATAAAGATAGTCAGCTATGCTTCATATAGTAGAAAGTAAAAGCCATAAATTTTGACCATATCAGGTATATCAGGCACAACTCAAGATTGGTTCTCAGAAGAATCGTGAATTGCCCAATATGAGTGGTTCCCTGCACAATCTGCCAGAATGTTTGCTCATCAAAGAAACTGTTGCTAGGGGATTGCATCACAGAGGTCCAGGGAAGAGAAAGGGGGATCTCTAAAAGTGGTACTACTAGTAAGACCCGTGGGTCTTTATTTCCCTAGTTAATGAAGTGAAAACACAAAGTGGTTTCATCAAGCATTAGTGAACTTCAGAACTCTTAAGAAAGTGACCCCACTGAAAGTAACCATTCTGGCAAATGTGAAACTCACATTTTGGGTCTTTCTTTTGAGAAGTTCTTGGGATAAGTCAAATTTTATATTCCAATACTTACACCTCATCAAGGGAGAAGTACTTTGAGGAGAAAAATGATGATTCCATTTACTATTCCTAAAGTAAATATGATTTGTCTGAAATACAGACATCTTATTCCAGGGATGTACTTTTATGCCAGAGGAAGTATATCTCTATTATATATTCTTGATATTAGAATCACTAGGATTATATTTCAAATGTCATCTAAGAGTTATTAACTTTGCCCGTACATCCAGATTTAAAACAAAACAAAACAAAACAAAACAAAAAACACCTCTGCCAAAACCGGTTTGGCTCGGTGGATAGAGTGTCAGCCTTCGGACTGAAAGGTCCCAGGTTCAATTCTGGTCAAGGGCATGTGCCTTGGTTGCGGGCACATCCCCAGTAAGGTGTATGCAGGAGGCAGCTGATTGATAATTCTCTCTCGTTGATGTTTCTAACTCTCTATTCTTCTCTCTTCCTCTCTGTAAAAAAATCAATAAAACATATGTTTTTTTAAAAATACAATCATTTTAGATAGTAATAACTGCTGTGAAAAAAATAGACTAATGTGACAATAATGAAGAGGCAACTTCTGATGATGTAATCAGAGGGCTTGTTTGCAATCTATACTAATCAAAGGTAATATGCTAATTAGACCGTACATCTTCCAGATAAAGCCATGGTGGTGGGGGCGGAGGCAGAGGTGGATAGGGGCAATCAGGTCGGCAGGGGAGTGCAATAAGGGGTGATCAGGCTGGCAGGAAAGGATAGTAAGGGGCGATCACGCTGGCAGGCAGAGGTGGTTAGGATGATCAGGCAGGCAGGGGAGCTGTTAGGGCTATCAGGCAGGCAGAGGTGGTTAGGGGTGATCAGGCAGGCAAGCAGTTAGGAGCCAGCAGTCCCAGATTACAAGAGGAATGTCCGATTGCTGGTTTAGGCCCGATCCCGCAGCTGGACATCGCCTGAGGGGTCCCGGATACGAGAGGGTGCAGGCCAGGTTGAGGGAACCCTCCCCCCTCCTGCATGAAATTTGTGCACCTGGCCTCTAGTGTATTAATAAAAATTAAATCATACACTTTATTGGGTAACCTGCCTTTATCATTTAGCAATGTTTGAAAGCTATCGTACAGTATATCTATAGATATATATATCTATTGTTTCTTTAACAACTGCAACCATCGTGATGGAGATTTTTTTTTTTACTATTGATATCAAGGCTGTGAGAAACACTTTTATGCACTTATCTTTGTATATATGTGTAAATATTACTCTATAATTCCTAGAAGTGAAATTACAAGGTCAATTACAATTCAAGGTTTTGCTAGATATTATCAAATTACCCTCAAAAAGCTTGTAAAAAATAGAGTTTCTGCACAAAGAATACTTTTTTGATTGTTAATTCTCACCTGAAGACATTTTTTCCATTGCTTTTTAGAGGGAGTGAAAGAAAGGGAGGGAGGGGAAGAAGAGAGAAAGAGACAGAGAGAGACAGACATTGGTTGCACAAATATACTAAAAAATCACACTTAAAATCAGGGTGAATTTTATAATATGTAAATTGTACCTCAATAACACTATTATAAAACAAAACAAAAGACTCTAATACCATATATAGGGCAACTGTAAAATAGCTTCAGAATTTAGGAATAAGGCAAAAACTATCTTCCAACAAAAGCCCAGAAATTTCAAAAAACAAACAAGTTTCATAGATGAGTTCTGCCATTACTTGAAACATGCCACCCTAAGAAATGGTTTATAGAAGCCAGGAGCTCAGTTGGTTGAAGCATCGTCTGGTGTACCAAAAGGCTACAGGTTCGATTCCCAGTCAGGGCACATACCTAGATTGTGAAAACATCTTCTTGGGTAAGGATTAAAAAAATAAATAAGCCCAGCGGGTGTAGCTCTCTGGCTGTGCTGACCTATGAACTATAAGGTTGTGTTTCGATTCCCAGTAAGGGCTCAATCCCCAGTGTGGGGCTTGCAAGAGGCAGCTGATCAATGATTCTCTCTCATCATTGATGTTTCTATTTCTCCGTATCTCTCCTTTTCTCTCTGAAATCAATAAAAAAATATAAAACCCTGGCCGGTTTAGCTCAGTGGGTAGAGGATCAGCCTGCGGAATGAGGGGCCCCAGGTTCGATTCCAGACAACGTCACATGCTGGGGTTGTGGGCTCAATCCCCAGTAGGGGGCATGCAGGAGGCAGCCTCTCAATGATTCTCATCATGGATATTTCTATCTCTCTCCTCCCTTCCTTTCTAAAATTAATTTAAAAATTTTAAAAATATATAAAAATAAATAAGTAAATTGCCCTGGCCAGTGTGGCTTAGTTGGTTGAGCATCGTCCCATGCACCTGTGAACGAAAAGAACCACATGCCAACCTGACAGGCTCGGGAAAGGCCTGTGTGGCAGTCTTGTAAATTCAGAGACCTAATATAACCACAAAGATGGTTTGAAAAAAAAATTTTTTTTTAATATATTTTATTGATATTTTACAGAGAGGAAGGGAGAGAGATAGAGAGCTAGAAATGTCGATGAGAGAGAAACATCGACCAGCCGCCTCCTGCACACCCCCTACCGGGGATGTGCCCGCAACCAATGTACATGCCCTTGACCGGAATCGAACCCGGGACCCTTCAGTCCGCAGACCGACGCTCTACCACTGAGCCAAACCGGTTTCGGCTGGTTTGAAAATTTAATATCTGACTATAAACAGGTTATAGCAGGTAGTCATGTCCCAGGTATTTCAACTGACAAAGATCAATTTGGATCTGCTTTACTGAGCCCATTAGCCTTCCTGCCTCTGAGATAACCTGTCTATGAGATGTCTGGGTAACTTGTAACTTCCCTTTTTTCTGGAGCCCCTGGGGTACAACCTAATGTGGTGGGCGCCCGGACGGATGCCTCAAATTCCTTCGTTATCATGTTAATTGTTCCTGCACTCACCTAAGTAAGCGTCCACCATTTTACTTTTTATCCAATCCCAGGAGTTTCCCACAGGCTTGCTTTCTCCCGCCTCCTTACTCTATCACCAATGAATTTCATATAAACCACCTATGTCCCTCCTTTTATTGCAATGTATAAATACCGAAACGTAACCGGCCATTCTCCGGAGCATTATCTCAATCCGTTGAGGTTCTGCTTCCCGGCAATTGTCGACAGTTTGGCTCAAATAAACTCACAAAATTCTTTACAGGTTTCGATGGTTTTTTTTCGTTAACATACCAAAATATCTCTAGTTTGTTCCCAATCAAGGCACATACCCAGCTTGTGGGTTCTATCCCTGGTCAGGGTGCATAAGGGAGGCAATGGGTCGATGTTTCTCTCTCACATTGATATTTTTCTCTCTCTCTCTCTGCCCTTCCTTTCTGAAATCAATGAAGGCCTGGCTGGTGTTGTTCAGTGGTTCAGTGTCCTCCTGTGCACCAAAGGGTGGCAGGACTGAGTTCCAGTCGAAGGCACGTACCTAGGTTGCACGTTTAATCCCTGGCCCCAGTAGGGGCACATGTGGGAAGCAACCAATTGATGTCTCCTTCACATTGATGTTTCTCTCTCTCTCTCTCTCTCTCTCTCTCTCTCTCTCTCTCTTTCTGACTTTCTCTCCCTCCCTTCCACTCTCTCTAAAAATCAATGGAAAAAAATCCTCAAGTGAGGATTAACAATAATAATGTATTGCCGGCATATAAGACGATTTTTTGGCCCTGAAAAATATGCCTCCAAGTGGGGGGTAGTCTTATACGGCGAGTATATAACAAACTCTGTATTTTTAGTGGAAATGTTAGGGGGTCGTCTTATACCCAGTCGTCTTATACGCCGGCAAATACGGTATTTTAAATAAACAAATAAAAATAAAAGTAACCCAGATATTTTGTCAAATCCAAAATGACCTGGAAAAGTTCACCGTCTCAAAGAATTAACTGTATCCCCATGTTCATTGCAGCATCATTCACAATAGCCAAGACATAGAAACTAAGTGTCCATCAATGTGAGACAGGCCAGGAAGCCAGGACACGTGGAATAGAGAAACTAAGACAAATAGCTGGAAAAAACTGGCTGAGCAATTTACAGAAGGTCACCTCCATAGAGATGACATCTAGGCCTTATTTGTATGTCAGCTCCAGGCCCAGAAAAGCAGCAAAAACAGGTGGGCAAGGTCAGGACCAGCTGCAATGACTGATCGCCCCTTGCCCAGGTATTGACCAATCAGTAGAGGCCACAACCACGAAAGAGCACACCTGGAAAACTGATGAATATTCTGCTGACACCCTCCTGAGGCCTCCCCTAAGATTCCTGCTTGCAAGAGAGACAAAATCCTCAAGCCACAGGAGCCGCCAGCTCATGCTCTCCTTCTGGGGAGCAGCCTGCACACTCCCTTCGTCTTCCCCAACTTTCCCCCCCCCCCGCCCCCCGTGGGCATGCATCTCCTAAACTCTAAGGGACCCCACAAGACCTGCAACCAGGGGAGCAGTGGGCAGCAGCAGCTCACCTGGGCTAACCTGTCTCCAAGGCCCCTTTTCTCTGACTCCCCAGTGAGCCAAAGCAGCACCGCCTGAGCTCTCTCCTGTTGCTTGCTTCTATGTGAAGCCCTTCCTTATTTCCCAGTCCCCAGCTTTAATAACATAACCTCATGGTCACCTTACCATAATAAGATCTCAGGTGACTGAGGCCCGGCCCAGGCGAAGCCCCGCCCGCTGTTTTAGGCCCCGCGAGCTGCAGCGCCGCCGCCCGAGCCGGTCGTCAGCTTTGCCTGCGGGGCTCGACAGTGTCAGACCTGGGGGGTGGGTGGAGGAGGGTTGGAGACCTAAGGTAAACTAGATCCCTAGTAACCAACCGGGGCGGGCTCGGCCTCCCTGTCGGCGTTCGCTCTGGAGCAGAGGGGAGATTAGGGAGAACTGGAGGACCCCAGGCAGCTCGGACCTTGGTGAGGACTGGCTTTGCCAATGTCCTGAGTCCTATGAGTTAGGTTACAGTCTTCCCACACAGCTCAGAGATAAACTGTTCCGGTCTCCTAAGTCCCTCCCTTCCACCCCCCCTTCCACCACCACCCCCCTCCCGCTGCTTTTGGCGGGACAGTTCCGATTTTTAACAATTTGTCCCGCGGCGTTTTTTGTTTTTTTTTAAAAAAGTCCCGATTTTTGGAAAGATAATCATTATGGGCGCCTCCCAGATCCTCCGACCCGGGCTTGGGGTGGGGGCACCAGAGTGACAACGTGGTTGGGCTGGAACGGGGGGTTGGAGCGGGGTGTGGAGACAGGTGCGCCCCTGCCCCCAGGCGGGGCTGGGAGACCCTCGGGCTCCCGCGCCGCGAACCCCACCTCCCGGGAGCCCGCCCCTCCGCCCCGCACCCGATAGGCTGCAACAGAGAGACCCCACCCCCGCTTCGGCGGCTCCCCGCCCCACACGAAGGCGCCATCAGAAACGACTTCTTCCCTCCGGGCATCGCGGAGTCGAAACTCCCGCCGCCCTCCGGCCCCCTTCCCGCTCCTCCCCGCGGCGGGAGCGCCGCTCGGCCGGACTGCGCACGCGCAGGCGCGCCCGGGAGCGGAGGGGGCGCGTGCGCAGAAGCGAGCTCCTCCCCGGCGGCCGCGCACCTCGTGGGCTGTGCAGTCCGCGGCGGCGAGGGGACTCGAGCCTGGGTTCCGGCGGTGTTCGTCGTGGGCAGCGGACTCTTAAAGGTCATGGCACCGGCGGGAATCTTGAACGGGAGCGCGGTCTCCATGTAAGCAAGCACCTGTCGTCGCGAGGGCGCGCTGGGCTGCGGGCAAGGGTTCTGAGCTGGGTGGGCAGGTCAGCAGCAGTGGACCCATTTATTTTTATTTATTTTTTTTGCGGGAGCGTGACCTGTGGCGCAAAATCAGAGCAGCCCGGCGGGGAGGAAGGACGTTGTCCTTCACGTCGGAAGACGGGTCTGCTGTGGCTGAGGAAAGGCGCTCCGGGCAGAGTGTGCGTTTGCAGACGGGCTCCCGGCTGTGGCTGCGCCCGCCGCTACGGCGCTCCTGGGACCAGCCCTCCTCCCTGGCCCGCGCCGCTCCCCAATGTGCAGCTGCCGGCAACGTCACTGGAAGACAGAATAGCCGGGGGCTGCACCACAGTCAGAACTCAGATGTCCAGTTTACCTCCTTCCCCTATAATTTGGAGGTCTCTTTACCCAACACACCAGAGTCATCATTTGCTGAAGGGCTCAATTTTAGAAAAAAAAATTTTTAAATTAATTTCAGAGAGAAAGAGAGAGAGAGAGAAACATCAAAGATGGGAGAGAATCTTTGATCGGCCGCCTCCTGCACCCTGGGGATCGAGCCCACCACACAGGCATGTGCCCTGAGAGGGGATTTAACCTTGACCTCTAGGTTCATAGGTGGAGCGACTGAGCCGTGCGTGCCTACAGGGCCTTAATTTCCCCTTCAATTTAATGCTCCACTCACAGCCATCTCCGTGTCCTGGTCCCAGAGTTACATTCTAGTTTTGCTCTTGAATTTTGACAATATTCCATATTCCATTTGACTTCTTCCCGTGTGATCCCTACTGGAATACCTAGTGGATATGATTGCCAGACTTACTCCCAGGAAGTAATACCCCTCTACTTTTTGTTTAGGAGGTGACTAGTGGGGAAAGATGAAACTAGAAGAGAGAAAGACATCCAGAGTGGTGCAAAAATAGGTTTACAGTAGTTCTCTGGAAAATAATACAATAGTAATGCAAGAATAAACAGTTTCACATAGTCACAACTGTAAACCTATTTTTGCCACATCTTCTTCTTGCTCTTTTTAAAAAATAGATATTTTTTAATTCATTTTTTTTACAGAGAGGAATACAGAGTTAGAAACATCGATGAGAAACACCCATCAGCTGCCTCCTGCACACCCCCTACTGTTACATGCCCTTGATCAGAATTAAACCTGGGACCCTTCAGTCTCTAGGCTGACGCTCTATCCACTGAGCCAAACTGGTTAGGGCTGCAGGTTGCTCTTGGGACCTTAACCTCACCAGTTATTTTGTAACTGCTGTAGTTGGCAACAGTAACTCTCCTATGAACTAACTTTGTGAGTAGAGATTTTTGAGTGAATTATAGAGTCTTCAGTGGTGAAACCCACCTTGAAGCAAAGTGATTGTTTCCTGGAGAAAGTGTAGTGTAAATTGAATTGTGGTGACTCACACTGATGATGAGAAACCCCAGGCTTTTAAGACTAGAAAAAACAATACTTATATCTGATTGATTTTCATCATGTGATTTGTTAAGTTCCATTGTTTCTGTTTGACCTTCACAAGTTTATTTATATGCAAACCTACTCCCTTTACCGGTGGCTTTTTCCCGGTGAAAGCTTCCTTTTAGAAAGACTGGTTTGTGGAGATAATTTAGGTTTGCTTCCTGGCAGGCTGAGAATAGGTGCTCACTGGATATGTTTTGAATGAAGAGCAAATTAAGTATGTTTGTAAGCTCCATAAGGGCAAACACATGCATTGTTTTGTTTATGTCTATATCTGTAAACACCTATGAACCTTCATTTAGAACATAGTAGTTTTGTGGCTTTAAGCAAATTAGCTTACCTCATCGTGCCAAAATTTCCTCAAATGTAAAGTAAACATAATATCAAGGACATTGAGTTGTTTGGAGAATTAGACAAGTTATTAACTGAAGACCATTTAGAATTGCTCCTGGCACAAAGTAAGTGTTCAGTACATATGAGCTGTGTTAATGATTAGTTACTACAGTTGATCCTGGAACAAGGATTTGAACTGTGCAGGTCCACTTACATACAGATTTTTTTTTCCAATAAAGATATAGTCAGCTATACATATTCCCTGGATTTCACATTCCTAAATTCAACCAACCACAGATTCAAAATAGTACTTTCAATCGGAGGGCCAACTGTATGCATTCTTCAAGGCTATTTTATATAAGGGACTTGAGCATCCTCAGATTTTGAAAGCCTCCTGGGCAGGAAGGGGTCCTAGAACCAATTCCCCTCGGATGCTGAGAGACTACTGTCAGTATTAAGTTTTGGGGGGAATAAAAAATTATACTCAGATTTTTGACATTGTGGGGCAGTGCTCCAAATCCTTGTGGTGCAAGTATACATGGATGATTGATTCATTATCTTTTAAATATATTTCTTTATTGATTTCAGAGAGGAATGGAGGAGAGTAACATCAATGATGAGAGGGAATCATTGATCAGCTGCCTCCTGCATGCCCCCTACTGGGGATAGAGCATAAAACCCAGGCATGTGCTCTTAGCCAAAATCAAGCCTTCAGCCCACAGGCTGACGCTCTATCCACACTGAGCCAGGCTGACCAGGGCTCATTATCTTTTAGACCAGTGTTTCCCAAAGTGTGGTATCCGTACCCCTGGGTACGGGAAGAGTTTGGTGGGGGTACGCCTTGCACCAGAGTTTGATGGGGATATGCACTGCACCGTGCTCAGCTGCACCTAATTCTACGTTCTCATGAGTCAAGTCAAGACAGTTTTGTGAGGCGTGCGATGGTCCGGTGTGCAAATAAATGTTATTTATAATATAACTTTTATTTATATTTTATTATGAATAATTTTATTTTTCATTTATTATTATTTTGAGTATGTACCAACAAAAGAAAAAATAAATATATTTTGATTATTATTAAAATACATCCTTTTTTTTATGAAGGGTACTTAGCGTTACGAAAATTATAGAAGAGGTACACATATGTCAAAAGTTTGGGAAACACTATTTAGACAATTCCCTTAAGGTCTATTTCAGTGGCTCTCAACATTAGCTACACATTAAAATCACAGGGAGCTAGCCTTTTGTTAATTCTTTTTATTTAAATGTGAATATATATTATAAGTGCACCTATCATAAGTGTGCAGCTCAATGAATTTTTCACAACTGAATTTACCTGAGTAATTAGCACCCAGATGAGAAGTGCCATTGACATTCCTCTCACTCTCATCCAGTCACCACCCACAAAGGCAGTCACAAACGTAACCTCTCAGTGCCTGAGAGAAACACTGTCCTGCCTTCTAACGCTGACTTCTAGTGTCACCTGTTTTTGAACTTGATATAAATGATATCATACCGGATGAAGTCTTCTGTGTCTGGCTTCTTCTGGTCAGTGAGATGATTCCACATTGCATGTAGTCGTAGTTCACTTACTCTCTTTTGTATTCTGCTATATGAGAATGCCACTATTTTACTCATCCACGGACATTTGGGTTCCTGGTTTGTGGTGGTTGTGAACGAATAGTGCTGCTATGAGCATTCTTTTCTGTTGTCTTTTGGTGGAACATACCATACACACACACTTCTGTAGGTTACATGTCTAAGAGTAGAATGGCGGAGTAATAGGACATGTGTGATCAGCTTTAGTAGAAATTGCCAATCTTTTTCAGTGTGGTTTTACGAACTTACGCTTATAAGGAGCTTTTGAAAAAAGTATCAATGCTTGGCACTCACACCAGGCTGACTTAATTGGAGTTGCTATCAGTAAGCTACTGGACTCCGTATTCTAACAACCTTTTAAAAGCTCATTCTGTGATGCTCCTGCACCTGGAAGGTTGAGGACCACTTACAGCCGAAAGTCCAGTGCTCATCACTGAAGAACAGTGTGGCAGTAATGTGGCCACAGGGACTGAAAGCGTTTTTTTCTGGAGAAGACTGTTTTGGGGTATTTGAAGGCTCTCCCCCAGCATGCTCAGAGTTAGCCTAGCTCACCTGTACAGTGCCCCGGGGTTGAGCAATCAGGTAGTTCCTGCTAACACAAAGGAGCGTGAAGACTAAGGCCTCTTTGTGCTTGCAGATTTTTCTCTAACGCACTTTTAAAATGGCTCTTTCAGACACTGCCACACGTTGGCACCTCGACTTCACGTGGAGAGTTTGACTCTAGGAGCTGGTAGTGCTCAGTTCCTCAGAGAGGGGGAGCGCTGCCAGGAGGGGCAGCCTGCCTGGCTCGGGGGTAGGAGGGAGGTAGTGCAGTGCCAGTGCTTTGTGCTGCAGCTGACCCTTGCTCAGGGGAAACCGGTTTGGCTCAGTGGATAGAGCGTCGGTCTGCGGACTGAAGGGTCCCAGGTTCGATTCCGGTCAAGGACACGTACCTTGGTTGTGGGCACATCCCCAGTAGGGGGTGTGCAGGAGGCAGCTGGTCGATGATTCTCTCTCATCAATGTTTCTAACTATCCCTCTCTCTTCCTCTCTATAAAAAATCAAAATATATTTTCATAAAATAAAAAGAATGTGGTTCTCACAGCTTGACTAGGTTGGGCTACAGAGGCTCTGGGCAGGGCGTCCCACCTTCGCCTTTTGGCTGGGCTAAGGATATTCTTGAGGAAAGGTAAGCGAGCTTCTTACACTGCAGCAGGGATCCTGAGACTCGGGAAAAGGTCCCTCATTCCCACGTTTGCCGGTCAGCTTCCTCGGTTGCCATCAAGTCTTGGGTCTCTGGGGACAAATTTGCAAGCCCTGGGCAGTTTATTCCCTGATGTAGTGTTTGAATTGTAAACTCTCTTCCTTGGAGTGAGGCAGGTCATGAGATCCACAGTCAGAATTTCTCCAAAATCCGATCTATTCCCCACATCCCATCCTGCAGCTAAGGAAATAGATGAGGCCAGGAAGGGGATTAAAGTTGGCTATGGGTTACTAGGCTGGTTAATGGCAGAGGCTCCACTAGAACCAAGGTCTTCACAGGGTACCTGATGTTTTTCACTTTACTGGGTACTTAGCACTTTGCTTAAAAGGAATTCCATAAACTAATCTTTTTTTCTTTATAGCAATCTTCTCTCAGCCATACTTCCCACTCTGCTGAGAAGGCCACTTTTATTTACTTTTATTCTCCCTTTATACTTTCCTGGTAAGACTAGACAAAGTTCCTCATCCTAGATTCCTCTGCCTTTCCCACCCAATAGGAAATCTGGGTCTTGTTGCCCAATTATCTCCCTCTGGGAGGAAAATCCCCATTTCCCCCTTAAGGCGAGTTCTAAGGCTGCAGCCAGAGTTTGATAATGGGTGGAGATCTGGGTTAGAGGTATCTTTTTTTTTTTTTTTTTTAATCCTCACGTGAGGATATGTTTTTACCGATTTTTAGAGAGAGAGGAGAGGAACGTCAGTACCTGAGAGAAACATTGATTGGTTGCCTCCTGTACCCACTCCCACCAGTGATGGAACCCACAACCTAGGCATGTGCCCTGACTGGGAATTGAAACAACAACCTTTTGGTGCAAGGGATGATGCTCAACCAACTGAGCCACACTGGCCAGGGCAAATGTGTGTCTTTTTTGGATGCTTACTTATTCAAAAATATCTGTGTGCCTCCCAAATGCCAGGCACTCTTCAAAGTCATGAGGCTGTCACAGTGAACAAAACCTCCCAGATCTCTCAGATAGCGTGCATCCCAAGGGGTGGAGCTAGGCAATTAAAAAAAAGGTAAAACCAAATAGGAGAGGGTGGGCATGTGAGAGGGCACGAAAGAGAAAGCCAGAGTAGGGAAGAGGACAGATTTCTGAGGCATGAGGTTGCAGTTTTTAATATGGGAGTGAAGTTCATACTCATTGTTGAAGTGATTTGTGGGCAACGATTTGAAGGACTTAGGGCCATGAGCCGGCCAGTGTCATGGGGAAGAGGACTCTTGACCCAAAACAAAGCCTGTGCCATGGACTTTGACCTCATCAGTTATTAAGCCACTGCCCTGGGTCAATAGTAATGGATCCTGGAAGCTGATTGAGTAGAGGAGCTGAGGGAGGGGAATCCACAGTGCACCCCGGTTTAAGGGAAGTGCCCCTTAGGAGATTATACAAAGGGCTGTAAATTAGGCAGTGTTAGAAAAACTACCCTGGTTTGGTTTTTAGACTAGAAACCACAATTCTTCCATATATATGCTTTTCATTGTGGGGCCCACTAAATTTTGTGATTTGGTTTTGTTTTTTTTTTGTTTGTTTGTTTGTTTTTTACTATCCCTTTTCTTTCTTTTTTTAAAAAAATATATTTTATTGACATTTTACAGAGAAGAAGGGAGATAGAGAGCTAGAAACATCAATGAGAGAGAAACATCGACCAGCTGCCTCCTGCACACCCCCTACCAGGGATGTGCCCGCAACCAATGTACATACCCTTGACCAGAATCGAACCCGGGACCCTTCAGTCCACAGACCGACGCTCTACCACTGAGCCAAACCGGTTTCGGCTTGACTATCCCTTTTCTTTGTTTGCTGTGACAGAGCCTGCTCCCTCACTGATGGCATTTTTCTTAGAAAGACCAGCTGTACAGAGACAGATGATTTGCCATTTGGCAGGCCACTGAGTGAAGGTCTCTGGGAGTCTGTGGATTGAGCAGAGCAAGTTGGATCTGTTTGTGAGCTTCCTCTGTTTGTGGGTGGTATTCTCAGAGCTAGCCTGCTCCCTCCTCCGTGGGCCACTGGGTAATTTAGTTTAACTCTTTGTGCCTTAGTTTCCTCGTCTGTATATTGGAGTAATATGGCACCTAATTCATGAGGTTGTTAAAATTAAATGACTTATTACTTGTAATACAGCAGTGCCTGGCACATAGAAAGTTTTAATAAACAGGTGCTCGGAAAATACTTGTTGAATAAACTTGTGGTATTTGTTTATTCAGACTGTATCTTTGGTAGCCTGACTGTTTCAGGACTACCTAACCACAGATTTGGCCATCAGAGCGGATTATGTTCCCAAATCCCAAGCAGGCCTCCGGATCATCACCTGAGGGGAATATGGAGAGAATGTGGAAAACTGGGGTTCTCCATTTGGAAAGAAAGAGCAGGCCAGGAGCTTTTATCTGAGATACGCCTCACAAAGGCCTGGCCTCTCTTGCCTTTAGAAATGACAGAAGTGCTCTGGCTGCCGTAGCTAAGTTGGTTGAGTTCATGCCATGCACCAAAAGGTCGCTCGCTGGTTCCAATCTTCGGACAAGGCACAAGCCCAGGCCCAGGTTTGGAGCTAGATCCTCCACAGGGGGCAGGCAAGAGGCAGCCAATGGATGTTTCTGTCTCACAGCCATGTTACTCTCTTTTTCCCTTCCTCTCTCTCTAAAAAGAAAAGAAAGGAAAAGTTTATTCTTGTATTATTTATTACCGATCACTTACTAAAGCTGTGCTCTGTGGACCTTTTAAGAATCACTTGAGGATTACTCTAAGCCTCCATGTTAGTTGACTCGGGCAGCTTCATTTTCATTAGCTGTGTTCGTGTAGTTAAATATCCTTTACTGCCTTCTTCGTCTACCTGTAGCTTCTTTTTTTTAATTTTCTTTTTTTTTAGGGTGACACAAAGTTTTCTTTTAATTATTCTTTGGGGGGGGGAGGGATGCCACACTTCCACTCAATTAAACATTATCATCAGCACAGAAGTCTTTATTGTTTCCCACTTATGCCATGAATCCATAGGGAATGGGTTCCAGCAGCTCCGGCTCCTTTCCATCGGTTCTCACACAGTGTGCTTCTCTGGGTGGAGCAGGCTGACGCTTCAGTTGAACCCAGGTACCTTTCTCTTTGGCTTCCTTCTTTTTCTGGTCATTTTCCTTTACACGTTTCAGGAAGCTATCTCGGCTCTGAGAGTGCTTAATAGGCTCAATACGTACATTAATTCTCTTGGCAAGAATCTTGCCCTTAACTTGCTTGTTCACAATAATGCCCACTGCATGCTGTGTGACATTGTAGACTCTTCCAGTTTTGCCATGGTAACATGTGTGGGGCATTCCTTTTTGAACAGTGCCCATTCCCTTGATGTCCACAATATCACCTTTCTTGTAGATTCGCATATACGGGGCCAAAGGAACAACTCCATGTTTTCTAAAAGGCCTAGAGAACCTATAGCGGGTGCCTCTCCTCTCTCCCTTTGTGTTAGTCATTTTGGCAAATTAGTCTGTGGAACCGCGGTCGCCGGGAGCCACGCACAGGGCCGACCTGGAAGATGGCGGTTCCGGCCGGAAAGGTACCTGTAGCTTCTGTTGAGACGTCTTTATGTTAGGTCATATTTTAGGAATGCTTTTCTCCCAGTCCTAAAGTTCCAAAATTAGAAAATGAGCCATCATCTGAAACAGAATGAGTTGGGTTTGTAATGGACTTTTTCAGGAACAATTGTACAAGACTTTGGGCAAAAGATAACAGGGTGACTGTTAGGGGTCCTCTGACTAGGACTCTTCCGAGGTAGTATGATTCCTTACAGATGTGCATCTGTGACTTCTATTATCGAAGCTCTTTTGTAGTTACAAAAGAAATGTTAACTTGGAGGAAACTGATAGTAACAGACTCTTGTCCTTACCGGTTCAAACACTTATTGACAGGTTGAGATAAACAATTGCCACTTTGATGTTTGCCCCTTAGAAAGAAAAGATAACGCCCCCAAATTGTGTTTTATTGTCCAACAAGCAGGGCCTCTCTCCCTTGGGCACTATTAACATTTGAGCTAGATAATCCTTTGTTGCGAGGAGGGGATCTCCTGTGCATTGTAAGATATCTAGTTGCATCCCTGGCATCTACCCACTAGATGCCAGTAGTAACTTTGTTAAAGCTTCATCGGTGTCTGTTCAGACTAATTGGCTATAATGACTATTTTGCTAGTATCTGTTGTCATGACTTGAGAAATTTTAATCATTTACTGCTACTTTGTCTTACTACATTCCGTTGACGCTTGGGTATTTTCTTCCACATCAAGACTGAGATATTTTTTCCCTTAGATTTTAGAGGTTGTTGATGGAGGATGGTGTAACTTTGGCATGAGTCCTTTTATTTGGGGATCGGGGATATTTCTCCAAATGCCTATTTCTGCTTCACTTTGCCCCCAGACCTTGTAGCTCAAGGCCATGGTAGAAATGGGCATCGGCAACTCAAGGAAGTTTCTGTTAATTTAGGTTTCAGTGGTTAGGGAATTCCTCTGTTATAGCATTTAAACTTCCTGGAAGTAATGTGCTATAAAAATTAATGCATTCCTAATGCGGTGTACACATTGTTCAATAAATAAATATAGATGGTTTTGTAACTTGCAAAAAAAATTAATGCACTTTCCACCACTTAATTCATCTCCGCTCTGGGACCCTAATGTAAAAACACAGGGAGAAGGAGTGTTGACTTCCCTCTCCTGAGTCCTCTTTTTTCATTTCTTAACTTCAGCCATACTTGGCACTTGGCTTTCTTTATTTCACTTTTCATTTCAGGGTTCTTCAGCTAGTGGCCTACCCAGAAAATTAAAGCAGGGAAGATATTTTTAAGGGACGTATGGAGACCTAGTTGCTACTGTCTTTGTCTTTTTTTGTCTTTTGTACTCACCAGAGCTGAAAACTTTCTACTTGTTGCTTTAGTGTTTAGAGCTATCCACTTAGTTACTGCTGATTGTGGTTTATGTGTATTTTTAAATGTCTCTTATTGCTTTTCTGATCATGTTTCATAACAAGGCCTAAATGTTAGCTTTTAAATAAATCTAGTGGGGAGAATATCCCTGCTAATACAATTTCAAAAACAATCCTGCTTTTAAAAAAACATATATTTTTATTGATTTCAGATAGGAAGGGAAAGGGACAGAGAGATAGAAACATCAATGATGAGAAGGAATCAATGATCAGCTGCCTCCTATACCCCCCCCCACTGGGGATTGAGCCCACATCCCAAGCATGTGCCCTTGACCGGAATTGAACCTGGGCTCTATCCACTGAGCCAAACCAGCTAGAGCAACAATTCTTCTTAGGAAGTCAGTGTAACTGATCTGAAGCTATATTTTTTAGGGGGAAAAAATTTGCAAACTGAGACCCACTTAAATGGTAGCATAGAAAATACAGAACATTTTGTTCTTAACATTCTGGGTTGACACATTTTCCACCTATACCACCTTATAGAATTGGGTTCCCATAGCTTGCGCCTGCTGGGTAAAAGTATTACTTTTAGTTTTCTCTAGACGTCCTCTTTCAGGTCTCAGTGCTCACTTATTCTAGAACCCTTATGAGATTTGATAAATAGATGCACCGTATCGGTATGAAATCTGCTCTGTGCCTTAAAATGCTTGTAATTGTCGGTCTTTCCAGATCATTTCACAACCCCAAAACCTCAGAGTCATCTATAGCTGTGGTCTTTTCTCTGTGCTTCATATTAATATGTCTAAAATCCAACCGCTTCTTCCCAGCCTAACACTGATACCATATTCCAAGCCAGGCCTGGGTTTTTGTCATTGCAAATAACATCATCTTGCTGGTGTCCCCGATTCTCACCTTTCTCCTTAACGTCTGCAGAATAATTATTCATCAACTAGAATAAGCCTTTTAAAATGTAAGTGCTGAGACAGTGGCCGAGGTGGAGGTGGCGGGAGGGAAGCCCGCTGGAAGTCTTGCAGGAATATTCCTGCAACAGGTGCCTAGTAAAATATATATATATATATATATTTAAAATAGACTGCCTCATCTGGCTACTGCTTCTTCCCCTTGGGCTTCATTATCCCACTCAGGACCTTTGTACCAGCTATTCCTCCTGCTCACTGGCCCAAGGAAAGCCCATTAACTGCTTAGAGCCCCTGTCTGCACTTGAGAAGTAGAATAAGAACGTTTCTCTTCCCTTGCCCACCTCACAAGGTTATTGAGAGCCTCAGATATGTTCATCTGTTTCCACTGTTGTTACTGTTTACATGGTGCTAGGAACGGTTGGGATTCTCCTCCTCCCCGAGGGGTTTATTTGGGTCAGGGGAGGGTTAAGGAGAACCGGTAGAAATGGTTGCCAGGCGCTTTGTGTTAATATATAATGGCTGGAGGGGAAAGAGAGTGGAGTCTGGAAACTTGGTGCCGGGGCGGGGGGGGGGGGGGGGGGAACTTCTGTAGCTACCCTGGTGCCAGTTTGATTGCCATGCAGGGGAGGCAGCCGAGCCCGGGATTGCGGAGCAGTTCAGTGGCAGTCTGGGGGAATCCTGGCAGCTCCACTACTTCCTTTTTATGTGTCACAGCAGAATTTTGTGGCCTCTGTTCAGGTCAAATCCCAGAAAAAGAAAATCCTGGGGTCTGTTAAATCTTCTTCTTCTTCTTTTTTAAAAAAATGTATTTTTATTGATTTTTTTTTTTTTTTTTTTTTTTTTTTTTACAGAGAGGAAGAGAGAGGGATAGAGAGTCAGAAACATTGATGAGAGAGAATCATTGATCAGCTGCCTCCTACACACCCCCCACTGGGGATGTGCCCGCAACCAAGGTACATGCCCTTGACCGGAATCGATCCTGGGACCTTTCAGTCCTCAGGCCGACGCTCTATCCTCTGAGCCAAACCAATTTTGGCTAAATCTTCTTTTGAACTCTATTACAATATAGGATGTTGACTTGAAAAAAGGTCACTAGCCAGAAATAAAATTTTGAAGTCTTAGATATGACTTCTTGTATCATCTAATGTTCATATTTTCCAGGCTAATCCAAATAATCTATGTATTTCTTGTGATCCCTGTGCCTTTTCATGCGAGGTGTTTGTAAAGTGTGGAGAATTGGAGAAGGGGGAGTGACCCAGTGAGAATGAGGGAAGTGATGCTTGCAGATGTCCATGCATACCGTATTTGCACACAGTGGGTCAAATATGGTTAAGATGAAGGAAAGCAAGTGAAAAACTAACCCTTCAACAGAGACAGATCCTGTTCATGTTCATGACTGTGTCGTAACTGGGCAAGGACTGTTTTGACTATTTATGGATGTAATTGAGTATACTTGATTTCCTATGTGTTGTATTGTTGAGAAGTATGTTGATAAGCTAATTTATCGTTGTTTCAGAACAGGTTATACTTTCAACCTTGCGTTAAATTCTTTTGTAAGGAAAATTCTTTTGTGAATTAGAGTATAATTTAAAAAAATTTTATTGAGAGGGAGGAACATTGATTTGTTCCACTTATTTATGCATGCATCGGTTGAACCTTGTATGTGCCCTTGGCGTATTGGGATGATGCTCTAACCAACTGAGCTACCCAGCCAAGGCTAGAATGTAATTTGTAAATTCAGCCTTATGTGGATACCCTGTGATCATTGTACCGTGGTAGGTTGAGCAGGTGTGAGCTCAAGTTCCTTTCTGCAAAATTTCGTATAGCACTTGGTGACTAGAAACAATGAAGAAATAGGAGGATTAGCAGCCTTCCAGAAGTGTTGGGCCAAGTTTTCATTTGTTCACTGTGTGATCTTGAATGTCATCAGCTAATATGTTTTTTAAAAATATATATTTTATTGATATTTCACAGAGAGGAAGAGAGAGAGATAGAGAGCCAGAAACATCGATGAGAGAGAAACATTGACCAGCCGCCTCTTGCCCACCCCCTACCGGGGATGTGCCCGCAGACAATGTACATGCCCTTGACCGGAATCGAACCCGGGACCCCTCAGTCCGCAGACCGACGTTCTACCACTGAGCCAAACCGGTTTCGGCAGCTAATATGTTTTAAACTGTCCCCATACTACATGGCCCAGTTGGTGTCAATACCTTGAGTTAGGAAAGATCCATGTCGCCCTCGCCGGTTGCTCAGTGGTTAGAGCGTCAGCAAGCAGACTGAAGGGTCCTGGGTTCGACTGCAGTCAAGTTCACATACATAGGCTGCAGGCTCGATTCCTGGCCCTGGTCGGGCCTATGCAGGAAGCAACCAACTGGTGTGTGTGTCTCACATCCATGTTTCTCTCTGTCTCTTTCCCTCTCTTCCACTCTCTAAAAATCAATGGGAAAAAATAGCCTCAGTTGAGGGTTAACAGAAAAAGAAGAAGAAAAGACCCATGTCTATTTGAAGCCCGGAAAATGGATGGGCAATATATAGAACCTATTATACCAGATGATGACTGCTCTGTTTTTAATTTAAAAGAGAAATACAATAGTCCACATAATTTTTTGTGCTTGAAACATTGTGTTAACTCCAAACTTTCCTTTTTCTCTAGGCAAATAAGGGAGAAACTGAAGAACCAGGTCACTCGGATGAAGGAGCAGGTACCTGGTTTCACACCAGGTCTGGCGATATTGCAGGTATTATGGGAGTGCTTTTCTACCAATAACCTCCGGACTCAGTCTCTCCGTCGCACTTTAAGACAACAAGAACTTCAGTCTCTCCCCATTGTTTATTTATTTGGGGGGTGGGGGGAGTGGCTTCTGTGAAACCTTAGGCCTTTGCAGTTTTCCTTGCAGGTTCCTCTTCAGCTCACCTTCTGAATGTTGGCATACCTGGCCCTCTGCTTTTCTCTGTGGGCACCCTTCCCCTAGCTCAGTGTCTCTTGAGATTTGGTCTTAGGATCCCTTTATGTTTTTGGTTTTTTAAAAATATATATTTTTATTCATTTTTCACAGAGATGAAGGGAGAGGGAGAGAGAGTCAGAAACATCGATGAGAGAGAATCATCGATCAGCTGCCTCCTGCACACCCCCCACCGGGGATGTGCCCGCAACCAATGTACATGCCCCCGGCCGGAATCGAACCTGGGACCCTTCAGTCCACAGGCCGGCGCTCTATCCACTGAGCCAAACCGGTTTCGGCAGGATGCCTTTATGTTTTGAAAAATTGAAGACCTTTAGGAACTTTTTTTAAAGGAGCTTTTCTTTTATATTGATTTATCCATTGATATTTACTGCATTAGAAATTAAAAATGAGAGGCTTAGAAAATATTTACACATGTAAAAATGCCCAATAGGAAGATCATTCTATGTTAGCATAAGTAACATTTTAATGAGGAAACTTGTAGAAAACAAAATTTAGTGAGAAGAGGGGCGGTATTTTACATTTCTGCAAAGCCTTTTACAGTCTGGCCTAGTGGAAGGCAGTGGAATTCCCATCGTATCTGTACTCAGTCTCTTGCTGTATGTTAGTGTGTTTGAAATGTATGAAAAGAAAACCTGGCCTTATAAAGTCGTGAAAGGGAAGGCTTTTGAAAATAGTCTTTCCAGATAATTGTGAATACACCAGGACTGAATAAACAAAGTTTTTAAAGGTTAGTTGCAATGTGTAACCTGAAACTTATCTTTGAACTTTCATACTTGGTTGCAATGAGATCTGTGTTGCAGTTTGAAAGAAAATGTACCCCATGCATAGTTTTGTTATGTCCTTCATTCCTCATTTGATAAACAATAGTTCAGCAGCTTATCAGATGTTCCAAATGTTAATAACACATTTCATGATCTGTTATTTTAAAAAATCATGATCATAAATACCACCAACAAACTCATCAGAAAGGACTTTTAAGTATTGAGAAGTTGTCAAGCTTACAGGAATGGATAAAAAATTCCGATTTTGCCGAAACCGATTTGGCTCAGTGGATAGAGCGTCAGCCTGCGGACTGAAGGGTCCCGGGTTCTATTCCGGTCAAGGGCATGTACCTTGGTTGCGGTCACATCCCCATTGGGGGTGTACAGGGGGCGGCTGATCGATGTCTCTCTCTCATCAATGTTTCTAACTATCCCTCTCTCTTCCTCTCTGTAAAAAAATCGATATATATATATTTTTACAAAAAATTCCGATTTTTGCTTGAAAACTCAAATTTTATCATTGGCCAACAAATACAATTTGTCATTTTCCTTGAAGTAGCAAGCCAACTTTGTCCACTGTTGCGAAAATATTGCCAAATATTCAAAGCTGAATAATACGGTCTGTCAGTTCTTCTTCTAGTTAAGATGGTGTTCCATTTAAAAATGCAGCTGGCTCAGTGTCAGTGCTTTTCCTGCCGTCAGCCAGTGTACTTTGGTGTGCAGCGAAGCGCTTGACGAGTGCTTCCAGTTCCCTACGCAGGCTGGCAGGCGTGGCTCCGTGGGTGAGCGCCAAACCATGAGCCCGGAGGTCATGGGTTCCATTCCCTGTCAAGGCCACAGGCCCGGGTTGCAGGCTCCATCCCCAGTGGGGGGCGTGCGAGAGGCAGCTGATAAGCATTCTTGCCGAAACCGGTTTGGCTCAGTGGTAGAGCATCGGTCTGCGGACTGAAAGGTCCCAGGTTCGATTTCGGTCAAGGGCATGTACATTGGTTGCGGGCACATCCCCAGTAGGTAGTGTGCAAGAGGCGGCTGGTCGGTGTTTCTCTCTCATCGACATTTCTAGCTCTCTATCTCTCTCCCTTCCCTCTGTAAAATATCAATAAAAAATATATTTTATTTTATTTTTTTTTTAAAAAGGTCCGTTCTCAGGGGTCCGGGTTCAATAACATTGCTTCCCCCGGACACCTGTCAGTGGACCTGGCATCTGTTTTTCCGGAGCATGTATGGCGGTGAAGGGTACCCGCACAGAGAGTATAATTTGGTACCATTGTCTTGATGTCACCAGCCGTCTTACTCATTCGCCATTACTTGTGCAGCCTCAATATAAATGTCAATACAGTGGAAAAAGCAAGTGACGGTGTAGTGTCGTTATGAGAATAGTTTGGCACTCACCAGGTCTTCTGACAGGGCCTGGGGATTGTCCCAGGAATGTGTCGATTTCCAACCCTTTTGCGCCCCATGGCAAACGAACTAATTCCTAAAATCCTGTGGCACGCCAAAAATTGTATTTTTTGTTGACCTGACAAAAAAAGAAAAAAGCTATCATTTTAACTCATTCACACCAGACAGCTGCTGTTGTGTTGGCTGTTTGTTTTTCACAATCTAAGAGAAAGGAGGTCAGTGCCTCTAAGTAGTTAGGAATTGCATGTTTTAAAAATTAACTGGGACACAGGTTGAGTATCAGCTGAGGGCCAGTAACTTACACACCCTGGATCTCTTCTGAGTGCCGGACTCTGGCTGTCTGGGACGTCATTTATTTCCCTTCCTTCTTTTCTGCTTGTTTCTCATCTCTCTGAGGAATTGAATCTGTTTCTTCCTCATCTCACCTGGAACATTTGAATACCTCAAGGCGTAGCCCTCAACCACATTTTCATCTTGTTCTTTCTCTGAGTGAGCTCACTCAGTCTCATGGTCACATGGGAGAATACATCCTAATTTAGGGCTCTGTCCACATTTTCTTCCCTCAGCTCCAGATTCACCCAGTAGAAGACCTTCAGTAAATCTTTGTTATATAGACAAATGTACAAAGAATGTTTTGAAGGGTTGATTTGGGTGACAGGAAACTGATAGCTTTCATTTGAAATTTCCTTCAGAAATACCTGCTTCCAGGTAACTCAGTTGGCTAGAGCGTCCTTCTGATATGCCAAGGTTGTGGGTTTGATCCCCAGTCAGGGCACATAACAAGAATCAACCAATGAATGCATCAATAAATGGAAGAACGAATTGATGTTTCTCTCTCTCTCCCTTTCTCTCTCTCTCTCTGTCTCTGTCTCTCTCTCTCTCAAAAATGTCAATTAAGCCCAGCCAGTGTGGCTCAGTGGTTGAGCATTGACCTATGAACCAGGAGGTTACAGTTGGATTCCCGGTCAAGGCACATTCCTGGGTTGCTGGCTCGAGTGTGGGGGCATACAGGAGGCAGCCGATCAGTGATTCTCTCTCATCATTGATGTTTCTATCTCCCTCTCCCTTCTTCTCTGAAATAAATAAAAATATATTTTTAAAAATAAAATAAAAATATATATATTTTTAAAAGCCTGCTTCTCCCTAGCCAGTTTGGCTCAGTGGATAGAGCATCAGCCTGTGGACTGACGGGCATGTACCTTGATGGCAGGCATATCCCCAGTAGGGGTTGTGCAGGAGGCAGCTGATCGATGTTTCTAACTATCCCTCTCCCTTCCTCTCTGTAAAAAAATCAATAAAATATGTTTTTTAAAAAACCTGCTTCATTACTTCACATTTCTCTCTCTATGTATGTCTCCACTTACATTACTTAATCCCTTGCTAAGTTTCTGTCCAGTGTTCATCAAGAATTTCAGAGTGAATAATAGTACTTACATATTTCCCCCATTTCTGGTAATTGTCTTAAGAGGCCTTAGCTGAGAAGGAAAACTCAGAAGGCCTGTTCTGCCTGGTGTGTTCTCTCCCGGGGTGGATTTTTCTTTTTTTGCAAATTGCTAAGAATCAAAGGTGTATGTTGTGGGTGTACACTCGGTACATGTGGGGGATCAGATAGTTCTTGGCTCTTGCTTGTGAGTTGTTTGTTGTAGGAAGAGTAAATGTCATAAACTAGAAATCTGTTCCTTTACCCCTTTCCTTTAGCAATATTGGTTTTTTCCTCCTGTTTTAAAGATTGAGTCCTAACCTCATATTTTAAATTTATTGATTGCAAATGTTTTTGTTTACACGAATAGTTTTCTACAGCTTTGTCTTCTATGTCCTCATCAATAAAACAGTGGTCGAGTATTTTAATCTTGCACTTTAGCCCCAGAGTGGGCATCTTTCCACGATCAAGGCTTAAACGTACTATTTTGTAATTGTTGACCTTAAATAGTCAATATTTCTCTAGTAAAATGGGTTTAGTCGGGACAACAAACAGTTGTAATGCAGGAAATGTGGTCTAAAGGTGCAAGTCCAAAAAAACAGAGGAGAGCAGAAGCTTTTGGGGGGACATGGGAGGGGCTGCTGTAAAGGGAGAGTCCATTGGAGGAGACCGGGGTCTGCTGACTTTTCATTGGCTGAGCTGTTAAGGCGGAAACCTTTCTTTCTGCTGAGGTGGTCTAGTTGTATCACTTCCAGTGAGAGGTGGAAGGTCCGTCTCTTCCTGCTGGGGTCAGTCCAGTGCTCTAAGTGATGCGTATGAGAGCTCTCTCTTACAGCCTCCACTTTCTTTTTTATTTTTTATTTTTATTTTTTAAGTATATTTTATTAATTTTTCACAGAGAGAAAGGGAGAGGGATAGAGAGTTAGAAACATCAATGAGAGAGAGACATTGATCAGCTGCCTCCCGCACACTCCCCACTGGGGATGTGCCACAACCAATGTATGTGCCCTTAACCGGAATCGAACCCAGGACCCTTCAGTCCACAGGCCGACGCTCTATCCACTGAGCCAAACCAGTTTCGGCCCAGCCTCCACTTTCAATGAGGTTTCTGTTTATTTTCACATAATCACATCTCAACCTCTCATTTTTCCCCCATCCTTGTGACCTGGCACCACCATCTTCCCACACCTGCAAACCAGAAACCTGAGATCACCTATAGGATCTCCTTCACTCTCCACACATCCCCCTGAGGATTATGGTGCTATTGAGCCTGCCTCTCCTAAGCTCTTGGAATCTGTTCCTCGTTTTGATTTGTGCTTTTCCACCCCCTTGGGGCCCCTGCAGTCTGGCGCTTACACGTTTTTTAAGTGTCTGATCTGGATGCTTCCAGTCCTTTGCTGTCCTTGTCAAAATGCAAACCCGATCACCACCCATCCATCCACACCCATTCCCATCCCTCCAGAAGGAAAGACAGTACTGCTTCTATAGTGTCTGCTGACATTCAGTGATTTGAGTATATTCATACTAGCCCTGCAGGTTGGGCACTGCCTCCTTATCGTCACAGTAACTGATGCCAGGGATCTTGGGAAGTTTTTCAAAGCCACGGTCTGCAAGGGACCGAGTCTGGGATGTGAACCCAGATCTATCTCCAAAAGCAATTTGCTTTTCCCCTTTGCTTTTCTAATTTCTCAGCATTGCAGTCAAGAATAGTCATAATCTCGCCGAAACTGGTTTGGCTCAGTGGATAGAGCGTCGGTCTGCGGACTGAAAGGTCCCAGGTTTGATTCCAGTCAAGGGCATGTACATTGGTTGCGGGCACATCCCCGGTAGGGGGTGTTTAGGAGGCAACTGGACGATGTTTCTCTCTCATCGATATTTCTAGCTCTCAATCCCTCTCCCTTTCTCTCTGTGGAATATCAATAAAATATATATTTTTAAAAAAGAATAGTCATAATCTGGCTGGGGTATATATACCTAAAAGTTGAAATTTTTAAAAAACATAATGGACTGTTAACTTCCCAAATAACTGAATATTTAAAAGAAACTAAGACTTGACTTTACATTCTCAGAGATACAAAGGAGACTGTATTTCCATTCCCTTAGCATATAAAATACTTTAATCTATAATTTTAAAAAAGCATAATATGCTAATTAGACCGGACAGCCGAACAACCTTCCGGACAAAGCTGGGCTGCAAGGGTAAAGCCCCTTGCACGAATTTCATGCGTTGGGCCTTTAGTCATTAATACATAAGAACTAACACTTGCTTCCTATCAGGACTATCCAGAGTGCTTTGCTCATGGCAGTTCATTCATCCTCACAAAGGACACAGACAAAACAATAAAATTAATAAACTCACCTGACCTGAATATCTCTTGAAGCAGAAGGAAAAATTAGTGAGTAGACCGGTACCCAAGTTATTTTATGTTATAAATCAGGGGCCCAAGTCCAAATGCTATTCAGGTTGTAGAGTGTTAAAAAAAAGAAGCAAAATGTGTGACAATACATGGCCTGAAAAACCCTAAATACATACCGTCTGGCTTCTTACAGAAACCGTTTGCAGACTCCTGTTGTTTAAAAAAAAAAAAATGTTCCTAACTTTTTCTGGGCAAAGACTTTTTTTCAGTAATGTAGTTCACCTCCTTCTGGAAAGAATTTAGCATTCTGTTAAAATGCTTAAGTGATTTTCTTGATAAACTCTAATGGATTTAAGATTTGTTCTGGGGAACCAGTCTTCCTTCCACCCACTTGATTGACAGTCACGAACCTACTGTTCTTCATAAGCCTTTTTGCATCAAGTCTAGGATGATTGTACAAGCATTTTCCTCTGTAGAATGCCTGTCCTGAGAGTGAGTCTTTGAATTGGCTCCTAAGAGGTCTTTTGCTTTGCATTAGGATTATAACGAAACTTTGACATATGCTCATAACTCTCACTGTTAAACTTTCTTTTTAAAATGAGTGGCAGTTTTGCTCTAGCTGGCTTGGCTCAGTGGGTAGAGCATCAGCCTGTGGACTGAAGGGTCGTGGGTTTGATTCCGGTCAAGGGCATACGCCTGGCTTGATTCCCAGTAGGGGTGTGCAGGAGGCAGCCAATCAATGATTCTCTCTCATCATTGAGGTTTCTCTGACTCCCTCTCCCTTCCTCTCTGAAATAAAAATATATTTTTAAAAATAGGATAAAATGAAGGTTTAGAAAAATTCTGAGACATTCAGACAGAAAACAATTTCTGTAAAAGAACAACAGCAAAAGTCACTACGTCGCCAAAACCAGTTTGGCTCAGTGGATAGAGTGTCAGCCTGTGGACTGAGAGTTCCCAGGTTTGATTCCGGTCAAGGGCATGTACATTGGTTGCGGGCACATCCCCGGTAGGGGGTGTGCAGGACGCACCTGGTCGATGTTCCTCTCTCATTGATGTTTCTAGCTCTCTATCCCTCTCCCTTCCTCTCTGTAAAAAATCAATAAAATATATTTATTAAAAAAAAGTCACTATGTCTCTGAAGGAAACTGATGTGACAGCAAATTCAGCCAAGTGGATCCTTCAAGTGCAAAGATAGCAAAAGATACTATTTTCAGACACAGAGAGACTCGGAGAAATGCCTACATACCTTTTATGGAGAAGTGACTTACAGTTGCATGTCAGCTACCTGAGAGATGAGTGAAAGTAAATTGCAGTAGAGAGAAATTATAATTTTAAAAGGACGGGCGGAGGGTGATAAAACCATTTAAACTCGGAGGTAAGTCAAAATAATGAGTTGTAGTTATACATATTAATGAAAATGTAAAAAAAAAAAATACTCTGTATTTAGAAAGATCTTTCCTACTTAGGTCTAAAAGTCAGTGCATTAAATCTGGTAACTCAATCAACGAAGGTTGAATGCTAGGGGTAAAGAATGTATAGAAAATGGCCAAAGAAACAAATATATGAGGCACTAAAATTCTAGGGAAGCCTCCACAGGAAGCAGTTTACGTTCAAATGAGCCATTAAAAAAAAAAAAATCACATTTCCGCAGCAGACTTACCTTTCAAGACAAGAAATCCAAATTGGCATTGGCAAAACATGTGTGCAGAGGACAGCACAAGCTAAGAGTGCGGCGATGATCTGTGGTCCTGGGGGGAGCTTCCCATAGTGGCATCAACATGACGGGGACTGGGAACACTCCGTTACTAAGTCCGGCTTCCTTCTCTGCGGCCGTCCTGTTAAAAGGAGCATTGCCTTGTTACAGAGAACCGGCGTAAACCAGGCAGTGCTCAGAGAGTTTGGAGTCACACTTTATTTACCACGATGGGCTTAGAGGAAATGAGTTCAAAAACTCTAAGCAAAGCTACAAGTAGAATTCCCCTTTTTATTTAGGAGCCAGCCCTGTGTGTGCTTGGTGGTTATCTCGCTGCTGGCCTTCAAAACAACACAGTTCTCTATCCAATTAAAAAATACACCTGCCATGGCATCGAGAGTGTGGGCCTATCTAGTCTGGTCTGTACGGTCAGACAACTACATTTATCTTCCTCGTTATTCAAGCAGGCTAAAGCAGGCCAGAGAGCAAAGTTATTGGGGGTTTTTTTTAGAATAAGATGCCGTCTAAAAAATAGAGAATTCCAAGTAGTAGTTTTACAAAATAGAGCTTAGCCTTCTCAGCGCAGATCTTGATGGACCTACCATTTTTCCCTCTGCAATTTTGACAGAAGCCAAATTCATAGCATCTCACCCTGAGAGTCTATTTCAACCTTGAAAAGGATAACTCAACCACTAGAACATGTAAAAATATTTGTAAAATAAAGTTTTACAGATAAATGGTTACAGTGAAAAACTATAAATATGATTGTGATGAAGTAAATAGAAGGAACATAGTGAGACCTCGCACAGTGGTTCAAAAGGCTTGGCTGCTTCTTTGTCTTGGGGCCATCAGACTCGCCCTTTGCCCTTTGCCCTTTGCCTCGCACAGGTTTCTGCTCTGTGTAAGGCAGGAATAGTCCACCCTCCCTGGTTTTTCTTTGGTGTGGGCATGAGAGCCGGCTACTGTCCCTGGGGGTGAGGGAGAGGAAGCGGAATGTGCCCTCCTGTCTCAGCTGTGTTGTTTCTTCTCCTGATGACAGACCCGCAGCCCCGTCTCTCTCAATGTCAGCGGGAATTCCACATTTTAGGCAGGCCTGCAGCACCTGGCCCAATTTCCAAGGCAGATCTAGGCGTCTCCTGCTTTTTCTTTTCTTTTCTTTTGCCTTTTTCAGTGGGAATCAGGTGGGCCTTGTTTGGGGAGGGATCCCTGGTCCCACCTGTATTCACATCTCCATCCTGCCCTGACATTCTCCTGATTCTCCTGTTACAGTTTTCTGCAACAAGAGTCAAGGAAGCTTTTCTGTACCCCTTGACTTTCCTGATCGTCTGATTTGCCTGTATTTATTTTTCCAGGTTGGCAACAGAGATGATTCCAATCTTTACATAAACGTGAAGCTGAAGGCTGCAGAAGAGGTAAAGCGAGAACAGCAGTGTTGTCACCCCCTGCCCGCTACCCTTGCCCTCGGTGCCCCTCCCCATAAAAATATTTCTCGCCCACAGCGGACTTTTCGTTTATGTTGTAAGTCAGAAATGGGTGACTTAGAACTGCAGCTTCTGGTCAGCCTGGAATGTTTTTTAATCAATGATCTGCCTACTTCCCAAAGAGCAGGAACAGTGGGCATGAAATTGCTTAAGTGCAGTGATGACAATTAAATAAATGATGAGCGGGTCAAAACGGGAGACTGATTTTTCAGAATGTAGGGTGAAGTGATTAAAACACTGCATGGTTTGTTTTAGTCACATCTGTGAAAGAAATAGCCCCTGTCTCAAGTTCTCTCGCTGAACACCTGTTTTAAATGTTCATTTTTGCAGATTGGGATCAAAGCCACTCACATTAAGTTGCCAAGATCAGCCACAGAAGCTGAGGTGAGCTTTTAGGACCTGAGTGTGTTAAGAGGGCAGCTGAAGGCTTTCCTCTCTGGTTTTGGTTTAATAATATTTTAGGGGCTGATACCTTCAACATACAGAAGACCTCCAGGTAATTCTTTCTTCACAGACCCTGCCTCCAGGAAATGGTGCAGCGATAGGGTGTGAATGTTTGGTACTCATAGTGTGATTGCAGCAGCATTTGTTTCCAAATCACAAATGACCCCTTGCCTGTAGTTATGTGCATCTTAAAAACTAAATGTGTATTCCATTTATATGATGCTCAATATTACCCCGACTGCTGTGGGTCAGTGGTTGAGCATTGACCTATGAACCAGGAAGTCATGGTTTAATTCCCTGGTAAGGGCACATGCCTGGGTTCCTGGCTTGATCCCCAGTGGGGGGGCATGCAGGAGGCAACCGATCAATGATTCTTATTATTGATGTTTCTATTTCTCTCTTCCTCTCTGAAATCAATAAAAGTATTTTTATTTTTAAAGAATAGAATAAATAAATCTGATTAAAATCAGAACTGTGGTTGCTTGTAGATAGTAGGTTAACTGAAGGGGCAGGAGGAAAGAAGAACTTTCTGAAGTCATGGAAATGTTCTGCATCTGCAATGTCCAATAGGGTAGCCACTAGCGGCCCAGGGGTGGGCAAACTTTTTGAGGGCCACAATGGGTTCTTAAACTGGACCAGAGGGCCTGAACAAAAGCATGGATAGAGTGTTTGTGTGAACTAATATAAATTCAAAGTAAACATCATTACATAAAAGGGCACTGTTTTTTATTATTATTATTAATATTATTTCAATAGTTTAGAACAGCCAGACGGGCCGGATTCGGCCCATGGGCCGTAGTTTGCCCACAGCTGCACTAGCCCCATGTTGCCATTTAATTAAAGTGAAAGAAAATTTAAAAATTCAGTTCTTCAATTGTATCAGCCACATTTCGAATATTCAGTAACCACTATTGTATTGTACATTGTAAGATATAGAATATTTCTGTTACCCCAGAAATCTTGACACAGACTGTGGTGACTGGGTGTTATCGTTGAAGTTCGTAGTCCTTTGATGGGTTTCTTACCAGACCCCGGGTGATTATATTCTGTGGTAGAGTAGAATTCTCTCAGCATTCAAGAGGAGGTACATTTTGAGATGATTACACTTAAACTCTTAGGGGACAACCTTCCTTTTGACTTGGAAAGTATTTCTCCACCCTGGGTTTCTATGTGCCATACAGGTTGTATGTGGTGTTGTTTTCAGGTATTAAAGTACATTACGTCTTTGAACGAGGACCACTCCATACATGGGTTCATAGTGCAGCTGCCTTTGGATTCAGAGAATCCCATTAACACGGAAGCAGTGGTCAATGCTATTGTTCCTGAAAAGGATGTGGATGGGTGAGTGCGGCTTGACTTTCTACATCACGTCGTATGATTCCAAATATAAATAATAGAATTGCTTCTAACGAGTAAGAACACCTAAATTACCTTCATTGCTTACCTTGTTTTAGACTGACTAACATCAGTGCTGGGAAACTTGCTAGAGGTGACCTGAATGACTGCTTCATCCCTTGTACACCTAAAGGATGCTTGGAGCTCATCAAAGAAACAGGTGAGAAACAAAAGCAAAGCCCCATTTCTTAGAGCTTCGTCTCGACATGCACAGGTACAGAGGAGGTTCAGTGTGGGCCCTACATGAATGGACTGGATTGGCACGAGGACCTGTCTGCCAGGGGCTTTACCTACGTTCGCAACAAGCCTATGAACTAGGTGCTGTCATTGTTCAAAAGCTGAGAAAACAGGCTCGGAAAGATTGAGTAATTTGTCCAAGAGGCAGCAGAGCCACATTCAAAACAATTTGTGTGTGTGTGTGAGTGTTTGTGTGAGGGGGAAAAAAAAAAGCCTGTAAGGTAGTAAGAATTAAGATAGTATGTAGGGGTGCAATGTGAAAAGTCCCCAGTGGACAGACACCTAGACAGATGTCTGGAAATCATCTCTGAACAATTGGCTACATTACCTCATCACCTAATCAGCATCTCACTATTTTTACTTCATCACAAATCCTTAACAGAGCTTAGTTTTTTAGAAGAAAGTGTGTCCTGTGTAGAGGAAGTGGATCAGAAGTTTCAAGTGGAAAATGTTGGCCTATGTTAAAGAAAACTTTCTGTGGTTAGTGAGAAAAGGTCAGACTATAAGCCTTGTGACAGCTATTGCTGTTCAGTCCCTCTACTAAGTTTATATTTAACAGCCTATTTAGCAATTTGTTGCAACTTGATAAAAAAAAAAAAAATCCCATGAGCCACAGCAGCTGCAGGCGTCCGCTACATCTAATGGCTAGTGAAGCTGCCATTAGTTTAAACACTTCAGACTTTGAGGGCTTTGCTTCTAGATGTTTGTGGTGTTAGCATTATTTAGATGCTTATCTTTTTTGTATAAAATTAATGTTTTGCAAGAAGCACAATTTAAACACCAACTGCCTTAAGCACCTCAGCCACAGCTTAGGTCGGGGAGCTCAGGTGGAGTCTTCGATACTTTATTTCTGCTCTTTTTCTAGCTCATTCCCAGACTCCGTTTGGTGGCCCTAAGCAGCCCCAGCCTCGTGCCATCATTGTGCCTAACAGTCAAGGGATTGGATTTCATTGGCCAGGGGATGAAATACGGTCACTTGCCTACTGTTGGGTGCTCGCCCAGACCACATTTCTATTAAATAGAGAATGTCAGTCGAGAAAGGGACCTTGGTATAGTGCCAGGAGAACGGATGCTGAATAGGCAAAAGGAAAGCTTTCTACCACAGTCAATTCCCCCTTTTCACTTTCCAGCGAATATCCGTATGGATCAGGCCCTCAGCCAAAGAAAGTTCGACGAGGAACTGCATAAATAAGCTTACCCAAGGTGGAAAGAATCACCAATATGTATTAATATCTAATTTTTCTCACTTCCCCCCACCCCATTTCATGCCCCCCTATTTTTTCCATAGAATTGAGTCTGATGTCTTCTTCCATATGGCTGTTTATTAGCTGAATGTCACGGTTTCTTCTTTTTTTTTTTCTTTTCTTTAAGTGTAGGTTTTCTTCCCACTCTCCAGTGACTGAATGAATGTATCTTGGCTTAAGCTGCTGTCAAAAACCCACAGCAAGAAAGACACATGTACAGAACCAAGTTGTAGCTAAAACCGTAGAGCTGAGAATATTATTTCCTAAGACAGTGTGTTTTTGGAAGATTCCTTGTTGGTGCCCCAAATCTGTTTCCGTGCCCTTGTTCTGAATTTTCCCACACAGGCGGCATGCGAAGGAGGGCAGCTCCCCCACCTCTCTGACGCACGCTGGCTTTTCTTTCAGGGATGCCGATTGCCGGAAGGCACGCTGTGGTGATCGGGCGCAGTAAAATAGTCGGTGCCCCCATGCATGACTTGCTTCTGTGGAACCACGCCACAGTGACCACCTGCCACTCCAAGACTGCCAACCTAGACAAGGAGGTAGGAGCTCCAGCATGGAGTGGAAGGTGGTGTGTGTGTATGTGTGTGTGTGTGTGTGTGTGTGTGCTGGCATGTTCTCACTTAATGGGGAATAACTAACACTTAAGTGCCAGAAACTGTCTTGTACTTTTTTTTTTTAAATATATTTTATTGATTTTACACAGAGAGGAATTGAGAGAGATAGAGAGTTAGAAATGTCGATGGGAGAGAAACATCGACCAGCCGCCTCCTGCACATCCCCTATGGGGGATGTGCCCGCAACCAAGGTATATGCCCTTGACGAACCTGGGACCTTTCAGTCTGCAGTCCAACGCTCTATCCACTGAGCCATACCGGTTTCGGCTAGAAACTGTCTTGTACTTTAACTCTTTATCTCATTTACCCTAACAAGTCTATGATTCTTCTATAACAATTCTATGATTCTTGTCTCATTTTGTAAGATGAAAAAAACGAATTCACACAGAGCACTCGCCCAAGATTACACAGGTCTCGTTCTGACTATGTTCTTTCTGTACCAGTCTCCTCTATGGTAGACGGGGATTGGCAGAATAAGAAGTGGGATTGACTCCCAACGTGATAAGAAGGGGGGTGGCCTCAGAGATAAAGGTGCTTCGGAGGGAAATGTGTGGGCAGAGGTTCTGTGACATCTGTCGCAGTTGGTTCTTGACCCCTGCTTCAGAGTCCTGAGCCCAGGACTTCTCATATGTACACGTCCAGTTGACAGTGCAGCCTCTTAAAAGCTGAGAGAGGCCCAGCACCTGCTTTCATAATTGTCTCCAAGCAGCATTCTGCGGGCGGTGGAAGTTCCCGCATTTCTCAGGGAGCAGTCTTTTGGATATCTTTCATTCAGGACATCACCCAAGGCCTGTGGCTCCTCTTATCAAGTTTCCCACTCGGTAAAATACCTTGTGAAAGGGGAGCTTTTGGCATGTATAGGAATGAGTAAAGCATCCAGAGCGCTGTCGGTGAGTGGTCTGCAGAAAATAGTGGATGATGGTGAAAATCTCCTGCAGGGATGAAAGGAGTGTCCTTTCCACATCTAGATTTTCTTCTGTTTCGCTTTTAGTTTCTGAAGTCAGAATCGTCTTCCCTTAGGTAAATAAAGGTGACATCGTGGTGGTTGCCGTGGGTCAGCCTGAAATGGTGAAAGGGGAGTGGATCAAACCTGGGGCAGTTGTCATCGACTGCGGAATCAACTACATCCCAGGTGAGTGTTGCTGGGGGCGGAAGTGGGTCTGCCGGAGGGCTGGCTGGGGAAGACGTCTAGGCCCCCAGGTGAGGCCTGAGTGAGAATCCCTGGTCCTGCTTTAGGCTGGCGTCTGAGGGTCAGTGTGCTTGGCCTGCCCGTGGGTGCTTGCCGTCCGCAGATGGACATCGCTGCTGTGCAGCTCCCGAGATGACTTTGTCCAGGAAGAGCACTGGAGAGGGACAGGAGGGAGGTCTCACTCTGTGTACAGGTTATTCTTTCAGCAACGGGTGGGTGGATTTAAAGTTCAGTGTCGCCGAAACCGGTTTGGCTCAGTGGTAGAGCGTCGGCCTGCGGACTGAAAGGTCCCAGGTTCGATTCCGGTCAAGGGCATGTACCTTGGTTGCGGGCACATCCCCAGTGGGGGATGTGCAGGAGGCGGCCGATCAATGATTCTCTCTCATCAATGTTTCTAACTCTATCCCTCTCTCTTCCTCTCTGTTTAAAATCAATAAAAATATATTTTTTTTAATTAAATTTAAAAATTCAGTGTCATCTTTGTAAAGTGCTGTGAGACTGCAGGAGAGGGGCTCCTTCTGCCAGGAGTCCTCTCGAGGGCTTTCCACGAAAAGGAAGGGTTTTGACCTCCTTTTTCTAGGAAGGGAGGGTAAAACCTTATAGCCACGCCCAGGCTGTACTTGGCATCCTTCTCCCTAATTCATGCCTCACCCTGTTTTCGTTTATGTTGTCACCATTCTTCCTTCCCACGGGTCTGGAGCCTTTTTGTTTCCCTCCCAATCATTCCCCTTATTTGATTTATTTTTAAATACTAGATTTTCCCCCTCTCCCCTCTGTCCTCAGAGTCACCGTTGAGTGTAACCCTCTCAACTGGATGGACTGCTGGGATTTCTTGCTGGCCTGATGCCCATTCAGACCCATCTGTGTGCTTTTGCCATATTCACCTTGGCGTGGGCCCAGGAGCCTCCTCGTCCATGTCACCTGTCAGACTCCTTAACCCCGGACTAGTAGCAGCCACCTCTGCAGCCTCCTCTCACATCGCTTCGTGTTGTAAACGCACCACATGCCCGTCCGCACATGCCTTGCTTGTCCTTTGCAGCATCTGCAGTGGAGCAGGCTGCTCTTTCTTCATGGAGTCCTCAAACATAAAATTTGAAAGTACAATATCGTGTGTACCTGTATACATACCTCATAGATTCAAGAAGGGACAACCTTTAATTGAGATGTTTCTCTGCAGCAGGCACCACCCCAGGCCTTGGGCTACACAAAACTGCATAAGCTCAGCTGTGATCTTCACTTTTAACCAACTTCCTCCCCAACTCGTCTCTGTCTGAAATGCCCCTTCTTCCTTCCATACCTTGCCTGATTTCCCTTCAGCAAGGGATGGTGCCCTCTTTTGACAATCCTCTCTGTCCCTCCTTTCCTCCCTCCCGCATTCCCTTCCTTTTCATAAGACTTGTGCTTTTATCATATGTGTCTCATATTTGGAGCCCACAGTCTCATACTTGATGCCAGCTTCTCCAGGGCAGTGGTCTCTGCGGTTCCCTGTCCAGCGTACACCTTCTAACTGCTTGCGTTCTATTGTATCTGTTGAATTGTTGAAGAGAGAGTTATAGCAAGGATAATCATTTTTCTCCCTTGCCATCTCAAGTTTGAGATATAGACACTAAGCTGCCAGGAATATTAGTCACTGTCAAGCCTTCGCTGTTTTTAACCTGCCTCCCACTCTTCCTACCATGCTTTTAAGACAGTAGCTCATAGTTGAGCACTAATTTTCTTGTAGCGTAATTATCTAATGGGTGATCGAGAAAGTACTTACCTGCAACTCCTCACGTTGAGCATTTGCGACACGACATTCACGCTCATTCTCTTTAGAACCTTGCATCTTCTGTGTCATATTTCTGCATTGGGCATTTTTTTTGGTGGGGCGGGGGAGACTGGATTTGAGGGAGATGAAGAAACACCTGGGTGGGGATCTTAAGTCTTGCGGATAGGTAAGAAATTTGCAGGTAAGTATGAAATGTGATTTAAACATGAAACTTACCTTCCCGCTCACCTTTATTCCTCATGTAGTTGGTAAACTGTGAATAAAATCAATGCACTATCTTTACTGATCCCATAGGTGAATAAATATCAATAAGGCAGGATTTTAATGTTCCCACAAGTTGGCAGAATAACTGAGTTGCAGACCATGGGTCTTCATTTTAAAAGCACAGCTGGGCCACTTCTTGGTTCATATTTTGATTATTTAAATCATTTTGTGTGGATAACATTATAAGTCACTTGCCAAATAAGAATGAATTAAGGCCCTGACCGGTTTGGCTCTGTGGATAGAGCGCCAACCTGTGGACTGAGGGGTCCCAGGTTTGATTCCAGTCAAGGGCGTGTACCTTGGTTGTGGGCACATCCAATTAGGGGGTGTGCAAGAGGCAGCTGATCGATGTTTCTCTCTTATCTCTCTCCCTTCCTCTCTGTAAAAAAATCAATAAAAAAAAAAGAAAAGAATGTATTAAGGTGTGTGCTTCTCTCCCTCCCCCTCACCCCAAAAGAAGAGGAATATTTTTAAATGTGATTTTAAAATATTTTTAAAGTTTCAAGTGCAAAGCAGAAAGAATTGGCCAGAGAAACACATCAAAGTGTTCTTGCTTGGCTTAGTAAAGATAATTTGAGAAGGACTAGATTAATCGTAGGTTTTATTTGGAGGGGTTATAAAAAGAGGGAACAGATTCCCCACCCTGTCCCAGTCAAATATCAACTCATCCAGCTCAGTGGCTTCTATACTGGACTCTGTGATTGGAGGTCCCCAAATCAAATGTGAAGGAGTAAAGTCTCAGCTGGATCTTCAGCTGAATTTTGCACCTATAATTCCCAATGAAAGAGAAGTTTGGGCCCCGGGTATTTAACCAATATGTATGTTGGTTACTAAATCCATTCACTCACTTAGATTGAGAAGTGGTCGCTTTTTCCACCGACCACATCAGACTGTCCACGAAATACTATACAGACATCAGAGGGCACTCAAGTCAACCCTGTTTGGTTAACTAGCAAAACTGAGGTCTTCCAGTACAGCATTTGGTTGTGCAGTCCATGATATGTCTCCTGTGTATTGAGAAACATGAAGCAAGTGACTCACATTGATAATAATTAATAATAACTAATAGAAAGAGGTGTTGGGTTTGAAGCTAACATCAGCGTTGGACTATTGAAACCTGCACAAAGGACACAACCTTGACAGTTTTTGGTTGGCCTTTTGAAACCACATTAGTGGTTATGAGAGGAAGTGTTCTGCCAGAGCTGCTGCTTTATAGTCTTCAAGAAACTGTCTGAAGAGTTTGTATTTATCAGCTCCTTATAGTACATATGGAAATCTCTTAATGTCGCTAGGACGGGAAGAGAAACTTTTTCTTTTGAAGAGAAACTCTTAGGTTTGCGGAATGCTTTTTTCAATTTCAAGACTATGCACATTTTTCACTTGATCTCAGCAAGCTTGTGAAATATCCTTCCTTGCATCTTTGGACTTCTGATCAGTAAGGAGCCCACAGGGTTGAGGACTAGCAGTTAGTGGAGGAGCTGATCCCACAGCCTAGGTCTCCGGATTCTGGCCTTTTGGCCGTACTAATAAGCCCTCCGTTAGTATGGTCTGTAGGTTCTCAGACACTGTGATTTTAAAAAAAATATATTTTATTGATATTTTACAGAGAGGAAGGGAGAGAGAGAGAGATAGAGAGCCAGAAACGTCGATGAGAGAGAAACATCGACCAGCTGCCTCTTGCACACCCCCTACCGGGGATGTGCCCGCAACCAATGTACATGCCCTTGGCCGGAATCGAACCCGGGACCCTTCAGTCCGCAGACCGACGCTCTACCACTGAGCCAAACCGACCTCGGCCAGACACTGTGATTTTGAGGGAAGCACTGTGTAATGAAACCAATTTTACCATAGACTACTAACGGCTACAAAAAGAGTTAAGTTTCTATGGTGTATTTTTTCTTTTTTTGGTCACAAAAATATCACCTAACTTCTAAATAAAGACTGAAACGCTTCTAATATTAAACATCGAGATAAATGTGAGCTATGCATACATGTAAGAAAGATGAGTGAAAACAAAAAAGATCATTCTTTTCCAGCCCACTTCTTCCAGTTCAGGGTCATGGGTGGCTGGACCCTGTCAGACAGCTCAGGGTGCTCGGAGGGAGCCAGCCCTGGACAGGACCCCTCCCCTTGCTGGGCAAGTCACACTCACCCGGTGGGGCAAGTTCTTTTCCCATCGCTGTTGAATGAAGTGACATTATTTGAGGACCTGCTGTACTCTGAAGCATCCTCGCTCATCGTGGTGACCCCATCAGAAAGAGGTCGTGAAAGGGCTGCCGTCCTACCAGGTCCTGCCTGGGAGCCCTGCCCGCCAGTCACTGCCGCCCAGCGGGGGTGCTTTCTGCCTGCGTGAACAATGATACATCACTGGGCTTTGTTCCCTTGAATAGCTATTCTTCGCTGGTAAGAATTGTAGTTATTCTTGTATCCTTTTAAGGGAAGTGTAATTATATTTGCCTCTTGCATACATTTAAATAGCTGCTCATCTTTGGAATTGGATGTTGAATTGTTCCTCCATCTCTTGCACGGAGCTCACAAAATGCTGACAGTTGCTGTAGAAACGGTATCTGGCAGCTGTGGCATAGTTGGAGGTTTGTGCACCCCAAAGATTCCTCTGCAGGCCTTGGCAAATTAACATTTTAAAAGGAGCTCATTATAAATTGGATAGTTGGCTCCAAGAGTAAAAAACAGTTGGTGGTTTATTTGTCACCTGACAGACTACAAAAGGATTCTCTTGGTTCTAGAAAAACCACTTATGTATCATGTGAATTTTTGCAGGAAAAGTGAGTTTTTTCCGAGCAAATAGCAAACACCTGCCATCCCATAGCTTTTAGGTAAAGATGGGACAACATACCCTAAACTTTGCTTCGTTTTTGGAACACGTGGTGGTAGTTGATCACTTAATTTAGAAATAAACACCAGGATTACGATGCTGACACTTTGCTTTGATGTTTCCCCCCCCCATGACCAGACAATACGAAGCAGAGTGGAAAAAAACTTGTGGGCGATGTGGCGTTCAGCGAGGCCAAGGAGCGGGCGAGTTTCATCACTCCTGTTCCCGGCGGCGTGGGGCCCATGACAGTGGCAATGCTGATGCAGGTGCGTTTGGACAAAGGTTTCTATAATAGTTCTAGGAAACGGGTGGCGTTCAAGGTCCCGCTCTTCTCTCCAGGTAGAAATGTCATGAAACCTGCTCCGAAGCTAAGGAAGGATGTGAACCTGTGGAAGGGGAAAAAAGGGAATGGAAGAACAGAGCAATAGAATGGGTCATATGAGGAGAGGAACGTAGGGAAGGCACAATTCTCCTTTACTGTGGGATGACTTAAGGAAAAGAAAGTGCAAACGCCGACATTTTGCTAAGTAGGGTTTGGCTTTCTCGCCCTTTTTAACCCACGCCAGCGGATTTGAGAAGAGGCAAGCAGCCTGGCTTGGAAGCATGTGAAGAGACGGACCGTGATGGTGTTCGTTTTGATTGCACTTGAGTTATCCAGAATTCAGAGCTGAGGTAGAAATCACCTCTTTTAGGTTCCATTTATATTTTGTTTCTTTGTGTGTGTGTGTGTGTGTGTTTTTTAGAGCACAGTAGAGAGCGCAAAGCGTTTTCTGGAGAAATTTAAGTCAGGAAAGTGGCTGATTGAGCATAACAAGCTTCACCTCAAGACACCTGTCCCAAGGTAAAAATGAAATTTTACAGGTTTAAAACTTTGTGGGTTGTCGCTTTGTAGCCATGGCTACACATACCTACACCCCTTCTGAAAGCGCCATCCGTGGTTGGGGTGGGTCATTACGAGGCTGGGGTTAATAGCCCCCACGAATGAAGATGGATTGACCGTTCCTGTTTTTCTTTTAAGTGACATTGACATATCCCGATCCTGCAAGCCAAAGCCCATCAGTAAGCTGACTCGAGAGATTGGTCTGTTCTCCCAGGAGGTGGAGCTGTACGGTGAAACCAAGGCCAAGGTCCTGCTGTCGGTGCTGGACCGCCTGAGGCAGCAGCCCGATGGCAAATACGTGGTGGTGACTGGGTGCGGCTTTTTTATTCGTTTGCCAATCAACTTTTAATATTAATCCTGATTATCATTGCCAGGGGTTGCGTTTGCACTTAGCATGTATGTGTGGAGGTTCCTTTCCTTTGGTCTTAGCATTTTCACGGGTGTTTTTATCTAATTTGATCCTTACAGCTACCCTATCATCAGAGTAGATGATAACCTTCAGAGATGAAAAAAAAAAATTGTTAAGTTATTCATCTAGTAAGTGAAAGGATTGGATCTTAAAACCTGGTCTTCGTATGGAATTGCTTTTTCTGAACCCCAAATTCATTAACTCGTTAGCTCTGTGGAGCATTCATTTTTATTGCTTGGCCGAGTTGCATATATAAAAGCTAATTTTTGAGGCTAGGTTGAGAAATTTAAATCGGAGTAGTGTCTTTCTACAAGGTAAAGTGTATTTCTCCTTACAGTGAGAACAGCTAAAGCACAGCAGTGTTTTTTTTTTTATTTTATTTAAAATTAGGGGGAAGGTACAACCAAGACTCCTAAGACCGTTTTTTCAGATCTTTTATCTTATTATTTATGTTAAGAATCATTCCCTAGGATCTGTTAGATCTGGCTTAGTGATTCACATCAATTTAAACCCCTCCCCCCCTAAATGTAATTTTCCTCTTTTGCTTTCATCTTGAAGAATAACGCCAACGCCCCTGGGAGAAGGGAAGAGCACGACCACAATTGGGCTGGTGCAAGCCCTGGGCGCCCACCTCCACCAGAACGTCTTCGCGTGTGTGCGGCAGCCCTCCCAGGGCCCCACCTTCGGGATAAAAGGTATCGGTGGGACTAGCACACCTGCCGCTCCCTCCGTCGTCTCTGGCCCCCTTGACGCATGAATGCCACGGGGTCCTCGGCCTTTTAGACGTTAGCAATGTCTTCCTCACGCCCACCTGTCCTGCTGCTTTTGCTGAAGGCTTTCATCGGATCACCCCAGCTCCTGCTCCCGCTGTCACTGTATGACACTGCACAGGGATCCCTAGGATGAGTACTCTGTAGGCAGAGGTGCTTTTGTATGACTAATAGTCGATTGTCACGGTAACAATCAAGGTAATCAGGCATCCTGCTGACTTTCTAGAGACATAGACAAACCCTACAGATGTTTCACCCTGTGGGAATACGAAAAGCCTACCCTCGTTGAGTATGTGCTTTATGCTACCTTTTGTGCTAAGCAGTTTATGTGTATTATTTTATTTTCTAATATAAGATAGTATTATCTCCATTTTGCAATAGCATTTCTAACTGGGACTTCAGAGGCAACTGGGTCAAAGGCACTATTGTTAAGTACTAGAGTGGGCCCCCATGTCTATTTCCAGCTCTAAAGCAACACCATCCCCCTGGCCTGTTTGGCTCAGTGGATAGAGCGTTGGCCTGTAGACTGAAGGGTCCCAGGTTCGATTCCGGTCAAGGGCATGTACCTTGGTTGCAGGCACATCCCCAGTGGGAGGTACGCAGGAGGCAGCTGATTGATCTTTCTCTCTCATCAATGTTTCTGACTCCCCTCCCTTCCTCTCTGCAAAAAAATGAATAAAATATATTTAAATAAATAAAGCAACCCCATCAGCAGTGTTTCATCTGATTGCATGAAAACAAGATGTCAGTAATCATACTTCACCTTCAGTTTTTTATAGCTGCAGTACTGTAGATAGGTTCTTTTAATTAAAGTTATTTTTATCAATTATAATTAAATACAATCCTATTTTCTTGAAGATAGGTCATCACATATTTGGCTTGTTCTAATGATTTCTACCAATGTTAATTCGGGGTACCATCTTTGCTCCTTTGCCTGTTGTTTTGTTCTGTTTCATAAATGTGCTGACTTAGCTCCGCTTTTGAGATTGTCTTAACTCTCTTCCATATGAATGAGCCTTTTTCCTTGTTTTACCTAGTGAACCCAATGTCCTCCTTTTCCTCATATCACAGATTGCCCACTTTTCATTGCATGGTCTCTGCCTCACCAAAGAAATAAAATTTAAAAATCCATCTCAAGCTGACATTTATCTCACTGATAACTTGAAACCTGGGTATTTTTTTTGACTGGCCTTTGGTTATTATTTCAGATATGCCAACAAAAATCTAGCAGTTAACCTGTTTCTTAATGTGTATCTCGTACTTAGGAAGAATTGCAGTCTCTGTGTTTGGTGTATATTTTAAATATTCCCCTTTTTAGAAGCCAGAGTAGTGCTTAAGAGAGTGGAAAACTGAACAGGTTTGCCTTTATGTAACTGTAGGCTGGGGCTTTTAACAGATGTTAGGAATCACGGGGAACCTGCTTCTAAAGATGGTGAGTCGGTATGCCTGTGTTCATATTTTTGTTAGACTCAGGTTTCAGTTGAGAGGCTGTTCAGCACAAGAAAGACCCAAGTGTTTCAGCTTGTAGAAAAAAAATTAGACACTGGTCAAATCTGTCCAAATTGTAAAAAGTAAATAAATAATATATATGTAGCAGTTACGAAACCGATTTCATTTCCTCTGTGGAGAAACATGCCTAACATGAGCTTCACCCTTGACCTGTCCTCTAGGTGGCGCTGCAGGCGGTGGCTACTCTCAGGTCATTCCTATGGAAGAGGTAAAGTGTTCTGGGATTTGGTTGACTCAGACCCTTTATTATGGCTTTTCCTTCCAGAAATTAAGCATTATTATTGAGGTCTTCGTGGACAAATGACTTATTTCTCAGCAGAAGTGACAAGGGGAAAAAACCTTAATTTACAAAGTTGTGAGGCAGCTTCGGTTTTTTTTTGTTTTGTTTTGTTTTTTTCACAAGGACTTCAAAGTCTGGCTTTCAGGGAGAATTAATAATTTTAAGCAAGGGATCAAATGAAGCAAGAACCAACCTGGAGTAAATTCAGAGCAGAAATTACAGAAACTGGAACGAACAGTGTATGGTCAGAGAGTTGGGTTGCTCCGTGTACTCCTTGCTCACTGCGTAAAGGACACGATAGTGTCATCAGTAACTCAGTGTTACTGTTGATCCCAGTGCTTTGGTGTTTGTTGCTCCTGGACATGTCACTTAAGGGAAACCACAGTTTCTTCTGAAGACAGTAATTTATTCGAGATCTGCCCGTATCAGGGGTTTATCCACTAGCTGTGCTGACAACAGCCGTCCATTGGCTTTGACATGGGGATTGATTTGGTTGGAATAGAATGTATGTTGGGAAGTTAGAAGACTGATGTGGCTTCTGCTCTTTCACAGTTTAATCTGCACCTCACTGGTGACATCCACGCCATCACTGCAGCCAATAACCTTGTTGCCGCGGCCATCGATGCCCGGATGTTCCATGAACAGACTCAGACGGACAAGGTAGGCACTTTGACAGGGTTCCAGCCCCTGAATTAATGCCGGTCCCTTGGGTGCCAGTGATACAGGTAGCAAAGCAGTGAGGTTCCTTTCACTTAAAAGCCCTTTTCCCCCTTTTCTTCCAGGCTCTCTTTAACCGTTTGGTACCATCAGTAAATGGAGTGAGAAAGTTTTCTGATATCCAAATCCGAAGGTTACGGGTAAGCTTTCCCCTTTTCATTTTTGATATTTGTATGACACTGAGTAAAATGATAAGAGATAAGAAATCTCCTTGGAGTCGCCTATTTGGGGTAAAGTTACCTCCATAACCATAGTCAAGATCATAATCGACATACAAAGATGGGCAGTAGATGTTATTTCTCATTTACCTATAAGTTATAATTGGTTATCGTGAAATAAATAAAGCACTGACCACCTGCCCTCAGCTACAAAGGCTGACACCTCCTTTGTAGCATGGATGGGAGTCAGGAGGCCTGCATGGCAGCATAGCGGTGTCTGAAGTTTGAATCTCTGCTCTTCCCAGTACTGGAACTTTAAGCAAGGATGGTTATTTCTGTTTATCTTGAGTTTCTGTAAAATATAAATAGTCATTAAATATACACTATCCCAACCACATAGCCAGAAATGTTATTGGAATTTACAGGAATAGCACAGAAGACAGATACTAAAAACAGGTACTTGCATGTAGGACAACTCAGAAAAGTACAGTGAATGGATGGAAACTACTGTTTGATAAAAAATGCTACAAACATCATTTAGTTGCCATCAATAAAAAATGTACTTATTTTTTAAAAATCCCAAATGCTGACACTGTCCAGAAAATTTTAACAGGTTTATTTATATTGTTATAAAGTTGAACTGCTAAAACTTGTTCACTGAAATGTTTTGATTTGCATTAATGCTTTATGTCCCCACATTTATAATAAAAAATTCACACACAAATGAAAATGGAAAAACTGCCAATAGATTTAAATGGCCCTTTAAAAAGCTCTAGGATTTGCCCTGGCCAGGTGGTTCAGTTGGTTGGAGTGTCATCCTGTACACCAAAGGTTGTAGGTTCGATTCCCAGTTAGGATGCATACTTAGGTTGTGGGTTTGATGCTGGATCAGGGCAAGAACAGAGGCAACTAATTGATGTTTCTCTCTCACCTCAGTGTTTAATTGGGCTGCTCAATTGTCTGATTGAAAAAGCTTTGCACCTTGCTTTTCTTTTCATTGTGTTTGGGGTTGTTGAATTAGCCACAATGCTTCTTGGTCACTGCTTATTTAGGGATAGGTATAGGAAAATGCCTCTGGTGCTCAATTGTTGGGACAAACATGTTATTTTATTTTTAAATCCTCACCCAAGGAAAATTTTTCCATTGATTTTTAGAGAGAATGGAAAGGGTATGGGACAGAGAAACATCGGTGTGAGAGAGAGACATTGATTGGTTGCCTCCCACAGGTCATCTGACCGTGATCTTGTCTGCAATAGAGGTACATGCCCTTGAATGGACTTGAACCTGGGACCCTTCAGTCCGAGGGCTGATGCTCTGTCCACGGAGCCAAACCATCGAGGGCCAAACATTTTAACAATATTTTATACACATGTAACTAATAAATCAAGGCTTAGCAAAAGGGATCATAGTTTTCCCTTCTGAATTTAACATGGTTTCTATTTCCTAGGAGGGGAATTAAAATATATTTTTTTAATTTATTATGCTTTTGTTTGGTTTGTCTTACGTTATGTTTTCATTTTACTGCCTCTTCAGAGACTAGGCATTGAAAAGACCGACCCTACCACACTGACAGATGAAGAAATAAGCAGATTTGCAAGATTGGATATTGATCCGGAAACCATAACTTGGCAAAGAGGTACAAGCGCCATATACACGCCCCATCTGCTCCACGCCCTTTGTAAGGGTTGTTAAAATGTGAAGTCTGGAAGCTTGTGTATTGATATTTTTATGGTTAAAACATGACCAAGATGGTGACTTACTCATTTCTCTGCCCACTTCCATCCATCTCTCTCCTTGTTAGATGTACTCAAACCTCCTTTTCTTGGGTAAGTTGGATGTTTGCTGGCTATTCAGTGTTGACTGGAGTAAGGGTGGTTTCAAAGAAGTTCATGCCTAAACCAAAAATAACATTTTGCAAGCTTTATTTTCCTTGTAGCTCTCTAGCTTGCCTGCTCAGCTTCACCTCATTTTATTAGCCTGTTGTAACAAAGTAGGTAGCCTTCAAGGTTCAGACATGCAGTTTAGGGAGGGAGCTGCCTGCCGTCACTGCCATATGTTGCTTTTCTCTCTGTACAACTATCCCAGATTCGAGTTTTATTTTGTACCAAGAGTGCATCCATCTACCCTGTATCCCTGCTGGGAAGGAATTTTCATCGTCATGCAGAATGCAACTGACAGTAACTGCCAATTTATTGACTTGCCTTGCGATTTTCATTGGCTCAGTAACTGTTGCTAGCTAATGGCATTTTTAAGATGACTCTCAACATACAAAAACGTACTGGTGTTTCTCTTTTTTTGCTTCAATAGCTTTAGACAGACTATAATATTTTATGAGGAGTAAGCTAAAGTTCCACTTTGAAAATTAGTACCTCATTCACTTCTCCTTTGCTTTAATGTCTAATTTATTCCAAAAGCAGACCAGGGGGAGAAAATGGATTGTACCCATTTACTGGCTATTTTATACAGAGAAATTAGACACAGGGAACTTGACACTATATATATATATATATTTTTTAGAATAAGGATATGCTTTAACAACACATTATATCTTCATTTACCAAGTGTGTGTTGCGGGGAGGGGTGTTTGAGTGTGTGTCCCTCTGCATGCTGCACAAAACTGCTCTGGGTGTTTATTAGTTTGTATAGAAAATAATTTGGCATGTTATCAAGCGTCTTAAAAATGCCTCTCCTCTTTGACCCATTTAGAGTATAATTAGTGCATTGTTGTTCTTTTATTCTTTTCCTTTTCATTGAATTTGTTGGGGTGATTCTGGTTAACAAAATCACATAGGTTTCAGGTGTACAATTCCACAACACATCATCTGTACACTGTATTGTATGTTCACCACCCCAAGTCAAGTCTCCCTTTTGTGTTTTGTTATTGTTCAACACGTCATACAAAAAAAAAAAAAAAAAAACCCACAAAATTGGAAACACATTAAAATGTGACCAATAATTTGTCCTGGGAGACGGGAGTAAGACTAGTTACAGCTGGTTGATCTTAGTGGTGTTTGCATAGATCCTCTGTGATCTGAATGGAGATTCTCCTCCTCAGTAAGCTGAAGGAAAGAGCAGGTTATGTTACCCAGCATGCTACCCTGCGTTAATGGCCCTTGTGTTTCTCGGGGTTTGGTGTAAGGTCAGTGAGTCACCCGGCAGCACCACATACACCTCTGCCTTTTGAAAAGCTGCGGGCCTGCTGGTTTTCTTGTAAGCTCGAATATGCTTTAAAACAGATTCCAGATTTCTAGTTATTTGAGTTACCTAGACAGAATAAAACCAAGCCAGTTCACTTTTTTTCCCCCTTAAAAATAACTCCAGTACACTTAATATATATGTACATCATGTCTTAATTTGAACCCATATTCTAGCTTTGCCATCGGTTTTGAAATAAAATGTTAATAGACAGGCATTAAGTTGGACTTGTTGCTCTACAACGTGGCTGGTTCCTTTAACTTTGGTCCTTTTCCTAACACTGTCCTGTGTCTTCCCTTCCTACTGCAGTGCTGGACACCAACGATAGATTCCTGAGGAAGATCACAATTGGACAGGCGCCGACAGAGAAAGGTTACACACGGACGGTAACTACTTGTTCCTTTCTAAGTAAATTCGTTCAGTGAGCCATATCCTTGTGCCTTCTTTCCTCCTCCATCCACTCCCACCGGCGGGTACTGCCAGGTGCTTTTCTGCCTGTTCCTTTTAAAATGGAAGTGAATAGGTGTGTGGGATTGAGCGCTCTTGACAGCTTTTGCAGTAAATCCCACATGTCACCTGCGTGTTTCCCCCCCGGCATTTTTTCCTGGAGGTGGAGACCCAAGTGAATATCAGTGCACACAAGTTGATTAAAATTGTGGCCACTTTGCAGTGTGTCTCTTTGGTGTAAGAGCCTCTGTGTTGTGTTTTAGGGAAACCATGCTATGAGCTTCTTTCACAGAATTGTCATACTTGAATATTTATTTTGAAGATTTGACTAATCAAAGTCTTGGAAGAATGACAAGTTTTTTCTGTTGGGGAGAACTGTTTTCATTAAGTTCTTTCTGTGTTACCTGTTATCCTAACCATTTAAGCTTTCGTTTAAGCTGTGCATGCAAACAAGGATTACTTTTACAATTCACCGTTGTGGTTTAAGGAAGTTTTCCCTGTTGTGTCTCTTTCCTTCCAACAGACCCAGTTTGACATCTCTGTGGCCAGTGAAATCATGGCTGTGCTGGCCCTCACCAGTTCCCTGGAAGACATGAGAGAGAGACTGGGCAAAATGGTGGTGGCATCCAGCAAGAAAGGGGAGCCCATCAGTACCGAGGACCTGGTGGGTACCCCACGTTTGGGCCAGTGGTGCACCTGTGTCCTTTGTCCCAGGGTCATGGCAGTTCCAAGTAACAAAAATGATGCTGCAATTAACGAATAAATGTAAGATGATTTTGTTGCTGACAAGGTAATTAGGAAATTTATAAAATGTACTTCATGGTGAGTAAATACGTAGTGTGCTCCAGTTATATATACCACAGGATTCAGATGGTTTGAGCAACATGTGCAGCCGGAGGGTACTCACAGAAGTGGCTACATGGCTTCAGTTTGCGGAGGGCACCGGAGTCTGAGTGAGGCCGTTGGTTGCTGAGCTTGGGATCATCCCCTGGCCTCTCCCCATGACGCCTCCCTACGAAGACGCCCCTTGTCATGAGTGTGTGGCCGTCACTGTATCCACGCTGATGAACACACTGGGAATAATTCATTACCCAGTTATCTGACAATCCTACAAGGCTAGTTCTCTACTTCAGATTTATTTCTGAACTGTCTCCATGATAATATGAGGTTTTTATAGATTAAATTTCTTAAATTGACTTGAGAGAGAGGATGGAGAGAGAAAAACATCAAAGGTCTGTGTTGACATACACCAGTATGGTTGGCCTATGATTAAGCAAGCAGTATGTCAGATGAACTCATTCCAGTGAACCAGATCTGCAGGGGAAAACATTAATATCCTCTTTTTACAGTTAATATGTGTAAAAAAAGAAAATCCTTTAAAAATTTTACATCCAAAGCAGAAACTCATACAACTGAATATAAATGGGGTTTATAGTTTTATTTTACTTTGTCACCAGTTTTTTTGTGTGTTTTTTTTCCCCCAGCTATAGTTGGAGGGCTTAGAAGAGTGGCCTGGTGTTTAAGAGTTGGTATTGAATTCCTGGGTAAATTCCTAGTCTTTGCTTTGGGAAACAGATTGACTTTGGCTTGTGGCCACTTCTCCCCAGACACCAAAGTTACAAATAATTCAGCACCCGAAGGACTAGCATCTGCTTGTGTAAATTGGTCTAAAATGGATCCCCTCGTCCATCAGCGGCAGAGCTTGATTGAGATGCTTGTTTCCAGAGTTACGCTTTTTCCAAGAATTACACGTGAATGTCATTTTCATTCTAGCTGTTCTCCCTGCTTAAAATAACTGGCAAATTCAGAGTATATCCAGAAAAACGTAAATAACTGAATAAACGAATGGTCTAGTGTCAGGTAGAAGCACTAATTGGTCTAAGGCGGCTAAACAAGGAAGACCTGCGAGTGCTGAATTTGGGGTTAGAAGGTTGCTTTTTTGCTGGTCGGAGTGGACACCCCGCACCTTTGTCTTCCAGGGGGTGAGTGGAGCGCTGGCCGTGCTCATGAAGGACGCCATCAAGCCCAACCTCATGCAGACACTGGAGGTGAGCAGAGCGGCTCAGCCTTTCGGAATCCGTTTGCTGCGTCCGCACTTCCCTGGGGAGTCAAGACTTTCCTGCCTGCTCACCTTTCCCCGTCCTTCCTCGAGGTTGCAGTTGGGACATTGCTGTCATAAAAAGAGGCAGCTTCGTCTTTAACTTTTTGGGGTGTCTCTTTCTTTGGGATTCCAGCCAACTTTCCTTTTCGCTATGGGATCCGTTTTGAAGCAGGATTGGGAGGTTCATTGTCGTGGTTTCCACAGGGCACCCCAGTGTTTGTTCACGCCGGACCGTTTGCCAACATCGCACACGGAAACTCCTCTATCATCGCAGACCGCATTGCACTCAAGCTTGTTGGGCCTGAAGGGTTTGTAGGTGAGTGTTTTTGCATAGTTGGTGAATAGATTTTTTTGTTTGTTTGTTTTTTGTTTTTGTTTTTTGTTTTTAACATCAAGGGAGTTGGGATAGCATTTTTACCGTTGCTTTTCTCCTTACTTACAGTGACGGAAGCAGGATTTGGAGCAGACATTGGAATGGAAAAGTTTTTTAACATCAAATGCCGGTACTCCGGTCTCCGCCCTCACGTGGTGGTGCTTGTTGCCACTGTCAGGGCTCTGAAAATGCACGGAGGTGGCCCCACGGTGAGGATCATGGGTAGGAAGAGTCCGCCCTGGTCGGTTTTCTCAGTGGTTAGAGCATCGGCCTGCAAACTGACGAGTCTCGGGTTCAGTTCCCAGTCAGGGGCACATGCCTGAGTTGCAGGTTTGATCCCTGGCTCCAGTCGATACTTGTGTGGGAGGCAACCAATCTCTCTCTCTCTCTCTCTCTCTCTCTCTCTCTCTCTCTCTCTCTCTCTTTCTCTCCCTCTCCTTCTCTCTCTCTCTGTCTCTTTGCCTCTCCCAATCCCCTCCCTTTCTCCCTCTACTCTTTAAAAGTCAATGGAAAAAATATCCTTGAGTGAGGATTAACAACAACAACAAAAAAAAGAGTAGGAAGAGTCTGATGGTCAGGAATAATGGGAAGGCTGAAGGGAAGGTACAGGGCTGTGCCTGTGTCTTCACTAAGCAGCTCTTGTCCTCATGACTAATCAGGTGTCAAAAGCAAGGGATGCGCTAGCCCCTTATCACTCGTAGACACCACCAGCTCTGGCATTCTCTGAGGGCTGAAATGGCGTCATGACCTACCTTTCTGAGGAAAACATCTGATCGTATCTAAATGCCTCTGAGGACACATGCTTGCTATTCCCTCAAAAAATTCCTTTACGGTCAGACTGTTTTCTTGAAATCTCAGTCCCATTTTTCTTCCAAAGAGTGACACTGGCAGCCAGCCAATGGAACAATTTAGCGGACAGGTCAGCCCTTCAGAGGTGCATGCCGGACGGGACCACCAGCATCCTGGAGTGGTCGGGGAGAGGGAGAAGGGGAGAGATGCTCGCTCGCTCGGGACTGCCCGTGGGTAATGCAAACAGGTTAGGACTGGGTTATTTCAACTCCAACCTGAACTTGGTGTTTTCCCGAGTAAATTTCACTTTACATTGTTACTGTAGCACCTTTCCTCAGCGCCTGCATGTGAAGACATGGTGCTGGAGTTCAGAAAGTCCTTGAAGAATTCAGTTCCTGTCCAAGGAGCTGGTCCTCCCTCCCCCACGGAACAAAAGCAGAGTTTCTTAGTGTAGCAGCCACTGCAGCAGTTCTCAAGCCTTTTGGTCTCCGAACTTATTTATATCCCTAAAAATTAATGAGGGCCTGAAAGAACTTTTATTTAGGTGGGTTATATCTATTGATACTTATTATATGAGGAATTAAAGCTGAGTTAATATTAACATAATTTTTTTCATGAAAATTTAATTTATTTTCCAAAACAAAATTCAGGCATTGTACATTTTTCAGATCGCTTCAGTATCTGGTTTTGTTGAAGGCTACCGGATTCTCTTCTTCTGCATTTGATCTTTTGTGATATCCCGTGTCCCAAAGTCTTTGGAAAAGTCCATGTATACTCTGTGAGAGAGAGAGGGTGAAAAGGGTTATAAAATCTTAGAATTATTGTGAAAATAGCCTTAACCTTGTGGACCCCGTGGAAGAATTAGCTCAGGCCTCACTGTGAGAACCGCAGCCATAGCACAGCCCCCGCCTCTCCCGTTTTGCTTGTTGTCCCTGAGGTACAAAGCACCCCTAGCCCAGGACGCCCCTTTCTGCCAGCATGCAGGATGGCCTCACTCTCTTCTTCCCAAGTATAACCAACGTTTCTCTCTTGCACCCCTTCACGCATCCTCACAACTGTGCACCTTCATTACCTTTCTCCTGATCTCATGGTCTAAAACATATGCCGGCCCCCTAACCTGGGCAGCACTGAGGAGGGTTTTGTACACACCTCTGCTGAGGAGCCAGACCCGCTCACATCGCCTCGTGGGGCTACATAGAGGGCCGGAACGAGGTGGCTCTGGTCCCTGCTTCCGGCCCCGCCGCTCCGTGGCCCCTGGTGGGGTTGGAGCACCATAGTCTCTGAGGAACGGGAGCAGACCATGCTGAAAAACCAAAGTCTTCTTAATCACTGTCCCCGGCCCACAGTGGGGTTCCTGGATCAGCACCTTCGCCCCCATGCTCATCCCTGTGGGTGCAGCAGATGCCTCTCTAACAGTGAACGTATCCTGAGACCGTTAAGTACGCTGTGATCAAGGAAGAGAACCCGTGTGTGTTGTTTCCCTCCTGTTGGTTTTGCTCCTGCATCCCAGTTCAGATCCACAAAGGCGTGGGTTGGCTCTGCAGACCAGCTCATGGTCCCAGCACAGGGCTTGTCACGGACTCCCTTGGTGGCATGTCAGGGCGGCCTTTGGCGGACTGACAGCTGCCTTTATCCCTGGACTGACCTTCCTTTCCACCTCTCTGCTGTGGCGTCACTCAGAGGTCATTGCCCCTGACTAGACTACATCCTCCCCTCCTCACCCCCATAGACTCATCCTTTCTCTCCACCACAGTGTAGGCCACAAGTTCCACTCTTCTCAAAGCAGCCGTTTCTGTTCTGTGCTGTAGGATTGGTCATAAGTCCTAAATCCTTAGGGCAGAAAACAACCTTAAACTGCCCTATAGCCCCAGAACTGCAGCTCCTGGCCTTAACACATGGCACACACCAGTTTAAGCTTGATATTTAACTGTAAATAGAAAATGCCTCTGACTTTGCTTCCTTTCCTTCCAGGTTACTGCCGGACTGCCTCTCCCCAAGGCTTACATAGAGGAGGTAACTCCAATCGTTTCTAATGATTTGACCTAGAAAGCACCACAGGCTGAGTCAGCATATCTCCACCGGCTCATTTGGAGACGAGTGGGGGAATCCCTCGGACCCAGGCTTGCTCCCAGGCCTGCAGGGTGCCCAGGGATTGGGTTAAATGAAGCAGGGAAGAGTGCCTCATAAGGCGGAATTGCCCCACAGAGGAGACCAGTAAAACCACTGCCCTCCATCAGCGGTGGTTCTCAGACTGGGAGCAGTTTTATCTCCAGGGGATATTTGACAATGTCGAGAGACATTTTTTATGATAATAACTTGTGGGGAGTGCTACTGAAATCCAGTGGGCAGAGGCCAGGGATGCTGTGAAACGTCCTTCAGGGATGCACGGGGCAGCCCCAACTACAAGGAACGATTTGGCCCAAAATGTTAGAGGTGCTGAGGTTGAGAAACCCTGCTCTAGACTAATGGAAGTTTCTTTGTCCTCCCTGGTCTGGCAGGTGGACTCCCAAATGCCATTCCAACCAGAAGCAAACACAGGGGCCTTTTTAGGGATGCCTTTTCTTCTGCAGCATCCTGGTTATTTTTCCAGGCAAAATTTCCATAAGCTGATTTGGTTTGCAGCATCCAGCAGGAGCTCAAACAATTATGAGCTTGAACCTTTTTCATATTTATGTCATTTGCCATCAAAGAAACATCTCCAGAGCCAGTGTGGGGTGGTTTATGAGAGAGGCCCTCGAACGAGACAGTAAGGTTAGCCACTATCACTAATTCAAATTTTCTGCCTTTTTTGAAAGCTTTAAATTATCAAGCAATACAGGTCACTGTTTAGGCTCCAAATGAAGTATTTCAAAAGCAGCTAGAAAAGAATCAAATGAAGTATTTCAAAAGCAGCTAGAAAAGAATCGTCGGTGCTTTGAGTCTGCCTATCTTCTGAGCTACGATTTGCCTTTTATGGCCATTTGTCTGACTCAGGCGTGGGAGTGCAGTTCGCGGTTCTGGCCCTGCTGCCACCCCTCCGCCTCCCCTGCGTCTGATTAGAATGACTGCCCCTAACCGGCCCAGCTGGTGTCTTCATTTAAGAAATTCCACTTACTTAAAACTGTTCTCAATCAGCCTTACATATTAGTTGGTTTTCATGTGACTGGAGGTAAAGAATTGGCAGTGCTTTTTAGGATATCAAGTAATCCTAATCTTGGTTTCTAGTTATTAAAGGAAAAACACAAATCATGATTATAAGGATCTCGGATGTTTTATACTTTTACCTTACTTTTTTTTTTTTTTTTCCTGCTGTTTCATGGAATCCCCAAACCCAGAGCTGTTACTGCTGGGTTTTGCTCATGATCCAGTGTATATCACTTTATATATGACTATCACATATTTTTTAAATATTTCATGTATTTTTAAGCTTATGTTAGTATCATACCCTTTGTCTAAAAATTAAACAGTATAAGAATGTAACTTGAATCTTCTTAACGGTTTTCTGTATAATTCTCAACATTAAAACAAACTTCACGATATATACATACATTTTTATATTTGTCCGAAAAATGGAATTAAGTTCTCCATTGCTTTGCAGCTTAGTACACTTTTATTTTCTGCTGTCCCCAGTAAAGTTTCATGGTTAAATTCATTAAAACCTCTGTGATAGCATCCCTGATTTTACCTCAAGTACTCGAAGCAGCTGTACAGTAAATACCAGGCACTGTGCTAGGCTCTGTCTCGTGATGGAAGGGTCTGTGCAGCACTGGGTAGAGTTAGTGTGTGCCGTTATATCACATGAGTACATAAAATTTACAAACAGGGGCTAGAAACACAATTTATTTAAGGGCATCTGACTCCCTTCAAACAGCAAATGTGCTGTTGGGAGATGGGGCGATGAGGGCAGATAGAGCAGCTCTCGTGTTTCCAGGACGGCCAGGACACAAGCACACCCCACTCCACGCTAACGCCGGAGGCTCCTCGGCGCGCACTCGCTGTGGTGGAAGGTGGGTCAGCCAACCTGCGCTCCCAGCTCGTCCCCACAGGGAGGAGACAGGTTCCCCTTTAAGAAGAGCCTGGAGCCGTCGTCGGCTGTGCTCTCTCTGGCCTCACAGAAGGACCAACACCTTCACTGTTGTTCTTACAGAACCTGGAGCTGGTGGAAAAAGGCTTCAGTAACTTGAGGAAACAAATTGAAAATGCCAGAATGTTTGGAGTCCCCGTAGTGGTGGCTGTGAATGCATTCAAGTAAGTGCGGGGCAGGGCCCAGGGGATGGTGGGAACGGGTCAGGAAGCGTCTCCTGGAGCTTTCCGCTCTCTTTTGATTCGGCCACTCCTCTTGGCTGTTAAAGCTGTGCTCCAGGGGCCACTGAAGGAGCCTGCGCTCTGACGGGCACCGCACACGGCGCCGTGAACCCGTCCCCTCGCCCCCTGAGGGTCCAGGCTCAGATTCGGCTCCCGTGGGTCCCCTCCTCCCCACCGGGTGAAGCGGTAACACACGGGCCTGACGTTAAATGTTCCGTTTGGCGTCCAGAGGCCTTGTGAGCCAACAGGAGGTCATGGCCCTGCAGAGCTGCATTATTTCTCCGAGCCTGGTGGGATGTCGTAATGACAAAGAGTCGAACGTAGTGAGCTGGAAGTGTTCCTGTGAGAGGGGACTCGCGTGGGTTGTGTAAATATTGAAATGCTGCTGTTGGTCTTGTTACAATGGCCTAATCACAGCAGAATGGGAAGCAAAGTACTTTTAAAGCAAGTACATGTCGATTCCTATGATACACCTGGAGTGGTCCGGGTACTTCGACGTCTCAACCTCATGACATCCCAAATGAAGTAAGTGCTGGGATTGTTCCCACTTCACCCACGTGGGATCCAGGCACAGAAAGCTTAAGCAGCTGGCCGAAAGTCACCTCCCAGCTGGGATTCAGACCCAAGCAACAATGTCCCTTTTATTAATGTCCCTTTATCAGCAGGTAATTCACTTGGGTTTTTGGTTTTTTAAAAAATATATTTTATTGATATTTTACAGAGAGGAAGGGAGTGGGATAGAGAGCTAGAAACGTCAATGAGAGAGAAACATCGACCAGCTGCCTCTTGCACATCCCCTACCAGGGATGTGCCTGCAACCAATGTACATGCCCTTGACCGGAATCGAACCCTGGACCTTTCATTCCGCAGACCGACGCTCTACCACTGAGCCAAACCGGTTTCGGCTCACTTGGGTTTTAATGGCAAAAACAGGAGAGATTCTATCCTCCTCGGGCATTGTCAACGCTCTAACAGGAAACGCTGCCTTTTCAGGACAGATACGGAGTCCGAGCTGGACCTCGTCAGCCGCCTCTCCAAAGAACACGGGGCTTTCGACGCCGTGAAGTGCACTCACTGGGCCGAAGGGGGCAAGGGTGCCCTAGCCCTGGCTCAGGCCGTCCAGAAAGCAGCGCAGGCACCCAGCGACTTCCGGCTCCTGTACGACCTCAAGGTGGGTTACGTGCTCTACGCAAAAACCCAGAAAGCACAATGAGGTTTCTGTGTGGCTGCCTCTGTTCAGAGCCTGTGTTTCACAGCTTCAGCTCTGTGGGTCTGATTCCCATGTAGATGAGTTACCCAGCCTGGACCCTTAACTCTAGACAGCTTTCTTATTGCTGCCTACACACAGAGTCAGAGTCCAGGCAAGAAGACTCCGGGAGGCTGGCTCATGTCCTAGCCTTCAGAGAGGCTCACAGCACAGTTTCTCTGCTGGCAGGAGGGAGGGTCCTGTGTAAGAGTGTAATTCACGACAGCCTTCTGCCCAAGGCACCAACCACATGAGGGCAAGTTGACACGGGGCTGCAGCAGGGCTCAGATGAGATTGCCCACCGCTTCCCAGGAATTGGGGCAAGTCGTATGTTGCTAAGCTCACTTCCTGGTACAGAGCTGCCTTGAGTTCAGAGAAGCCCTCAGGTGCAAAACCACGCACCCCAGCGGGCTTTACCATTTTTTCCATCAATGAGTGAACTCTACGATGTCTGGCCCAAGCAGAAGCACTGCTTATTCTGTGTCCAATAAAGTGTAAAGCTAGTTCAGAGAAAGGTTGTTTATGTTATAGAGTTGTATTTTGTTTTCCTTTCTCTGTCCATGTATTTCAGGATGTGATTGGACATTAAGTGGTATGCCCACAACTAGGAACTTGGGATGGATATGGTAGCAAATTCTCTAAGCATGTTCTTGGCTTGGTTTTTAAAAAGTAATCGTAGGCTTTCAAAATTGACATTAAAAAAAAAAAAAAAGAGCCATAAAAGGTTATTTCCAAAGGTAGAAGGAAGAAGCCCTTATTACTCTTGAATTTTAACATTCTTTTGTTTCTCTGTGCCTCTTGCATAGATAATAACACACTGGCAGTTAATTAACACTGCCCTTTGGATGCGGACATTTTCCTATGGAGCTTTAGTTTCACAGACGGGCTTAAAAATCTATTCAACCAATGAACACACTCCAGGCCATGGGCATCCTCTCTAAGCCCCTCCGCAGTGCCTACGGTTAGGAACCCCAGGCCATGGAGGCGAGCGGGAGACCTGCTTCCTTATAACCCATTTCTGCCTGGAACTTTGCTCTGAAGAACCGGAGTCTGCCGCTTTTTGTCTTATTCCACCTCTGTGGGTCTTAAATCCCCCTTGCTTCAGAAGTTCTGAATGTGCCTTGGCACATAGAGCCCACTCACAGGACGCATATGAAACTAATCTCTGTTGCATCTTTATTTTTTTTTTTAATAATATGTTTTCTATTGATTTTTTTTTTTTTTTTACAGAAAGGAAGAGAGAAGGATAGAGAGTTAAAAACATTGATGAGAGAGAAACATCGATCAGCTGCCTCATGACACCCCCCCACTGGGGATGTGCCCGCAACCAAGGTACATGCCCTTGACCGGAATCGAACCTGGGACCTTTCAGTCCGCAGACCGACGCTCTATCCACTGAGCCAAACTGGTTAGGGGCACTGTTGCATCTTTATCAGCCATAACTGAATTGCTTTATTCCTATCCATTATGCAAAGCCCTTTTATAAATTATCACTGCTTAGTTCAAAAGGGAACTTTTTTTAATATAGATTATTATTCCTTTAAAAATAAAATTCACCCAGTGCATTCCCTTAGCTTCAGTTGCTAGGGAGGAGAGTCAGATAAATTGACTAATTTTAGTAATTTGCTCATCCAAGTCACCTCTGAGTAGCTTTCCTTCCCAGTTCCTTTGCTGTTTGCTGTGATTCCTCCACTGGGGGGGTGTGGGAAGCCAGGCGCCCGCCCCTGTTGTGGATAACCAGCGGGCCAGGCCCTCCCTGGTTAGACCTCTGGCCTCCGACCACCGCACTCTGCTTGGTGCCACGGCGGGCATAGCCTTTCACACGGTTCCCACTTCACATTCATCCTACAAGTCACCAGAGTGTTTTTTTAAAACTATTTCTAAGTACCAGCAATTATCAGTCAGTATGTTACACGAAGAATATCATCTATCTCCCAGGGGGCCGAGTGTCCCAGGGGGCCGAGTGCCCCGGGTGAGCCGAGTGTCCCAGGGGGCCGAGTGCCCCGGGTGAGCCGAGTGTCCCAGGGGGCCGAGTGCCCCGGGTGAGCCGAGTGTCCCAGGGGGCCGAGTGCCCCGGGTGAGCCGAGTGTCCCAGGGGGCCGAGTGCCCCGGGTGAGCCGAGTGTCCCAGGGGGCCGAGTGCCCCGGGTGAGCCGAGTGTCCCAGGGGGCCGAGTGCCCCGGGTGAGCCGAGTGTCCCATGGGGCCGAGTGCCCCGGGTGAGCCGAGTGTCCCATGGGGCCCAGTGCCCCGGGTGAGCCGAGTGTCCCAGGGGGCCGAGTGCCCCGGGTGAGCCGAGTGTCCCAGGGGGCCGAGTGCCCCGGGTGAGCCGAGTGTCCCAGGGGGCCGAGTGCCCCGGGTAAGCCGTACCCCCCAAAGGGGAAGGGTATCCCGGGTGAGCCGTGTGTCCCAGGGGGCCGAGTGCCCCGGGTGAGCCGAGTGTCCCAGGGGGCCGAGTGCCCCGGGTGAGCCGAGTGTCCCATGGGGCCGAGTGCCCCGGGTGAGCCGAGTGTCCCAGGGGGCCAAGTGCCCGGGTGAGCCGAGTGTCCCAGGGGGCCGAGTGCCCCGGGTGAGCCGAGTGTCCCATGGGGCCGAGTGCCCCGGGTGAGCCGAGTGCCCCGGGTGAGCCGAGTGTCCCATGGGGCCGAGTGCCCCGGGTGAGCCGAGTGTCCCAGGGGGCCGAGTGCCCCGGGTGAGCCGAGTGTCCCAGGGGGCCGAGTGCCCCGGGTGAGCCGAGTGTCCCAGGGGGCCGAGTGCCCCGGGTGAGCCGAGTGTCCCAGGGGGCCGAGTGCCCCGGGTGAGCCGAGTGTCCCAGGGGGCCGAGTGCCCCGGGTGAGCCGAGTGTCCCAGGGGGCCGAGTGCCCCGGGTGAGCCGAGTGTCCCAGGGGGCCGAGTGCCCCGGGTGAGCCGAGTGTCCCAGGGTGCAGTGTGCCCCGGGCGAGCCGTGTGTCCCAGGGGAAGCAGTGGGACCCAGGGGAGGGGGCGGTGAGAACCAGAGGAGGAGCGGACTCTATTAATATGGTCCTGAGATAGTCACCATAAAACAAGCAGAATGCCAAATGAGGAGCAGATTTTATTCATGGGTCCTGAGATGGTCACCATAAAACAAGTAGATTGTCAAATGACAGCGGGGAGGGGAAGGAGACCTGGGGGGAGATAGGAGAACAACCGAGGGACTGGTATGCATGAACATAAGTACAACCAATAAACACAGAACTCTGGGGAGGGAGGGCATAAATGGTAGGTGGGGGGGGGGGGCAATGGTAAATTATGTACACAGAAAATACCTTAATAAAATAAAATTTTAAAAAAATAAAAAAAAAGCAATCACAAAAAAAAAAAAAAAAAAGAATATCATCTACCGTATTTGCCGGCGTATAAGACGATTTTTTGGCCCTGAAAAATATGCCTCCAAGTGGGGGGTAGTCTTATACGGCGAGTATATAACAAACTCTGTATTTTGAGTGGAAATGTTAGGGGTCGTCTTATACGCCCGCAAATACGGTACTTTACATATGCAAACTGGGATTATGTGGGTGGATATTGGTGGTTTTATTTCATAAACAGTATCCCGGGTCAGCTTTGACAGGAGACCGCTTTCCAGTCACAGAACATTATTTTTCACTTACGAAGAAGTCATTATTCTTGGGTAGTCATTAATATTATTCGTGACGTACCCAGCGAGAGCCTAAAAGAGAGAGAAACTACCTCTGTGGGACCTTTTCCACTTATAAAATCTGGGGCTTGGCATTAAAAGAAAATGTTCTAACCCAATAAACCTCAAACTATTTGCAAATCTGGATCTGTATACAAAAAACATCTGGCCCTTGAAGGAACTCAGACCTGGAATGGGACCGTGTTTCAGTGATGGTCTCCCCCTCTTTTCTGTCTGTTAGCTCCCCATTGCGGATAAGATCAGGATCATCGCACAGAAGGTCTACGGGGCGGATGACATTGAATTGCTCCCTGAGGCTCAGCAGAAGGTGGAAGTCTACACGAAGCAGGTAGAGATGTCTGATTGTTTTGTTCTTTCAGCTGTTTATAAAGCAGGCCTTGCAGTCAGTCAAGAATCCCGGAGTCCTCCCAGCCCACCAAGCACCCACGGCTTTCCTTCCCCTGGGCAGCAGCCTTTGCCCTCTGAAATAGCGAGTTTACATTAGGTGAGCCAGCCCCAAGTTCTTGATTACCACAGGTGGTGCATGTGTGTGTGGCAGGGCCATGAGGAATTGCGGAATGTCTCACTAAAATATTGGAAGTTGGCCTTGAGATGTATTGGCTTTATAGATGAAAATAAAATGCTCACTTTTGGAGTATTTTGAGTACTTACCCCCTCACCTAACACATTTCCTCTCACCCCCCCTTCCCCCTCCAGCATTTTTTTTTTTTAAACTAAACTAGAGGGCAGCGAGGTGAAGATGGATTTAAGGCGGGTTGAAATGAAATGTTCCAAATAGATTGAAGCATCCACACCAGCACGCCCAAATGCTCTTTCCGTCGGTGCCAGCTTTTCACTTGCCCCGCTTCTGTCCCCTTGTTTCCGCAGGGCTTTGGGCATCTGCCCATCTGCATGGCCAAAACACACCTGTCCTTGTCCCATAACCCAGAGCAAAAAGGTGTGCCTACCGGCTTCGTCCTGCCCATCCGTGACATCCGTGCCAGCGTTGGGGCTGGTTTTCTGTACCCCCTGGTTGGAACGGTAAGCGAGTGCTGCAAGCAGAGAGGGTGTTTCTCGTCTTAATCTGAGTGTGGAGCCAGCAGGCAGATGCCAGATGAGCAGAGTTCGTTGCTGAGGAGATAGTGGGAGTCGGGCCTGTTAAGAATTAATCCTTTTGCTGTGGACCCTCTGGTGTCAGTTCAAGGATGACGCATGACTACTTGTGCTGAATAACAATTCTGTTTCCCATTGGCAGTGTGACCTTGACTGAATCCAGGATGGGCTGTGATAGAGCTTATTTGTAAGCACAACTGACACTCATTGGGAGTTTAACCTTTCCCAGGTTAACTCAGTGCTCCCAACAGCTATGAGGCAGGGACAGAGGCTCTGCACCTGCTGGCTCTTCTCTCTCTCTCTCTCTCTCTCTCTCTCTCTTTTTACATTTCTTTATTGGTTTCAGAGAGGAAGGGAGAGGGATAGAGAGTTAGAAATATCAACGATGAGAGAGGAACCATTGATCAGCTGCCCTCTGCACGCCCCCTACTGGGGATCGAGCCCACAACCGGGGCATGTGCCCTTGACCCGAATCGAACCTGGGACCCTTCAGTCTGCAGGCCGACGCTCTATCCACTGAGCCAAACCAGCCAGGGCTGCTGGGTCTTCTTGACAGGCCTCGAGCTTATGCCTGAAATTTGGGCAGTTCATGGTTTTTAAGTAAAGAATTTCCTCCTTAAAATGTGAATGAACCCTGTAGATGTGAAAGGTGAGGTTACTTATTTACACTTCAAGATGAATTATCAAATGCCTTCCTGTGGGTTTTATGCATATTAAAGGAGGAAAAGTGCCTAAGGGCATAGTCCCAGCTTGAACTAACTTTGTCCCAGGGTTAGTTTAACACTGATCCAGTGCCCAGGTTTCCCCCTTAAATCCTGTGCTTACCTGCACACAGGATTGAAATATTAAACTCGCTTCATACACAATGAAAAGGAAATCAGTAGACCTCCTTTGGAATTATATTACTTTTTTCACACAGTGAGAAAGTGTTAGGAGGTCGTATTATAGAGTCGAAAGTATGTAACGTTAAAGCCGAATCCTGTTTTGAGCTCTGCTGGTTTTGATCGTGGGCTTGTTGTTAAAGATGTGGCCCTGTTCCTCTCAGCTCTCAGAGTGGGTCGGGCAAGCGCCTGCACCTCCAGTGTTCCCTCAGCCCCGCAGAGAGCAGGAGGCTTGGCTATGTCCTGATGTTCATCTTCATCAATCCTTGGGGTTTGTATAAATTCCTTCTTCATAGGAATGATAACCCGTTTGCCCAGCACCTTGAATATTGCAGAAACGTGTCCTTTCTAGAGAAAGAGCAGGAACTGCAGTTTATATTGTCACAATGATGTGTGCAGGCAATGGGTGACTAACCAGGGATGCAGCACTGGAAGTGGTCAGGCCAGTGAGTTTGCCTGTAGTTCAGGACCACCATTTGGTGACCGCTGTCCTAGGGAGTATTGATTGGCATTCGCATGTCAGAATTAAGTTTTCTAAAGTGTAGATGTTTTGTGTCACAGAAGGTGACTCATCCTATTCAATGACATTTTTATAGTTAAGTCATAGAAGTTCAACTAAACTATTTCCTGTCTGGATCTTATTTGGAACCTGTGTGTATTCATTATATAGAACATTGTTATAGATAAAATATATTGAGTTTTCACTTATAAGGCTTATGAATTTGCACATAGATAGATGTTTGTCAAAGCCAAGTCTTTAGAAAAGAAGCAAGTGCAAATATAAGCCATAAGCATTACACATTCAGTCTTAAAAGGCCAATTTGAACAAGTAAGAATAGTGGTTGTAGCCCAGCTGGTGTGGCTCAGCAATTGAACATCAACCTATGAACCAGGAGGTCACAGTTTAATTCCCAGGTGGGGCATATCCCGGGTTGTGGGCTCAATCCCCAGTGGGAGGCGTGCAGTAGGCAGCCAATCCATAATTCTCTCTCATCATTGATGTTTCTATCTCTCACCCTCTCCATTCCTCTCTGAAACCAATTATTTTATTTTATTTTTTTTAAAGAATAGTAGTTGTAAAACCATGCACACTATGTAGAAAAATGTCTTGACCCAAGTTAAAGGATACTAATGTCTAATGATGTGTTGCGGTAGCAAAAATAATATGGGTATCTATGCAAATTCAATTAAAACAAAATGTGAAAGTGGACAAGCCTGTCCCCCCTTTTGGTCTTGTGAACTGAGAGCGGAGGAGGTGAGTAACTGACTCCTCAGCCTCCTCAGCACCTGCTACTTCTCGTTGCAACTGTCAGCGTGGAGAGGAGAGGGAGGCCTGGCGGTTGGTTTGCTGAGGGATCTGAGGGTTTCTCGCTGAGGTCACACCGGAGCAGTGACTTTATTTCAATGTGCTAACAAGAGGAGTGCCACTTTGTTGACGATGACAGAATCGTATTCTATCCTTGTGCCTCGGGTTTGCTCTCTGAGGGAAACGTGGGGAGTCACCAAGTACATTTGGAATGCTGTTTCACACCTAGATGAGCACCATGCCTGGACTCCCTACCCGGCCCTGTTTCTATGACATCGATTTGGACCCCAAAACCGAGCAGGTGAACGGGCTGTTCTGAACAGGTACGTTGTTTCTGGTGAGAGTGTTGCCATTTTCTTTACGGGGCATACGTGTGAATTATAGGACTCCAGCTCAAGTGATGTCGTTTCAGACATTGCTGAAGGGAGAGGGGGCAGTAATGAGAGTTGGCAGTAACCAATAAATGAAGCATTTATATTTCAACACGTTTTTGGAGGAAGAGCATGGGTTTCACAGGTTGGCAGTGCGGGGGAAAGCCGCCGCCGCCTCTGGAACGAAGGAGGGACTACAGTTGGGCTCCTGCTGGAGCCCTGGACACTCTGGGCTCCGTGTTGACGGGACGGGAGCAGCTGAGGTCTGTACTCTGAGTAGAGCAGCTAAGAGTTGAGTGAATGTCCTCGGGAGTAGAAAACAGGAGGAAATAACCATGCGGTTCTTGGGTCTTTAGTGAAAGGGCCTACTCATCACGATGAATGAGCCATCCCTAGAACCATCCGGTTTAATCATCATTTCAAAAGCATCAATGATGATAACCCTTCTCCAGAGAAAGGCTTACCTATGAAAAAGTGAGAGTTAGACCGAACCACTCTGTCTTAGCAGCCGTTAGAGGCTGTTAGGCAGTGGAGGAATACCGCCCACGTTCACAGGGAAAGACGCCCTACCAAATCTATCCAGATGTTTCAGACACATACAAGTTCTCCACACTATCTCCTCTTAGGAAGGGATTTAACCTTGTATTCCAGCAAAATGAGGAATAAAAATAAATAAATAAATTTTTGAAAGATGGCTTGGTTCTCAGGAAGCTGAATCCTAATCTAGGCAGTAATGAAATGCAAGTGACCTTGAGTTACAAGTCTAATGTGAAACAGGAGGAGGGGGCCTGAGAAAGACTAGGAAGAGCTAGAAATGACAAGGGTATCAAGGGCTCATGCGGACCATAGTCCTGACCTGAGCCAACCGTACGGATGGTTCCTTACCGAAACAACTGCTTCCGTAGAGGAGAGGCCGTGCTTGGCTGGGGGAACACATTCCTCAGGAGGCAGGTGTGACGCTGGAAAGGTCATCCTGTCTCCTGCCTGGCCGGCACGGTGCTCACATAGCCGCAATGTAAATGCCATGCGTTGTTTTCAGGCCTTTGGGCTTGCCCTCCAGGAGTTGGGGGGAAAGATGTACATGGTAACAGCTTTGGTCGTGCGAGAGGGTGATGGTGAAGTGTGGAAGGGAAGAGGAAACATTTCAGCAGTTAGAGAAAATATTCACTCCTGGTTTTTGTGTTTTTTTCCAGATTGTCCATCTTCCAGAAGCTACTTTGCACGTTAGGCCAGTGTGTGTATTCAGGCCTACAGGCAGGAGTGTGGGGAAGCCGAGAGAAGTCAGCTCCTGCCTCAAAAATCTTCTGAAAGGAATAGTGGGAGTTTCCCCCGAAGCCCTTCTTTGGTCTTAATTTCTATCATCATGTCTAAATTAACACAGAGTATGCACATTTCTATTTACTGAAATTTCACAGAATAAAAGAAAATGATTTTACTATCTTTTTTAAAATTTAAATAAATCTTTATTGTTCAGATTATTACATTTGTTCCTCTTTTTTTCCTCCCATAGCTCTCCTCCACCCAGTTCCCACCCCACCCCCTGCCCTTACCTCCCCCCGACTGTCTTCATCCATAGGTGTGCAATTTTTGTCCAGGCTCTTCCCACACTCTACACACACCTTTCCCCACCGAGAATTGTCAGTCTGCTCCCTTTCTATGGCCCTGATTCTATTATACTCACCACTTTATTCTGATCATCAGATTTTTTTATTCATTTGATTTTTAGATTCACTTGTTAATAGATATGTATTTGTTGTTGTTCATAATTTTTATCTTTACCTTTCTCTTCTTCCTCTTCTTAAAGAACACCTTTCAGCATAATACTGGCTTGGTGGTGATGAACGCCTTTAGCTTTTTCTTTTCTGTGAAGCTCTTTATCTGCCCTTCAATTCTGAGTGATAGCTTTGCTGGGTAGAGTAATCTTGGTTGTAGGTTCTTGCTATTCATCACTTTGAATATTTCTTGCCACCACCACCCCCCCCCCCCCCCCCCCCGTTGGCCTGCATGGTTTCTGTTGAGAAATCAGCTGATAGTCGTATGGGTGCCCCTTTATAGCTTATTAACTGTTTTTCTCTTGCTGCTTTAAATATTCTCTCTTTGTCTTTTGCTCTTGGCATTTTAATTATGATATTTTTTAAAGATTATGTCTTGGTGTGGTCCTCTTTGGATTCCTTTTGTTTAGGGTTCTCTGTGCTTCCTGGACTTGTAAGTCTGTTTCTTTCACCAGGTGGGGGACGTTTTCTGACATTATTTTTTCAAATATGTTTTCAGTATCTTGCTCTCTCACTTCTGGCACCCCCATAATTCAGATATTGATACGCATGAGGTTGTCCCAGAGGCTCCTTACACTGTCTTCATATTTTTGGATTCTTTTTGCTTTTCCAGTTGAGTGTATTTTGCTTCTTTGTATTTCAAATCTTTGACTTGATTCTTGCTTTCCTCTATTCTGCTGTTGGGTCTCTGTATAATATTTTTTATTTTAGTCAGTGTATGTTTAATTTCTAGTTGGTCCTTTTTCATATCCTCGAGGGTCTGGCTAAATTTATCGGCCTTTTCTAGAAAATTATTGAAAAACCTTATATCATGGTTTTGAACTCTATATCCAGTCTTTTGCTTTCCTCCATTTCTTTCGTTTGTGATCTGTTTCTTTGTCTCCGCATTTTCACTGCTTCCCTGAGTTGGTAGAATAGCTTTGTGTGCTAGGTGTCCTAGCACATGCATGGGTGCTAGTGGCTCAGCCTCCCCAGTTAACTGAGGTGGACACTCTTGGTGCACCCCTTTGTGGACTGTGTGCACAGCCTTGTTGTAGTTAAGCCTTGATTGTTGTTGGTATCACTGGGAGGAATTGACCTCCAGGCCAAGTGGCTGTGAGGATCTCATCATCCCAAGTGTCTACACTGGGAGAACTTCTGTGCTGGAGACACCCTTATGACACAAAATTGCAAAAGCCTCTGTGCTCAGCTTGAATGGGGCGGAGTCTCAGGGCAGACCAGACAGCCTTGGCTTCTCATCAGCCCTGCCCTATGAAGCCCTGGGTCTCAATGTCCCTCTGTAATCACTGCAAGCACCTCTGAGAGAAAGCTGCCCTCGAGTTTTGCCCACTGCCAGGCAGTTCAGTGTCTTCCTGAATGAGTTTGGGTTCCCAAAGTCTTGCCCGGAACTGGAGTTCAGCACAATAGGGAGCTTCTGTCTCCCACTTGAGAAAGCCAGCCACGTACTCAGCCACCTGTCCTCTCTGTGTGCTGTGTTTCTCTGTACCTCAGCCTTTTGAAGTTTCTCTGAGTCTCAGTGTGTTTTTCTCTTTCCTTCTAGTTGTAGAATTTCCACTCAGCCAGCTTTCCTGTGGTTCTGGATGGTGTCCATTTGTCTTTTAGTTGTGGTTCTGGATGGTGTTCATTTGTCTTTTAGTTGTAGTTTTGAAATTGTGCGAGGCAGCAGCTTAGGTGTTTATGCCACCATCTTGGTTTCTCCAATTTTACTATCTTTGTGTTTAAATATAAACTGCAGCATTAACAGACTGCTACTATCTCTACCATTCTCTGTGAGCTTGTTTGTCCAGCATACACTGGGACTAAAGAAGCACCTTAAAATATGTACTTTACTGCTTTGTTTATAGGGGAAATGGTGCATGCTTGCATATTTCTGGGAGGGCATATATTAGGAGGAGCAGGGTATAGAGGACGTACTTTTTTTTTTTTTTTTTTTTTTTTAATATATTTTATTGATATTTTACAGAGAGGAAGGAAGAGAGATAGAGAGCCAGAAACGTCGATGAGAGAGAAACATCGACCAGCTGCCTCCTGCACACCCCCCACCGGGGATGTGCCCGCAACCAAGGCACATGCCCTTGGCCGGAATCGAACCCGGGACCCTTCAGTCCGCAGACCGACGCTCTACCACTGAGCCAAACCGACCCTTGGCGAGGACGTACTTTTTTATATATCTTTCTATGTTCCTTTTTTAAAAAAAAAAAAACATTTTTATTGGTTTCAGAGAGAGGAAGGGAAAGTAAGAGAGAGGGAGAGAAACATCAATAATGAGAAAGAATCATTGATCAGCTATCTCCTGCATACCCCCTACCGGGGATCAAGCCTGCAACCCATGCATGTGACCTGGTTCATGAATCAACACTCAACCATTGAGCCACACCTTTACCCTGAAAAATATTGCTTATGCAGGCTTTTGTCCTGACCTTCCTTGGAATTCTCATTTCTGTCTCACTGTTAGCACGGCTTATTTCTAGAGTCCTTAAGACTGGCATGTGGCGCTATCTGTAGGTTAGCCCTTTTTGCTTTATTGGTTCAGCAAATGTTTATTGAGGTTTTACAATTTACCTGAGCTCTACTACCCATAGAACATATTTTTGCTCAAATGTTTTTCCTTCTCTTGTTTTTTATCTTTTATCTCTTCTTCCTCTTCCATTATTTTCCTCCCTTTCCCCTCTTGTCTTCCTGCATTAGATACTTCCAGAAGGTATTGCATCTTCACGCGTTGGCAGAGCAGTATTTTTCCTGGGGTCCTTAGTTTTATTATTTTAATTCCCTAGGTTCACATCAGTGTTGTAATTCAATGTTTTATAATCCAAATAAAGAAAGGTGGTACAGCCTAGCTGTCATGGCTTAGTGGTTGAGCATCGACCTGTGAACCAGGATGTCACAGTTCAATTCCCAGAGAGGGACATGATTCTCTCATCATTGATGTTTGTATCTCTATCCTACCTTCCTCTCTGAAAACAATAAAAAATATCCTATATAATGAGAAGCTAATATGCAAATTGTCCTCTTGACCCAGAGTTTAACCAAGAGGTAGGGCTGACCAGCCAGCCGCCAGTGGCCCCTCTCAGGGCTGTCCCACCCCAATCACCCCCCCACACACACACACACACCTAATCAGGTGTGGGGCTGGCCTGCCAACCTCCCACATCCCCTTTCCCCGGCTGGCCTGGCCCGATCAGCCCAATTGGGGCAGGCTGGCCAGACTTCACCCACACATGAATTCATGCATCAGGCCTCTAGTATTTTAAATAAAAAATGGTGGTACTTTGGGGACACATTGCAAAGGGATCATGAATGCAAAACCCCAGCTCCCCTTCTTACATTGTGCACTGCCTGGCAATGGTGCATATTCGGTGGTAGTGTCAGTGCCTGTTCCAAAGCATCGTGCAGATCCTGATTCTGATGTTTTAAAAGTCCTATAAAACTTCCTCTGGAATGGGACTTGTGGGGATGCAGTTTGTAAATAAGGGAAGAAAGCCTGTTGTCAGACATGATGACTTAAAGGTTTTAGGATCCTTCCAATCACCAAAAGTCATGAGAGTTTAAATCCTTAATGTTGAGACCTGGGCAATGTTGCTCAATGGTTGGAGTATCAACTTGAGCACCAAAGGGTCATGGGTTTGATTTTCAGTCAAGAGCACATAGTTGGGTCACAGTTGGCACAAGTCAACCAATCAGTGTGTCTTTCTCACATCAATATTTCTCTCCCGCTCCTGTCTTCCCCTCGCTAAAAATCAATGGGGCCCAGCTGGTGTGGCTCAGTGACTGAGCATTGACCTATGAACCAGGAGGTCCCAGTTTGATTCCTGGTTGGCACATGCCCAGGTTGCCAGCTCTATCCCCAGTTGGGGATATGCAAGAGGTAGCCAGTGAATGATTCTCTTTCATAGTGGATGTTTCTATCTCCCTCTCCCTACCTCTCTAGAATCAATAAAAAATGTACTTAAAAATAAAAAGCAATGGGAAAAATATCCTTGGGTGAGGATTTTAAATTTTTTTTAATGTTGATAAGAATAATACAATAGGTTTTATAAGCCAAAGATTATAAACAAAGCCCTAGTCGTAATAAATAATGCTAATGTTTTTACCAGGTCTTGTTTGGAGTAAATGGACCATCACCAATGCAAGGAATTCCTAAGTAGAAGTACAATAAGCCTTGAGTGAAAAATTCAAATTTTACAAGTTGCTTTACTCACTTGGTGATAAATCTTAGAGCTCTTACTTCAACAGCACTTGGAGTTGCACTGCTGCTGCCCACCAGAGGAACTTGCTAAGGTCATGTGACTCCAAAGCCCCTGCTCTTTACCGTCATTCTGCCATTCAGAGCTCCTCCTGCCAGGTTGCCCAGAAATGGACGTCCCACTTGTGACCGGGTGGAAAGCTGTGCCCCTTTCGCATCTGTTCAGAAGGAAGGGACGATACAAGGTGGGAGAAATAAAGAGGTTAAGAAGGCTGCCAAGCAATTATTGATGTCTTGGGTTTTTATGGAATTGATTCTTTAATCTGATAAGAAAAGAGGTGTATTAAAGAGGAGGCACACAGAACAAAAAAGGGCTGCCTAATTGAAGACCTGAATTCAAAACCGACTGGAGAATTGTTGCCAGAGAAGGTCCAGAGCCTTTACCTTGGGGCTGAGTCCTTGCAGATCATGGCCTCCCTGTCCCCCTTCCTACCCTTCCCTGGGCTGCTGGGAACGCCTTCGCTCCCTGTAGTCCTAACATCACTGACAGATTGCAGCTTCTCTGGTCTGTATCTCAGAGGCTGTTGCTATGCACTGGAGATGTATGTACACTCTTAACTCCAAAGAGAGACAGCATGTATGTGCTGTCAAGTGAGGCGGACGACAACAGAATTGCTGTTGAGTCTGTGCTGGCTGGTGCAGCCCTAATGGTGCCTAGGAACAGAGCCAGCCAGCAGAGAGTGGAGCCACAGGTTCATTCAGTGGGGTGCCAGGAAGAAGGGGTGGGGGCTGATTCCCAGATCTCTGAAATGTAGGAAGTGTTACCAAAGAGTTATAGACCATTTTTGGTAGCTTCAGGCCCAGACGGTGGGTGGGTAGGAACGAGGCTGGGAGAAATGGTGTGATCAGTAGAGATCAGATAAATAATGTAAGCTCTGTTTTATTGGCGTACTGTATCGGGTGATGCTAACAAGATAAGCTGTAGGTAGGATAATTTCTCATCAGAGGGGATAGATATATTTATAGCCTGTTTCTCATTATATAATGAAAAGCTACTGATGGAATAGCAGACAATGATAAAGGTAACAGCTTCCTGTCACTTAAGTGAGTAGTTCAGGGATGACAGATTTCTTTCTTGCATGAGATACTGGGTTCATTTTTTTTAAAAAAAAAAAACTAAAATACGGCATTGAATTCTTATATCATAAAGAAAAACCACAGTGCAGTATTTTATTTATAGTATATCTGTCAGTGTGTGTGTGTGTGTGTGTGTGTGTGTGTGGTAGAGATCAGGGATGAATTATTTGTAATAGACCTTAAAGAAATCTGCCGTTAAATACAAAATCAATTCACCTCCTACCTCAAGCCACTCTTCAGTTCCCTTTCATTAATCTTCTTTTTTTTTTAAGAAAAACAAATGGGTCTTGGGTGGAAGCTCAGTGGTTAGAGCACCAGCCCATGGACCAAAGGGTCTTCTTGGGTTTGATTTCCAATCAAGATTTTGTGTCTCAGTTGCAGGCTCAATCCCAGTCCTAGTGAAGGTGCATGGGGGGGGGTGGGGGGGGGAGACAACTAATTGATGTGTCTCTCTCACATCGATGCTTCTCTCTTCACCTTCCTCCCCTCCACTCTTTCTCTAAAAAAATAAAATAAAATTGCCGAAACCGGTTTGGCTCAGCGGTAGAGCGTCGGTCTGCGGACTGAAGGGTCCCGGGTTCGATTCCGGTCAAGGGCATGTACGTTGGTTGCGGGCACATCCCCCGGTGGGGGGTGTGCAGGAGGCAGCTGCTCCGTGTTTCTCATCGATGTTTCTAGCTCTCTATCTCTCTCCCTTCCTCTCTGTAAAATATCAATAAAATATATTTTTAAAAATAAATAAAATAAAATTTTAAAAAATATGTCCTCAGGTGAGGATTTTTTAAAAAGGAAGAAAAGCAAGTGGGGCCGTGGCAGGGGTGGAGGGGAGACAGTGGAGGGGGTCAGTGGGGGGAACTGGGACATCCGTAATACTTTTTCAAAAAATGTATAAAGACAAGTTTTAAAAAGAAAACCAAGTGGAATAAGATCTACAAGCTATTAAGGTGGACTTCATTGTTTTAACCGGTCCCTTATTTCACTTTCAACTATTCCCTAAGAACACAGCCGTGCTACCCTGTCTTCAATAAATGAGCTCGCCTCATTGTAGCCTGGAACGCTGCAGACTCCCACATCTAGATTTGCGAAAACTGGGACCTCAGTGGGTAAGAGCAACTCAGTGGGTTATGCAATTCTTGGGGCTAAAGTTCAAAACCGGCAGTGAGCAGGGTTAGCAACCCTCTGAGGATGTAGAGGACATATTCACGGACTGGGGTTTGCTGGATGGACAGATAGATTGAATTCTTAATTACAACGAAACTAGATGCTTATGCGTGTTCTTGTCTTACAATCCTCGTCTCTTCCATCTGTGGACTTAAGCTCTTGACAACTTGGGTGCGGCCTTGCTATCGTGTCCTCATAGTTCTTTCCTTCATGAGTCGCGGCGAAAGCTATCAAACCTTACGAAGGTGAAATATGTTCCCGGGAAAACATCCAAAAGTGGATAACTGAGATTTACGCTCCCGGAGATCACGATCCCATTGAAGAAGGGGTGTGAGTGCAGCCGCGGTCCAGTAGTGCTCCCTCCACTGTAACGGATTCTTCACCGGGCGGTGCGCCTGGGAGGGGCCGGAGGAGGGAGAGGCAGGAACTGAGCTCCCTGCAGGACCGCACAGCGGGAGCTCCCAGGAGTGCCCTTGTGGGAAATATTACATCCAGAGCAAGTCACCCTGAGCTCTCCTAGCAACACCTCTCCTGGGTGCTCACGAAAACTCTGTGTTCGGTGTACAAATACACGCTTGTGGTGCTTTTCACTGTGGCCGGCAGCTTGTTTAAGGAGTCAGAAAACGGCCCTGGCCGATGTGGGCCAGTTGGTTGGGCGTCTTCCCGTCCTCCCGAGCACCAAAGGTTACGGGTTCTATGCCTCCTCAGGGCACCTGCCTGGGCTGCAGGCTGGATCCTGGGGGCGGGGAGAGGGGGCGTCCTCTATATTTCTTCCTCTCTCTAACTCTCTAAAACACATATTTAAGGTTCAGGGGGGGAAAATGTATGAAAATACACGGGCAGGCAGGAAGTAGATGCTGCCCACGCCCTTGGCTCCGAAGGGACTGGAACCATAAGGAAGGCCTCTCTCCACCCCGCCCCGCCCCCACTCCGCTCCGCTGAGAGGGGCAAGGTTAAACCGGCCGCTGGGAATGCCCTGAAGGCAGATATGGTACCGTGCAAGCTGCCTCAACTTACTCTTGGAAACATTCAAGGCATAGAAGACGGTGTGTGTGTGTGTGTGTGTGTGTGTGTGTGTGTGTGTGTGTTCCTGTGCCCTCTCCCCTTGTGCGCACCCAGGCGCGTCCTCTCTCCCCGAGGGTCTGGGCTTTGGCCTCGGACAGCCCGTTTGGCCAGGAGCCCCGATAACGTCATTACACCCAAACCCACCCCTAGGAAAGCGTTCTGTTGTTCTTGTTTCCATTCGTTTATGTGCTTTTCTCTCCAAACAAACGAGATCTAAACATGCGGCACAGGGCTTTGTGTTTATTTGTTGGTTTGAGAGGAGAGAGAAACATCGAAGTGTTGTTTCACTTCGTTGTGCATTCATTGGCTGCTTCCTGTCTGTGCCCTCACCTGGGACTGGACCTGCACCCTTGCCATATTGGGACAACCCTCTAACCGACTGAGCTGCCGGCCAGAGCCCGCCATGCACTTTTTTTTAATTTTTATTTTTTTAAATTGAATTTTAGAGCGAGAGGAGAAAGGGAGCAAGAAACATTGATGTGATGCCAAAACCGGTTTGGCTCAGTGGTAGAGCGTCGGTCTGTGGACTGAAGGGTCCCGGGTTCGATTCCAGTCAAAGGCATGTACCTTGGTTGCGGGCACATCCCCAGTGGGGGGTGTGCAAGAGGCAGCTGGTCGATGTTTCTCTCTCATCGACGTTTCTAGCTCTCTATCTCTCTCCCTTCCTCTCTGTAAAATATCAATAAAAAAGAAACATTGATGTGAAACATGGATCAGCTGCCTCCTGCATGCCCTCTATGGAGTATTGAGCCTGCCACCCCACCTGGGCATGTGCCCTGACCGGGGAATCAAACCGGCCACCTTTCGGTGCACGAGTCGATGCCCAACCAACTGAGCCCCACGGGCCAGAGCCCGCGCTGCACTGTTAAAGCCTGCCTTTAAGATGCTGTAGCTGCCGTGTCTTTAAATATTCGGCTTGGGGTGGTGTGGGGCTTCTGATGAGAACGCCTAAAATTTAAAACCCGATTTTGCTACTTTGCATCTCAGAAAAATGCGGGGCTCCCTACCCCGGGTCCCCGCCCCATCCGCGGGCTCTCTCCATGGCCCCCCTGCCCTGGCCTGGATGTGGACGCCCAGGCTCGGAGCTGGAGGTCTGCTCCCACCTGCCGGGTAGACCCACCGCGGGTCCCCGCCCTCCCCTCCGCCCCCCTCCCTTCTACCCCTCTCCCCTCCGCCCCCCGCCCCGCCCCTCCTCCCCTCTCCCCTCCGCCCCCCGCCCCGCCGCAGCCCCCCGCCCTGGCCCCGCCCCGCGCCGCCGCTCCGCGCGCATTGGCGCCGCGGCTGCCCGTCCCCGCGCGGTGAGGAGGGGGCGCCGCCGGCTGCGGTCCCTCTGCGGCGGGCGGGCGGCTCGGGGTGCGCCCGCGGCTCCGGCTGCCTGGGTGCCCGGCCCCTCTCCCCCGCCCTGGGCAGCAGGGACCCCTGGCCGCGGACCCGGCGCCATCGGTGAGTGAAGGAGGGCGAGGAGGTTGCGGGAGAGGAAGGCGCGGGCCGGGGTCCGGTCCCCGCTGACCCTGCGCGGCGGGGTGGGCGGGAGGAGCCCCCGAAGCTGCGCCCCCGGAGGTGGCGGGTGTGAGAGGCGGGAAGGTCACTCGTCCGTGCGCATCTCCAGCAGCGCGACCCCCCGGCCGTGGCCAGCCTGCCCGCTTCCTCCAGCTCGCCCTGGGCGCGCGGGGCGCGGCGGATTCCCCTTCGGAGGGGAATGTGACCGGGGCGCCGGGCGCTGCGGCGCTGCGGGGAGCCTGAAGCTGGGTTATCTGTCTCCCGCCCCCGGCACTTTCCTTTTTGAGTTTTTCCCGAGCTTGGCTCCTGCCAGAAGGCTCCCCCCGCCGAACGAAGGAGGCGAGGCGCCTTCCTCCGGGGAGCCCCGCGGCCGCAGGCAGCCGCCGCCGCCGCCGGGAGTCACCGCCGGCCCGGGGAGTGCGCGCTCTGCCCTCCGCGCTCTTCCCTCCGCTTCGGGGGAAGGCGGCCGGGGTGATCCCGGGGCTTCAGTCCTGCGATTCCATCCGGAAATGACAGCGGGGACTTGAGGCTGGAGGAAGAATCACTTGCAGCCTAACATTCTGCAAAGTTTCAATGTCTACAAGATTGCATCTCCCCCGCTGCAGTTAGGTTTCTGTTTGGGGAATTTGTTTTGTTTCTCCAGTGTGAGAGTCGTTCACACGAGCTTCTCTTCTCCAGCAGCTGCCCATGGTAGGTTCAGATGATACATTCCTGCACGTGATCTCTCATTCCAATATTTCTGTTAGTTATACCATCCTCTGGGTAACAAGTTTTCAGGAGCTGAGAACTCACAAGAGGAGAGACCACTTAAAGAAAGCTCCAATCAGCTGTAGCTCTAGTACTGAAAGGGACACTTTTAAATGTTCGTATTTGAGCTCCATTTTTGCCGTCAGAGGACTGTCTTGCTGTCAGAGGCATGTGGTATATAACACCCAACTTTAGGAAATACTTAGGTGAGTTCCAGTTCCTTATGTGGCTCACAGAAGCAAGAACCACCCAAAGAAACCTTCAACAGTGAAAGGTTTGCATGAAAACACGAGTCCCTTTGCTTCTTTCAGGACATTCATCAACTGGAATTCATGGGGTTTTTGTTAGATGATCACCTGAACCTCTGTTCGTTGGTACCATCATACCATTCTGTGGGTTAATTTTTATTTTAAAAAATATATATTTTATTGATTTTTTTTTTTTACAGAGAGGAAGAGAGAGGGATAGAGAGTTAGAAACATCGATGAGAGAGAGTCATCAATCAGCTGCCTCTTGCACGCTCCCTACTAGGGATGTGCCTGCAACCAAGGTACATCCTTCAGTCCGCAGGCTGACGCTCTGTCCACTGAGCCAAACTGGTTTCCACCAAAAGCTTAATTTTTAAAATAGCAAGAACTCAGTCTAATCTTGATTCAATTATGAGTTGATGGGCTACCCAATCTATATATATAAAAGCCTATGCGACCGTTCAACTGGTAGCTATGATGCACACTGACCACCAGGAGGCAGAGACACCGACCAGTTGGTTAGCTTGCTGCTGGGGTCGGGCTGATCAGGACTGGGCAAGATGGGCCAGACACACCCTGGAGCCCTCCCGCAGCCCCTCCCCAGCCCCGATTGTCCGATTGTGCACTGGTGGGATCCCTTGGCCTGGCCTGCGCCCTCTCGCAATTTGGGACCCCTGGGGGATGTTGGAGAGTCAGTTTTGGCCCAATCCCCACAGGCCAGGCTGAGGGACCCCACCGGTGCATGAATCCATGCACCAGGCCTCTAGTGGTTAAGTAACCATTGAACATTTAAAAATTTTTTGACTAGTGAATGTAGTACAGATTAGCATCTTTAAACAATTCGTTTTTCTGATGAAACTCTTAAAGCCTAGTTTCAGAGCATGGGTTTCAGAAACAATCTTGGGTTGAATCTGAGCTCTGTTACCTACTAGCTGTGTAACCTCGGCCAAGTTGCATAACCTCTCCAAGCCTGTTTCTTTGTAGATGGCGATACCAGCACCCACTCACTTTGCAATCTGGGGAGGATTAGAGATGTATATAAAAGTGCTTAGCACTTCCTAAGACACAGAAGCTCCTCAGAAAATGTCAGCGATTACTATCATTTGCTCTTACTGACCTTCAACTATGAGCTCATTATGGAAAATGTTTGAACTGCAAATACTTAAGAAAAAATGTATACAACTAAATTTAAGAGTGGCGAATCATAGCAATGTTACATTTCCCCACAGGGTGTATGAAAAGTAGCACTTCCTTGATGGAACTTACATTTTTAGAACAGAAACCTTATGGTATAATGGAAAGAGCATTGGAGAGTCCAAGTCTGTAGTTCTCACTCTGGCTATGACCTTACCTAACTGTATGGCTTTCCAGGCTAACTGTCCATTACGATGCTCAATTTCTCCATCAGACTGGACTTGATTATTCTCAAACAATCTCTAAAATCCTTTTCAGCTTCAGAAGTCTTTATTGCATGTAATAAAAATCACACTAGCTTGCTTATCACTATCATTCTTTGTCTGTTTAACTTGCAATTCAGAGTCATAAACAAGTCATAAAGACAGCACAACTAGCCCTGGCCCGTGTGGCTCAGTTGGTTGAGCATCCACTGATGCATCAAAAGGTCACCAGTTTGCCGAAACCGGTTTGGCTTAGTGGATAGAGCATCAGCCTGCAGACTCAAGGGTCCCGGGTTCGATTCCCGTCAAGGGCATGTACCTGGGTTGCAGGCACATCCCCAGTGGGGGGTGTGCAGGAGGCAGCTGATCAATGTTACTCTCTCATCGATGTTTCTTTTTTTTTTTTCAAATATATTTTATTGGTATTTTACAGAGAGGAAGGGAGAGAGATAGAGAACTAGAAACGTCGATGAGAGAGAAACACCGACCAGCCGCCTCTTGCACACCCCCCACTAGGGATGTGCCCACAACCAATGTACATGCCCTTGACCGGAATTGAACCCGGGACCTTTCAGTTCGCAGACCGACGCTCTATCACTGAGCCAAACCGGTTTTGGCTCTCATCGATGTTTCTAACTTTCTATCCCTCTCCCTTCCTCTCCGTAAAAAAAAAATCAATAAAATTACTTTTTTTAAAAGTCACCAGTTTATTTACTTATTTATTTTGGGAAAATGGCCATGCATCTACTCTTTAAGGTTTTCCTACAATATTAAAAACAAAGTTTCAGTCTCTTCACAAGTAGTAATGTATATTCTCTGGATTTTTTTCAGCCACAACAACTGGATTCTCTTTTCTGATTTTTGCTGCAGCTTCTGCTTTGTAATCATATGGACAGTTGTGCTTGTCAGAGTAACGGTGAAGTCCACAAAACAGACTTCCACATCGGCAGTCAAACCCTGTAAGGCCAACTTTCTTTCTTTCTTTCTTCCTTTCTTCCTTCCTTTCTTCCTTTCTTCCTTTCTTCCTTTCTTTCTTTCCTTCTTTCTTTCTTTCTTTCTTTCTTTCTTTCTTTCTTTCTTTCTTTCTTTATATATATATATAATTGATTTTTTATATATCACATATATATATTTATATATATTTTATTGATTTTTTTTTTTTACAGAGAGGAAGAGAGAGAGATAGAGTTAGAAACATCGATGAGAGAGAATCATCAATCAGCTGCCTCTTGCACACCCCCCACTGGGGATGTGCCTGCAACCAAGGTACATGCCCTTGACCGGAATCGAACCCGGGACCTTTCAGTCCGCAGACCGATGCTCTACCACTGAGCCAAACCGGTTTCGGCCAACTTTCTTTCTGCACATGAAACATCTATTCTTCTTTGGTTTGGGTAACTCGGGAGCTTTTTCTTCACTTTGAGAAGTACTGGGTTGAGAAACTGATGAACTGGGCTGAGTGACAACTGGCTCTGCCACCTCCGTTTTCGGGGGAGTTATTTTGTCCTCTCTTGAAATGCTCATTTCTGTCCTCTGCTGAGTTGCAGGCAGGGCAGCCACAGGCACATTGCTTGATTTTTCAGATGTGCTGCCAGCAGCACCTTCGCAGTGGTTCAAACTAGCGTCTGCTCTTTGCACAGATGCAGAATCTGAGGTAGGACTGTTGCAACCACTAGCTGTCCCCATTGGGCGCGTTCTGCCACTATTCTGCCGCCTCTGAAGATGCTCTTTGTAGCAAACAGAACACATTCCATTTGTCCTAGGATTCCCATAAAAGCCACATCCTGTACTACACAGCATGGGCCCCGGGGTCTGGTTAGTCTCCTGAGCACATTTTTCCAAGGTTGCATCACGGTGCACGCCGGATATCGGTGTGAGATAGTTCGATGTTTCCCTGTGTCTCTTCTCCTCTCTGTTTCTCTCCAAGGTCACCAGTTTAATTCCTTGGTCAGGGCACATACCCAGGTTGCAGGTTTGAACCCCGGTCAGGGTGCATACAAAAGGCAACCAGTTAATGTCTCTCTCTCATTGATGTTTCTCGTTGATCTCTCCTCCCCCTTCCTCTCTCTCTAAAATCAATAAAAATATTTAAAAAAATAATTACATCAGATTTGTAGAAACAATCCAAAATGAAGTTTTAACAGAAACTAGAGCAAAATGTATTTACATTGAAATTTTTTTAAATAGGTAAAGGTTAAGCCCCAGACCTGGCTGATATAGTTCAGTTGGTTGGAGCACTGTCCCATGCACCAAAGTGTCCCAGATTTGATTCCTAGTCAGGGTACATACCTGGGTTGCGGGTTCGATCCCCAGTTGGGGTGAGTATGGGTGAGTATGAGGCAACCTATTGATTTTATCTCTCTCTAAAATCAATTTAAAAAGTTAACACTGATTTTTATTCTCCAGTCATTTTCAGTAAGTTACAATATGGGAAATGTGCCTGGTAGAATCATACGCATTCGATGGAAATTATCTATAGAAAGCAACAGGCTGATGGTGAAATAAAATATCTTATCTTCTCTTCTCTCACCTCTCCCTTCTCTCACCAGGTTAATCTTTAACTAAAACCAAGTCTATCAAGTAAAGGGCTTTCATGAAGAAATTAAAGAGAGAAATTACAAGTACTAGAGAAACTAAGCATTTGCCTACTGGAGAAACCACCTCAAGCAACTGTGTGGAGTGAATACCCCCGGAAGAAACTTTGCTGAGTGCGACACTTTTGCCCAGCTTCTTGTCATAATCGGCTGCTGAGGAAGAGAGAATATCGTTTTCCAGATAAAATGGAGACCCCAATTTCTGACATTCAAGTAGAAAGCAAGGATGAGACGAGATCAGCAGAAGTTAGAGCTCAGGACGAGAGGCAGGAGGAAAAGGCATCGATGCTTTGCTTCAAGAGAAGAAAAAAATCAGCCAAAGCCACGAAGCCCAAAGCGGGCGCCGGAGCTGAGGACGCGGCCGGGAAGTGTGGTTCAGGAGCCGGCGCTTCTGACCAGCCTCAGCCCCCGGGAGGGGCCTGGGCCTCCCTAAAGCGTCTGGTGACCCACAGGAAACGGCCAGGTTCTTCTAGGCTGCAGAAGCCCTCCGGGGCCACAGTGCAGCCTGACGCCCACGCCGAGGATGCTGATCTCCCCGAGAAAAAGGCAAAATCCAGACTTAGGATTCCCTGCCTGAAATTCTCCAAGGGGGAGAAAAGGCATCATCATTCTGAAATTATGGAAGATGCAGACTGCAGCGTCCAAGTTCAGGGAGAGGCGGAGAGGTTGGATACAAAAACCCCAACCCAACCGGATGAAGACCAGGCCACAGAGACCAGGCTGACCCAGGAAGTGAGTGGGGAGGTCTCACGGGAAGGCGGTGATGAGGTCTGCGAGTCAAATGTGAGCAACGGCAGAACTTCTCCTGGAGAGAATGTGGTTTCGGTAGAACTTGGGCTAGAAAAGGGGCATTCTGCCATTCAGACGGGAACTCTGATCCTTGAACAAGACGTCGAAACAACCGAGGAAAAGCCGAGTATCCAGCCCCGGCAGACAAGCCCTCTGGAAACTTCAGAAACGGAACGTCAGCTACCGGCGGTTTCTGATGCTCCCGGCTCCCCTGCAGCCCCCGATCAACAAATCGAGGAAGAAGCCAGAAACCGTGTCCTAGAGTGTGAGCCAAATGGGAAAGACCGCGAAAGTGGAGAGATTGCCGCTGAGGAGATTAAGCCAAAAGATGATGAACTGAGCCAGGAATCCGATTCTAAAGAAACTGAGGTTAGCGCAGAGGAACCCACGCCAGAAGAAAACAAAAGGATGGAGCCCATTGCCATTATCATCACAGACACTGAGATTAGTGAATTTGATGTGAAGAAATCCAAAAATGTCCCCAAGCAATTCCTCATTTCAATCGAAGGTGAGGAAGCGGGGGGTTTTGCCGAGGGCGGCTTTGAGGGGAGAACTCCGGAACAGTATGAAACGCTCTTAATGGAAACTGCCTCTGCTCTCGTCAAGCACGCCATCCAGCTGTCAATGGAGCAGCTGGTTAATGAAATGGCCTCTGGGGACAACACGATAAACAGTCTTCTACAGTGACTCCACTCCCAGGTCACGGGAGGGGGGGAAACGTTCCACGGTGAGTTATTTTACCTAACTGTGGCATTTCCTATTCGTTAACAAACGAGAGATTTTTCATCTGTGGAATCTAAAGGCACCACCTCAGCCCAGAAGCGTTGAAGAATGAATCAAGTTTATGAAACTCCGCCTACCACTGACGCGAAGCTAGCGACTTCCGGATGGAGGACGTCGGTGCAGGCCACAGTAGCCACGTGACACGAAAGGAGTGGCCGAGAGGACATGCGGAGATGTATTTACTGAGCACTTGCAATAGGCCTTCATCTCTTTTTGGTCCTCTGAGGTCACAGAGCCTGGCTTCCTTCCGATAGTTCCACTCTGTGTACAGGTTAACATGACATTCAGTTTTCAAAATCTTTTTTGTTACATTGCACATTTATCTTGTTTAAAATGGTGAGTAAGGTGAGCTTTTTTTTTTTTTTTTTGGTGTGAATGTGTTATTCATAGTTGTTACACTCATAGCCAGTCGTCGTACCTTTAAAAACATTGCATTTTCCCAATTTCAGCAGAATGTGCAGCATATGCATAGTTGAACTTTTTAAAAATATTTTTTATTGACTTTTTACAGAGAGAAAGGGAGGATAAAGAGTTAGAAACATCAATGGAAGAGAATCATCGATCAGCTGCCTCCTGCACACTCCCCACTGGGGATGTGCCCGCAACCAAGGTACATGCCCTTGACCGGAATCGAACCCGGGACCTTTCAGTCCACAGGCCGACGCTCTATCCACTGAGCCAAACCAATTAGGGCTGCATAGTTGAACTTTAAATGTGAGTGGTCTCTTGTCTTGCTCAAGCCCCTCACAATAGTCATTCATGAACGTATCAAACAGGCAACTCATTTCCAAGTGCCAAGCTGTGGGGACACAAGGAGGCATTCTTCCTCACCACCTTCCTAACGCCCCAAACAGACTTGTATAAACCCCTGCCTGCAGGGGATCCTCCGCTGAGAAGGTTCAAAACAAAGCAAACCAAAACACAACTAAACAACAGCAAGAGCAAACAGGAAAAGAGTGGACTGTTCCTTTCCACCCGGGAGAGAAAAACTTCCCAGGTGACCAGTCACCACAGAACAAGGACGTCTGTTGCAGGCTGACTGCTCCCGAGTCCTCACTCCTCAGCTCTCCTCAGAAAGTCATAATCGGCAAAAATATTACTCCTAACGAAGAATGAACCCAGTGCAAGGTTGAACAGAAAGTAAAACATGGCTAAAGCACAGTATACTTTAAACATCCGTATTCTTTCATTGTGCCTGTGTGTTGAGACACTAGAAAAAAACATTGCACATGGACATTGGAAATTACATTCTTCATTTTTTTTATAGTATAGCTAATTCCTTACCAAAAAAAATGAACTTATAACAATGAGAAGGGCTTATTTGCATGTTATTCAGTTATTTCATCCATCTAATCAGTGATTGCCATCCTTTTTTTAAAAAAATATATATTTTATTGATATTTCACAGAGAGGAAGGGAGAGAGATAGAGAGCTAGAAACGTCGATGAGAGAGAAACATCGATCAGCCGCCTCCTGCACACCCCCGACAGGGGATGTGCCCGCAACCAGTGTACATGCCCTTGACCGGAACCGAACCCAGGACCCTTCAGTCCGCAGACCGATGCTCTACCACTGAGCTAAACCGGTTTCGGCGATTGCCATCCTTTTTGAAAAAGGGATTCTACTTCAATCTTTTCTTGTGGCCATACCACTATCATATATTTCCTTACTCTCAGGGTGGGCTTCAGACTGTACAGTAGTCCCCCACTGTGTAGGCTGAGTGACAGTGTTACTCTGAGAGTAGGTAAGGAAGGAAGAGCTTTCACTAGAGTTGTACAGTGTTTTCTACAGAGCATTTGTACATCACTAGGGAAAAAAAAAAGAATGTACAGTAGATGATTTTAAATGATCTTGTGACTTTGTGAATTATTTATGGATTGCATATAGGAAGTATGTGCTAATTTGTCCTGTAGAATCTTCTTTCTTCCTGTAAGTATGTGCTGAGACCTCTGGCAGAAGAACCTAATCTGACTTTGGAACTGAACTATTATCAGTGAGATACTTTGCTGAGAAGCATGAAGACTTTCCTACCTTCATGCTTGTAAATTTGGGGGGAACCCACCCAAATCCTTCCGTTCCACAAGACAAAAAGTGGATCTTTCAAAACACACGACTCAGAACACCGATTTCTTTGATTTGTCTAACTTTTAAACATTTTTTTTAAAGACGGCTGAGTCATCCTCCCTAAAAATATTTCTTCTTAGTTCACTGTATGTGGTGCTAATGGATGTGGACAGCTCCCAGCAAATATCCATATATGTAGAAGTGAACAATTTAGAGAACCTGACTGAAGTTGGTACATTTTACAGCGTTTGGAAGAACCCTGCCTTCATTTACTGCAAGACGGCTCCAGCCAATACCTTGCGTTGTATGTTTTTAAGCTCTCATAATTGAGCAAAAAGTACACCACTTAGTTACGGAAAATAGTTTGAAAGGTTTAGGTGTATTTATTTGGGAGTTTTAAACCTGGATACTAGGTAAATATGTGTAATGAACTTCTTTTTGTTAAGAAAGTAACCTTTTACCTAGTGCTGTGTTTCTCCCCCCACCCCCACACTGTAGTTTGATTTATATTTTTATTAGAACATTATAACGGATTGTTTATATGACAAGTGTACTCACTCATTCTTAAGTGGCTTCTCAACCTTTGCTACTGTAAATATCTGGTGAATTAATAAATAGGATTCCAGTTTGAAAAAGAAATCAAGACATTAATTGGTTTCAACCTGATTATATCCTCCACGTGCAAAATCCCGCTACGGTGGATTCTAAGGTGATCCAAAATTGTTTTGTTGTTATAGAAATAATTAGGAATCAGATGACTTAGAAATCTCTCAAAAACTTTTTATGATAATGGTATTTTAAGCCATTTGACTGTATATGCAAGACATTAAGTGACTATAAATAGGTTCTTGTTCATTCACAATCCTTTAACAATATTAACATAATCATTGAAAAGGCAATTTATAGCACATCCTCATTTAAATCTGCTGTGGTCGAAGTGTTTTTCTTTAGTGAACACTTATTAATTAGTGGGATTCAGTTTCTCTTTGGACTCAGAGGTTCTCAAGCTGGTTGGCTCACTGGATGCTTGTTATGTTTTCAGCATTACCTTCCCCCTTTTAAGAGTCAAGTGTTAATTCAATTTGCTTTACAACCCAGAGAATATGAAAACTCTCCTCCAGTTTATGTAGCATTTTTCACTTAATATTTCCTTACAGGACTTTATAGGACATAAAAATAGCATCTGGTAGCGCTTAGGTAAAGGTAGCAGAAGACAAAAGAGCTTCCAAACGGAAATTATGTTCCCTGCTACCTCCTCCACTTCAAGAAATAACAAACACGTGGAGTTCTTCAGAAAAGCGGCATCGTTTTCTTCCAAGGTAATTCATGTGACAGCTCGGAGTCTGTGATGATCTTAATTGGCCTGCCATTTAGTGGAGTCTTAGAAACTCTGATTTATTTCTGAGAGACTGTTTTTTTTTTCACCATTATGTGCGAATAGCCTTCCCGCTAAAGGCTTTTAAAGATGGGGATCATAACAGGGCATGCAACTCTGAGTTAAACGTCATAACTTTCTAACTTCAAGTTGCCTTATTTTTTGCCGTTAAGAAATAGGTTTTGCAGGGTTAATAGCCGAATTTTTTTTTTTTTAAATGGTTAAACTTTAGAATCCCATTGTTTGAAAAGATCCTCTTAATGTCAGCTTTACTCAACTATGTAAAAGTCTTTCTAATTTTATCTGACACTTAACACATCAGTTGACTTTTCTGCCCATCATTTAAGATGTAGAGGATTTTTTACAAAGCCCTGTGTGTTATTGTATGACATGACGTTTCTTATTTTACAGATTTTGAAATTTCAATGCATAGATTTTTATGGTACATTTCTTAAAAGAATTTTTGTAGTGATCTCTATTTAGTTAAAAAAAGGTAACAGAAGGAAACGAAATCAAATTTAGATGTCCCGATTAAACTCAACTCGATGCAACCTGTGTTGGGTATAAAATATGCCAAACACTTTGATAAAGGGGACAGGCTGCCTGCCCTCCCAAAACGTTGTCAACCAAGGGAGCAGTGCCAACAGCCCCTGGGGCAGGAGTGAAGGCAGAGAGCCCCAAGTAAGGAATGCAGCATTACCGGTGCCATGGAGGGGAGAATAAAGAGAAAAACAATTTTATCTGGTGTGGGAGGTGATCATAGAAATACAGGGGCAGCTTGGAAGCATTCCATTTCTAACTAGTTACACAGTATATTCCTTCTGGTTTGTGAGCAGGTGCAGAAAAATGCCTGCATAATGTTACATATTTATAGTAGTTCTTTGTCTGTAAAATGTTAAGTGGGTGAGCTGTTATAAAAAGTTCCATATTGTATTTCTCATTAAAATTAGTACTATATGACTGTGGATCAGATGCTAATATTCAAGAAATAATCCTCTAGTAAAAAGGTTTCAACCTGAATTAATACGTGTACTGACTGTTAATATAGAATAAATGTCATAATGGCTCATGTTTATTTTACTTATTCAAATCTTTGAGGAGAAGCATGGTATATTGCTTTCATTTCCTGAAACTGTGAGGATCGCACTGATGCAAACACTGAGTTTACACTACAAATAAGTTCTCTGCTGGTTGGGTGTGGGACAGACGTGCCTAAACAGAGCCCACCGCCAGCAAAGACACAAACACCTAACCCTTAAATTCAGTTTCTTTGACCCGATTCCATGGAAAGGGCGATTCTGCCTGGTGTCTCCTATGAATCTGACAGAGGTGTACTTGTTTTCATCACCTCTTGCTGTATTCATTGTTCCTGCTTTATTTTAAACTACAAATTGTTAATAATCTTTATGGCTTTCTTTTTTAAAAAATATATATTGTTATTGATATTTTACAATAGGAAGGGAGAGAGATAGAGAGCTAGAAATGTCGATGAGAGAGAATCATCGATCAGCTGCCTCTTGCACACCCCCTACTGGGGATGTGCCCGCAACCCAGGTACATGCCCTTGACCAGAATCGAACCTGGGACCCTTCAGTCCCCAGACCGATGCTCTACCACTGAGCCAAACCGGTTTGGGCTATCTTTATGGTTTTCTAAATAACTAAGTAATCTCTACATGAACATGCTTAAATTATTCAGATGAGGCCTGCTGAAGCGGAGTGCTTCAAAAGTTCTGAGTGTTGCCCTGGCCTGTGTTCTTGGTGGTTAGAGTGTTGGCCCGCACACAGCAGGGTCTCAGGTTCAGTCCAAGTCAAGGGAACGTACCTAGGTTGCAGGTTCGATCCCTGGGTTCGGGCAGGAGGCAATTGATCTCTCTCTCTCTCTCTCTCTCTCTCTCTCTCTCTCTCTCCCTCTCCCTCTTTCCCACCCTCTCTAAAAATCAGTGAGAAAAATATCCTTGGGTAAGGCTTAACAAAAAACAAAATAAAAGTTCTGAGTGTTTCACGAGTTTATTAAGACACCGATTTTATTCCCCTCATGTTGACAATCCTGTTTTTTCTTAAACACAGCCCAGTAGTAATAATTGGACTCTATGAGATAGAGTATTTCCAACGTCTGGACCAATTTAAAGTTGATCGTGTCTTAAAAGTCCTAAAACTAAATCTCGCACCAAAGCAAAAGATTTCATTAATGTACAAATACTGTGCATAGGGTATTTAACGTTTCACATTTTGTAGAACTTTCAATTAAATTATATTTTTCTAATATAAAAGATACTCTACTTTTTGCAAAACTTGTCCTCACAGGCAATTCTAATTTTCTTTTTAGATCTACCTTTCATGCTGAAGTCTGGCGTTCCCAGCCCCTTCGGGAATATATCTATCTTTTTATTTTCTCCCTGAAGGCTTAAGATCTACAGGGGTTACGCTCCCGAGCTTAGGAAAGAGAGTACTTATGTGTCTTTGTACGTGAGCACACTACGCATGCACAGAAAATCTTGAGCAAAGCTGGCCACAGGCACCTAGGTGAGGGGAGGAGGAGGGTGCAGTGAGTGGCCCAAAGCTTGGAAAACTCCCAAACTGAAAATTGTCTCTGTAGATGCCAGCCTATCACAACAGCGACAGTACCAATGTCCAGCAGTTTCTGCACATTTGCAAGACAAGACACATCTCCCCATGACTCATTTGGTGTCTAGACTCAAATAGGACTTCAGGCCTTATCTTGATGACAGTGTAATTATGGAGCAGGAATTAAACCTGTCATGCTCACAGCCATACTTGTGGGCTAAACCCCAGGTCCTCCACTTCTGCACGCCTGGGAAGTGGGGACGTACAGGGAGCACAAAAGCAGATGCAGTCATTTATACACCCATACTCAACCCTTTTATTCCCACATCCCTACTTTGACATCTGTACCTGTGGGTCACAGGTCTGGTCAGTATGGCCACAGGTACGGTAGGTCTGGGCCACATCTGTGATCACTCACAACCACAAATAATGCAGCTACAGGCAAGCGTGCTCCAATCAAATACCCTCCTTTGAAAACTACAGTGAGGATATTTCACGTGGAGTAGCTATTTGCAGCATACTACTAAAGGCAGAATATCACTTCCCTACACAGATCATCCAAAATCAGAGTACTTCCATTATGCTCACCAGAATGGTTAGATTTATCCTGTTCTCACACAGAATGCCATACAATTGGCCACTACTCAGCTTAGGTGAAAAAAAGCCAATCAGACTTCCTGACCTTTTATTGAGAATCTAGTGGCCCAGTGCATGAATTTGTGCACATCAAAAGGAAATTGAATAGAAAAAATCTTTTAATATGGTTATTCACCATTTCTCTATAATGGAAGTGTCAACCAAATTCATGATTGACAATGACAGACTGAAACACACATGAAGCCGAAACCAGTTTGGCTCAGTGGATAGAGCGTCAGCCTGCAGACTGAAAGGTCCCAGGTTCAATTCTGGTCAAGGGCATGTACCTTGGATGCGGGCACATCCCCAGTGGGGGGGTGTCATAAGGCAGCTGATCGATGTTTCTCTCTCATCGACATTTCTAGCTCTCTATCTCTCTCCCTTCCTCTCTGTAAAAAATCAATAAAAAATATTTTTAAAAAAGGCAAATGAGCTCAATATAAAAGATCAAAGTTGATCGTTGGGAAAATATCAGCCTAGGAAATGACTACCCACTATAACCTGTTTGCAGTTAAAAGATTTAATTTTCAAACCATCTTTTGTGGTTATTTTAGGTCTCTGAGTTTGCAAGACTGCCACGCAGGCCTTCCCTGAGCTTGTCAGGTTAGCATGTGGCTCTTTTCTTTCACACAGCTCCTGTGCTGAACGTCTGCCCCGTGGTGGTCAGTGTGCATCATAGTGACCAGTCGGATGATCGGAGGGACACTTAGCATATTAGCCCTTTGATACAACTTTATCAAAAATTTTGTTGACTCTGGAGTTAATTTGCTTAGAATTATTCTTAGTTTTCTGGATAGGAAATCCTCTTAATGTCTGACTAATGTGCTTTTTCTGATCTGTGAAAGGTTGAATAGTGAGTGATGATCATTATGGTTTATTAAGCTCTCAGGCTTTTTCATATTGGGTGATCTTCATTTTTTTCCATTAAGATATACCGTATTTTTCGGACCATAAGACCTTTTCTTCACCAAATAGTGGGAGGAAAAGTGTCTGCGTCTTATGGTCCGAATAGAAGTAGTGCCTGCGTCTTATGGTCCGAGTTGCAGAGCGGCAGCGGGTCCACAGGGACCTTCCGTGTCCCTGGGGACTGCATATTTGGTGAAGAAAAAGTGCGTCTTATGGTCCGAAAAAATACTGTAATTTACATACATATAACATCCATCCTTTTTAGTGCAGAGTTCTATTTTGTTGTTGTTGTTGTTAATCTGCACCTGGGCATATTTTACCATTGATTTTTAGAGAGTAGAAAGGGGGGAGGGAGACAAAATGAGAGAAATAAATGCACGTGCCCTGACCAGAAATGAACCTGGGACCCTTCAGTCAGACCCTGGGCCAATGTTCTATTCACTGAACCAAACCGACTAGGACCAGAGTTCTGAATTTTGACAAATACATACAGTTGTGCCACCTAGGGAGTATTTTTTCATTGTTCTTTATATCCCTGTGTATTTTAATTTAATATAATTTCCTGGATGTATCAGTGAAAACTGCTGCAGAAATTAAAAATAAGGGCTTCTTGCCAAAACCGGTTTGGCTCAGTGGATAGAGCATCGATCTGCGGACTTGGGGGTCCCAGGTTCGATTCTGGTCAGAGGCATGTACATTGGTTGCGGGCACATCCCTGGTAGGGGGTGTGCAGGAGGCAGCTAATCGATGTTTCTCTCTCATCGATGTTTCTAGCTCTCTATCTCTCTCCCTTCCTCTCTGTAAAAAAATCAATAAAATATATTAAAAAAAAAAATAAGGGCTTCTTAAATTCAGCACCTAAACCAGAATAAGGAAAGGCAGGGCTACCAAGCATAGCTGTGCAAATTCTGCACTGCCCAACTCCAGGAGAAGCATTGGTTTGGTTGTGGTGCCCTCTAGCGTTTACTATGCATAACCGGATTGGCCATAGTGGCTCTGAACACAGCCACCAATTTGAGAGATCTGCAAAGCTTGTGGTGTTAAAACTGTGAAACAGGAGATGTTTCAAGTAAAAGAGAAGTCTTCCATTTACATGCCTTTCTTCCCACACTTTAAAACAGTGAGATAATAATACCTTCATTAAAAAAATGAGATTAAAAAAAAAGAGGACAGGAACCACTGAGCTCATGGCATCAGACTTGGCACGTGTGAAAGAAGGGTAATGCTGGTAAATGAGAACTGGTCCAATACAGACTTCTGAGACTCATTCCACTGAAATCTTTGGTCTGCATTTTAAAAACTTTTCCTTTACCTTTGCAAATGTTACATCATTTTTCTAAAGAACTACCACGGGTTCTTTAGATTTTCCTTCCTATAAGGCACTTACTACCAAATGCAAGTGACCAACAAGAATGTTAATATTTACCTCTATGATTTGGATTTCCATACCATATTGTTTCACTACAGAAAAATGTGGCAGCGCTAAATTCACGAGATCTCATTGTTTTTCAATATATTTTTTATTTATTTCAGAGAAGGAGAGGGAGAGAGAGAAACATAAAGGATGAGAGAGAATCATTGATCAGCTGCCTCCTGCATGCCCCACATGCTGGGGATCGAGCCCGAAGCCCGGGCATGTGCCCCCCGACCTGGAATCTGTGACCTCCTGGTTCATAAGTCGATGCTCAACCACTAAGCCAGTGGTTGGAAAACTCACTAGTCAACAGAGCCAAATACCAACAGTACAACGATTGAAATTTCTTTTGAAAGCCAAATTTTTTACACTTAAACTTCTTCTAACGCCACTTCTTCAAAATAGACTCACCCAGGCCGTGGTATTTTGTGGAAGAGCCACACTCAAGGGGCCAAAGAGCCACATGTGGCTCACGAGCCGCAGTTTGCCAACCACTGCACTAAGTCATGCCAGCCAAGAAAGTCAGTAATAACGTAGATCCTGACTAGAAAAGCAAACCTGATTGGGATTAAAACTCCAAGGTCTTACTCTTAAAGGCTCACAAGAATCCTCAGAAATGTTTGATATAACAATCACAATAAATGTGATCTTCTTAAAGTTATCTGCTGCACCTTGATCAGAGGAGTGTCAATATATTGCAGTACCTAATATAGTATGGAATTCTAGGAGAACCCTCATTAGTTATGACTCTATAAGGTGTAGCAAGATCCAGGAGTAGCTAAGTATTAAAAAATGTAGCCCTGGCTGGTGTGGTTCAATGGTTATGGTGTTGGCCAGCACATTGAAGGGTCACAGGTTTGATTCCTAGTCAAGAACATATACCTGGGGTCAAGGGCATATACCTGGGTTACAGGTTTGATATTCACCCCTGGTTGGGGGGTGGGGAGTGTGTGAGAGACAAACAATTGATGTATCTCTCTCACATCAATGTTTCTTTCTCTCTCTCTCTCTTCCCTTTCCACTATAAAAAAAAAAATCAATGGGAAAAAAATATCCTCGCCCTAGCAGATTTGGCTCAATGGATAGAGCACTGGGTTGTGGACTGACAGGTCCCAAGTTCCATTCCAATCAGGGCACATGCCTGAGTTGTAGGCTCCATCCCCAGGAGGAGGCAGCTGATCAATGATCAATGATTGATGTTTTTTTTTTTCTCTCTCTGCTCTCGCTTCCTCTCTGATATTATTTTTTAAAATCTTATTTTATTGATTTTTTACAGAGAGGAAGGGAGAGGGACAGAGAGTCAGAAACGTCGATGAGAGAGAAGCATCAACCAGCTGCCTCCTGCACACCTCCTACTGGGGATGTGCCTGCAACCAAGATACATGCCGTTGACCGGAATTGAACCTGGGACCCTTCAGTCCGCAGGCTAACACTCTATCCATTGAGCCAAACCGGTTTCGGCAAGGCTGGGCAATTCTTTGTGGGAAGCTATCCTCTGCATTGTGAGATGTTTTATTAGTAAAGTAGTCCTCTACCCACAAGATACCAGTAGCAACTTTCCCTCCACCCCTACCCAGCCTGACAACAAAAAACTTCTCCACATTGCCAGATGACCCCATGGTGAGGAGGACCATCTTTGTGAAGGTTAACATGTGTCATCTTGACTGGGCCACGGGGTGCCCAGATAGTTGGACGAACTGGGTGTGTCTGTGAAGGTGTGTTTAGATGAGATTAACATTTGAATCCATAGACAAAGCAGACTGCCCTCTCTAATGTGAGTAGCTCTAATCCAGTAAGTCAAAGGCCTGAACAAAATGAAAAGACTGCCCTTTCTTAGAGTAAAGCAGCAATTTTCAACCAGTGTGCCGCAAGAATTTTTATTTTATTTAAAAATATTTCTATGGATTTCAGAGAGAAAGAGAGAGGGTAAAAGACATAGAAACACCAATGAGAGAGAATCAATGATCAGCTGCCTACTGCATGCCCCTATCGAGTCTGCAACCTGGGCATGTGCACCAACTGGGAATCGAACTGTGACCTCCTGATTAGGTCGATGCTCAACCACTAAGCCATGCCAGCCAGGCACTTTAAGAATTTTTTAAAATATGCAATGCCTTACTATTTTAGTCAGGGGCAGTGACCTCTTCTCCCTTAGATTGTCAAATAAAAACAACAACAGCTGCCCTGACTCAGTAGTTCAGTTGGATAGAACATCAACTGGATACGCCAAGGTTGCAGGCTCGATCCCAGGTCAGCGCACATATAAGCAGCAACCAGTGAATGGATAAATAAGAGGAACAATAAATCAATGTTTCTCTTTCCTTTCCTCTCTAAAAATCAATAAATATGGTGGGCGGAGTTATGACATTACTGGCATCTGCCACAGAGACATCCCCAAGACATCCCCTGCTCATTACTGGAAATAAACTTTACTTTAATAATAATTTAAAAATTCAATAAATAACTTAAAACGAAAAAATACAACAGTCAACACAATAGTTGTCTGGTGAAAGTCAAAATTATACTTTTTTTTTTTCTCAGATGGGCAAAAAAACCCCACTTTTTTGGTGTACCAAATAATGTTAGTAATTAGTTTATGTGTTCCATGAGATGAAAGGTTGAAAACTGCTGGAGTAAAGGATCTGCTTGACTATAAGCTGGGACATGGTTTTCCCTGCCTTTGTGGGGATGCTGGCTTTGGAACTGGAAGCGCACCACCAACTTTCCTGAGTTTCCAGCTTGCCAAACGTAGATCTTAGGACTTCTCAGTCTTTTTTGTCAAGCCAATTCCTTATAATCAATCAATCAATCAATTAAATCTCTCATGTGTCACCGAAACCGGTTTGGCCCAGTGGATAGAGGAGGGGTGGGCAAACTTTTTGACTCGAGGGCCACCATGGGTTCTTAAACTGGACTGGAGGGCCGGAACAAAAGCAACCTGACCATGCTGGCACTCTCATGTTGGGCTGCTGATGGAGTGGAGGAGAGAGCAAGAGAACCCTCTGATCTTTCGGCTCTGTGGGCTGGATAGAACAGCCGAACGGGCCGGATCTGGCCTGTGGGCCATAGTTTGCCCACGGCTGGGATAGAGCGTCGCCCTGCGAACTGAAAGGTCCCAGGTTCGATTCCAGTCAAGGACGTGTACCTTGGTTGCGGGCCCATCCCCAGTGGGGAGTGTGCAAGAGGCAGCTGGTCAATGTTTCTCTCTCATCGACATTTCTAACTACCTATCCCTCTCAATTGCTTTCTGTGTAAAATCAATAAAACATATCTTTAAAAAAATCCCATGTGTCAACTTGACTGGACCATGGGGTATTCACACACATACACATTCACTCACTTGCATCCTGAGGGGTTATTTCTCTGAAGAACCCTAATACATCCTGGTTGAGAGCCACTGTTTTAGATGATTATTACTGGAGAAGCAGTGGGGAGCAAATAGGGAAGAAAAAATTAAAGCAAGAAACTTCTGGGACAAGTGTAGATATTACCTTTCTTTCCAGAAATGGTGGATGGATTGGTGTTGCGAAGAACTGGACTCACCAATACATTTTTGCATCACACATCCAAAATGTTACCTGGCACAGACTACTTACCCTGACACTAGGAAAGTTTTGGAGGGTACTACTATAAAATAAGAACACATTCTATAAGCTGAGTTAACAAAAGATGTTTATGATCAAGTCACATTAATTTATTTGTCATAAAATACATCAAACTCACTGTTTTTCTTCATTGAACAGACTGTCAAACTATAGTGGGAACGAAAGGGAGGTTGGGGGGAAGGCTGTAAGAGATCAACCGAAGGACTTGTATGCATGCATATAAACATAACCAATGGATACAAGACCCATGGAGGGGGGGCAGGTGAAGGCATATGGGGGGGGGCGTAAGGGGAGGCTGGGGAGAGGTCAAAGGGGGGAAAAAGGAGACATATGTACTACTATTTGTAATGCTTCAAACAATAAAAAAATGGCAAGAAAAAATAACGTTTCTGAAGCAAACTCACAGAACATACAATGTGTTATTGATTTCAGGTTCCTTTATCTTGCTGTGTTACTTGTACTTGAGAATTTCTTCCGTGGGCCTTGTTTCTTGTATAAGTGTTAGAAATCCAAGTTTCTGTGAAAGTATTTAAGTTGATATCTGATGGTTTTATTTGGCACAAAATAAAGAGTTGATGACAGTTAATGTCAACTGCACTGAGGCAATTTCTACTACGTAAACAAGTGCACAGAGACATCCTGAAGCACAGTGGATTCTTCAAGGTCTTGACAACAATCAGTGCGTGATTCCTTGTACTTAATATATCCAGGTTTGAGGCTGTGTTATCTAACCAGTTTTCAAAAAAGTCCAGCCATACAAACACAGAAGTACAGCACAGAATACTCATTCACAGATTTCATTCTAGGCATGTAAAAGTTAAATATAAAAATGCCACAGAACTACACTTAGTTTAAAATATACCAAGTCACAGATTATATCATGAAAACTTGTACTCTTCCTTCAATTACTACAAAAAATCAGTACTTATCAATGATTTCAATTACATCATCAAGACTATATATGCCTGTGCAAATCAACATTAGGGGAATTATACATTTTCAGGTTCTTTTTCCATGATTTATATGTGTTTCCTTCTATTTTAAATGAAGCCTTTCCAATACCATTTTAATAGGACATAATGAATTATTGTTATAATTACCACATTTCTTGTCCCCATCTACTTTTTGGATTACTTAGATAAAAAAATGAAAATATTTTACCATTGCTTTTTTTCTTTTCCTAGGTATAAACAATATGTTTGGAAAAACTTTCAATAAAGCTGAAATTGATGTTTATTCCCCAAAATGAAAAAAGACTAATATCCTTCTTGGTAAAATCTAAAGAAAAATACTAATGATTAAGCTATCGTAGAATAGGAATACTGGAGTATTTGTAAAAAGTAAAAACAGGAATATTGTCAATTAATTATTGAGTGTTGAATAGTACATGACTGCTTCTAAGATGTTCTAGAATGTATGAGTTGGAATATTGAAGTTAATAGATTCAACTATACTAGTAGAATACATGTAGTTTTCTTTATATGACTGATTTATCAATAATAACTTAACACAGTTTTAATACAAATCCTCACAACAGACATATCAGATAGGGATAGCTTATATTTATTTTACAGACAGAAAATCAGAGCAAGAAATAGTAATCTCAAAAGATATAAATCAAGAAATTCTTGTTTTCTTATGAGTCAGACTGCACTTATCAGATAGTGAGTTCTTATAATATGCTAATAAAGACAATTATTGAAATATATATGTTTTTCTCCAGGAAATAGCTATGTGTAGAATCTGGAAAAGCAGGGAAATTTCTAACCTAATCCAAGGGGAAAATGTCTAATATTTGCCTGATACATTAATTATGGTGCACATAACATTTCCAGTTTTTAGTTTGGTAATAATGATGCAAACCATTATGTATGGCTAAAATTATTAGCTCCATTTTACAGATGATTAATCAAATTAAAGAGTTTAGCTTAAAGAACTTTCTTTATACAAAGTAAATCTTCTAAGTGAAAAATAATATCTTTAAAAAATACACTCAGGGCACAGTGTTAAGTCATACCAGTTATTTTTAAAATATGCCTGTTGAACAAATGAAAACAAATTAAGTGGGTCAGTTCCCACACTACTACCCACTGGTTCTCTAGAACCCAGCTTTGGAGATATTTTTCTATAAAATGGAGTTAATATTTTTCCACTTCCTAAATCAGAAAGTATCATGAAAACTAAGGAAAGAACATTTGCTTTGAATCCCTAATAAAAGAACTATGTGAATAAGAATAAAAATACAGCTAACCACTATTTTCTCAACCCCCGCAAATGTAGATATGTTTCTGCTTTAAATTTATGTTGTTTAAATTTATCATGGTCAATCAACCCCAAATAAACTCTTACCATTTCTCCAGACCCTGCCCTGAACTGCTGCCCTACCCCATAACTTATATGCACCCCTAATCACATCCTTTAGACACAAACTTTTTGTGTCAAGGACCAACGACTAAGAAAGTAGTAAAGAACAGAGAAAATGTATGAGAAACAATGAAAATGAGAAAAATGAAATTTTACTTGGAGATAACTAAGAAATATATCCTAAATAGCCTAAAAGACATGAAAATCAATGTTAATATTTGTGTTCATCCTATGAGATGAAATGTTTGAGGGCAGTATGAGTTAGAATAATTACTTAAATGATTTAAATATAACATTTGATAAAGGCCCAGCCTGCGTGGCTCAGTGGCTAAGCATCAACCTACAAACCAGGAGGTTATGGTTTGATTCCCGGTCAGGGCACATGCCCAGGTTGCCAGCTCGATCCCCAGTGTGGGGTGTGCAGGAGGCAGCTGATCAGTGACTCACTCTCATCATTGATGTTTCTCTTTCTCTTTCCTTTTCCATTCCTCTCTGAAAAATCAATAATATATAAAATTAAAGCTCTGACCCCAAAGGGCAACACATTTATTTTAACCACTCATAATACAATTGATCCAGGAAGCTTTACTCACTTGTCTAAGGTAGAAACCTGACTCCTTTAGACAATGCCCAATGGTTTTATTCATTCAACCCTCAAGAAAAACTTACCTCTTCATAATTCAGCTAACCTCAATTTACCGAGAAAACCTTTGCACCCTTAGAATGAAGAGGATTACTCTTTGAGCTCCCTTCTGACTGAACTCTGATGCTACTAGGAAATGTCCTCAAAGGTCATGGTTGATGCCTTAGCTGATTTGGCTCAGTGGATAGAGCATCAGCCTGTGGACTGAAGGGTCCTGAGTTCAATTCCGGCCAAGGGCACAAGCCTGGGGTTGCCAGCTCGATCCCCAGTAGGGGGCCTGCGGAAAGCAGCCAATCAATGGTCCTCTCATCATTGATGTTTCTATCTCTATCTCCCCTCTCCCTTTCTCTCTGAAATCAATAAAAATATATGTATTTTTTAAAAAGATCATGGTTGATACCTGGTCAGGGCACACCCGGGTTGTGTGCTCAGTCCAGTAGAGGGCATAAAGGAGGTAGCCTATCAATGATTCTTTCTCATCATTGATGTTTCTCTCTCTCTTTCCCCCTTCTTCTATGAAATCAATAAAAAATAATTAAAAAAATAAAAAAAACATTGGATTAGGATAATAACACTGGGGTGTTAGTCAATGCAGATCTATTTGCATCTCTGTCTCATATCTTCATCTCTGTGTATGTACCTTACTATTACTCTTTAGGATTTTTTATGTCTGACCTTTCTCCTTTTCTCTCTTTTTCACTAAAATATTTTCTATTAAAAATGGGGTATACTCACAATGTTAAAAGGTAAATAAAAGCCATGTAAAATGTTGCAGAGCTAGTAAGTAAAACATAATTTAATAACTACTAATGATTTGGTATAGCTATGCTTAAAACATATTTTATACATTGTAACATAGTTATGCATTAAAATAACTACTAATTTCCTATATGGCAGAAAATATTTTAAAATAAATCTCTAGGGGCTTATTCGTGTGAAACATTAGCCAAAAGTACCAGTCTACAGTATTCTTTAAAAAATATTTCATTTACTTCATATTAATTTGGTTTTACTGAATCTACAACCTGGAAAAACTTAGAAATTCTATAAATAACTCTTTATTCTAAAGTTCCATATTACTGCATTGATTTTTTTATTTCTAGATTGTGAATTAATTTATGAGAAGTTCAGAGTCATCGTTGAAGGTTATTTTAAAACCATAAATTAGTATCTTACAACAATGTTAAAACTATGGATAAATAGTAAAGAAAAAAGTTAACAGAACTTGAGGAAAATAATTTATGAATAAAAAAATGCATGTGAATTCTGTCGGAATTGATATTTCTGAAGAAACTGCTACTCAACTAGGATAGTGTCCACGTTTTCTTGGGTGAGCTCTGACTCTAAGGCACAAGATGAGTCTAACGGTTCTTGCGACAAGCGAGAACTTTTCAGGGGGACATCAGACCAGCTTTCACAATACGGCTGAAATCTCTGGGTTAATGCGTTACCAAACCTTTGGCATCGGCTGTATCTGTAAGATTTACCTTTGTGTGTATACATGTGTTCCAGCAACTGACTCTTTCGAAGAAATTTATGACCACAGATGGTACAACTTATTTTTCTTTTCCTTGAAAAAGAAAAATTGCAGTTTAATTCTACTGGCTCTGTGTCTTTGGAGATCAGAGACACTTGGCTGATCTGCAAAGGCTCTGTGGTAGCCCGGCTTGCGTGGTCAGGCTGTTGTTCATTTTCCTTAACAATGAAGGAGCCGAGCCTGCGGCATTCGAGAGCTTCGTTGTTTTCATTAAGTGGGTGCACTTCACCAAGGTCGTTACTTTCCAGAATAGAAGCAGGGACGCCAAACGGGAGGGATCCAGACACGTGGGTATGGAGATGCTGTCGGAGGTTACCACGAGAATCAAAACGTTCTCCACAGTAATGGCATAAGTGAATTCTGATACTACTTTCGGTGAAAGTGGGGCCTGTCATCTCGGATGAGGATGAGGAGTGGCTCTGGGAGATCACAGATTCTGGGTCACATCTCTCCTGCTTGATGGACACTGGGGGCTTCTGGTGTTCCTCCAAGGCCTGGGCTGCAGGATGGACCTTCTGCTGGTCAGCGCCGTCATCCAGCCCAATAGCGAGAGAAAGCTGCAGCTGGGGGTGGTCACTCTGCACAGCAGCTCTGTTCCCACTGTTGTTGGAAGGAGCTTCTTTGACCTCCAACCCTTGTTTGACAGCTGCTTTGGGGGTTGTTGAGATCTGGATGCCATACAAATTTGAGGACTGCACAGTCTCTGGTGAGAACACCTGATTCATTTCAGTTGCAATGTGAGAAAGGTAGTCGGCATGAAGAAAGCGAATCCCTTCCTCCAAACGACTATGGTCCACAATCTGTTTTGGTCCTTTCCCCGTGTACATAATGTGCAACAAATAGCTGAATATGTCAGGCTGGATGTCAGTTGGTTGTATTTTTATGCATTCACTGTTAAAAATAAAAAACAGACCCACACAAAATGAAACAACCTAGTTAGTCTTTTAGTTAACAGTATACAGTCTTAGGCTAAAACAGTTTTTTCCTAAGAAGTTCAAACTTAGTAATCTGCCTTGATGAAACACAGCAACAAAAGTTTAAAATTTCATTGGCCGAGCAACCAGTCTCCATGTCTCCAATCTACTGCTGAAAGTTAGGAAATAGATAGATTTCATAAATAGTTCAATGTTTATGTAGTGATGCCTAAGTGATACTAGCTGCCAGAGAGTAGAAAAATTACAAATAAAATAGGTATCCTGCTTTTAAAGAACTTAAAAAATCTATTGAGGTCGAAACCGGTTTGGCTCAGTGGATCGAGCGTTGGCCTGCGGACTGAAGGGTCCCAGGTTCGATTCCAGTCAGGGGCATGTGCCTTGGTTGCGGGCACATCCCCAGTGGGGGATGTCATGAGGCAGCTGATCGATGATTCTCTCATTGATGTTTCTAACTCTCTATTCCTCTCTCTTCCTGTCTGTAAAAAATCAATAAAATATATATATATTTAAAAATCTATTGAGGATATAACCAAAAAAGGGACTCAAATAAATACCCTTAAACCCATGTTCAGTACAGCATTATTCACATTACCCAAAAGGTAGAAACAACCCAAGGGTCCATCAACAGATGAATGATTTAACACAATGTGGCACACAGATAAAATAGAATATTATTCAGTCGTAAAATGGAATGAAGTTCTAATACATGCTACAACATGGATGCACCTTGGAAATTTGATAAGTGAAGTAAGTCAGATACCAGCGGCAAGTTTTCTATGATGCCACTTGTAAGAAATATCCAGAATAGGCAAATTCACAGAGACAGACGGTAGTTTAGCAGTTACCAGGATCCTGTGGAAGTGGTGGTGAGAAATTGTTACTTAAAAGGTATAGTTTCTGGGGTGATGAAAGGTCTTAGAAATAAACAGTGGTGATGGTTGCACAACATTGTGAATGTAATTAATGCCACTGAATTGTACAATTAAAAATGGTTGAGCCGAACCGGTTTGGCTTAGTGGTAGAGCGTCGGTCTGCGGACTAAAGGGTCCAGGGTTCGATTCCGGTCAAGGGCATGTACATTGATTGCGGGCACATCCCCGGTAGGGGGTGTGCAAGAGGCAGCTGGTAGGTGTTTCTCTCTCATTGACGTTTCTAGCTCTCTATCTCTCTCCCTTCCTCCCTGTTAAAATATCAATAAAATATATTTTTAAAAATGGTTGAATGCCGAAACTGGCTTGGCCTGAGGACTGAAAGGTCCCAGGTTCGATTCTGGTCAAGGACATGTACCGTGGTTGCAGCACATCCCCAGTAGGGGGTGTGCAGGAGGCAGCTGATCGATGATTTTCTCTCTTCGATGTTTCTAACTCTCTATCCCTCTTTTCCTCTCTGTAAAAAAAATCAATAAAATATTTTTAACAAATGGTTGAATGACAAATTTTATGTTACATATATTTTATTTTTTAAATTATATTTTATTTATTTTTTACAGAGAGGAAGGGAGAGAGATAGAGAGTTAGAAACATCGATGAGAGAGAATCATCGATCAGCTGCCTCCTGCACACCCACTACTGAGGATGTGCCCGCAACCACGGTACATGCCCTTGACCGGAATCAAACCTGGGACCTTTCAGTCCGCAGGCTGACGCTCTATTCACTGAGGCAAACCAGTTTTGGCTATGTTATATATATTTTATCATAATAAAAATATTTTTAAAAATTTAAAGGGTGTATTGAAATTGGTAATATTTAGAATTTAAGTTATGCTAACCTTATTTTGTCTTCCAAACTATATTAATATATCTACTTTTTAAATCAGAAGTAAATACAAGGATAACTTTGGAAGCTTTAAAATAAGTCCCAAGCCAATTTTTTATACATGAGTCTAGAATTCAGATAACAAATGGAAATAACTGTGTAACAAGAAATCAGGGAACACCTTGAAAAATTAGGATAAAGACAACCTGAGGGAAGTGTTGGATGTCAAAGAACAATGGAATCGGTCCATGGACTCCCCTTCCGTAAAGCAAAAGTTTGTGAGAGTGCAGCAGAAAGCACTGGTGTCAGTATGCTGACAATCCATTTCTTTAGTCCTGAGATCTTGGGATTCCCTCTAGAGCTTCACTCTTAGCTTTGACCCACCCATTTCCACAATCTGTAGCAGGTTTGTTTGTTTTTTAATATCAGTACAGAGCTCTGTTATCTGAGGATTTTCAATTGCTCCAGAGATAACACACAGCAGGCTGCCACCTTTGTATCTCCTGGATTTACTTTAGCGAGGTATCTGGTACACAACAGGTATGAGAGGTGAGCCAACCCATAGCTCTAAAATTAGACTGATGTGGCTGAAACCAGTTTGGCTCAGTGGAGAGAGCGTCAGCCTGGGGACTGAAGGGTCCCGGGTTCGATTCCGGGCAAGGGCATGTACCTTGGTTGCGGTCACATCCCCAGTAGGGGGTGTGCAAGAGGCAGCTGATCAATGATTCTCTCGTCGATGTTTCTAACTCTCTATTCCTCTCTCTTCCTATTTGTAAAAAAATCAATAAAATATATATATTTAAAAATAAAATAAAATTAGACTGATGTGAAAGTAGTGTATCTAATCTAGTTTACAGAGAGGAAACTCTTTGGCATGGCAGAAAAGCTACCCATTACTTGTCTCCGACTTTGACCTCCTCAGTACTTTGTGTGATACATTCCAATCATTCTGATCTAGCCTGTTTCATATCTGCATGTCTTCATGCATATTTTCCTCTACCTTCAATAAACTTTCTTGCTTTCTTCTACAACATCTGTAAAACAACTCCCGATCCTTTAAAATCTAGGGCCACTGTAAAACCTGTTCCAATCTTCTCAAAATAGGGCTGCTGACACTCCACTCTACCTTGTGCAACACTTCTATTATAGACTCACCACAATAATTAAGAACAGTAACTTACAGTGCAAAGCTCCTGTTTTATGTATTTTAATTTTATTAACCCATTTAAAAAATATATTTTATTGGTTTTACCCAGAGAGGAATTGAGAGGGATAGAGTTAGAAACGTCGATGAGAGAGAAACATCCATCAGTTGCCTCTTGCACATCCCCGCAACCAAGGTACGTGCCCTTGACCGGAATTGAACCTGGGACCTTTTAGTCCACAGGCCGACGCTCTAACCACTGAGCCAAATCAGTTTCGGCATTAATCCATTTACTTTTATCAACACTATTGGTGGGTACATTATTCTAGTGTTTTACAGAGAAGGAAACTGAGGCACAGAGAGGACAATGAGGCACAGAGAGGACAATTACACAGCAATTATTTTCTTTTATTATTATTTTTTATTTTAAATATTATATATTTTATTGATTTTTAGAAAGAGGGGAAGGGAGAGGGAAAGAGAGATAGAAACATCAATGAGAAAGGGATATCACTGATCAGCTACCTCTTACACAGGGATTGAGCCTGCAACCCAGGCATGTGCCCTGACTGGGAATTGAACTGGTGACCCCTTGGTTCCTAGGTTGATGCTCAACTGCTGAGCCACACCGGACAGGTTCACAGCCATTTTTAGTGTACAGTTTAGTGACACTAAATACATTCACATTGTTATGTAACCGTTAACACCGCCATCTCCAGAACTCTTCATCCTGTAAAACTGACACACCTACTAGGCAGTAACTCTCCTGCCCCCAGCCCCGCAGCCACCAGCATTATCTTTTATTAGACTACAAATTTCTCAAGGGCAGAGAGTATAACTTATTTGTTGCTGGGGACTGTTACAGTGCCTGACATTAAGTGCTCAAGCAATAGTTGAATGAAAGAACAATTTAAATAAATGTATAACTGAGCTCTGGCCAGGTAGCTCAGTTGCTTGCTTGGAGCATCATCCCATACACCAAGAAGTGGTGGGTTTGATTCCAGATTGGGATATGAATGGGAAGCAACTGATCGATGTTTCTCTCTTACATTGATGCTTCTCTCTCTCTCTCTCTTTCTCTCTCTTTCTCTCTCTCTCTCTCTCTCTCTCTCTCTCTCTCTCTCTGTCTCTCTCAAAATCAATTGACACAACACATATCCTTGGGTGAGGATTTTTTAAAAAATGAGAAAATCAACTTTCAAAAGCAAATAAATAAAACTAAAAAAATGTATAATTGGGGCTGGAATCCCAAGTTATTTCATGTAAGGTCTTTAAAAAAATCATAGACTGTTCTATCACTTTCAACGTAGGATAGAATAAAGCTATTCTTTGCCAAGAGTTCAGAATATGAACACCACTTCCCAGCCCTCTGTCTACATACCTATTCTAGTGGGGTGACCTAAATTCAAAAAAGCTTTTAGAAAAAAATATTTGAAACAAATGATCTTTGAACTATAATATGGAGTATAAGGTGAACAGAATTATGACATCGAAATCTTGATATGAAAGTGTTATGGAATAAAAATCAACCACTTAGTGATTAGAGCACAGACCTTTAACAGCACAGATCTACGTTTGAGTCTAACTTATTAGCCTTATTAGCTGTATAATCCTGGAAGGGCAAGTTACTTAACAACTGAGCCTTGATTTCCTATCTCTAAAATAGTATGGACAATAGTATAATTTACATCAGGTAAATACTCAGTGCTTGTATAAAATAACCCGTCAATAAATTTGAGCTATTGTTGTTTTTATTCTTATCTTCTAGTATGAATCCCTCACACTGCATTTAATTACTGATATATAAAAAATATATAACACATTTTTTCTTATCTGACCCCATAATAAGAATCCCCAAAATGATGTTATAATAAGGTTTAGACATATCACAGTATTAAAGCTCTTCAGATTTACAAAAGGCAATACTTACCTTGTTTGGTGAATAAATATCATCTTGAAATAGTTAGAAAAAGCAGCAAGCACTGCTCTGTGGGCTTTGAAGTAAACATCTCCAATAGCAACTGTGCAATCACACAGAAAACCAAATTCTCGTTGCATGTTCAGCTGCTGCAGAAGGACAAGGCTATGACTAGCTGTGTCCATTGTGGCTCTGAGGAAAAGGAGAATATAAAGATTTTATTTACAAAACTGGCTACAGTTCACATAATCTGAGTATAAGGAGACCTACATTTAAATAAAATTATTCAATAATTTACTTTATTTTAATCCTTATTGAGGATATTGATTTTAGAAAGAGAGGAAAGGAGGGAGATAAATATCAATGTGAGAGAGGAACACTGATGAGTTGCTTCTCATACGCACCCAAACCAGGAATGGAACCCATAACCTAGGTATGTGCTCTGACCTGGTATTGAACCAGCAACCTTTTGTTGTATTGGACAATGCTCCAACCGACCGAGCCACCCAGCCAAAGCAACAATTTTCTTATTTTATTTTAAATTAGTTTACATTCCATGTTATTTTGTATTGCCTTGGCTGAGTGGCTCAGTTGTAAGAGTGCCGTCCTGATACATCAAGGTTGCCAGTTGGATTCCCCAGTCAGGGCATACAAGAATCAACCAATGAATCATAAATAAGTGTAGCAATGAATTGATACCTCTCTCTCTCTCTCTCTCTCTCTCTCTCTCTCTCTCTCTCTCTCGTGTGTGTGTGTGTGTGTGTGTGTGTGTGTGTGTAAGTTTCAGCTGTGCAGCATACAGGTCAACAATTTTCTATTAATTTCACCCCAAACTTAGCTAACACTAAACCCTCCTAATATGACAATTGGTATCAACTCTGCTGAAACCATAAATATTTATGGCTTTTCTTCATCTGGTAAGAAGGTAGCCTGGTGTGAGTTGACACAGGAGCAGAAGGAAGGCCTGTCCTCTTTTATCTATGCAATCACAATGTCTTTAGTCCGCAGTTTTCTTCACTGGAAAAATGGGAATGGGATATTGATCCTTGCCTCAGAGCTAAATGAGAAGTTAGGTGAAAAGCACCGTGTAATTGAAATGCTCTTCAAATGTTAGCTATAAATATTAATAACCTAACAGTGTGTCCTGGCTGGGCTAGAGGTGTCACTGCTCGTTAGGGGTCCTCGGTGTGCTTAGGGGACATTGGTGTCCTAACTACCATACAATGTTTGGGAAACTTATCAGTCATAGTAAGGTCAGGAGCCGTTAAAATAGATGTCAAGCCACGTCCCCTGATTTACACGAGGCCTGGAAGTCTCATGGGAAAGAACCTAAGCCCTGATCTTTACTGGATTCAGACACATATACCATTAGATATGGAGAGTCCTGACGGAGGTAGAAAGCAGGATGGGTGCACTAGTCTCAGGGGGGAAAATCATGCATGAGGAAGAACTTGCAAAAGAATTCTGGCAGAGAAGTCTAGTGTGAGTACTAGGGCATTCGAGAATACTATGGTTCCAGAGAGGTGGGAGCTGTGCTTCACCACCTTCTCCACCCCAACTGTTCAGAGAGCCCTGGTGCTTTAGGGAGAAGGCAGCTATGGTATAGAGGGCATCACTGGGGGGCTGGGAGAACTCTAGAAAGCAGACCTAAAAAGGGACTGAAGTTTCCTTCCTAGCCAGAGAATCCAAGGGATAAGCAAGTGAGTGAGTGGAGTGTGGGATTAGCTGTCTGGACATTGGCAATCGCTTGAGCAGCAGACAGCTCAGTGATTGATAATATAATAAAAATAGTTAACATTATATAGAGCTTCCTATGTGCCAGGCAATATTTCACTGATTTAATTCTCAGTACAGCTCTGAGAAAGGGACTGCTCAATGAATCTTATATGTGATGAAAGTGAATCAGCAGAGAATTAATTTACCCAAGGTCATTGCTAGTAAGTGGCAGAGCAGGGGATTCAAACTCGGGCAATGGGTTCCAGGACTCAAATGTCCTCCCTCTCTACCTCCCAGAGAGCATGGCACACAAACCAGAGGAGCCAAGGAACAGTCTGGATTAGACAGCAAGGGGCCCGAGGAAGTCTCCGCAATATTTGGAGTAAAATGTTTGCTCCTGGGAGGGAAACCAGGGACCGGGGAGTTAAGGATGGGGGAACTGTACTGTTTAAACTTAAAACAAAAACAAAACCTTTTAAGCAAGTTTTACATAGTAACTATATTCCTACAAGTAATCCCTTCCCTCATTTTACATTTTATTTAAAAATTTTTATTTTATTGTTGAAAGTATTGCAGATGTCTATCATTTTCTCCCTTTTTGACCCTTCCACCCCACCCTCACCCCACCCCAGGCTTCATTTTTTATTTTTTTTGTAATTTAAAAAAAAAATCCTCACCCCAGGATATTTTCCCATTGATTTCTAGAGCTAGTGGAAGGGAGGAAGGAAGTGGGGAGAGAAAGAGAAACATCTATGTGAGAGAAACATTGGTTGCCTTGGGGACACACCTCTACCGGGGCTGGGGAATCTGCAACCAAGGTGCGTGCTCTTGACTGGGAATTAAACCCCAGACCATTCGGTCCCCAGGTTGATGTTTTAACCACTGAGCCAAGCTGGCCAGAATGAAAAACAAATTTTAATCCTCAACCAAGGATGTTTTTTTTTTTTAATTAATTAAAACTTTTTTTTTTTTTTTTTTTTGAGAGAGAGACAGACAGACAGACATCGATTGGTTGCCTCCCACACCCACTCTGACTGGGGACTGACCTGCAATGTGGTTATGTACCCTGACCAGGAATCAAACCTGGACTGTTTGGTGTATAGGATGATGCTCCAACAAGAACCTACCTTCATTTAAAAAAATATATATATATAATTGATTTCGGAGAGGAAGGGTGGGGGGGGAGAGAAAGAGAAACATCAATGAGAAAGAATCATTGATCGGCTGCCTCCTGCATGTGCCTTGATCAGGAATCAAAACGTGACCTCCTTCCTGGTTATTGGGAGCTTCCCCAATAACAGTTGGGCTTCCCCTAATTTTTTAAAACTGCATTTCCAAAAGACAAGTAGGTACAGGAAACAATGTAACAAACACCCACCCTCCCACCCCTAAGCACAGAAAGTAAACATTACAAGCATGGTAGAGACCCCCTGTAGCTTCCCCTCATTCCATCTGCCTATCTTGCCTCCAAAGGTAACCATTACCCTGAATGTGGCGTTTATGACTCCCCTATATATTGTCACAATATTACAGCATCTGTACATATCCCTTATGAAGGTATGGTACTGTTTTCCATTTTTATATAACATTGCACTTAAGGAATCCTGCAACTTGCTTAAGTCTACATTCATACATTACTTTAAAAATTCTACTTATTCAAAAATAAGTTTCTCCTTTTACTCCAATTAAAAAAGTAAACACAAAACTCTTATCCCTTACATTCTCATTTTAAAGGCCTTTAAGTAACAATGAAATAACAAGATAACAAAACCTACCAAGGCTTGAGCCTACCTCTAAGAATATAAACAAAATCCGAATTTTAGGTATTGTTCCATTTGGAGATTTCAGTATGTAAAAAACATGTACCTTAGATTCAGTGAAATGGGTCAAAGTGTAGTACCTTAAACTAGCCTATAAATTATCTCCAAACCACACCCCCATCATAAACAGTTTCACTAGTTGTCTACACACACACACACACACACACACACACACACACACACACACTACAATAATAGAATGAACTACTGAACCATATAGAAATGAAAATGGCACACTAAAAAGCCACATATTTAAAAAATGTTGTGGTTAATGGTATGTGAGTAACAGTTAAATTCACTTATCGAAAAAATGTTTATTGAAGAGAAATTTAATAAAGAAAAATATTTGAAAGCATGCATTGCACAAGGCATTAGGACAGAAAAAATACATAGCTGCTGAAATCAAGAAGATTATAAGCTAACAGGGGAGATAAAACATAGTAATTACAGGGGGGTGGGGCAATGGTAAGCTATGTACACATGTAATACCTTAATAAATTTTAAAAAATTGGTAAAAACATAATAATAACAAAAAAACACATAGTAATTACAACATGAAGAGACAAGTACCATAGAGCAGCTCGGAGAACAAGTTAAGTGAGGGGGATAAATAACAGGGATCCCAATGGAAAATAAGCCATTTGAACTGGATTTAGGCAGAAGATGAACATAGCATCTCAGGCAGAAAAAAACAGAATGAGTAAATTACAGGGAGGGACATAAATATATAGATAACTAAAGAATTCAGTTTGGCACAGAAAAAAAAACCACACAAGTAGTGATTAACAAGATGGGGTCAGCTAGCTCACTGAATATAAACTAAAAAGTTCTCCAGTGGTGTCTGTTAAGACGTTGCTTATGAGGGAGAACAGTGTAGTAGTTAAAGCTTGATCTCTGGAATCAGACAACTTGGATTAAAATTCTTGTTCTGCCACTTAGCTGTATGGTCTTCACAAAACACAACTCTAGTCCTCCGTTTCACTTATAAAATAACTGACGTGACTTGGCAGCGGATGGGATGTGGTCAGCTACAGAGTTCAGGTCAAAGGGGAGTACTCAGTGTGGGTAATTGGAAGACTGTTCATTCCTTCAGGTCATATTTGCAGAGTAACTGCCATGTGCAGGAGTTGATAGAAAGGCAGGGATGCCAAAAAGAGACACAAAAACTGGCTTGATAAGAGTCAAGTTTCACTTTGGACACAGTGAGTTCAAGTGTTCCCTTTAGGACATGGGAGTGCACGTGTTTAGTGATCAGAGCAGAGACAACACGCTGGTCGGAGGCTCCAGAGAGAGCAGGGCCGGAGAGGGAGAGGAGGCCCTCCACAAGGACAAGGCTGAAGCTCCGGAGTGAACGGGACTATCGCGCAGACTAAGAGGAAATAAGGTAGGAATAAATTCTTGAACAACACAGAAAAGATACAGTAAGGGGAATGGGGAAAATAAGAGAACACACTGTCACTGGGGGAGGATAGGGAGGTGAGGCGAAGGTGAGAACCTTGGCAAGAGGAGGTGGCAATGACGGAAAATGCTGCAGAGTAACACGGGGACGAAGCCTGTTACACCACCCCCAAGTGTGTGACCAAAGGATACGGTGACCCATGAAAACAGTTTGGGAAAACAGCAAAAGCAAAATATCTGACTGCAAAGCTGAACTGGGAAGCAGCAGCCATAAGGAGTAGCTACAAACAAGACAGATCATTGAGGATGCTGCAGATTGAAGATAACTTTCAGGCTAAAGAGGGGGTGGCACCTCCTCTTTAGAAGCCAGAAGGAATGCAATCAAAAGTATAAGCATAGCAGTTAGCCATGGAGAAAAGAGGGATTTCTTTTTCTGAACGTGGAGAGGAAATGGTCAATGTAAGGAGAGAGTATTCAAAAGTATTCTTTTAGATGTCACTGATTTACAAATTAGCAGTCCACATGCAAAGGGAAGAGGTAAGTTTAGGCCTTGAAAGGGGCCTAGAATAAGCGTGGATGAGACCATCAAACCTCAGAGGGAAGGTAGGGGAAGGGATAAGGGGGAGAAATCAATCAAAAGACTTGTATGGCCCAAACCGGTTTGGCTCAGTGGATAGAGCGTTGGCCTGTGGACTGGGAGGTCCCAGGTTCGATTCCGGTCAAGGGCGTGTACCTTGGTTGTGGGCACATCCCCAGTGGGGTGAGGGAATGGGGGTGGAGGAGGCAGCTGATAGATAATTCTCTCTCATCGATGTTTCTAACTCTCTATCCCTCTCTCTTCCTCTCTGTAAAAAGTCAACAAAAATATATTTGAAAAAAACAAAGACTTGTATGCATGCATATAAGATTAACCAATGGACACAGACACCAGGGGGGTGAGGGCATAAGTGGGGAGGTGGGGGGGCCATGGGAGGATAAAAACACAAATGTAATACCTTGATCAATAAAGAAAAAAATAAAATATTTGAAATAAATAATAATTTAATGCTAACATAGAGCATTTAAGTTTATAGAGGACTTTCATATATACGTTCTTTCTGCTTCAGATTATTTCTATTTTCAAGTTGATTCACTTTGTCATTTTTTTAAAATCTATTAAATCCACTCAGTGAATTTTTTATTGCAGACAGTATATATTATCAGACATGAACAGAGCAAGGACTATGGGCCAGGTACAGAAACTCACAGGGCAGAAGCCCTGGATGCCTAGCAAGGGGCAAAACTAGGAAAACAAGAACCTTGCCTCCGGGGTAACCTACCCTCCCCTAGCACATCACTGGTCATGTGGTTTGGATCCCTGATCTTCTCGTCCCTAAAGAAAACATCTAGCCCTAGCCGGTTTGGCTCAGTAGATTGAATGGCAGTCTGTGGAATGAAGGGTCCAGGGTTCTATTCTGGTCAAGGGCACATGCCCAGGTTGCAGGTTCGATCCCCAGTAGGGGGTGTGTAGGAGGCAAATGATCAATGATTCTCATCACTGATGTTTCTCTCTCCCTTCCTCTCTGAAATCAATTAAAAAAATTTTTTTTTCAAAAAAAGGATAACATGTAGGCCTTCGTTGTATTTCAGCACCAGGCCCAGATCAGCAAAACCAGACAAATGGCTGCCTCAGGAACAGCCACACTGACTAATGACCCTGCCCTGGCACCAGCTAATCACTGGAGACCACACCGGGAAAGCTGATGAACATTGCATTAAGTCGCTCCTCTGGAACCTCCCCTATGATTCCACCGGCAAGAGAGACATGCTCAGGACAAAGGATCCAGAGCTCGCTCTCCCTCCGAGGAGCATGCCTGTGCCATTCCCTTTTCTCTCTCCTTCCCCCAAACTCTAAGGAAGCCCGTGAGACTAGCAACCTGGTACAATGGGCAGTCATCCTGGGTTAACCCCAAGCCTGTCTCCAAGGCCCCCTTTCGCCAGACTTCTCGGTGAGCTAAAGCAGCCTAGTCTCCTAGCGCTTCTTTTATGGCCTTCCTTTTCCCACTCAGTTACTTCCGCTGCCATAATGGACCCAATACCCCCTAGCACAGTGCTGTGTAGCCCTTCCCTTTGGATATCCCCATCCGGCAATCGCTTTTCCTTAAATAAATTAAAATTTGCTTTATTCACCGTCTGAGCTGACTATTTAGACTGACTTGAATCTTTCAGTGTATTTTCAGGTAAAAAATTTTCATCTTATTGTTACTTTCTATTTCTCTGTTGAGATTTTTTTATTTGTTCACACATTACTAATTTTGCTTTATATCCCTAAGCATAGTTTTAATTGCTGCTTTAGATCTTCTCTGCCAAATCCAACCTCTGGGTCATCTTCATTAATTAGGGTGATAATTTCCTGTTTCTTATGTGTCTTCATTTTTGGTAATATCCTAGACACTGTAATTACTAAAGACTTTAGATTCTATAATTGTCTTCCGAGTACTGATGTTTTTGTTCTTTGCAGGTAATTAACTAAAGCTGGACTTTAACTCCAAGTTCTGTCTCCCTATGGTTCAGATATGTCAGTGGTAGGTATGCTGTTTAAAGGCTGTTCAACATATGTGTGAGTTTAGGAGTTGGCAAGAGATTTGAGCTGAGCTTCTAGGCAGTATTTAGATCTTTCACTCATCCTTTCTAGGGTTTCCCTGCTTAGTTTCCAGCTGTGTCGTCACTCTGAACTCTGTCCTCCTTTCTTCAAGCAAATGATTACAGGTTATTACCCTAGTTTTAGCCATCCCCTCATGTCACCAACTGGGGCCTTCTCTCAGGATAAAAGCTATAAAAATGGAAATTTATCCACTGCTGTTCCCTTCTTCCAAGTATAGTCTCTATTCCAGTTTCTGTGGGCATTTTGTCACTTGTGGATAACATCTGGTAGTTTTCAAACAAGTTTACAGTTTTTATCTCAGTAAAACTATAAATTTTTATAAATCTCAACCTTAATAGAAACTATTCAGCTAATACCCTTGATCAGCAGTTCTAAAAAGTTCTGGTCTTAAAATCCATTTATACTCTTTAAAAAAATTTTATACATGTGTGTGCGCGCGCACACACACACACACACACACACACACAGATATATATTACCTTAGCTGGTTTGGCTCAATGGATAGAGCCTTGGCCTGTGGACTAAAGAATCCTATGTTCGATTCTGGTCAAGGGCACGTACCTTGGTTGTGGGCACATCCCCGGTGGGGAGTGTGCAAGAGGCAGCTGGTTGATGTATCTCTCTTATCGACATTTCTAACTCTCTATCCCTCTCAATTCCTCTCTGTGTAAAATCAATAAAATATATATTTTTTTAAAAAGATGTGAGAGAGGTTGCAGAAAAATAATTTATCATTTTATTACACTTACAAATATTAGAGCCAATATAAGAGTGCTACATATTAAAATACTTTATCTGTTTTCCAAGTGGTGCTTGTACTACAATGGGGTTAGCATTATTTGAGACTACAAAAATCTTCTTTACTTACTAGATTGTAGTAACTCTAGATTAGCTCAAACTAAGTAAACTAGAACAGCTTTATATCAGTATCTACATTTGTTTAATTCAAAGTTAGCTTAGTTATGAAATTCTTATTAAAACGTTTCTTACATACCGTTATATTCAATATCTTTGATTTTTACTTATTGAAAAAATCAATTGTATATTAGATTACTCTCAGACTTAGGGTAGCCAGAACAACGTCCTGGAATATACAGCTTTCCATTGTCTCAGGTTGTAAGAATCTTAAAAAAAAAAAAAAAAAAAAAAAAAAAAGATCTAAATGAGTAAGACATTTATTTCTGTGGAAAACAAATAGTCTTAGATATTTTCTGTGGTTCCTGCCTCTGTGACTTTATTATTATTAAGGCAAGGAGATAGGAAAGTTGGCAGAGAAAGGTGTACAGCTTTTTTGAGATACTCACTCATGGCTATAAATAAAAAGGTAAAGGCAGAGATATTCAAACTGCCACATGATAAAAGGTTTTATACAATGATTTAAACTTTTTAATGGTACTTTCACATGATTGTGAAGGTGTAACCTAGAGAAAGAATGCTTGCAGAAATAATTCTATCCTGAGATAGTGGCTTTTATTGCTGACAGTATTATAAAACTTTCCATGAAGAGTTGTACTGAAGTCTAATTCCTACTCCAAACTAACCCAAACACAATCGCTAGGGATAAAGCACCAAACCTTCCTTAAAAAGCTCCACAGATGATTCTAATAAGTTAAGAGCCACGGCATTTAAAGAGAGGACAAAAAAAACCAGGTCAATCCAAGACTAATGATGTGGCAATTGGCTGCTAAAATATTCGCTGCTAGTATTAGTGGAGAGAAATGGTGCGCCTGTGCTTAAGGCACGAAAGGAAAATAAATGCAACACAATTATAATAATCAGTCCTTAGTGAACACTATAGTTCGTTCTTAATAATTATGTATAACAGGATAGTATAAAAATTAAGTTATGAAATTCTTATTAAAACGTTTCTTACATACCGTTATATTGGCTGGGCCAAAAAAATATTCATTGTGGGAGCGAGTTTGACATGCTTGCTTTAGAGCAGGGTTTCCCAAACTTTTGACATATGTGTACCTCTTATATAATTTTTGTAATGCTAAGTACCCCTCATCAAAAAAAAAAAAGGATGTATTTTAATAATCAAAATATATTTATATTTTCTTTTTTTGGTAGATACACAAAATAATAATAAACGAAAAATAAATTTATTCATAATAAAATATAAATAAAAGTTATATTATAAATAACATTTATTTGCACACCGGACCATCTCACGCCTTACAAGACTGTCTTGACTAGACTCATGAGAATGTAGAATTAGGCGCAGCTAAGTACGGTGCAGTGCATATCCCCACCAAACCCCGGTGCAACATGTACCCCCATCAAACTCTCCCCGTACCCCTGGGGGTACGCGTACCACACTTTGGGAGACACTGCTTTAGAGAATACGTCACAGAGAAAAAGAAGCAACTTTATAAGAAGTGCTAAAAATGTGGGAATAATACCAATTACATTAAGTGAACAAAAATCAACAATTATAATTCTAATTGTAACTTTAACCAGTTAGCCACATTAAGAAACAGAAGTGCTCCCAGCCCTAGGCAGTTTGGCTCAGTGGATAGAGCATCGGTCCATGGACTGAAGGGTCCGGGGTTCGATTCCGGTCAAGGGCATTTACCTTGGTTGCAGGTGTGCAAGAGGCAGTCGGGGTGTGCAAGAGGCAGCTGATCGATGATTCTCTCTCGTCGATGTTTCTAACTCTCTATCCCTCTCTCTTCCTCTCTGTAAAAAATCAATAAAATATATTTTTTTAAAAAGAAAAAAGAAAGTGATAATTTAAAAAAAAAAAAAAAGAGCATGCTTTATCAATTGCAGGCTTAATCCCCAGCCCCGGTTGGGGTGCACGGGGGAGGCAACCAATGGATTCAATGCATGTGCCTCTCTCAAATCAATGTTTCTCTGTCTCCCCCACCCCCTAAAAAAAAAGAAAAGAAATCAATGGAAAAATATCATCGGGTGAGGATTAACAACAAAAAAAGTGCTCCCAGGCTAGTAGGATGGACAGTGGAGGCAAAGGAGGAACACACCATTTTCAGACTTCTTTTAAAAAAGTATTTAGGAAAAAGATATTTACTCTCATACACCTATTTTCATATCTAAAAATGATGTGGAAATCCCAAATATCGTTTGAGGTAAGATCTGCAGTAATTCTAGGCATCTGTTTATAACGATCACTGAGAATATTACAGTAGAGGGTAAGAAGAATCATGGTAGATGGTACAGGAAGACCAGTTACGCTCTAGAAACCCTAACGGAACAGGGGAACGTTAGTTTGGGGCCTCCCACCTGTTGGCAGACTCAGCCAGCTTATACATCTCTAACCCCGTCTAACCAACATGTGGGGTGCCAAATAAAGCCACAGAGCCAGGCAAACAAAAATGCTGACACCAGTCTGTGCATAGAGGACCTTGAAATAAAAATCAGGACCCTGTGAAGCAAAGGAAAAGATTCTTCTTAGTCCACTATAAAAGAAAAAAAGACTACGTTTCTGAAAGAAAAAATAAGGCACTAAAAGGACAGGAGAAAGCTGGAAAATAACAGTGCTAGTACAGATCTAGAGCACAGTACAAGCAAAAATGATAACTTCTGAATATAGGCAAACCAATAATACTTTGTTTGCCATGGAATGTTCCACAAACACATTATCCACAAAGGCTAATGAAACCCTTTGCTTAAAGCGTCTAGAGTTTTTCAGAAGGAACAAAAAGTCATTGTATATCGATTTGTAACCAGGGAAGAAATAATTAAGAAAAATTACAAAAAAAAATAGCTAATAACACTAAACACTTTTTCTAAAGATAAGATTAAAAAAAAAAACCAATTCCTGCTAGCAAAGGGAAAGAAGTATTAATAAATTCAATCAATAACCCTGAAACCAATGTCTGCTTCAAACACTTTATTTCCTCTTCCTCCACTCTCCGGAAGCAAGTTCAAATAGTTATCTTTCCTATCCTAGAGGGAATGATCCTGTCCAAATTATCAATAGCTACTATCATAAGGAGGAAGTGCCATGCGCAAGGCCTGTGGTAAGTGCTCTATGTACACGATCTCTTTTAATCCTCACAGAGACTATCTGTGTTCTTTTTCTCTCCGTTTTACAGGAGAGGGAAAACCTAGGTTTAGGACACACAACTTAGCCAATGGTATAAGGCGGGGGGCAAAAGTTAGGTCTGACTCCATAGTCTGTGCTCGTAACTATAAACTGAAGCGGCATTTTTTCTTGATATTCTTTTATCAAAAGACTGAAGCTTGCAATTTGGAATAAATAAGCAGAAAGAGAGCACAGGAAGTGGTGTAGCAGTACTTTATAATTTATCAAGATAAGAGCACCTGTGTTGCTTTTTTTTTTAAGAGGAGAAGAAAAAAAAAGTCTGCAATCATATAAAACCCCCGACTCTTTTCTGGCCCCGTTATTACTAAAACGGGCCGGCTTTTCTTTAACGGGATGGTCCAGCAGCACCTACAGACCACTGCAAATAAATCACTCCGGCTCAGTGGTGGGGAGGGCATTATGCAACACTTCCCAGCACGGCCTTCACCAGGATATTTTACGGCCGAGGCACTTGGGCCCCGCCTCCCCCGAGCTAGACAGCCTGGCTCCTCCACATTCCCCTCAGGAGATAGGGTGGAAGCACACAGCTCCGCTTTCTAAGGCGCGGAGGGCAGCTGAGAGGCCTGCTCAGCTTCTCTGGGCAACCACAGGCGCCAATAAATCAGCCGCAGGCGATTTCTCTCATCCCCCCCTTCCTGGCTTGAAGTGGTTGTGAGATACAGTCTGTGCAAAAGAGCACAGGCTAGACTGGGGAGATAAGTGATCTAGGCTCGAATTCTAACTGCAAATGGCTGTCTCATGGAAGCCAAGTAAATCCCTGAGCCTACTTCCTGGTTTGTTTGAAGAAAAAAAAAATAAAATAAAATGGAGACCACACTACCTCCTTTTGGTGAAGTATAAGAAATTCATGCAGGTACTTAATAAAAAGCAACCAAACCTGAGCAGAATCCATCTCCACTACCTCCAAAGAAGACATTCGGGGCAGGGCTGGGCAAAAAGGTGTAGCAGGTCTTCGTGAGGTCCCTCCCTCCTTTTCTGCTGACCATGACTGCGATGTTTCACTGCTTCCTAAGAACCTGCCAGCCACCAGTGCCAGTCTATTCCATGTCCCACCCATCATTGTTTCATTCCCCATTAAAGAGCTGATAATGGATTAACAGTGTATTCTTAATTAAAACATAACAGATCGCTAAACTGGACTTTTGATGCCTTCCTAACCTTATGGAAGCAAAACAATGCTGCAACTGTTGGTTCTTCTCGCAGGGAACAGGGCTGAGTGGGGGGTGGGGAGGGGGAAGCTTTGAGCTTCAAAGTACATCATAGCCATTCTATTTCATCTGGAAATAGCGCCAACCCCATTTCTTAACATACCAAACCCATCACACAATGACCAAATCTGATTTCTCAAGACTCTGGATCAAGCCCAGTATAATCACCTCTGACAAGACAAGTCTCTACACTGAGGGCATTAAACTGGCACTACCCTCCTGGTGTGGTGGGGAGAGAACGATGACCAAGGTGTCCGGAGCCCTGGAGTCCACTTATTCAAGAGGCGCGGGGCCTCGGTCAAGCTGCACGCTTGCTCTTTAGGCCGGGTGTCCTCATCTGTGAAATAAGAGGCGTGAACTGGACTTTCCATAGCGCCCCTTTCAGCTTTAAAACTCTGTGACTACAAAGTGTGCTTTACACACTTGGCAAAATCCTGTGAGCATGAACAGCTTTACCCAAAAGACCCGATTCTCAAGAGAATGCATGCCCAATGGGATCCATGGGGGGGGGGGGGGACTAGGCGTTAATTTAGGAAACAAGTTAGCTGCTGTCAAGTTCCAGGTCCAGTCCAGGGGCTGCTTGAGCAGCTTGTTTTCTCCCAATGAGCGCCAGCTAGGGAAGGAAAGTGATCCATGGGGCAAGCTTTAAAAAAAACACAAAAAACAAACAAACAAACAAGAAAAAACAGCCGAAACCGGTTTGGCTCAGTGGATAGAGCATTGGTCTGCGGACCGAAAGGTCCCGGGTTCGATTCCGGTCAAGGGCATGTACCTTGGTTGCGGGCACATCTCTAGTTGGGGATGTGCAAGAGGCAGCTCATTGATGATTCTCTCTCATCGATGTTTCTAACTCTCTATCCCTCTCTCTTCCTCTCTGTAAAAAAAATCAATAAAATATATTTAAAAAAAAAAAAAAAAAAAAAAAACAGCCGGAACCGGTTTGGCTCAGTGGATAGAGCATTGGTCTGCGGACCGAAAGGTCCCAGGTTTGATTCCGGTCAAGGGCATGTACCTTGGTTGCGGGCACATCCCCGGTGGGGGGTGTGCAAGAGGCAGCTGGTCGATGTATCTCTCTCATCGATGTTTCTAGCTCTCTCTCTCTCTCCCTTCCTCTCTGTAAAATATCTATAAAAATATATTTAAAAAACAAAAAAACCAAACAAACCTGGGTGTGCTTAGAATGAGATCAATATAACATGAGAAAAGACAGACATGAATCTTGAGTTGGGAGGGGTACTTCCTGCTCTAGAAACAAAGTAATCCCAAAGAAGGGGTGGGGGGAGAGGGGAGACGGCGGCCCCGCGCAGGCTGCCCCTGGAAACCCGCCCGCTCGCGAGGGAGGGAGGCCGGGGATGTCCGCGCGGAGCCGCGGCCGGGGGTGCGGCGGGCGTCCCCGCGCGCCCCCCGCCTGCGCCGGGCCCGACCGCGGCCTCGTGCGGGCGGCGGGGGCGGCGGGGGCGGCCCGGGCATCCTCGGCCCAGCGCTCACTCGCGGATGCCATTTTTCCTCGTGGCCCTGATTGACGTGTCAAACGGACCGCGAACACCCCTCTCCCCGGCTACTTGCATCTGTTCCGCGACCGGCGCAGCTGCAGGCCGCCGCCGCCGCCGCCCCGGGCGGCGCGCAGGCGGGAGGGACCGAGCCGGGAGCGGCCCACGGGGGCCGGGCCGGGCCGCGCCGCTTACCCAGACGCCGCCGCGGCGGCCGGCGGGCTCCTCCATGCGGGAGGGGCCGCTCCCGCGCCGCAAACGTCACGCGGCGGCGCCGGCTCACGCACCCCTCGGGCCGTTCTCGCGCGGCTTCCCGCGCCGGCCGCCCCGTGACGGGCCCACGTGACTGCGCGCCGGGTCGCCGCGAACGAGGGGCGCCGGGGCCGGAGTGTGCGTGCGTGCTTACGTGCCAACTCGCCCGCCCGCCCGCCCGCCCGCTCGCTTCAGTGGCCAAGCGGGGGGCCCTTCGCCGCAGTCCCCCCCGTCGAGACTCTGTAGGCGGAAGCGCGGAGGCGAGCCTGAGCGTTACAGGCTTCCCACGCAACCGCGTGGCCCGGGGACTTTCCCCGGGGTGTGCAAAATCATGGGCACCCCTTCCGCTCGGGAGTGGGGCCGGGGGGGGGGGGAGCCGTGCCCGCGTGTCCGAGGGAAGAGGGACGAGGGCGCGGGGCCAGGGACGCCCAGGCGCGGGAGCCCCGGAGGAGAGGCGGGCTGGGCGGGGTGGGGCATGGCGGGGGAAGTGACTCCAAGCCAGAGGCCGGCGGGCCCTCGGGAAGCAGGGTGAGGGGAGCGGGAGGAGCGGGCGGCCCTGGACGGACCGTCTGGGCGAGGGTGCCAGGACGCCCGGGAAGTGCCGGGAGGGAGGGCGGGCCCGGCTGCCGGTCCTCCCGGGAAGGGGTCTGAGTCCTGACCGGGAGCGGGAGCGCAGCATCCAGCCCTCGGGGGAGCCGGGTGGAGCCCGGTCCCATCCAGCTGTGCGGACGGGGGGAGGAGGGGGAGGAGGTCCCACGCCTCCCCGGGGGAGAGGGGCAGGCAGGAGGGGCGGTCAGCCGCGGCCGCGCCGGCCCCCGCGGTGCGGGCTGCGCCAGTCTCCCCCGAGCCCGACGCAGAAACTTGTTGCAACAAACAGGCGACCGCGGGTGCCCCTAGCAGCCGGCGGCGGCGGCGGCGGAGTGGGTGGGCGGGAGGGAGGGAGGGGAAGGCTGGCTGGCGGACGCCGCCGCGGCGAACTGGTGGGCAGACCCGGAGTCGCCGCGTAAGCGGGGCCGGCTCAGTGCGGTGCGGCAGGCGCGGCTGTGCGGCAGCGGAAGTCCTTTGTTGCAGCACAGTCCCCGGCGGAGCCAGAACCTCGCCGCCGCGCAGCCCAGCCCGAGCGCCGCGCCGCGCCGCGCCTCGCCGCCGCCGCCGCCGCCCCTGCAGCTCGCGCGGCCCTTTCGCCGCCGCCCGCCTTCCGCGCGGCTCCGTTTGCCTTAAACTCCCTAAAACCTCCGCACCCCCGGGTCCCGCTGCGGCCGGTGAGTATTGGCCAGTCGTGGGACCATTTGCGCAACTTTGGCCCGCGCCTCGGGCCGCCGGGCCTGGCGAAGTTGCGGGGCCCGGACGGCGCCGCCGACCCGCGCGGGGGAGAGCCTGCCTCGGAGCGTGGCCGGACGCGCCGCGGGGACCCGGCGACGGGGCGGCCGCTGGGCCGCCGCCCGGGGTCCCGCCGCCCGCCGGGTCCGGGACGTGAGGCCTCCCGGGGCCGGCGCCGGAGCCCCGTTGGAGACGAGTTCGCACATCAGTTGCCTTCTTTTCGCTTGCTTTCTCTTGCCTTTATTTTTTTGGAGGGGGGTGAGGGGGGGGAGGGAGGAGGGAGGAGAGGTGTAGACGGAAGGCGGGCGGACGCGGCTGATTGACGTGCCCGGAGCCCGCCGCTCTCCGCGCCGCGGCGGCTCCCCGCGGGCGGGCGGGAGGGGAGCGTCCGGAGCCGAGGCCGCAGACTTGGGCGCGCTCCGAGGAGGAGGCGGAGGCGGAAAGCCGCGCGGATTCTTGCCACGCTCTTTCCCACCCCCGCCCGCCGGCACACAAGCTTTTTGTTGTTTTTTTGTAGTTCAGTGGGTAAAACGTGTTCGGTCTCGGGCTTGGGAGTTTTCCGTGGAAACGATCGCTTTCCCGGGAAAAAAAGTGCTTTTTTGGAAGTTGTGCTCGTGTTGGGGGCGAGCGTGCTGGACGGAGATCGGGAGTCGTTGCCGCTGAGATACGCAGGCTTTGGAGCTGAGCTCAGCCGCCTCCCACCCTCCCATTCTATCTGACCACGCATCTGTCTGCATGGGATCCGAAAGGTTGGCATGACGTTTCCCAGAGCAGGAGCGGCCGGGAGGTGTTGGCGAAAGCCCCTCGTGTTTCCTGGAGGCAGGGGGAGGTTGGTATGTGTGTAATAATAATGTTCCTCCGTCGGCGTGGTCGGTACCTGCAGGGTCTCCCCCGGCCTGCGTGTGTTTCCACGTACAGTGTGCATCTGGGCAGGAGAACTATTTATTCCAGGAACAGTTTTCCCGTTGCCACCCAGACCCCAAGGATTGGTCCAGGCTTTTTGAGGAGACTTAGACTTAGAGTCGGTTTCTTGCGCTGAAGTTCAGGCCGTTCTGGAGCAGATTTGGAGGAGGATGCAGGTCTTAAGATAATTTCAGAGCAATCACTGCCTTCTCATTGGAAACAAGTGTGTTTAGAGTCTGTGAAGCGTTGTCATTGCAAACGGATAGGATGGGGAGAATCGGGACACAGAATGATGAAGCTTGACTGAGGACTAGCCAGCAGCACCTCAAAACTTTCCTCCAGCTCACTTGCTGGATATCTGATGAAGTCTCAATAATAACTGAATGGCCTTGGGAGCCAGAGGGGAGCTTCGTCGTCTTAAATAGAGGAAATTAAAGTGTAGTGGCAGTGAAATTCTCCTCCAAAGATTAATAAAGACAGTTTGCAGTAGAGCCTTCAAATGACATCTTATATTTATTTACTAATTTATTTATTTTTAAAAATCTATTTTATTGATTTTTCACAGAGAGGAAGAGAGAGGGACAGAGAGTTAGAAACATCGATGAGAGAGACTCATCGACCAGCTGCCTCCTGCACACCCCCTACTGGGGATGTGCCCGAAACCCAGGTATATGCCCTTGACCGGAATCGAACCCGGGACCTTCCATCCCGCAGGCAGATACTCTATCCATTGAGCCAAACCGGTTCCGGCCAAATAACATCATATTTATTTATTTTATAATATATTTTTTTGATATTTTACAGAGAGGAAGGGAGAGAGATAGAGAGCTAGAAACGTCGCTGCCTCTTGCACAACCCCTACTGGGGATGTGCCCACAACCAAGGTACATGCCCTTGACCGGAATCGAACCTGGGACCTTTCAGTCCGCAGACCGATGCTCTACCACTGAGCCAAACCGGTTTCGGCTTATATTTATTTTAAAAGCACATTTGTCTATTATGACTAAATTTCCATCTCACAGAATAACTCAGATTGCGCAGTCTCTCCTGAAGCCTTTCTATTCTTCCCACTCTTGGTATGTGGTGGCCTACTTTGGGGTGGGCGCTAGGGCATCATTGTCAGAGAAAACAGGAACAATGTTTAACCTGGACCTTCCCAGGGCATGAACACTTCTGATTTGGTTCATATCAGGATATTAGAATAGACCTGGCCAGAGTGGCTCAGTTGGTTGCAGTGTCATCTCAGCCACTTGCTCTGGACCTTGCGTTTTGATTTTGTTTTAACACCACTATATTTTTGTGCTTAGCACCATTTCCCATTCTAACGTGGAGGAGAAAAGAAGTGCCTGCTTTCAGGCCTCTCCTCCAGCCAGGAAAAGTGCTCAGCCTTTGCTATTAACCTTCTGGCTCAAGTGGGGAGGAAACCATTTGGGATAAAATGCATAAAGTGTTCCATAGATTTTTATTTTTGAGCTACAATCTGTTGTCTTCCCCAAAACTCGAGGTATAGTTGAAAAACGTTTGCTTGAGAGGTCACTTGGATCTCTAGGATGTTTTCTCCTGATGTTTTCTTGTGCTAATATTCCTTACCATAAAATATTGAAATTATTTATTCTAATACTCTTTAAAAATGTAAATCCACACTCAACATGTCTTTATTGATTTTAGAGAGCAGAGAGAGACAGACAGATAGACATCCGGTGTGAGAGTGTACTGGATGACACTGCAACCAACTGAGCCACTTTGGCCAGGTCTACTCTAATATTCTGATATGAACCAAATCAAAAGTGATTCACGTCCCTTTTTTCCCCTCTCAAAACAGAAGTACTTTGCCCGGCTGGTGTGGCTCAGTTGTTGAGCATCGATCTATATGAATCAGGAGGTCACGGTTCGATTCCCAGTCTGGGCACATGCCCAGATTGTGGGCTCGATGTGAGAGATGGCCAAACGACTCTCCCGTCATTGATGTTTCCATCCCTCTCTTCTTTTCCATCTCTGAAAGCAATACAAAAATTTTTAATTTAAAAAATGGAAACACTTTATTATAAAATCCATGTTCTGTGAAAGTTCAGCCTACACTGAAGTTCATAAAATACAAAAATAAAAGTCATTCTGACTCCCACCTTCCAGACATAATCACTTGTTAATAGTCAATTCCTTGTTTTAAAATAAGATTTGATCATAACTGTGCTGCTGTGTATGCCTCATCCTGCTTAGGGATGGCCTGTCATGGGCTCATGTTTTCTGTTCACTACTCAGATTGGTGAGAATTGGCCAGGTAGAGGAAAAGGAAGTGTTTTGCATTGGGCCGATTTGAAATTCTGTAATTAAGTAACAAGCATGAGAGTTTAAATATAACAGGGCTGCTATTTTAGGTCTGTCCGTATGAAGTACTTGTTGTACCTTGGTGGGCTAGTGTTAGTTCTCACCCTTGAACATTAGTGTTGATGTCCAGCCTCTCATTGATTTACACCAGCCAAACTCACTAAAACAAAGCCAAACCCTCACATTGTAGGGAATTTCATAATTTATAAGTTGGGAAGGAGTGGGTATACTTGCCATGAAGACTATTGCCAAGATACCCTGTGCTGCTGTGGGATGAGGGGTTCCTCTATTCAGAGGCAGCATGCCAAACACGAAGGGAAGGAAGTTAGAGGAACGAAGGGGATTAATGACAGTGGTTTCAGATATAGCATGGAAGGAGATGGTACATATTTAAGATAGATTTTTGACTATATGGTGTGGCTTGTATGGTGACTACAAGTTATCTTAGTGCAAGTACAGAGTCACACGTTACTTAGCCTGGTATATTTAAGAAGAATGAGCTGTGACGCAGTTGATGTTCTGAAAACAAAATAGTGCACACACATTCAATCACAGCATTGGTTACTGGAGTGTGTTGGAAACATGCATTTTTTTTTACACTACTTTGCTTTGAGTTTAAAATAATTTTCAAAAAAAATTGGGAAATTAAAGAATTAAATCACCAACCAAAATTTCTATTCATTGTCCAAGATGTATGTAATCCTTTTTAGAGAAAACTGAAGAGCTCCGCCCCCACTTTAATTCTTTAGTATTACAGAAGGGCTTGCCCTGGTAAGCTGTGGGAGTCAGCAGTTGGAAGAGGAGGTGGGGAAGGGGCAGGGCATTCTAATTGCCATAAGGGGCACTATGAGAATGGGGTTACTGCACGACTTAGAATGTTTATTCCAAAGGGACACTGGAGTTCATTGTCATTGCCAGAGTGTTGTCTAGTTTATAAAAACTGAAAACTAGGACAATGATTAAAAAAAGAGTTTGAGCCGCATCTTATAATTATGAGCATTTGATATTAGCCACTAAACCTGTTTCCTATTTACAAAATGAAGTTAATGAAAATACCCACCTCAGGGTTGTTGTGAGAATCAGTAGTGTAATGCATCGGAAATTGCTTTGTAAGTTTTGGGCCACTGTAAAAAGGTAGGGCAAAGGTAGGTTTATAGTTGTTAGTATGGGAGAACAATACAATAATATATATAAAAGCCAAGCAACCAGAACAGCGGAACGACCCATTGCTATGACACACACTGCGGCAGTCAACCGGCCCAATCAGAGCCCCAATCATCCCCCCCCCCCCAACTCCCACGGCCTCCCCCTCACTCCCCGGCCTGGCCCCCGTGCACTGGGCCACTAGTAAATAATAATATAAGTAAATTTTCACAAACTCACAACTGTAAACCTACTTTTGCCTGACCCTTTATATAAAAGTTGCCGTGATTGAAATAGTGAAAAAAAAAAAAAGATAAGCAAAATGAAATTTATCAAATATCAGGCTCAGTGAGGGATACAGTGATGACTAAAATAGTGCTCTGATCTCAAGGAGCTTGCAGCAAAGCAGGGGAGCCTCATAATTATAACACCAATGTGGTGATGGATGTAGAATCCCAGTTTGAATGATACAAGATTTGTCTCCCTATAGTTGTAGGTACAGGCTGTTTTAGAAGCACAGAAGAGAGGTGTCTGAGAATAAGCTTGACATAGAAATAGGTCTAAGCAAAGGCTTTTACTATGTTAGGTGCTGTGAGGATGAGGGGGGATCTTAAATAGATTTAAGGATTAAAAATGGAGTTAAGCTTCTTAGAATGAACACACTTTTTATGATACTCTATTGGTTTTATTTCATTGACTTTTTAAAATAGGCATTTTTGTTGATTTTTATAGGGAGGAACAGAAAAATGTGGGTGTGAGAGCGGAAAATTGATCAGCTGCCTCTTGCGCATTCCCTACTGGGGCGTGTGCTCTGACCAGAAATCTGCAACCTTTTGCATGGGACTATGCTCAACCAACTGAGCCACCCCAGCCAGGGCTTACTGACTTTCAAGTAGATAAAAGTGTGAATGTTTTCAGGGTTTTGGTTAGAATTAAACATTTAAAATATCAGCTAGCCCAGCTGGCGTGGCTCAGTGGTTGAACCTCGCTCGACCTATGAAGCAGGAAGTCACGGTTTGATTCCTGGTCAGGGCACACACCCAGATTTCGGGCTTCATTCCCCAAAGGGGGACGTGCAGGAGGCAGCTGATCAATGATTCTATCTCTTCATTGTTTCCATCTCTTCCTCTGCCTTCCTTACTGAAATCAATAAGAACATATTTAAAATATCTGCTATACAGTTAGAAACAATACAATCGAAAAATGTGTATCTGCTGAAAAAGAAACGGTAGGCCTTCCCATCATCGGAGAGCTGCCTCACCGGTTACTCACTCAGCAGCCTTTACTGACTACATGTTATATTGCAGAGAGAGAGAAAAGTCAAAGTCCTTGCCTTTAAGTTGCTCATAATCTAGAGGGGACACCAACACAGGAAATTTTGGAAGCTGATTCTTATTTACCATTTAATCTGTGACAGGCACTGTCTTATGATCAGTCTAAATGGTAGGAAAGATTCCCATTCTCATTCTCAAATAAGAAGTGAGCCTGGTTGGTGTGGCTCAGTGGCTGAGCCATGAGCTAAGAGGTCACTGATTCAATTCCTAGTCCGGCCACATGCCCGGGTTGTGGGTTTGATCCCCAGTGGGTAGCATGCAGAAGGCAGTTGATCAGTGATACTCTGTCATCATTGATGTTCCTGTCTCTCCCTCTCTCTTCCTCTCTCTGAAATCAATAAAAACATCTTTAAAAAAAAATCAAGGTACAAGTTGGTTAAATAACCTGCTCAGGGTCACACTAATAAGTGGCAGAACCAGAATTTGAACTCAGACAGTCTGGTTAGTCTGCTTTAACATCCACTCATGTTGCTGTTCTGATGATTAAAAAATATAGTGTAATAAGTCAAAATGAGATAATACAGAGCAATATAAAAACCTATAGTAGTGGGAGAAGGAGGTGTTACATAAGGCTTTCTGGAGGAGGTGGTAAACTGATTATTAAATGATATATATGGGCCAAAACCGGTTTGGCTCAGTGGATAGAGCGTCAGCCTACGGACTGATAGGTCCCAGGTTCGATTCCGGTCAAGGACATGTACCTTGGTTGCGGGCACATCCCCAGTGGGGGATGTGCAGGAGGCAGCTGATCGATGTTTCTCTCTCATCGATGTTTCTAACTCTCTGTCCCTCTCTCTTCCTCTCTGTAAAAAAATCAATAAAAAATATATTTTAAAAAAAATGATATATGGGAAAGTCAGAAGAACCAATCAGTATGACTAAAAATGAAGGTAAAAAAATATATGAAGAAAAAGGTGGGGGGGTGCTGGGGAGACAAGCAGTTTTATGCTGCTTGAACATGAAATTTGTAGCAGGAAATAGCCAAACCAGACTAGATGGGTGGATGGGGAGGGCACCGTGGGCCTAGCTAAGGAGCTTGTGCTTCAGCCTGAGGATATGTAAGGGAGCTATTGAGGTGTTTAAGCAGGAGAACGATATGGTCTTACTTTTTTCCTGAGTTGTCTAAGGGTGAGGGGTCAGTTAGGGAGCCTGTTGTAATAACTCCGGGTGATGATAGAGGCCTGTGGAGTTCAGGTAAGGTAGTGATGGAATACAGGAGCAGATTAGAGAAATATTTAGTGAGAAAAATGGGCAAGACTTACCTAGTAATTAGGAGTGAGCAGTCCCAAATGACTTCCAAGTAATCTGATTAGTGCAAATGTTGCCAGCTAAGATAGAGAATACAAGTGGAGGAGCAGTCACAGTCACAGAGTGAGTACTTGGAATAGAAATGCCACAAAATGAACTCCCAAGAATATGCATGCCACGTGCAAAAAGGGACTTTCTGGTCAAGCTGTTTTTTTTTTTTTTTTTTTTTTGCTGAGAAGGTTACTGTTCACACAATGCCCTCTGGTGGTCAGAAGATGCCATGTTGCCTCTTTCGGATGAACTGGTCAAAATAGAGACTATTTGGATTAAATACTTGTCCTGGTCTCCACTCTTGAGGGAAAGAGGAATATTCCAGAAGCCACTGTGTTCCCTTTGCGTCCTGTAATGCTGCTGAACTACAGAACACCTCTCTTATTCACAAGTTTATCAGGAGCCCTTGACTGAAAGCAAAGAGCAAGGCAGTTTGTTGCTTATTTACAATTAAAAATAGATGAAACAAAATGCAAGAATTAAAACCTTATCTTACTCATAGAGCACTTCCCTAGGTCCTCATAGAACATTATTTACATAGACTCAGTTTCGATGAGTTTTTAATCTTAATTTTATGACCCATAACAGATTGAAAAGGTGGGCAACAAGAATTCAGCACACCTTTTAGAAGAGACAGTTGTTGGCTTGACAAGGAGATAGAAAAACACTGACCAGCAAACCACAATCTCCAACAGCAGCAGTCTCAGGTCACTTTGTAGGTGCAAACAACCCTTGGAAATTTGAATAGCTCTATATTTCGGTAAAACAGGTGACGCACAGGAGAAAACAGACAGCCAGTTATGCTGTACTTGGGGGGCTGCAGTTGGAAAAGTAGGAAGAACCCTACACTGGGATTAAGACCAAGATCCTGTCCTGTCAGCCACTAAAACTAGATGTGACTTTGAACATATCACTTAACCTCTTAGGACCTCAGTTTGTTTTTGTTTTTTGTTTTTATTTCAGAGAGGAAGGGAGGGGAGAGAGAGAGAGAAATGAGTGGTGAGAGAGAATCATTGGTTGGCTGCCTCCTGCATGCCCCCTATTGGGGATCAAGTTCACAACCCAAGCATGTGCCCTTGACCGGAGTCAAACCCAGGACCTTTCAGTCCAAAGGCCAATGCTCTACCTACTGAGCCAAACCAGCTAGGGTTCAATTTGTTTTCTCATCTATAAAGCAGCAGGCCGAACTTTTGATCTCTTTGTAAAATTCTATGAACTGTGTTTACAATGATGACAATAATATTTAAGAAAAATTGTATTATACTTGGATTGAAAAGATAACAAAATGTTGTCATCTCTAATTTATATAAGTCCTACGAGGAGTATGATTATCTGTATTTTATAGATGAGAAAAGTGGGCTTGGAAGGAAAAACATTTAGTGGTAGAACTGGTATTCAAATCTATTGGCGTCTGCTTCCTGGGCTCTTAGTTAATACTTTATTTAACAAGCATGCATTCAGCGCCAGCCATGTGGGAAGAGAAGAGTGTGCTAGGCACAGAGAACACAAAGGCCAAGAAGCCTCACTCTTGTCCTTGAGAGTTCAGTTAGGCACTGCTGTACAGTACTTACGTTATTATTAATGATATAAATGATACATTAGCACTGTTACAGCCATCATACAGCTAGCTACATTAGAGGTTTTAAAGATTTTAGGGTGTGAGCCCTGGCCAGTGTGGCTCAGTTGGTTAAACATCCATCACAGCACAGGTTTGATTATTGGTCAAGGCACGTGTTGGGGTTTCAGGCTTGATCCCCAGTAGGAAGCATGCAGAAGGCAGCCCATTGATGTTTCTCTTTCTCTCTCTGTCCCTTTCCCTTTGTCTCTAAAATCATTAAAAAAATATTTTTTAAAAATTTTAATTTTAGGGTGTGAGCATAGAACTCAGCCACCATTTATAGCATTGTTTCTATGGCAATATGTTTCAAGCTCCAAAGAACGAGCTTAAAAATAAAGTTTTAGAACATAATTATAATTTCAGGACTTCCTGTACTAAGTATTGAGTGTACAGTCTAATAATCAGCCAGAATGTACTCGAAAAAGTGAATAAAATTTTCTAAACTTGATCATGTCTATCATTTAAGTGTCTTGAAGTGAAACCTTTATCTTTGGGAGCCTGTACAACTGGTTCTTCCTAGAAATTTCTAGGGAAAAACCTAAAAATTTGATTAAGTTTAAAAATTGGACTGTATACTCTAGAAAATGGTATTCTATGAAAGAATTTTATTGGTGACATTTTTTAAAAATATGACTTTTTTTTAAATGATTTGAGAGAGAAGGGAGAGAGAGAAAATGAGTGAAACATTGGTTGCCTCCTGTAAGCACCCCAACTGGGACTGAACTCGAAACCTGGCTAGGTGCCCTGATGGGGAATTGAACTGGCGACTTTTTGGTTCATTGGACGACACTCAACCAACTGAGCCACAGTGGCCAGGGCTGATGTTATTTTTATAGGTGGCAAAATTGTCAAGGTCATAATCTCAGGCTGAAGAGTCATACTGTTTGTGTTCTAATCTTACCAAGTCCTCTGTACCTTAGGAAGGTTATGTAATATTGTGTGCCTCTGTTTTATCTGAAAAATGGGTCTTCAAACATTACCTACTTTGTAGGGTTTGTTAGGATTCAATGACAAAATTATAAACATATTTACATGTATACATACGTGTCTATAATACATATGATAATGCACACAGACACTTAGACTAGAGCCTGGCCCATTGATGGTAATCCAATAAAGCAAATTATGCCTTCCCTCCAATTACATTTCAAGCTTTTGTTTATGCTGCTGTGTACCTTTCTCCAGTTATTCACAGTTACCTATACAGATTACCGAAATGCTTTCTTTCCCTTTGCTTTTTCTTTTTTTCTATGCCTTCATTAAAGCTTCATTTAAATCCGTCATCCTTCCTAAAACCTGTTATAGCACAATTTGTGCTCTTTTCTACCTAAACTCTTCCTGAACTTTATTCACTATAGTTTAGTACTCAGATTGTTTCTTGGTTTAAAATTTAATCCCTTATCTGTAATTAGCTCTGTTGTATACTATCCTTCTTTACCCTCTACCTCAATGCTCTGAGTAGTATTAGGAATATTGTAGGTGTTCAATACATTGATACTTTGATTTATAAACACAAGAGAATCCTTTCATTACATTTCAGGCTTCTTAAAAAGCTAGCCTGTAGCTCTCATATTAAGTACATGTACATACATTCAATAAGACATAGAAATAGGTACAAGGAAATATCTATATTAAAAAAAGGGTAATATGCTAAGTAGATCGGGAGACCCTCCTGACGTCCTTCTGGACAAAGCCACAGTGGGGGGCGGGCAGGCAGAGGCAGTTAGGGGCAATCAGACCAGGAGGGGAGGGCAGTTGGAGGTGATCAGGCCGGTGAGGGGGAGGCAGTTGGGGGTGAGCAGGCCAGCAGGCACAGTGGTTAGAGGCAATCAGGCAGGCAGGCAGGGTCAATTCCAAAATTCCTTTAAAGTTACTTTACTCACTTTATATGCTTATTTATAGACCCTTAAATTGTCATTTGACTACTGTTGGGGCAAAGGAACATCCAGCAAAACTTTTTCCAATTTAAGAGTTTTAGCTATGAAAGAAAAGTATTTCTGAAACCTTATTTTGTCAGTGAGAAATTTACTGAAATAGCTTGCAAGCTTCAAAACTTCATATGTCAAATTTTATGAAGGTGTTAACATCATAGATATTTTTACACTTAAAAATGTCGAATTTCGTGCCAAAAAAAAGAGCATTTGCGGCGAGTTTTAATTCATTAATTTATTTTGAAGAAAAGTGCTGCTGAAAGTTATCATATACTTCAGGAAGCTTATGGTGAGCATGCTTCATCTCAAGATACTTGTGAACGCTGGTTTAAATGCTTTAAAGTGATGATTTCACTGTGAAAGATAAAGAATGTCCAGGTCAACCAAAAAAAGTTCGAAGATCAACAATTACAAGCATTATTGGATGAAGAAGTGTGTCAAACTCAAAAACAACTTGCAGAAAGATTAGACATTGCTCCATAAACAATTTCCAATCGTTTAAAAGCAATGGGAAAGATTTTAAAGGAAGGAAAATGGGTGCCACATCAACAGCGAAAGACAAATGGAAAACCTAAAAGTCATCAGTAAAATGTTGATTCATTGGCACGAAAGAAAGTCTTTTTTGCATCGAATTGTGACTGGTGATGAAAAGTGGATTTATTTTGAGAATCCTAAACACACAAAATCATGGGTTGGTTGAGGTCAACCATTTACATCGACTGTAAGGCCAAATTGCTTTGGAAAGAAGACAATGCTTTGCTTTTGGTGGGATCAGGAAGGTGTGGTGCATTATGAGCTTCTAAAACCAGGTAAAACCATTAGTACTGATCACTACCAAAAACAAATAATCACTTTGATCGTAAAACGAGCCAGAAGACACGGCAAAGTAATTTTGCTTCATGATGCGCACCATCACACACTTCAAAACCAGTCAAAGACATGTTAAAAGATCTTGCCTAGGAAATATTAACCTACTGCCATATTCACCAGATCTTGCTCCTTCAGATTACCACTTGTTCTGATCGATGGCACACACACTTTCTGAGCAGCACTTCAAAACGTACAAAGAAGTAGAAAATTGGGTCTCTGAATGGTTTGCCTCAAATCAAGAAACGTTCTATTTGTTGCTGAAGGATGCCCAGGACCAAACCAGAAATGGTCAACCAGATTTGAAATATCATGGCTGACATGTACACATAAGGAACTATTTGATATTGAAATTGGGACTCGAAAGAACTGTTGGCCCAGAAAGGAACTCACTACAGACTGATTCATTTGCCTCTCAGCATAACCATTATGGCTTGTCGCAGTTTAGGTTCTTACAAGGGTACTTCTTGGATCACATGACCTCACACATCTAGAGGAAATAATGAACAACATAGACTGGTGAACAAAAACAGACCCAGAGAGCCGAAACCGGTTTGGCTCAGTGGATAGAGCGTCGGCCTGCGGACTGAAGGGTCCCAGGTTCGATTCCGGTCAAGGGCATGTACATTGGTTGTGGGCACATCCCCAGTAGGGCGTGTGCAGGAGGCAGCTGATCCATGATTCTCTCTCATTGATGTTTCTATCTCTCTATCCCTCTCTCTTCCTCTCTGTAAAAAATCAATAAAATATATATTTTTAAAAATAGACCCAGAGAAAGAGAAGCAGCAATCAGACTCTCAAACCTCAGAGGGAAAGTAGGGAAGGGTGGGGATAAGGGGAAGAGATCAACCAAAGGACTCGTGTGTATGCACATGGGTCTACCCAGTGGCCATGGACAACATGGGGGTGGGAGCATATGTAGGGAGGGGTTTGGGATGGGAATGGGGGATAAGGATAATTATTTGATACCATAATCAATAAAAATAAAAAATTTAAAAAAGAAACGTTCTATTGGGAGGGTATTCACAGATTATCTGAAAGATGGGGGAAATGTATAGCTAGTGATGGACATTACTTTGAATAAAGCGCTTTTGATATTTCTCTTGAAATTATAGTATTTTCTTTGATTACAAAATCCGCATTATTAACCGGTACAGCTGGTACACAGTATAATTTAGGAAATATGTCTACTGGATAAGACTAGATGCAAATATATGGATAAAATCATATTACAGCCCAGCTGGTGTGGTTCAGTGGTTGAGGGTTGACCCATGAACCAAGAGGTCACCAGTGTAATTCCCAGTCAGGGCACATGTCCTGGCTCAATTCCCTATAGGGGATGTGCAGGAAGCAGCCAGTGGGTGATGTTTCTGTCTCATTGAGGTTTCTATCTCTCTATCCCTCTTCCTTCCTCTCTCTCTAAAAGTAACATATTTTTTAAAAATCATACTACAGATACAGTTCAGATAGGGTAGTCACAAGTGCAAGAGCACCTGGGCAATAAGCTCTGTGTTAAGGACTCATGCGACGTCCTTGTGTTCTTCGAGAAGGGTGCACTGCATAGTACCAAAGACTGTGTACTAACTACTGTACAGTGGTGGTTAGTACTCTGGGTGGTCAGGAATCCTAGTCCCTACCTTACCAGTTAACTATACCCTTTGATATATTATATAACAGCCATAGATCTTTGCCCTTCTATGAAAAAAGAATTTTGGACTAGATTATATCTCTTTAAGCTATAAAAGTCTATGAATATTTAAATTGCCTAATGTGCTTGGTTGTTTTTTTAATTTAAAGTGAGCTGGTAAGCTTTTTCAGACTAAATTTTTAAAAATTCAGTATACACCCGAAACCGGTTTGGCTCAGTGGTAGAGCGTCGGTCTGCGGACTGAAAGGTCCCAGGTTCGATTCCGGTCAAGGGCATGTACCTTGATTGCGGGCACATCCCCAGTAGGGGGTGTGCAAGAGGCAGCTGATTCATGTTTCTCTCTCATCAATGTTTCTAACTCTCTATCCCTCTCTCTTCCTCTCTGTAAAAAATAAATTATATATTTTTTTAAAATTCAGTACACAATTTTTGCATCACCTAACTCGGTGGTCGGCAAACTCATTAGTCAATAGAGCGGCAAATCGCTGACCTAACTCCTTATTCTTCCTAGAGAACTGCACGCACACTGTGTGTCCTAGCCTTTACATCTCATTTGAAGTTTCTGTTCTCAGCCCTAAGCCCCTGGCTTCTAGCTGTAATACATTTGTCTTACCAGCGATGCAGCGATGTAATACATTTGTCTTACTAAAAGCCACCACCAGTTTCAGTTATAAAAACAAGAATAACTGACCTTGGCTGGAAGCTAGGTGACTGGAGCATCATCCTGATCAGCCAAGGTTACAGGTTTGCTCTCCAGGGCACATTCCAGAAACAAGGAATGCATAAATACGTGGAACAACAAATTTCTCTCTCTCCCTCTCTACCTCTTCCCCCTTCCTTTGTCTTTAAAATCAATTTTCAAAAACAAACAACTGAAATATAGCAATTCTTTTCTTTAAAACTGTTTATAAGCTTTACTATAACGAAGTTCACTAAGTTTTTTTGGTAGCATTAAGGATCTCAAAAACTTGAAAAGAGAGCAAAGTTCTTTTGAAATTTGAGTGAAAATTATTAATAAAAGTAAATGGATATAAAAATTTAATGCAAAAACTATTCTCAAGATAAGCTAAAAGTCTTAGGAATTTAGATCCCTCACCATGGACTGTGTCCCCAACCCCCTTTTTGGTATTAGCCTTCTTAAAGCTTTTCTTTCTTTCTTTTTTAAAAAAATATATTTTATTGATTTTTTTTACAGAGAGGAAGAGAGAGGGAAAGTTAGAAACCTCAATGAGAGAGAAACATCGATCAGCTGCCTCCTGCACACCCCCTCCTACTGGGATGTGCCCACAACCAAGGTACATGCCCTTGACAGGGATCTGGCGGACGCTCTATCCACTGAGCCAAACTGGTTTTGGCTTCTTAAAGCTTTTCTGAATGAGGTGTAACAAGAACAGGGTTGTTGGTACTAATGTGTGAATGATTGCTCTTAAGTCAGTCTACCTAAAATTATTTTTACTCAGAACTTGGGACATTTGCATGATGACGCTGATCAAACTACAGTTTTCGGTCAGCCTCAGAGCTGTAGCATTACATTAATTTTAGACACAGTCAGTTCTTGTTCAGCTTCTAGCTCTGTGAGGAGAGGATTGAAAAAGAGACTTGGAGGCGGTGGGATTCACACCCAGGCCTATCTGATCCAAAGCCCTCTGCACTCCACGGCACAATGCCTTGTTCTACACAGTGGGCACTTTACTGAGCGCATGTTAAGTGAAGTCACCTAGAAAAATTCACAGTTCACCTGCATGTTATATCGTTGAGATTACAGAATGCCTGTGCTATGCTGACTCAGTATAATATTCAGTAAATATTTGTTAAATTAATAAGTTGACATTAAAGTGCTGTTGATGCGCTTTGTTTTAGTGTTTTGTTTGTGTTAACACAGAATACAAATTATACATTTTCATGAATTTAATTGATTGTAACTTTAGCTGCAGATGTGCCTTTCACCTCGGTCTTCTATGTTGTTGCTTTAATTTTGGTTACTATAAAACTGCTTTTCACTTAATTAGAAAGGTCCTTGGAACCTTTAAGTTCTTCATGATATTATATCAAGCACAGGATATTTAAAACCTGCAAGTTTTTACAGATTAACTGCTGGCTTTCATACTGCTAGACTCCTATTTGGAAGGAAGCTAAGCTTATCTACATAAGCATCACAACCACACAGCTGCCACTATTGTCACTTCCATTAATTATTACATGCCAAGCGCACATTGTGCACATTGCTTCTATGAATTCTCATGTTTGATGTATTATTTGAGTTATTATTTATTCCCACTTTGACAGTTCAGGAAACTTGGGGTCAGTGAGAATAAGCAAGTTACTCAAGGCAGCAAATTCTAGATGAGAGCTAAGATCTGTCTGATCCAAAGCCTTTGCTCTTCACTGTACCATACTGTCCTCAGCAACATTTGTCTCTGCTTCCACACCGGCATTCATTATCCTCTGAACAAAACTTTGTTTCATTTTAAACAACTCATTACTAGAAAAAAAAAACACAACAGATAATATCTATCCCTCTGCCTCTTTCTCTTTATTATTCATTAAAGATCTTTCTGAATCCTACATAAAATAAGTTTGGGATGGAGGGAGGTCAAACTTTTCTCATTTTCTTCTACAGTTTTTCTTTTTAAAAAATATATTTTATTGATTTTTTACAGAGAGGAAGGGAGAGAGAGAGAGAGAGTTAGAAACATCGATGAGAGTCATCAATCAGCTGCCTCTTGCACGCCCCCCCTCGGGGGATGTGCCCACAACCAAGGCACATGCCCTTGATGAGAATCGAACCCGAGACCCTTCAGTCCAAAGGCTGACGCTCTATCCACTGAGCCAAACTGATTTCGGCTCTTCTACAGTTTTCATTCATAAATATAGGTTTTTAAAAATATATATTTTATTGATAATTTACAGAGAGGAAGGGAGAGAGAGCTAGAAACATCAATGAGAGAGAAACATTGACCAGCTGCCTCTTGCACACCCCCCACTGGGAATGTGCCCACAACCAATGTACATGCGCTTGACCGGAATTGAACCCGGGACCTTTCAGTCCGCAGACCGATGCTCTACCACTGAGCCAAACCGGTTTCGGCCATAAATATAGTTTTTAAAGTGAATTTTTTAGAGTGTGGATTTATCTTGGTTTACTAACAACTCCTTTATTATCAGGCATTTGAAATTATAAAGAACACATTAATGAAAATCTTGTACATTAATTGCTTTTTGTATTTAGGTACATACTAAATATGATTTCTCACAGTTTGGGTACAGATATTTGACTCAGAAAAGATTGAAATATTGTACTTACTTGAGATACTTGATCTAGTTTATAGAAAAGGTACAGTGGTTGCAATTTCAAGAAGGCAGTAGTTCTCATGAGCCATCTTCATTTCACCAATGCATGTCAACAGAACCATTTCATATGCATTCCTAACCGTGTGACTCTATCTGAGGGCAGGAAAAGGAAAGCTGGGTGAGTCTTTAAGTAGTAGGGAAAAGGGAAGGACTCACGTGTGATCTGTGATGAACAGCTAAAAAACAAATGAAGTAAGTAAACTCGGATACTGTCTTAATTACTACAAGATTTGAAGGGTTTGGGGACTGAAGAGTGAACATGTTTAGTTATTGTTAAATGTTCTTTTTATGTTTAAATTGCCTAGGAACTTCTTTTTTTTTCAGTAGAAAACACATTCTGAAGTTTTTATGCATACAGATTAAAAATTGAAACTAAAATTGGATTTTATTTTAGCTTTATAATAGAATAGTAGGACTTCTGGTGCTTTTAATATTTTCCTTTTTTAAAAATCAAAGTCAACTCCCTATATTAAAAATACTTAGTTTTGCCTGAGCATCAAGCTAGCTGGGAGGTTGATGTCAAGACACATGCCTGGGTTGCGGTCTCAATCCTCCGGTGGTGAATGTGCAGGGGACGGCCTATATCAATAATTCTCTTGTCATTGATGTTTCTGTGTCTCTCTTTCCCTCTCCCTTCCTCTCTGAAAGCAATAAAAATGTATTTTTTAAAAATACTTACAGTGTCACCCAGCCATCCTGGCTCAGTGGTTGAGCGTCGACTTATGAACCAAGAGTTCTTTCTATTCCCTGTCAGGGCACATGCCTGGTTGCAGGCTTGATCCCCAATAGGAACGTGCGGGAGCCAGCTGATCAATGATTCTTTCACCACTGATGTTTCTATCTATCTCTCCCTTTCCCCTTCTCTCTGAAATCAGTAAAAACATTTTAGAAAGGGGAATTATTATTTTTAAAAAATACAGTATCTACCATATGTTGTTAAGTGGAAAAAACTAGTTGCAGAAGGTAACGTATATAGTTTGATCCCAATTAGGTTCAAAAAACAAATATACAACAAAAGCAAAACTATGTGTGGCACATGGTAGATACTTAGATCTGTTGATTCTGTATGTACCCTTAGAAACTGAAGATACAAAACAGAGTGTTTGGAGAGGTTATCTCTGGGAAGAGGTATGCAGTCTAAAGTGTGTTTTTATTCAATATACTTTTATGTTTGAATTATTTGCAGTGAGCATGCGTTACTTTTGTATGCATTTTTAAACAATCAAAAAATTTACAATCTATGGATAGACACCTCTTCTCAAATAGGTCCATTTCTTCTTATACCCTACAGTGCATATCAAGCAATAAAAGACACTATTTTATTTTACTTTTTACTCCTCATCTGAAGATGTTTTTTCCATTGATTGTTTTGTTTTTTAGAGAAAGAGTGTGAGGGAGGGAGGAGGGACACAGAGAGAAAGATATATATATATATATATATATAGAGAGAGAGAGAGAGAGAGAGAGAGAGAGAGACATTATTCATTAAAGGTCTTTCTAAATCCTACATAAATTTTGAGTTGATGAGTTGAATCAACTCAAAATTTATGTAGGATTCAACTCACATTGATGAGTTGAATCAACCCAGGCTGCAATCAAGCCTGCAACAGAGGTGTATAGGCCTTTGATCAGGAATCGAACCTATGACCCTTTCTTCTTCTTTTTAAAAAAAATATATTTTATTGATTTTTTAACAGAGAGGAAGGGAGAGAGATAGAGATAGAAACGTCAATGAGAGAGAAACATTGACCAGCTGCCTCTTGCACACCCCCTACCGGGGATGTGCCCGCAACCAAGGTACATGCCCTTGACTGGAATCGAACCCGGGACCTTTCAGTCCACAGACCGACGCTCTACCACTGAGCCAAACCGGTTTCTGCTGACCCTTTCTTCTGTGAGCCAATGCTCTTATCACAGAAAACAAGCCAGGGCAAAAAGACAGCTATTCTGATTCTATAGAATTATTGATTCTCCAGTAATCAAGAAAAAAGCAGTGATCAAACCTATTTGCTTGGTGTCATTTCCATGTAACGTAATAAGTTTTTTGAAATAGAATTTTTCTTTTTTTTTTTTTTTTTAATATATTTTATTGATTTTCCACAGAGAGGAAGTGAGAGGGATAGAGAGCTAGAAACGTCGATGAGAGAGAGAGACATCGACCAGCCGCCTCCTGCACACCCCTCACTGGGGATGTGCCCGTAACCAATGTATATGCCCTTGACCGGAATCGAACCTGGGACCTTTCAGTCCGCGGACCGACGCTCTCTCCACTGAGCCACACCGGTTCTGGCTGAAATAGAATTTTTCTAAGGAAATTTTCAAACATACAAAAATTGAATTATACCTGTCTCCCAACTTTAGTAGTTATCAGTACATGACCAATCTCGTATCATCTCTAGTCCCACAACCAACCCACTGTATTTATTTTCAAGCGTATTTTAGATCTATAATTTCATCTATAAAGTATCACTATGTATATCTAAAAGATAGAACTCATTTTTAACAAAACTAAAATGTCCTTATCACGTTTAAAAATGAGCAATAATTCCTTTATATCCACCATCTAATAAGTTTTTAATATTTTGCGGTTTAGTTACTAATTTTCAACTTAAGTTGCTATTTTATTTACTTTCATTGTTTATATCCTTTAAGTACTTTGAAACTCCTGTCTTTTTTCTTTTCAAATTTAGTATACATTTTCCCTTGTAGAGTTGTAATGAAACCAAAATGATGGTTTTTCCTTGACTTTGCTTGTTATTTCTTAAAATCAAAATGAGAAGCTTGAATAAATGACTATTTTTCATTTTCACATTTAAAACACGACAGATATATATTATTGAATTTTGCTACATTAGAGTGGAAGATTTGATTCATACCTTGACTGTAATAGCAAAGTGACACAAGTCACAAATCATGATCAGATTTATTTTGTTCAAGTGCTTTTGTGATATGTTGTCTGACTGTAATATTTTTGTTTTACACAGGTCGCTAATTAATAGAAGATGGCAAAGCCCAGCCACAGCAGCTACGTCCTTCAGCAGCTAAACAACCAAAGGGAATGGGGTTTTCTCTGTGACTGTTGTATTGCAATTGATGACATTTACTTTCAAGCACACAAAGCCGTTCTAGCTGCTTGTAGCTCCTATTTTCGGATGTTTTTCATGAACCATCAGCATAGCACTGCACAGCTGAATCTCAGCAACATGAAAATTAGTGCTGAGTGTTTTGATCTCATTTTGCAATTTATGTATTTAGGAAAAATAATGACAGCTCCCTCCAGTTTTGAGCAGTTTAAAGTGGCCATGAATTACTTACAGCTGTACAATGTTCCTGACTGCTTAGAAGACATACAGGATGCAGACTGTTCTAGTTCAAAATGTTCATCATCTGCTTCCAGCAAACAGAACAGCAAAATGATATTTGGGGTGAGAATGTATGAAGATACTGTGGCTAGAAATGGCAATGAAGCCAATAGGTGGTGTGCAGAGCCAAGTTCAACAGTAAATACACCACATAACAGAGAGCCTGACGAAGAGTCTTTACAATTAGGTAATTTTCCCGAACCACTATTTGATGTGTGTAAAAAAAGTTCTGTGTCCAAATTATCTACTCCAAAAGAACGTGTGTCACGACGCTTTGGACGAAGTTTTACCTGTGACAGTTGTGGATTTGGCTTTAGCTGTGAAAAATTATTAGATGAGCACGTGCTAACCTGTACTAACAGACATTCATATCAAAACACGAGATCCTATCACAGAATAGTAGATGTTAGAGATGGAAAAGAGAGTAATATCAAAGCTGAATTTGGTGAAAAGGATTCTTCTAAGACATATTGTGCACAGACAGACAAATACAGAGGAGACACAAGCCAGCCTGCTGATGATTCGACTTCAACCACTGGAAGCAGAAAGAGTAGCACAGTGGAGTCTGAACTAGCCAGTGAAGAAAAAAGCAGAGCTGCCGAGAGAAAAAGAATTGTTATCAAGATGGAGCCAGAAGATATTCCTACAGATGAACTGAAAGATTTTAACATTATTAAAGTTACTGATAAAGATTGTAATGAATCCACGGACAACGATGAATTAGATGATGAACCTGAAGAGCCATTTTACAGATACTATGTTGAAGAAGATGTCAGTATTAAAAAAAGTGGTAGGAAAACTCTAAAACCTCGAATGTCAATGAATGCTGATGAAAGAGGTGGTTTAGAAAACACGCGACCCCCTAACAACAGCAGTCCAATACAAGAAGATACTGAAAATGCATCTTGTGAACTGTGCGGACTCACGATAACTGAGGAGGACCTGTCATCTCATTATTTAGCCAAGCACATTGAAAATATCTGTGCATGTGGTAAATGTGGACAAATACTTGTGAAGGGTAGACAACTTCAGGAACATGCCCAAAGATGTGGAGAACCCCAAGATCTGACAATGAATGGGTTAGGAAATACGGAGGAGAAAATGGACATGGAAGAGAATCCTGATGAGCAGTCTGAAATAAGAGATATGTTTGTTGAAATGTTGGATGATTTTAGGGACAGTCATTTCCAGATAAACAGTATCCAAAAAAAGCAGTTATTTAAACATTCTGCCTGTCCTTTTCGGTGCCCCAATTGTGGCCAGCGTTTTGAAACTGAAAATCTAGTGGTTGAACATATGTCTGGCTGCCTAGACCAAGATATGTTTAAGAGTGCCATTATGGAAGAAAATGAAAGAGATCACAGACGAAAGCATTTTTGTAATCTGTGTGGAAAAGGATTTTATCAGCGGTGTCACCTAAGAGAACACTATACTGTTCATACTAAGGAAAAACAGTTTGTGTGTCAGACATGTGGGAAGCAGTTTTTAAGAGAACGTCAGTTGCGACTGCACAATGATATGCACAAAGGCATGGCCAGGTATGTCTGTTCCATTTGTGATCAAGGAAACTTCAGAAAGCATGACCATGTACGGCATATGATTTCTCATTTATCTGCTGGTGAGACTATATGCCAGGTCTGCTTTCAGATATTCCCAAATAATGAACAGTTGGAACAGCACATGGATGTTCATCTGTATACATGTGGAATATGTGGAGCAAAATTCAATTTGAGGAAAGATATGAGATCACATTATAATGCCAAGCATTTAAAAAGAACATAAATCATTTTCTGTGTTCTAATGTTTAGTTCATAGCAGAAAAAACACCAAAGCAAAGGATGTGAGCTATTTAGAAATTGATTTCTTAAGATTAATTGTTGGAAAAAATTTTCAAGGCCCTCTTACCTTAAATACTTTTGTTTAGGATCTTAAGTATCTACATTTTAGGTGTTCTTACATGTTTTTGTTTTTTCTTAATAGAATTCTTTGTTTTTAGTTTTAGCTATGATTAAAAATTTCTTTTAAATGTAGACTACAAGTGGTTGTTACCTTTAATGATTATTAAACTTTAGTTTTTTATTAATAAGGTGATGACTTCACTATTTCTATGTGGGTTTTGTTTTTGTTTTTTTAAGATTATCTTGTGAAATTTTAAACTCAACATCATTGGCCATTCCTATTTAAATTTTAAAAAGTAGTTATTTGAAGCTATCCTATTCACTTTTAGCTTTTTTTAGCTTTTCTTTTTGGTAAGTTAAACAGTGATTTAGCCATTGTTTATTCCCCTTTTTATCAATAAAATTCATATTATTATTAGGCAGGTTAGGTGCACGGAATCTAACCTTGAAGGTTGACATGGGCTCAGACTTGGCCCCAAAAGATTGATAGACCTAAGAAAATTCCTATAAATGAATATTTTCCTATAATTGATAAAATATTATCATTTAATAATCACATTTAAAACTTATATTAAGTGTAAAACCCAATGACTTTACTCCATTTGAGAAATTTGTGAGGATAAGTCATTTTGTTTTGTGATATTAAATTTAACTATGATAGTTAATTAAAAAGATATATCTTGTATTCATTTAAAATAATTTAAAATATTCTGATTTCTAAAGTGTGTTAGTTTATCAGTTATTTTTGTTTATATAAATAGATTTTAATAGTTCTCTAGGAATATGACATCTAAAGAAAAATGATTTTTCACCTTTAAAAGTACGTACTTTTGGAACTTTGAGATTTGAGAAAGCTGCCATGTGTATTGATAAAATAAATAAAATTAAAAAATCAATTACAAATCTGGTTGTTCTATAAAAGTAGAGTGTGCAAAAAACTGTCTTGTGTTTCATACGATTAAGATTTGGAGAAAATGTGCTTTGGCAAATTGCAGTTTATCACCATGCTTTACTACTATTTTTTTCTGTAAAGGACTACAAACTTTGAGGACTATAAAATAATCACAGAGCATATAAATGGAAATAGTTTATCATTTTTTAGTTAAAGTAGTATTACTGTTAGGTATTGCTGACACAGGGTCTACATGAATTACATGTGAATTAAAACACTGGCTAACTGACCTGCCAATAAACACAACTATTGAATAGAATGCCTTTTAATGTGAATTACTTGCATTATAATACCATTATCATTATGAATGGGATTTGAAATAACTCCTATATTTAAAAATATAATTTTGTGAGTATAAATAGTATTGCTCCTTTTTTACATCAGGTTTTTAAGATATGCAAGTCATATTTTTGTATACAACTTGCATTAAAGAACAAGTTGCCAGGAGAATTGAGAGATCTATTGACTAACACAGACTTAGTTGACAGAGAAGTATTAGAGTACAGTGTGAGTCAGAGATTTGTGGGGAAACTCTGAGGTGTTAATAGAATAGGAGCCATGCAATATTAAAATAATGGGAAGTAGAGATGGGGAAAATACACAACAAGATAAATGAGAAATCAAAGATTTTTTTTTAAAGCTACATAGAAAAAGTGATTCATCTTAGTCTTAGATATAGTAGTTTAGCAAGTAATTAAAACTGAAATGCAACTTAAAATGAAATATGCCATATATATTATTGATAGGAACCTGATAAAAGTTCTGTAACAAACCCAGAGACAATCAGAGAATAGTTTAGAGAGATAAAGTAAACTTAAATTTCTAAGCTGTATTGTATCATAGTAAACATAATTTTCTCTGGGACCACTGTTACCCATACCCTCACCAAAATCTATTGCAATGACTTTTCCATCAAAAAAGAACAGGGTTCTTTCTAAATACTGCTACCAATCCCTTTCCTAATGGATTGTCTATTCTATTAGGAAAGGTGATATAACTTACGTGTTTTGACATGTACTACTAGCCAACAATTAGCCACTAAAAGTATAAATACTAAAGATCTGGTGCACAAATTTGTGCACATTGAAAGGAAATTAATTAGAAGAAATATTTTAGATGCTGGGGAGGGACCGCGGAAGGTTGGGTCCAGGGTGTGACCAGCCCATTACTGATTAGGGGTGTCTCCCCCAGTCCCATCAGGGCTGGCCAGCCAGGGAGGAATCATGGGAGGGTTCCAGAGCATATCCAGCCCTTCTCACCCAGTCCCAACTGGCTAGACCTCAGCAGCAAGCTAACCAATTGGGTGGAGTGTCTTCCCCTTGGTGGTCAGTGCATGTCATAGCGACTGGTCAAGCAGTCAGTTGACTGATGGGTTGGACACTCAGCACATTAGGCCTTTATATAGATAGATTAAACCATCTCTAATTTTACATGACTGAGATGTTTATAGTTCCACAAAGCCACACCTCAACGATGTTGTTTTCTCTGTCTCGTGTTATATAGAACACACTCCTTTTGTTCTGGAACTAGCTACAGGGGAGCGCAGACTTTAGGAATAATGTACAGTTTTCCTTGTTAAGACAGAGTTTAATTTAAAGGCTACTTACTTGCCTTTTAAAATTAGGAGGGATGAAGAGTATCCACCACCTCTGACCAGCCCAGTTTCCTCTCATTTTTTTACCTCTCCTAGGGTGGGATTACAGCTTTGGAGCTTACTATTGCTTTTTGCCCTTTATTGCTGTGAAGACAGTGAATCAAGGTTATGGAAGCTGTGTGCTCCTCTTGCCTTTATAATTTTGATGGAAAATCTGGATAAATATATGCACAATCTTGTTTTTCTTTCTGTCTCATTAACACAGTCTTGCTTAAAAGGACTTTTGTTCTCTAGCAAGGAATTCTAGAGTAATGGAGTCAGTGCCTAAAAGGCTTGCCATCAATTAAAGTGCCACTCAGATGTTTATGATTCTTCAGTAAAGAGGACTAAGAAACTCAAGAGATTAATAAAGCACAGCCAAGGGGCAGTGGACAAGGACTCTTGATCACCCATGTGTTCAGAGAAATGCCTTATCACATAAAGTAAAATAGCACATGTCTAATGTTAAATGTGTGAAATTTGAATATAGACAAGGATTAGAAGAAAAATTCCAGGGGTTATAAAAATAAAAATTAAAATAAGGAGTTTGCTAGGACACTCAGAGCACCAATTAAAATACAGACTGACCTAAAAAATCCTATTTAAGTAATGTGGTTGAGGACAAAAATAGGAACAAGTCATAAAAGTTGAATAAAAAAAGATTTGAAATTTTCTGTGATTTGAATAAGGATTGAAGTAATTTGGTAGGTTAAAATAATTAGATTATGGTCTGGCCAGTGCGGCTCGGTTGGGCATCATCCTGTGTGAGGAAAAGTTGCTGCTTAATTCCCAGTCAGTACACATGGCTGGGTTGTGGGCTCAATCCCTGGTCTAGGGTGTGCAGGAGGCAGCTGATCAATGTGATCCTGCATCGATGTTTCTTTCTCCCTCACCCTCCCTCTAAAAATCAAAAACACTTTATAAAAATAATTTGAATAGATTTTTAAAATTCAGTTAGAGCTATAGAATGCCCAATAAAACAATTATGAACAAGCCAAGGACATGCCTAAATACTTGAGATAATATACCAACGTTTATATTCTAAAAGAGTGGTAGGTGAGGGTTGTGGTTGTTGCCAACTTTCTCCCTGGTTGAAACAATAACTTGTTTCCCTAAATCACTTAAGGAACTTCCATATTTAATAGGTCTCTGGAAACCCCCCCTCCCAAAAAACAACAATGAAATTGTTAAAACAAAAACTTGTCATTATTTTTAAAAGCTAAATCAGTACCAGTCAAAATCAAAATAACCCGAATGTGTATGTGCACACATAGCTGAGAATAAAGAAATCTGGTTTCTTTTTCTTAATTTTAAATGCTTTAAGAGTTAAACATTTATTTACTTATTTATTTATTGCTATTAATCTACTTTGGTCAGTTCCTCATTTTTCCTCACCATCCCCATCAAATGCTTCTCAGCGGTAAATGCTACTGTTCTGCAGGCACCCTAGCATTACTAGGATCCTAGGGTACTGAAAATTCTCTGGGAACATATCCCTGTGGTGTGTTCTCCTTAATACTTAGGCTATAGTAAACGGGGTGACAGGTGAATGCCAGGGAACTAAAGCAAGTAGAGTTGTATTTGGTGTTAAGAAATTGAAGTGGCAGGCCAGATTTGGAAACCCATCATCCATCCATCCTAGGGCTCTCACTAGTAATCCTTGCATCCATTTAGTCAGCATTCTTTTCTATTCTGCTAAATGCTTAACATGTGTAATTCTAATCTTTACAGCCTTATGAGGTAAGTATCATTCTAATGTTTCAGATGGGGACTGAGGTTCAGAGAGACTTTTTTTTCCTGAGACCACACAGAAACTAAGTACTAGATACGAGAGCTGGAATTTGAACCTAGGCCTATCTGATTTCTACATTCCTGTATTTCATCTCTAAGCTACATACTCCACCTACCAAGAAGCACAAAGAAGGGCCTTTTCAGCCTAGGAACACATGTGATAAAGCTCCTATGAGACTCTGTGCTTCTTGTTCATCACCTCTCATCTGAGGTGCCTGGTAACATAGCTGGTAATAGTGGGTACCTAATGAACATGTTAAATAAGGTAAAAATAATCAGTTGAAAACAAAACTTTATTTGAATGGGTCATTCAGGATGATGTTTTAGAAATAAAGACTAAATACTGATATGCTTTCATTTTCTTTAAACTTAGGACACTTAGTGGTATTGTCAGCCACTTTTGAGACCCATGGTAGGCACTCAATTAAAAATTAATTTGAATTCAACTTACATATTTCTATATTTGTAAACTATCTTTTCCTTATTCTTGACCTTTATGTTTTAATTTTCCCCACCAATGCTTATTTCCTTTTAATGGTTATGAAACTGATGAATAATTCAAATCATTTGAAAATATTCCCTAGAAAAATCAGGGTCCCAGAATAAACAGTTTCCTCTTTTTGCCTTAACAGAAGATATGATTAAGAAATTTTTCATTTCTTTGGCTAAAAAAACAACAAAACAAAATCCCTAATTACCATAATGTGATTGGTTTGATTTAAAGTTTATAGAGCAATCAAAATTTGACTAAAAACAAAAGTTGTTCTTTTCGCCCAGCTGGTATGGCTCAGTGGTTGAGTTTACTAATAGAGGTCCACAATTAGATTCCTGATGGTCACATCTGGGTTGTGGGCTTGATCTCCAGTAGGGGGCGTGCAGGAGGCAGCCTGTGGATATTGATTCTACTCTCATCCATGTTTCTCCCTCTCTAAAAAAAAAATAATAAAAAACAATTTTTTCTAGTCATTTGTAATTCAATTTACAAACACACACACACACACACACACAAAAAAAAAAAACCTATGGCTTTCTAGGGTAAACTAACAAGTCTTACTTGTAAAAGAAATGAAAGATAATCTCAAGAAACAACAGCTGTATATCCACCCTAACATAGAAGCAAAGTTTAAACGAACAGTTATTTAATGGTTTAAGTGAGTTTCCTCCCAGTTGAAACTGATTTTAATGTCCTGCATCTTATTGCCAGATTTTTACAGCCTATACAATAGGTTTTACTTCTGTGTTAAAATCTACTTCAAGGATCTATCTGCCAAATTTTATTTTTCACGTTAGAAGAATGGGTAATGCCTATATAATCACTTAGGTTACACCCCTTTTCATGGTCTTCAAACTCAAGGACATATTTACTGGTTATCCTGGGAAGAATCTTACTAAAACCAGATGAAATTTAGCTACTTATAAAAAACTATATGCCAGCAAGAGGCAAACATGCAAGGATTTAGAATTTGTATTGGTAAATATTAACTAAATGACTATAGCAGCTTGTAAATTCATGCTAATTTTAAACCAATTTACCGTATTTGCCTGCGTATAAGACAATTTTTTGGCCCTGAAAAATACCGTATTTGCCGGCGTATAAGAGACTGGGCGTATAAGACGACCCCCTAACATTTCCACTAAAAATACAGAGTTTGTTATATACTCGCCGTATAAGACTACCCCCCACTTGGAGGCATATTTTTCAGGGCCAAAAAATCGTCTTATACGCCGGCAAATACGATAATACCACTTACATATTTATATGTAAATGCTTATTTGATTTTAGCTTTAAGAAGTTTAAATCCTATTTAAGTTGTTCCCCTATTATATTCAGGAAAACCAAATCATTGAGATTCATTAGTGACAATTATTTATCCTTCCTGTCAAAATCCACCACCGATCACTAGGGGGCAGGAAACCATTATGATTTCTCATTATCTTATTCATTTGCTAACAGAAAAGAAGGCTGTGAAGTTTATAGCTCAGTGCTTTGGCTCTGGACTGAATGTATCAATGTACTAATTGCCATTATAATAAATCAGAAATCACAGGAAATTAGGATCAAAGGATGACCCCCCCCCCAAAAAAAAGGACATGCTTTCATTTAAGAGTCAGAAATATTAATTTTATGTGAGAAAACTCATCTATTTGAGAAAGGAATAGAGTTAGGTAGATAGCCTATAAAGTCCCCAGTTAAAGTTTAAAAAGTTACTATGTTGTTTTTATTCTATTTAAAGCAATTGCTTATACCAATGGGAATTAGCAGAATTCATTTTTAGATGAAATAATTCTAAACATACAGATTATGAAAGTTATCTTTTCTTTCAAATGTTTATGTTCCCTGATGTTTTTGGGGTGGAGGTAGGGTGGAAGTATTTTAAGAAACAATCTCTTTGTTAAAAAAAAATTAAGGCAAAGTGTTGCTGCAAAAAATATAATTTTACCCACAATCTCTGGGGCAGGCTAGGGGAGCTGTGAATTTAGGAATTTGAAGGAAAACTGTGTGCTTGAACTTGTGTGTGTGTGTCTGTGTGTGTGTACTTTATTTTCACTTACAGAGTGTATTCAGTACTTAATATTTAGAGAAAACTTGATGTTTCACTTTTAAATTTGTTTGGTCTTTATTTCAACCAGATTTGCCATTAATAAGTTAAAGTACATTGTAAATTTACTTGAAGGAAAACACTTAACTGTTTCCTTCCTCCCTACTTTCATCTTCCCGGCTGGCATTCTATGTTTATGTTACAGATTTATGTGCTCTACCCATTCTACCTTAAATAATGCAAGGGAGGCGGGGGAAGTGTCCCTATAGTTGGAGAATTATTTGAGTGATGAGAACACCTTATATTTGAAGGGTATAATGACTTACATTGGGGAAGAAATTAAATAAATTAAAGTTCTAGGAACTATGCTTTTGTTTCCATTCTTTGTTCTATTAATAATGTGCTGGTCTGATGCCAAAAGCCATGAAATTCTGACCTAAGACATGTATCTTGCAGAGCAGTCAACTTGTCATATTATTTTCTTGAGTTTTGTCTTTTTCTGTGTGGCAGTGGTGAAATAGGGCCTTCTAAACCTCTGGAGAAGTGAGATCTGAATTTGGAGAGGACCTGGGGAAGAATCAATCTTCAACAGATAATCTTTAAATCCAGACCCAGGAATATCAGATCTGAAGTGACACCATCCTTTCTGTCTTCCTGACAAACCTCATCAGCCCCAAATGTTCCAGTTGCAAGCATCCAAGAAAACTCAGAAAAGACCACTCTGAAATCACTTTGTTGTGACAAAATTGAATCACGGCGACTCTCCTAGTATCTGTGGAAAATCTGCTAAAGAAAATAGAATATTCATAAGACTTCAATGGGTAAAGTTACATTAAAATGAAACTATATGCTGATTATATTCAAGGGTCCCTTCTAAAATGCTTGGTAGGCGACTGTAAATATCTATAATAATAAAAGCATAATATGCTACTTAGACCAGACAGCAGGATGACTTTCCAGACCAAGCCAGGGCTGCGAGGGCTAAGCTTCTTGCACAAATTTCATGCATCGGGCCTCTAGTAATCACATAATTCTAATCTGAATCAGAGTTTACATATTATGAAATGCTTTTAGACAATTAAAAAGTTATACATAAAAATCTGTAGAGTATAAATAAAAGTGTGGGTACAGAGAAAAAAAGCAAGAACAATAACAATAACAAGAAAAGATAATATAGTTATTACTCACTGTAATGTAACATTTACCCCTTTTTTACTGTATATATGTTACAAACTTGATTATTAATATTAATGAAGCTCCCTTTTAAGTCTGTTAACTTGAGGGGGGGAAACAGAAGTGGTATTATTTCTTCAATAGTGTTAGATTTTCACAATTCAGACAACCAAAACAGTGTTCTTAAGACATTATTTTCTTTTGAACTTAGCAATATAACTTAATAGGACAGAATGAGTTTCTGTTAAACACTTGTTTTCAGTATTAATGTTTCTCAGTTTTCAAATTTCAAGACAAAATTCAACTAAGTGTTGAATGAAACAATGGTTAATATATTTTAAAAGTCCTTTCATGGGGAAATGAAATGTTTGGTGAAATTTTAACCTGGCTACAAATACTTTAAAAAAAATACATTTCTAGCCATATTATTTCCTTATTGTGAGTATACTTGTCGTTTTACTTTTGGTTAACTGTATACCCAATTCATTATTATTTTATTGTACAATATTAAGATGTCATATATTTTCATAAATGTTTATTATGTTTTTATACCTATTCAAGTATTTTAATAAGTAGTTGCACAAAGAGATCTAACTTAGAGTATTCATAGTAATATACACAGTTAAGTAATTTAAACTCTAGCTATAAAACAGAATAACTTGAATATTAGTTATAATAATTAGATTAAAAGATAAGAAAAAGTTAATTACAATGTGTGGGTCCAGCGGCAAGAAGGTAGAAAAGAAATCCATTAAAGATTTCAAAATCATATGAATTCAATGGCTTTAAAATAAAACAAGTAAGTTTAGAAAATTGTTAGTTTCTGAAAAAACAAAACTAGAGTTAATCTCTTTCAAGGAGCATGAGAGAGGCCTATAGAAAACAAGCTTATAACAAGTAGGAAACAGAAAAGTTAAAAAAAATTATTTAAAAAAATTATCAATAAAAGTTTCCAGATCAAGATAGTAGAGATTCAATAATTTCAATTGACTGGTAGAATTAGATTCGCAAAAGAAATATGCTTAAATTTTGATTACTGGAATATAAATATAATGATAAGTGATTTAAATGCATTCTATAATTTGATTATTTTATGTATATTAGTACAAAATGGAGTTTATTAGGTTACATAGAGAGTTTTTGTTACCTTTCTAATCCATTGCTTTTACCTAATAAAATTTCCTTCTCTATGTTCAGAAGTTAAACTGTCTGTATATTACTTTTATTTAAACTGTACTTTTCAACCTTACTTTTAAAAAATTATTTGTCTGAAAAGTTACCAATTCCTTCCATTCTCTAATACCAAAATAATAAAGTATCTGATATAGCTAATTATAGTGGTCCTGAGGAGCTTCAGAAGTATACAAAGAGAATTACTAAAATGATTACTGCCAAATCCTGTTTTCTTTTAATACACAGTGACTGCAAAGTACTAATTAATAGCAAACACAGATGGCAACACATTAATTAGGTTTCTTTATAATACAAAAAGAAACATTTATAAGAATCCACTGCCCTAACCGGTTTGGCTCTGTGGACAGAGCATCAGCCTGTGGACTAAAAGGTCCCAAGTTTGATTCTGGTCCAGGGCATGTACCTTGGTTGCCGGCAGATCCCCAGTAGGGGGTGTGCAAGAGGCAGCTGATGGATGTTTCTCACTCTCTATCCCTATTCCTTCCTCTCTGTAAAAAAAAAAAACCAAAAAAAAACAAACAGCAAAATGTATTTTTAAAAAATAGAATCTACTGACATAGTATTTCAAAGGGTTGGTTAATTCCTTTTTCAGAATAACAAACATAATTTACTTGTAGAAATAACTTCCTAACCAGTATAATTCATTTTGTTTCTTTTCAGTTAAAGAACATACTAATTTTGTTTCCAGTGACCAGCAATGAGTACTCTCTTCCTTTCAGATCAGTTCTGAAAGACGACTGTCATAGTTTCAGTTAATTTTAATTTCACTTAATTTAGTGTCACCAACAATGGCATATTGAGTCTGACTTCTTTCAGATTATTTCAGACTATTCCACAAGAGTCTATCCTCCAAGTTAGCACTCTCTACAAAACTGAAGTAGGTGCCCACAGTATTTATAATCTGCTGTGGTCACAGATTTCTCTCCTGGAAAAGCCTTTCTTCTAGATTTGGTTCTGACAGCCTGCAGTGCCAGGCACGGTTTAATTGTAATCAATATCTATGGTTTAATTATAACTTTTAAACCAGGACTCAAAGAAGCAAATAGTGAAATTTTGCCTATATGACAAGTGATTGGATAAATATATCGGGACAAGATACTTCCAAGAATTAAAAAATGGCAGTATTTACGGAGGTCTTAAATATAATAGTTTGAAACCAGTTTGCGCATAGGCCCTCACCTTCTCTTCAGGCCAACATTACCGCCCCAAAACCACAAACCTTACGAAGGTTGAACCTGGGCAGGGACTGAGAGCATGCCAGAAAAATCCATAAAATTCTTCCCCTAGTAATTTGGGAAAAAATTTATTCTTAGTCTCCCTAGGGGAGGCCTGATAGATCCATGTACAAAGTTTTAGACCTTATTTTATTCATCTTTGTATCTCTAGTACAGGTATTTTCAGATGTGACTTTGTTTCATCTTTTGATATTTGCAGTTTGAGTACAGAAATAAAAGAGGTAGGCAGATAATCTTCCTTTTATACAAGAAAAAAAATTCAGTTTTTTTGGGTAATTTTTAATAAACTTGAACTAGTGAATCACTACTGTGTTCCAGGTACTTTTCTGGCTTGTTAGGAATTAAAGAGGGTTTGATATATGCTAAAACTTTTGGTTTTTCCACACTGCATTGAACCTCAGCCTTTGGATTTTAAAAATAATTTGAAACACATAGTATTTATAATCTGCCAAACAGATTTCATTTGGTGAAAGTCAATAGTAATTTCTATGTAAGTAGTAGGATTAGTAAACTTCATCTTGAGTGGATGTTAATAGTCAAGTTTCAAAAATGAATTGTAAAAACATTAGGGTATTTAGAAAAATTACTGATAATCCTACCATCTAGATAGAACCAATTTTGATGCATTTTTCATATACATAAGATTATCCTACATATGGGATAAGAAGTTAACAAAAGTCTTGTATCTTATTTTCCACTTAATTATGTCAAAAACATTTTTCTGTGTCATTAAAATTCTTGTAAACAATTTTTATGGCTACATAACAATTCATCATATATACTATAGTTGATGTAATAATTTTCTTATTGTCAGATATTTAAGCCATGTCCTTTTTAATGCTGTTATTATAATAATACTACCTGAATGTTCTATTATTTCTGGATAAATCCCACATGGTAATGCTAAATAAAGGATATGATTGCATTTAAAGTAATGAAAAAATATTATCATATTGCCTTCCAGAAAGACTGTACTAATTTATATTCCCACTAGTAGAGTTTTGCTGCACTGGTGCTGGCTCTGATGAATATTATTTGACCATAAATTTGCTAAGTTGATGATTTAATTAGACTATATTTTTAATGAATTCTGAGCCACAATCATCAAAAAGAACAAGATTTTAAAAAATCAATACCGATGTAGAACAATGTAAAAATTCCAAGAATGCTCAGTGTATGATAATGTTCTAGGACTATAAAAGTTTATTTCATATTAAGATCAAAATGCAAATACTGCGTCTTTCTGGGGAAAGCTGAGGATGCCGTCTAAAGTGTGAAACATCAGTTTACCAGGTAAAAAGTTAGAGCAGAAAAAATATAGTTGCTAATGAAAATACAGATAAATTGTTACTGTGGTTTTCCAAAGCCAAGTCATAGATGAATGTGGCAGTTAGACGGCAAGAGCTGTTTGTAATAACTGTACATAGAGACAGTGCATAGTTACTAAAACCTCTCCCTCCTGAAGTTTTTAGTGTTTGTGTATACGAATTGGCATGTTTGCTTTTTGCAATCTTGCCTTGCCGGAGGTGAATGTGTGAGAGATCTGAAGAATTTGTTTTTCTTACAGTTCTGCTTTCTGTTGTAGCTGAGACCCTGTTTCTAAATCACATCATATTAGTTCTACAAAGATTTGGATTGTTCTCCAGCCCTCTAAGTTCCCCTTTTTAAATAACTACATAAAAGACAATGTTTTGCAAGAAAAAAAAAATCGAGAGATAAGTACTCACAATTTACTTACAATCAAGAGATAAGTACTCACAATTTCAGCTCCAATAGAAAACTTTTGGTTTTATCTTTGTCTTCTTAATGTTTCCTTTAAAAAATTTCCTAGTTCATATTTTTCTTTATTTTTTTTTTCATGGAAAAGGAGATAGGAATTGTGGTTAAAACTAGTACTATTTAATGAGATGAACAAATTAGTAGGAAATGTGTTTTTAAATATTGGAGATTACATATACAACTAGGTAAAAGAAAGGCAAATGTTCATTGATGAGGCTTTATAAGGTTGTAGCAACATCTAGGCCACAGATTGTGTGTTTCTCAGACAAAAACTGCTCCAGCATTCTCTCACACAACTTTGATATGGGCTATCCATGACTACCCTCTTTCAAAGGATGTTCTTCACCTCCCATAGCCTCAGGGGGGTGGAAATCATGGCAAGATGAAGTTCTTAAACCTATCCTGTCCATCTGAAGACGCTGTTTCTTGCTTGTATCCCTGCTCTTGTAGTAACCCTAATCTGTGTAAGATTTATAGTTGCCCCAGGATACAATGCTTTTCTCTTAACCCAGGCTCCTACAGCCCGTACTGAGAATGCCTTTCCTCCCCGCCGCCCTGGCAAACTCCCGCACCAGGCTCAGGCCTGGCGCCTCTTCCAGGAAGCTCTCACCAGCACACTCTCCGCCTGGGTGTGCCCCTCCTGTGGGTTCCCATAGAACTTCTCTCGAGTTATGTTGATCTCTTTATTAGACTCCCAACCTCATAAAGACGATCTCCTTTGTCTTTTTACTCTCACATAGTAGGTGCCCCTTAATTGCTTGTGGAGTAAATGCCTACAGCTTCCTCCCGCAATGTGAGGTGTGAGCCGAGCGATTTTGTTCCTGTTTCTTTCCTTCAGGAGCCCGTTTATAGGGTCAGCTTCTACCTCATCACGCGGTGCCAGGCTTTAGGAGAACGTTCCTCTTCTAAAGTGAACCCTTCTCTCCACTGCCTTCTCTGATGTAGCTTGAGCATAGCTAAAGGAAGTCATGACTCCGTCACAAACACGTAGCTGGAGAACATCATGCTGAGTGAAATAGGCCAGTCAATGAAAGAGAAACACCACATGACCTCACTCATTTATAGATAATAAAGAACATTATAAACTGATGAACCAAAAGATAGATATAGAGACAGTAAAGCAACAAGCAGACTGTCAAATGACAGCGGGGAGGGGAGGGAGATCTGGGGGAGATAAGAGATCAACCAAAGGACTGGTGTGCATGCATATAAGTACAACCAATGGACACAAAACTCTGGGGAGGGAGGGCATGTATGGGAGGTTGGGGGGGAGGGCAATGGTAAGATATGTACACAGATAATAATTTAATAAAAAAATAAACAAGTTAAAAAAAAACAAACCCCAACATGTAGCTGGAGAGGAGAGGATCGGACTGGGGCAAACGTGAGGGTTTGGTTATAGATTTATCCCAGGAATAACTCTATGTGGCTGATACAGCCCTTGAAACCCAAAATAAAGCGAGCAGTGGAGAGAACAGGGAGACTGAATCAGGAAGCTTAAAGGGGCAGGGCCAGCAGGAAAAATGGAAGGCGAGCAGAGAAAGTTTAGACGCCGGGAAGCCCAGTTGCAGCCACTCCCCAGTTCCGATTTCGCGCGGCGCGGGGAGCGGGGAGCGGGGAGCGGGGAGCGGGGAGGGGGAGGGGGACTTTTCGGGGTCCCTCTCGGGCTCCCGCCCGGGCTCCGGTGGTCCTCGCCCCCAGGCAGCTTGCACGGAGCGCTCACACCCGCGAAGCAGCCCGAACTCTGGGGGGCTGGCCGCCGGGCCCCAGAACACCAGGGTCGTTTCCTTTTTGCCTCCGGCTTAGGGGGGAGTCGCCTTCACTCCGAGGCCCCGTCAACATTTAAAAAAAAAACAGGTTCTGGCCCTGTTTCCTCGGTGCAGCCAACTCAATGAATTGCCCTATCCCCCAGAGCCAGGGCAGCCGGTTCACTGGGCACCGAGCTGCACCGAAGGCCCAGAAACTGGGCGAACGGCCCGGGCGGCTCCCCTCTCCGGGCCCCCTTCCGCGCCCCGCTCCCACCACCACGCCCCGAGCCGTTCGTTCCTTCCCCGCCCCCCCGCGGAAGCCCGCGCTTCCCATTGGCCGCGTGCCCCGCCAATCCAAAGGACGCTGACGAACCCCGCCTTAAGGGAAGGCAAAGATCTCGAAAAAGCGCGCTCACACCTGGGGGCGCGAGGGGGAGAGGGGCGGGGGCGGGGGGGGGGGCGTGTGCGAGCCCAACGCCCCCCCCCCAAGCTGCGGACTGCGCGTGCGCAGCCGCGGACCCCGGCCGCTGGGAGCCGAGGGCGGGGCCTCATTTGCATAACGGCCGCCCCCCGGCGCCTGGGCGCGGGCCGCGGCCCCGCCCCTCACTCACTGGAAATCTGTTGGGCCGCCGGCGGGTCGCTCGGAGCCAGGCAAGCCCCGGCGGGCGGTCCTGCGAGCCGATTGGCTCCGGGCTTTCCCCCAGGGCGGCGGGGCGGCGGGGCGGCGGCTATAAGAGCCGGGCGCCGGGCGGCGGGGAGCGGGAGGCGCTGCTGCTGCTGCTGCTGCTCGCACGGCCCGTGGTGTCAGGTGCCGGGCGACCGTTATAGCGGACGGACGCCGCCGCCGCCGCCGGCGGGTCTCTCTCTCCCCCCGCCACCGCGGTTCTCGCCTTAACGCCGCTCGTCCTCTCTCTCTCTTTCAGCCACGATGTCTGCCCGCGGCCCGGCCATCGGCATCGACCTGGGGACCACCTACTCGTGCGTGGGGGTCTTCCAGCACGGCAAGGTGGAGATCATCGCCAACGACCAGGGCAACCGCACCACGCCCAGCTACGTGGCCTTCACCGACACGGAGCGGCTCATCGGCGACGCGGCCAAGAACCAGGTGGCCATGAACCCCACCAACACCATCTTCGACGCCAAGCGGCTGATCGGACGCAAGTTCGAGGACGCCACGGTGCAGTCGGACATGAAGCACTGGCCGTTCCGGGTGGTGAGCGAGGGGGGCAAGCCCAAGGTGCAGGTGGAGTACAAGGGGGAGATCAAGACGTTCTTCCCGGAGGAGATCTCCTCCATGGTGCTGACGAAGATGAAGGAGATCGCCGAGGCGTACCTGGGCGGCAAGGTGCAGAGCGCCGTCATCACGGTGCCCGCCTACTTCAACGACTCGCAGCGCCAGGCCACCAAGGACGCGGGCACCATCACGGGCCTCAACGTGCTCCGCATCATCAACGAGCCCACGGCGGCCGCCATCGCCTACGGCCTGGACAAGAAGGGCTGCGCGGGCGGCGAGAAGAACGTGCTCATCTTCGACCTGGGCGGCGGCACCTTCGACGTGTCCATCCTGACCATCGAGGACGGCATCTTCGAGGTCAAGTCCACGGCCGGCGACACCCACCTGGGCGGCGAGGACTTTGACAACCGCATGGTGAGCCACCTGGCGGAGGAGTTCAAGCGCAAGCACAAGAAGGACATCGGGCCCAACAAGCGCGCCGTGCGCCGGCTGCGCACGGCCTGCGAGCGCGCCAAGCGCACCCTGAGCTCGTCCACGCAGGCGAGCATCGAGATCGACTCGCTGTACGAGGGCGTGGACTTCTACACGTCCATCACCCGCGCCCGCTTCGAGGAGCTGAACGCCGACCTCTTCCGCGGGACGCTGGAGCCGGTGGAGAAGGCGCTGCGCGACGCCAAGCTGGACAAGGGCCAGATCCAGGAGATCGTGCTGGTGGGCGGCTCCACGCGCATCCCCAAGATCCAGAAGCTGCTGCAGGACTTCTTCAACGGCAAGGAGCTGAACAAGAGCATCAACCCCGACGAGGCGGTGGCGTACGGGGCGGCGGTGCAGGCGGCCATCCTCATCGGCGACAAGTCGGAGAACGTGCAGGACCTGCTGCTGCTGGACGTGACGCCGCTGTCGCTGGGCATCGAGACGGCGGGCGGCGTCATGACGCCGCTCATCAAGCGCAACACCACCATCCCCACCAAGCAGACGCAGACCTTCACCACCTACTCGGACAACCAGAGCAGCGTGCTGGTGCAGGTGTACGAGGGCGAGCGGGCCATGACCAAGGACAATAACCTGCTGGGCAAGTTCGACCTGACCGGGATCCCCCCGGCGCCCCGCGGGGTCCCCCAGATCGAGGTCACCTTCGACATCGACGCCAACGGCATCCTCAACGTCACGGCCGCCGACAAGAGCACGGGCAAAGAGAACAAGATCACCATCACCAACGACAAGGGCCGCCTGAGCAAGGACGACATCGACCGGATGGTGCAGGAGGCGGAGCGCTACAAGTCGGAGGACGAGGCCAACCGCGACCGCGTCGCCGCCAAAAACGCCGTGGAGTCCTACGCCTACAACGTCAAGCAGACGGTGGAAGACGAGAAACTGAGGGGCAAGATCAGCGAGCAGGACAAAAACAAGATCCTCGACAAGTGTCAGGAGGTGATCAACTGGCTCGACCGAAACCAGATGGCGGAGAAAGACGAGTATGAACACAAGCAGAAAGAGCTGGAGAGAGTGTGCAACCCCGTCATCAGCAAACTTTACCAAGGCGGCCCTGGCGGCGGGTCCGGAGCCTCCGGGGGACCCACCATCGAAGAAGTGGACTAAGCTTGCCCTTCAAGTCAGCGTAAACCTCTTTTCCTTTCTCTAATTCTTTTTCTTCCCTTTCGTTTTTGTTTCTTCTAAATGTCCTGTGCCAAGTGTGAGATCTATTTTTGGAGGAAGTCTTTAGCCCAGTGTATGCATATGAAAGGAAAGGAGCAGCAGCTTAGTTTAATTATAAAAAGTTAGTTCTAAAGTTTGATTATTTGAGCTTTCTCTTTAATGCATTTTGCTGTTTGCTGACTTGAGAGCATTTTTGGTTAACTTAGTGTTTGAGATGAGAGACCTGAAGATTGCACACATGTTCTGTGGAAGCTTGATAAGAATAAACTACATCAAAGCTTGAATTGTTTATTTTTATGTAACTACGAGAGGAGAGTCAACTTTGCAGTAAAGTCAAGAACAGTCATTATTTTTGCACACAATTGCATACATGCAAATTCAAAGTAAAGCTGAAATTGATCTGAAAATTACTGTCTTGGAGTTTTCAATTTTCTCTTGGTACTGTTTTACTCATGTTTAAGATACTAATATGATATGAAATATATCTAACCCAATCTTGTCTAATTCTCAAATGAGTTTCCTGCTTTGAATTACCAGCAACTTAAGGGGAGAAGATCTGGGTAAACAGCCCCCCCCCCACCTCCTTTAATACAAAAACCAAACAGGTCTTGCCCTGTACCCAAACTCCTAAGGTGTGGCTTAAGTGTTCAAGTGAAAATACGCCTGAATATCCCATTAAAATACAAGCTATATTCTGGGGTTTAGTGTAAAATGATTCTTTAAGCTAAAAAAAGCTGGGGCAGGAGTTGTCTTCTGATAATAGTATGAAACAACTTGCTTTTCTGCGTTTTAATTATCTAGTTACTTGACTCTAGTAAAACAGCTCTACCTCTCAGCTTAAGGCAAATTCTATAAGGATATGTTTTGAGCAGGTATAATTTATAGGGGGATAAGAGAGATATGCATTTTTTTCTGATTTAAGAATCATAATACTCAATATCTGCCTTAAATCACTAGATTTTTTTTAAAAGGCAAACTGCAAGATAGTTCTGTATTTTGTTAATATACAACTTGTCCACTTCCCTATAAATCTGATTTAAGGTTGTTACAAATAGGAAAATTGCAGCCCTTTGGGATCTACTGTCCTGGGCCTTAAAATTCACATCCTTGGGGGAAGAGGGTTCATGCTTATTTTTCATTGAAGTCACACTTCTGCTTTGTTCCGATTTATTCTCTTTAAGGGGAACTTAGGAGAAATTCTGTAAAGCTGATTGGAAAATGCATAGTTAACAATGTTTTCACCACAGACATTTTGACATCTCTTTCCAAGTGATGTAGATTTGCTTCATGTTGTTCATAACAGTGAATTATAGAACTATATTTTCAATATAGTAGTGGATCCTTCCTTTTCATGCAGAGAGATTAATTTTTGAAGTAATATAAAAACAAGGGAATAAATTAGCCTAAAAACACTGGGCTTTGATAATGGCCCTCACACAAGAGCTGACTCCTATGTACATCGGCTTTTCCTCTTCTCCCTCTTCTCCTCTTTCTCCTCCTCCAAAGTAAGTCTCATTTGGGTGTGTGTGTGTGTGTGGGGAGGGAGATAAAAAAGCAATTGTGAAATTGCTTCAAAATAAACTTTAAAAAATTACACTGAAAAGTTAAAGATAATTTAGGGTTTTTCAATGCTGGTGTCAAGCTAGTGGAAAGTTTTTAGAAAGGAGGCAGGAAGGGTATTTCATTGACGAGATAATATCACATAAATATTTGACAAACTACCTTGTTACTAAGAGAGCAGGTCATTAATAGCCTTAGAGTGACTTTTAGCATTAATTTTTTACCAAGGTAATACCCATGCTATTAAACTTCCAGTAGTTTTTGACTTGTTGAAAGTGTTTATCCCTTGCTCTAACATCAAAATATAATGGAGTTTTTCTGAGAGTGCACCCTGGTATTAGCATGACTCATTTTAGACCTAACTTTAGAAGGCATTAGTTTCTAAAAATATCATAAAAACGACTAGTGGTAATCTCTTTGATCCGGTGGCCTGACCTCTGGTAACTGCCTATAGCACTAATTTCAATCTATGTAGATACTTCATTTTTTTTTTTTTTGAAAAGTAATTTGTAAAGCTCCTAGCCTTCTTGAGTGTTTTTTTCAAAATTTAATTCTGTCTTCTCAAATGTATCTAGATCTCAATATTATTAAGTTAAAGCCACCAAAGCGCCCATTTAGTGTTTCCAGGGGTTAGTTGAAACTAGTAACCCAATAACTTCTGGGAACTTCTTTGCAAATGTTAGATCAAATGACAATGGAAAAAGCACTTGATCTTAGGATAAGGCTGAATTACAGTTTAAGAATTAATTAAGAATTACTTAAACTGTAAACTAGTGTGTTATGGTAGAGACTAGTGGTCTCATGACTAAAGCAAATGCAATACATATAGAATACTAAAGGATAAAAAAAAAATTTCTCAGCCCTAGCCAGTTTTGCCCAGAGGTTAGAGTGTTGGCCTGTGGACTGAAGGGTCCTAGGTTCCACTTGGGTCAAGGGCACATGCCTGGGTTGCAGGCTCATCCCCAGTGGGAGACATGTAGGAGGCAGCTCTCATCATTGATGTTTCTACCTCTCTCTCCCTTCCCTTCCTCTCTGAAATCAATAAAAATACATTTCTCAGAATAGGCACTTAAATTCTTACCAGAATGTCTAAATAACATATTTGTCCCTGTTTTGAGGCAACAAAACCAGACACCTGTTAAGACCTTATAGGATGTTTACAGTATTTGAAATGTGTGAAATTTCAAAACAAGCTCACTCTTAAATTTTTATAGTAGTATTAATTTGATATATATATATAATGGAAATTCATTAAAAATCGTACATTAGGAGATAGTAATACTATATGTTTAAACTTAACATGTATAATAGGATATTTGATGAATCATCTAATCAAGGGAGACTTAATGAGAATTTCTTTAAGATAATATCACATAAATAATAATCTTAAATGAGAATACAACCTTGCTATCTAGATAAAATAAAATATTCTTTTTATGAAGCTTAAATACTAGGCCCATGATAAGGCCTTCACCTACTTTAAATTGAATGCAGTTTATAAAAATTGTGTGGTGAGGCATTTTCTTCTTGCTTGAGCACTGTAACTGAAGTTTTAAAGAATCTCAAACCCACACATTAGACAATTGCTACAGGAATGTGTATATAGGTGAAGGAACAACACGAATATTCACTTGCTTCTGTAAATTTATAAATAGGTACATGAAAACTGTTATTGAAAGGCTATCCTTAAGCATTAAAATTAGATACAGAATTTCATTCCTTGAAGAAAAAGTATGAGTCTTTGAAAAAAGAGCCCAGTGTATATTTTGATAAAGCTCTTGGAATGGGTATATGCATTTCTGAAACTTAATAGGGTGATGCTTAATGTAGAAATGTCTTTTTAGAACAAATCAAGAAGCCATAGGCTCTTTCCTCCACCACTTTCAAAGTAATTAGGCTGTTTGTGAATTCAAGATTCGGGAAATAGGCAATCAACAATGGAGTTGCTAATTAAAATACTGTCATTGTCACGTCCTTACATGTTTACTTTTAAAGGTAGATTTGTAACACTATAAACCTGTCCATTATTACTTTTTTCATAGTATAAACATGCATTATAATTCATTTGATGTTTTGCACCTAAAATCTGAGACCAGCAACTTAGTTCTGTTATATTTTCTTAGTTATATGACCTTGAGAAGTTCTTTTCATTAGGTAAAAACCCCCACACATATACACAAAACAAAACCTTTCCCTCACAGGACACATGGAATTGTTAGTATTTAGATAGTACTTTTATCCCTTCTTTAAAATATCATGAATTTTTTTTCCTAAAAATTATATTTCCATTTTAGGTTGTGAATTTCTAATAGCATTATAAAAACCTATTTGGTGAAAAATGTAACCAAAGAAATGAGTAGGCCACTTTTTAAATAATGATTTAGCAATAAAAACAATATGTTCTTCCCTCTTTTGGTAGTGCAGAAGTACAAGGTGGTCCTTCAAAGTTTAGGTTTCCTTTAACACTATGTCCCTAGCCCATGTGAAATAACTTGTAACTTTCATGTAGGTCATTGTTTACCTTAGTTTTGCATATTAGCATGAAGTTAAACTATGGTGAAATGTCAAATACCTTTGTTTTTCTTATTGGGATAAACTGGAGGTTGACAGAAGTGTGGTCTGTCTTCAGGATAATGGTTGTGAGGTGAGTAGATTCCAGGTTTTTCTCCCGGTCTCCTCCTCCCCTCCCCCCAAGCTGTATGGCAGCTCGGTGAGAAACTCTTGGTCACTGGGATAGTCTTACTCCTTTTCAAATGAGTCATCTTGCAGTGAGCCAGCCTTGAGGCCGCAGCCTCAAAGCAGCCCTGCCAGCGTCTGGGTAGGTGGGTTTTTGTGTATCTTGAGCCAACCAGAACAGCTAACAGCAATGGACTCACGTGAATGGAACATAAATCTAAGTGACTACGATTTTATATCACTGTAACCAGGGGCTATCTTAGCAAGGAGTGAAAGTAGTGGGAGTGTCTATGGCCGTATTTTTAAAAATTTCCGGAGCATGCAGTCACCGACTATTTACTGAGCATCCCAATCCAAGCAAGGTATGGGGATAAGACAGACTATATGAGGCATTCCCAGTCCCGTTGTGTCATTCAGCATGGCTTACGTCCGTGTTGGGAGGAGAGAACTGCAGTCTGCCTATCAACCCAGCTGCAAGAAGAAATGAAAAACATGGCTTTTGAAAAGTGCAAAGTGTAGACGTACACGTACCGTGTTTTCCCCAAAATAAGACATCCTCCAAAAATAAGACCTTACTTACTGGTTTCCTATTGAGTGAAATATAAGGCATCCCCCTGAAAACAAGGCCCCCAGGAATCACAGTTTGTCTGGTTTGTGTTGACAACTACCTTACTACCGTACTGTATACAGTTAATAAGTTTCCTTTATTTTCCTTTAACAATAAACGTGTACCGTCTTCTTCTTCATGGAAAGATAAGACATCCCCTGAAAATAAGACCTAGCGCATCCTTGGGAGCAAACATTAATATAAGGCACTGTCTTATTTTCGGGGAAACAGGGTATCAATTGAAGACCCATAGACGCAAACCAAGTTGCTTGGGGCAACACTGATTTTGAGTCCTCATTAAGGGCGGTGCTTTGCACTCACCGCTGCTCAGAAACCCTCACAATGCCCATTTGTGCGTCTTCAGACGCGTAACCAGAGGCCCCGCCCTAGCTTTCACAAGTAGGCATGCAGCAGAACCAAGTTCTGAAAACTGTTATTTCCAAGCTCCCTCCCTCCCCTCCCACCTCCCCGCCGCCCCCTTCTCCTCCCGCCGCCCCCAGCCCGCCTAGCTCCCCCGGGTTTGAGCTTGGAGTTGGGGACACAGAGAGCTGGGAGTGAGTCCGGTATTCCGATTGCACACCATACAGCCAGGTGAAGGCGTCCGTTCTTCACAGCACACAGCTCCCCCCACACCCCGTCCCGGACCCCCGCCCGCCACCGGGGACGCTGACGTTAGGGACCCAGCGGCGCCCGAGCCCGAGCGCCCTGACCGCGGCCGCGGAGGCCGCCCCCGCCCGCGCGGGAGCCCCCGCCCGCCCGCCCCGCGCCCGCCGGCCGCCGGGCCGCCTTCCCGCCGTGGCCGGGCGACGCCGGGGGCGGAGAGGATGAGGCCATGTCTCAGGTGCGGGAGGAGCCGCAGAAGAAGAAGCGTTTGGACGCGCATGGAGTTCTGCGGCACGAAGTGAGTGCCGCCCGGGCCGCCCCGTCCGCCCGCCGTCCGCCGCCTCCCAGCGCCCCGTCCGCCCCTCCGCCGCCTCCCAGCGCTGGGCCGCCCCGGCCTCCCGGCCCCGGCGGGCGGTGCTGCGGAAACAGACCCCGTGTGTGGTGGGCACACGGCCCGGACGGCCCGGGCCCGCGCAGACCGGGGTGTCGGCGAAGGTTCCGCCTCCCGCCCGCTCACAGCCTCCGGCGGGCCCGGGCGGCCCGGGGCGGGGCGGGGAGGCCGGGGAGGCCGGGGCGGCCGCTCCCGGGGCCGCGGGCCCCTGGCTCTGCCGGCTTCCTCGGGGGGCGGCGGGCCAGAGCCGGCTCCTCCGGGGTGTGCCCGGCTCCGCACCGTTCGAGGCCGCCCGGGCCTCGGTGCTCTGCGGTCCGAGTCCCAGTTAGCGGGCTGGGGGCCTGGAGGGGCCGGAGACCGGCAGACCGAGTTCTGTAACCCCTCCCTGTTCCCATGGAAACCACATCCACAACCAGGGAGGAGGAAATGGGACTCCAAGTAAAGCACACACACACACACACATACACACACACACACCACTGGAAGATCACATAGAGCAACCAACGGAATTACTGTTAAACGTTCATTGTGACCTGTGGATTGTAGATTGAACGTTTCATTGTCTTTTTGCTGCGATCATTTTATCTTACAACAGATGGGATTACGAACAGGCATGTGGTACTGGAGAGATGAAAGCAAAACTCTTGAGTTCAAAAGGTAAGTTATCATAAGATTTTATTATCGCTTTTATTTAAAAAAATTACATGTACTTGGAGTAAAAAAAAATAAAATTCAAACAATACAGAAGGGTATAGAGAATAAAATATCTGCTGGAATCCCACCAGTTGTAAACCCCAGTTCAATGGTAGGCACTGTCTTACTCATCTTCCTGACTGTAGAGCCATTTTCAGAACTTCACAAAATAGACATTCACCAAATATTTATTTTTCAGTAAACCAATTAGATTCAAGCACAGGAAGGCTAGAGGCAGGGGATCAATTAGAAGGTTAGTTGTGGGAGGATTACAAATAGTTACACAGGTAGAAACAGTCAGTCAGGACCAACTCCGTGTTGGTAGCAATAAAGAGAGGGTGCAGGACTAAGAAATATTTAAAAGATATTTGGGTAGAATTGATAGAATGTGGTACCTGGGTGTGAAGGGAGAGGGAGAATTAGGTCTTTAAATTGACCCCCCAGATATCTAGTGTGAGTAATTGGGTGGCTGGGATTGCCCAGTACCCGTGTGCAGACTGAAAGAGGTAAAATTGTGATGTGTGTGAGGGTGCTCTGACATGCTCACATGGGTATGTGTGTTAGACTGTGGGACAAATGAGGCTGGAGGCCAGGGAAGGAGTTGGCTAAGCAGATGTAACTTATAGTTGCATTATATTTAATGCTAATTAAACACTTTAAAGGCTAATCAGTACATTAGAACCATAATCAAACTTTTATATTTCATTGAGTATTTATTTCAGGATTTGAGCAATTAGACATTCCCAAAGCAGTGATTTGAGTCTGTCCTCAGCTATCTCAGAAAAATTTTTGTTAAGTAGCTCCTGAAACATCATACTCAGTGTGAGATTAGACAATGAGGAAGACATCAAGATAGCTTTGGGATTAGACAGACAAAAATCCATTTTTAAAGTACACATAGATATAGATATTTAAGTGCCAACATTGTGTCTCAAACTTCATATATTTATTTGAATGAATATTTTCATTGATTTCAGAGAGGGAGGGAAGAGGGAGATAGAAACATCAGTGATGAGAATCATTGATCGGCTGCCTCCTGCACGCCCCCTACTGGGAATGGAGCTCTCAACTAGGGCAGGTGCCCTGACCAGGAACCAGGGACCTCCTGGCTCATAGGTTGACACTCAATCTCTGAGCCACACCGGCTGGGCAAACTTCATACATATTTAAAGGCCATCAATTCTCTGTTCTGTGATGAAAATTGGACCATATTTTTTACTTATTGACCTTCTTTATAAATAACATAAATTTGTAGTATTTTAAAACTAATTTTCATATAAGAATTAGTTTTTTAAATGTTTTTTATTAGTCCTCACCTGAGGATATTTTTTCCATGGAATTTTTGAGAGAGTGGTAGGGAGGGAAAGAGACAGAGAGAGAGAAACATTGATGTGAGAGAGACACATTGATGTGTTGTCTCCTACACGTACCCCGACCAGCACCAGAGATGGAGCATCCTTCAATCCACAGGCTGACACTCTATCCACTGAGCCAAACTGGCTAGGGAAGAATTAGTATTATTAAAAAAAACTAATTATCTCATTTTCCATACAAGCCTACTAATAAATTACAGATAGCAGTTTTACACCGACTTCCTTAGTCATAAAATATTCATATTCAATAAATGAAAGTTTCTTTTCATTTATTACCAAGTTATTATTTGAAAATAGCTTGATTGATTTCCACTAATTTTGGAGAATATACATGGGATGGTTGCTTTGAAAGGGAGATTATATGCACAATGTTGAACAAAAAAGGCTAGACACAAAAATGTAAATATGCTTGTACTTATTTTTTAAAAATCTCTCATCTAGCGTCACCATTTAAATATATATATATATATATATATATATATATATATATATATATGTAAAATTGATTTTTTTTACAGAGAGGAAGGAAGAGAGAGAGATAGAAATGTCGATGAGAAAGAGAAATATCGATCAACTTCCTCCTGCACATCCCCTACTGGGGATGGGCCCACAACCCCGGCACATGCCCTTGACCGGAATCGAACCCGGGACCCTTCAGTCCACAGGCAGACGCTTTATCCACTGAGCCAAACCGGTTTCAGCGTTTGTACTTTTATGTGAGTCTAAAATAGACCAAAAGAAAACCTATAATGGCCCAGCTGGCATGGCTCAGTGGTTGAGCGTTGCTCTATGATCCAGGAGTCACAGTTTGGTTCCCAGTCAGGCCACGTGCCAGAGTTGCAGGTTGGATCCCCAGTTTGGGGTGTGCCAGAGGCAGTCAAACAATGATTCTCTCTCATCATTGACGTTTCTATCACGCTCTCCCTTTCCTTTCCTTTTTAAAATTAATAAAAAAATAAAATAACTGTAATGATAAATGCCAGAATAATTGTCAGCTTTGGGGAGTTATCAACTGGCAAGGGCTAGAGAGAAGGTACAAGAGAATCTTCTGAGGTGCTAGAAATGGACTATACAGTGATCTGGGTCATGGTTACATGGGTATATATATTATTTTTAAAAACTAATTATATATATATAGTAAAAAATGGGTATATATATAATTTTAAAAAACAAATATATCTATATATACATATATATATATACACACACACACATATATATATATAGTAAAAAAATTCATCAATCTGTCCACTTCAAAGTTATGTACTTTACTACCTGTAAGTTATACCTCAATTTAAAAAGTTAAAAAAACAACAACAAACAAACCCCAAACTATGGACTCTGTGGAATCTACAAATTGGGGCCAGTTAGGAGAGATGGGGAAAGGAACACGATGAAGAATGGGAAGGCAGCTCTTTTGTCGCGGGGCTGCTTTGTGTTAAAGCAACTCTGTGTGGCAGACCTCAGAGAGTCAGGGTCGCCTTGGGAGTCCAGCTGCTCAGGACAGTACTGGGGAAGAGGAAAGCAGAACATCGTATTTAAGTCAGAGCTAGTGCTCGGATTGGCTGGTAATATAGGGCCTGATTCTCTGTTGAAGTCCATGCATATCCCATCGCAAGTTAGAATGCAGGTTTGACGTCACAGAGGACTCGGGAGAGTGCTGTTTTTCCCCAGAGCCAGTGCTGCAGAGACAGGCCGCCCCCGTGCATGGCAATGAGACAGGGCAGATGAGGGGCCGTGGTGATGAGACAGCAGGTTGAGGGGGGCAGTTGTAAGGGCAGGTGCTGCAGAGACAGAAGGTCACTGCTCTCAGACTTAGTTCTGTTTGGTATTGCTCCACAGGTCTGTGCGGAGCGGACAGGACTGCACTGCATCTATGCTCCAGCCCTCTCCCATGGGTAATCTCACCCATGGAGGGGTGAGATTAGAACTAGGGAGACAAGACAGTGATGCAGCAAACCGAGGAGGGGAGGGGGGATGACTTGCAGGAGAACGGAGAGTCAGACTCCCTCTAGAGCTAGCCAAAGAGGAACAATGATTAGACAAGTGGAAGGAAGGCTTCCTAGGGGAGGGGCTAGCCAAGCCAACGTCTGAGAAGGGGCAGGAGCTGACTAGGCAGAGGGAGAGTGGGTTGGGGAGGAGGAGAGTGCGTTCTAGGCGGAAGGAATGTGCAAAAGCCCATTCTTGAGGGGGCATGGGACATGTTTGGGACTGCAGGTAGTTCGGCAGGCTGGGTATAGAGTTCCAAGTGTTAAGAGATAGAGGAGAGCCGAAACCGGTTTGGCTCAGTGGTAGAGTGTCGGTCTGCAGACTGAAGGGTCCCGGGTTTGATTCCGGTCAGGGGCATGTACATTGGTTGCGGGCACATCCCCGGTAGGGGGTGTGCAGGAGGCGGCTGGTCAATGTTTCTCTATCATCGACGTTTCTAGCTCTCTATCTCTCTCCCTTCCTCCCTGTAAAATATCAATAAAATATATTTTAAAAAAAAGAGAGAGGAGACCAAGGCAAGATCATGAAAGGTCTTGCATACCATGCCGAGGAAGTTGAAATTTATTCAGAGGATTCGGGGGAGCCATCAAAGGGTTTTAAGCAGGGAAGTAGCCTGTGATTAGAACTACATCTTAGGAAAATGACTCAGCCTGCAGCATGGAAAATAGTTTGGAGGGAGACAAGACTGGAGGCAGGGAGATCAACTAAGAAGCAATTGCAGCCCAGCCAGCATGGCTCAGTTGTTGATATCATCCCGTACACTGAAAGGTTGCTAGTTCCATTCCGGGTCAGGGCACATGTCCAGGTTTTGGGTTTCGTCTCCAGTCAGGACTCGTACAGGAGGCAACCAATTGTTGTTTCACATCTATGTTTCTTTCTCCCTCTCCCTTCCTCAATAAAAATCAGTAAAAAAATAAAAATAAAATAAGATAAAAATTTTAAGAAAAACAAGCAATTGCCCTGACTGGTGTGCTAAGTGGTTAGATCATCGGTTTGAACACTAAAGGATCTCGGATTCCATTCATGGTCAAGGGCATGTACCTGGGTTTCAGGATCCCAAGCTCCACAGTTAGGGCTCATGTTGGAGGCAACCAATCAATGTGTCTCTCTCATATAGATGTCTCCTTGTCTCCCTCCCTTCCATTCTCTCTAAAAGTCAACTTAAAAAATTCCCAGATGAGGATTAAAAAAACAACCAATAGTAGGAACTTAGCTGATAGATGATGCTGGCTAAAATTAAGATGGTAGCAGAGGGAAGAGAGGGAAGTAGAGAAATTTAAAAAAATACCAAAGAATTGAAGGGTCAGTGGACTGTGAGGGCTTAAGAATGATAGAGGAATTAAGGGATGACACATTTTGGGCCGTGGACGCTGGGGCAGGTGGAGGAACTTCTTTGCTGAGATGGGGGAGATGTACATTGGTTGCGGGCACATGCCCATTTCTTATAGCAATAGTGAACACAAGTTAAAGGGGAGTGAGTTCAGTTTGGACATACTGAGTCTGACGTGTCGGTAGGATGCCCAAGCAAAGGTGTGCAGTAGGCAGGTGTGTCAGTTTAGTTGCCTGCAGAAAGATCTGAACCGTAAATATAAATTTGTGAGTTATTGATATTAATTGAGTAGATGAAATGACTCAGAGGAATTGAAGAGAGTAACCAAATGGAACCCTAAGATAGGCCCTCCATTTAGGGGTCATAATTGGGAAAGGGGCCTTTCGGAGACTTAAGAAAGAGCAGCCAGAAGCGAGGAGGAAAATTTGGAGTTTCGTGAACCCAGGTAATTGGTGTGCAAAGTAACAGCTTGGTGTAAGGGGCATTCACGTCCCATCCGGAAATCTTTTCCTTTGTATAAGTCTCCTTCCACACGGGGCAGGCCGAGTTTTACACCTGCTAGCCAACAAGAGTTTGCAGACTTCTAGGTATTCGCAAGTTCAAATCAGAAGAGGTTCCCCAACCTCCTCCCCGCCTTGCATTTCCTAGATGAATGACACTGGAAGTCTTACCCTTCAGAGAAGACCTAGCACCGTCTTCACCGGCAGAGCTTGCCTTACCTTTTCAGATTATACCCCCGAGGGAGATACCCATCAGAATACAACAGGATACCCATAACCTCCATGCAAGAAACGATAGACAGTTACAGACAGGGAAAGAGTGGTCTTTGTTTCTAACAGGCAGTCAAGGAAGAGACAGCAAAGAGTGGTTTGCAGGGAGACCTGGGTTCATTTCCTACCTCTCCTGCTTACTAGATATCAGTCAAGTTATCAAGTAACTTAAGTCCTGTTAATATTAGTCTCTCACCTATAAGATGAAATTAGTATGCCTTGTGAGGAATAGATGTTAGTGGCCAGATTATTATGATCTCTGAACACATAATAATCTGTGTGTGTGTGTGTGTGTGTGTGTGTGTGTGTGTGTGTGTGTGTTAGTGGCCCAGTGCATGAATTCGTGCAAGGGTGGGCTCCGGCCAGCTTGACCAGGTGGAGGTGACATGGGTGGTTGGCCGGCCTGCCTGTTGGTCGAATTCCTGGTCAAGGGGACAATTTGTATATTAGCCTTTTATTATATAGGAGATACACTGAGTGGCCAGATTATTATGCATTCGGAGATCATAATAATCTGGCCAATCAGTCTAGATGGTGTTGCATAATTCGTCAGTATGCATGCCCATTTCTTATTTGTTAAAGAGGGAATACCTTTACTCACATCTAGGTTGGCCCATGTGGCATGCTTCTCTCTGACACAGTGTCAGCACTCCTATCCCTCTTGTCTCAAGTGCCCCTCCTCCCAGCTGGGAGAGAACCAGCAGCCTGTATGAGCCTTTGCCAAAGTCACTGGCTCCTCTGAGGACACACAGCAGAGGAAACTACACTTCCAGAAGCCTTGGACTGCTCTTGTTTGTCATTATGGCTTAAGAGAAGACTGCTAACTCATCACTGACGAGCTCCAACTTGTCTGCAAGCCAGAGTGGGCCAGCCCTCTGCATTTTAGTATGGGTTCTACAGGGAAAATATGATTTTCCCCCCCTCTCATTTATTTCAGAGCAGAGGGAAGCAACATGATTATTGTGTAATATTAGGGAAACACATTAATAAAATGCAGTTGTGAAAGGTCCAGATTCTAAATGGGTTGTCAGGTTGAGGGGGAGGGGTTGCAGAGGCTGTGAGAGGGTACAGAACTACCTCAGACTAAGGGTTAGGAATCAGTCAGGTACAGTTCAAAGGACGAAAACAAATGATTTACCAGTGATGGTTTTTAGTGATTGCAACTGCACTGAGAGCATAGGCTGCCTTTAGAGCTAGGCAGGGCGCTCACAAAGAAATCTACTTCATCAGGGAGCTAGAGAATGACTTCCGTCAGGTGAAAAGCCACCCGGGACAAGTGTGAAGTGGGGAAGGCATGTCCAGAGGTCAGAGCATAAGGACTTAGCAGTAAATGCTGACTATTGGCTGAGGGCAGGCACTGCCTGCCACACATTTCAAACCATGAGACTTGGGTCAGCTTCTCTGCACCCTGGTCCTCTCCATCAGTGCCAGCCATGTACCAGATGACTTTGTAGATGTCCTCTAACTCCAAAGTTTTTATTTTATAACTCTAAGTTTGTTTGACTTAGTTCATAGGCTTGATATACATGATAGTCGCAAGTGTATTCTTTCAAAAATTTTCATTTTAGGGCTCTCTAGTCTCAAATTATCTCAAGCAAACTAATAAGGCAAGAAATTTTGAATTGTAGGGATGAAGCTGAGAAAAGGGTACCCGATAATTTAAAACATTCCTCCAAACTTATCATGAGCTTTGTTTCTTGTGAAATTGCTACATTTTCATATGGAAATGTTTTATGTATTACAGTATTTTGAAGGTGCTGATATGTAGAGGCTGAATATAAGGATCGAAATTTTAATCTTTTTCTAGATGGTTGTTCCATGTGTGTATGCATAAGTTGAGTACTGCTGTGCCTCAAATTCCTTTTAGGACCACTCATAACATTTCCTAGTCTTAAGGTTACATAAGCTATGGTCATGATATGATTAGTTTTCCCCTGGGTAAAGGTTCAATTCCTAATTTTCTCATTTCTATCACAGTTTTGCACCTGCAGTAGAACCCAAGGAAAAAGGAAGGAGAGGCAAAGCTGTTCACTTTGCTGAAATTGATGCTTCAGACAGGTATCTTAACTTCCCAGCCATCATAGCACCTCTCAGCAGAATGTGTTAAGCCTTTACAGACCTGAATGTCACTCCCCTTCTCCTACACTGAAATGCGAATACCCATCAAGTAAAAAGAATGCAATATTTCATAATTATGGTGGGAGTTACAATAGTCCCTATAAATGTATCCCTGTAATAATTTGCCTAGCTTTTTATTTTATTTTATTATTTTAAAAAATATATTTTATGGATTTTTTTTACAGAGAAGAAGGGAGAGAGATAGAGAGTTAGAAACATCAATGAGAGAGAAACATCGATCAGCCTCCTGCACACTCCCTACTGGATATGTGCCCGCAAGCAAGGTACATGGCCTTGACCGGAATCGAACCTGGGACTCTTGAGTCCGCAGGCCGACATTCTATCTATTGAGCCAAACCAGTTAGGGCACTTTTAATTTTATTTTTAAAAGTACATTTTTATTGATTTCAGAGAGAGGAAGTGAGCGAGAAAGAAACATCAATAATGAGAGAGAATCATTGATTGGTTGCCTCCTGCATGCCCCCTACTGGGGATGGAGCCGGCAACCTGGTATGTGCCTAACTGGGAATCAAACCATGACCCCCTGGTTCATGGGTTGACATTCAGCCACTGAGCCACATCGGCTGGGCAACCGTTAGCTTTTTTTAAAATCTGAAAATAATCTTACCTTAAACAAAACCAAGCTTGAGAATTAGGCTCTCGATACTTAATAGTAAAAGCCTCATGTACCTCAGGGTAGATTAAAATCAACTAAAACTTTCAAAGCACTACTGGAGACTGTTCTATTCTAAACAGGTTGACAGATAAAAGACTTGCTTCAAGAGAGGCTAAGTCACTTCAAGCCACAGAGAAACGAGATCAGCAGAGCACCATTACACTGAATGATGCTAAATGTGAGTAACTGCTTCCTCATCCTTATGCCTTACCTGATGAGGCAGCTCTTTGTTCTTCTTCCAATTGTCCATCTTCTTTTTTTGTAGTTGTTGCTTTGCTTTTGCTACAAGAGAGTGAGATGCAGCGTATCTGTTCTTTTTCAACATTTATGAGGTATGTGATGCTTGTGAGACGTTTTAGATCTTTTATCCTTTATTATAAAGTAACTAGAGGCCCGATGCACGAAATTCGTGCAAGAGTAAGCCTTCCTTCCCCCAGCTGCTGATACCAGCTTCCCTCTGGCTGCTGGCAAGGACCTGGGTCCTGAGCTTGCCTCACAGCCTTGGCTTCGTCCGGAAGGTCATTCAACTATCTGAACTAATTAGCATATTATGCTTTTAAAAAATATATATATATTTTATTGATATTTTACAGAGAGGAAGTGAGAGAGATAGAGAGCTAGAATCGTCGATGAGAGAGAAACATCGGCCAGCTGCCTCTTGCACACCCCCTACTGGGGATGTGCCCGCAACCAATGTACATGCCCTTGATCGGAATCGAACCCGGGACCTTTCAGTCTGCAGACCAACGCTCTACCGCTGAGCCAAACCGGTTTTGGCAGCATATTATGCTTTTATTATATAGGATAATATCTGATAAATGATAACAAATCTGATTTTTGGAGAAAGGCCGTGGGGCTGGCTCTATGCATGCCATCCTCTCAGGAACCAGGCCAAAGAGAGGACACCAGAAGTCATAGGAGCCCACAATAAAGTCTCAGGGTAAGGGAGGTGGAGAGCATGTTGGGAGATGAATATTGCTGATGTTTCCTGAGTTGCTCAGGAAACTACTTACTCTCAAATCTTTCTGCCTTAGGGTTGGTTTCTGGGAGGACCCAACCCAAGACAGGTAGTTTTTAATATCCTGGGAAAAACCCGCGATGCCTACCTTCATCCAGCTCTCAAGATATAGTCAAGGAAAACATGCTCATTTGGGGTTGGAAAAGAGGCAGTAAAAGTCTTGTAAGAATATTTAGAAAGAAAACAGTGACTTTTAGTATAAAAACAAACGAGAAAGGATTGTAAATCAGTGCAATCTTTTTTGGAGAGCAAGACTTATGATAAGGCAGCTTAATATGCATATATAGTGTGCCTTAGCAATTTCACCTAGCAAGTTACCCAGAGCTATGGTTACTTGCAAAATCACTGCAGTAATGTCTATAATGCCTGCAACCAATGTACATGCCCTTGACCGGAATTGAACCTGGGACCTTTCAGTCCGCAGGCCGATGCTCTATCCATTGAGCCAAACTGGTTTTGGCACTTTTGTTTTTTTAACACTCACATAAATGTAAAACTTGTTTATTTGGCCTGTCTTAGCCATTGAGTTTGACATGCTTGCTTTAGGAAGTTAGAGAGTATTAAATATTTCTCTCTTTTCCACGTCCAGCACGACTAGAGAGCGGTCCAGTTTCTGAGTAGGGGTGGCTGGGGATTGAGAAAAATGAAAGAAAGAGATAGATAGACACAGAGAAAGAAGGGAAAAGCTGGGACTGGGTGGGACCATTGCCCTCTTCTGATGGAGAGACAGTGACCCAGAACCCATACAGCGTGTTTATTTTATTTAAAATATATTTTATTGATTTTTTACAGAGAGGAAGAGAGAGGGATAGAGAGTTAGAAACATCGATGAGAGAGAATCATCAATCAGCTGCCTCCTGCACACCCCCCACTGGGGAGTGCCGGCAACCAAGGTACATGCTCTTGACCGGAATCGAACCCGGGACCCTTCAGTCCGCAGGCTGACGCTCTATCCACTGAGCCAAACTGGTTTCGGCCAGCGTGTTTATTTTATACCACAAAATACCAGGAAGTTTTACTAAAAGTCAAGACAATGGAGATTATTTACATTCTTGGGTGGGCTTGAGTCATATTCGTTACTGGTGCTTGGCTGGATTTAATAGTAAAACCCACTCCCTGGGCAGAAATGAAGGTCAAGCTGACAACACCTCTGCCTTTTGGCATAACGTGTTTCCAGCACATGGCTTTGCCTACCGCCCTAAATTCAGCTGACAATTTAAAGAAATGCCCATCTGCCTTCCCGGGCGCTCTCTACAGGTAAGGATTCATAACAAACTTGAATAGGATGGTGACAGAGGGGTAAGAGGAGAGGACTTTTTACTTCTACATTTGTACATCTTTTTTTAAACAATGGGAAAATATTACTTGTATAATAAAAACTTAAAATTTAAAAATAATTGATAAGCAAAGCATCAATTTAAGTTATCAATTAGCAGAATTAAAATATCATGTCTGATTTTCCAAAAAGCCTTATTTGAAAAAATCAGATTTCTTACATCTTCAATAGATTTCTTACATTGAATAGAATTTTAAATGGGAAAGTAATTGTATGGTAGATATGATAAAATGTATTTCTATTTATGTTGTGTTCATATATTTTTTTGAGAAACTCATGTTTGAAATATGTTCGTGTTAATATCTTTTATTTTCATCTCCCATAGGAACAAGAATCTTGATCATTTCCTCATGGCATTATTGTACTATTTATCTCACTACTTGGAAAAAAGCTCACTGGAAAAGAAGCCCAAAAGCTATATGGTGTAAGCAGTATTTTGTGATGTGCTTTAGAGTTTTACCAGTATTAAAATGAACTTTTGTCTGTGGTGAAGAGGTGATGGAAAATTTTAAATCTTTGTGGTAAACTAAAACATTTTACATGAGAGGAGTTCACCAGTTTTTAAAGTTCACTGAATAACTCACCCAATGGGCATTCTGGGGGGGGGGGGGGGGGGAATTCCAGCCCTAACCAGTTTGGCTCAGAGCGTCAGTCTGCGGACTCAAGGGGCCCAGGTTCGATCTGGTCAAGGGCATGTACCTTGGTTGCGGGCACATACCTAGTAGGGAGTGTGTCCAAGGCAGCTGATTGATGTTTCTAGCTCTCTACTCCTCTCCCTTCCTCTCTGTAAAGAATCAATAAAACATATTTTAAAAAATAAATTAAAAAAAATTCCAAATAATATAAACCAGCACTGTCCGATAGGAATATAATTAGAGCCACATATGAAATTAAAAGTTTCTAGTAGCCATTTTTTTTATTTTTTAAAACGTATTTTTATTGATTTCAGAGAGGAAGAGAGAGATAGAAACTCAATGATGAGAGAGAATCATTGATCAGCTGCCTCCTGCATGCCCTCCACTGGTGATCAAGTCCGCAATCCAGGAATGTACCCTTGACTGGAATTGAACCCAGGACCCTTCAGTCCTCAGGCTGACACTCTATTCACTGAGCCAAACCGGCTAGGATTCTAGTAGCCATATTTTTAAAATGTAAAAACATACAAGTGAAATTAATTTTAATATATTTTATTTAATCCAATGACCCCAAAATATTATTATAATATGTAGTAAACATTAGGTAGTTATCTATGAGGTGACTTACTATTTTTTAATAAATCTTTGAAATTTGGTATCTACTTTATATTTAAAACATATCTCAATTTAGACTAACCACAGTAAGTTTTCTATAGCCACATGTAACTTCATGGATACCATATTGGACAGTATAGATATAGATATTATGTGTATGCTTTTTTATGCTTACAAAGTTCTTGTTAAAAGGTTAGTAAGTGTCTAGTAAAAAAAACTAAGCATTAAAAAATTTAGCAGATTTAGCCCTAACTGGTTTGGCTCAGTGGACAGAACGTTGGCCTGCGGACTCAAGGGTCCCAGGTTCGATTCTGGTCAAGGGCATGTACCTTGGTTGCAGGCACATCCCCAGTAAGGAGTGTGCAGGAGGCAGCTGATCGATGTTTCGCTCTCATCGATGTTTCTAACTCTATCCCTCTCCCTTCCTCTCTGTAAAAAATCAATAAAGTATATTTTAAAAATTTAACAGATTTAACCAAAATAGCATTTCATATCACAGGAAAAAAAAACCCCACAAAATTTCTTAGGCTGCATGTGAAGAATTTAACTGCGTTAGACAAAGGTGACTCAGAGCCACACAACACGGAAAGAACCTGGAACTCAGAATCCGGAGCAGAACAATGCCTCTCTGGCTGGGTGACCTTTCCAGAGCCATGGAACTTTCCGAGCGCCCAGCCTGCCCGTTGCCAGTGCACGTGGAACCAGCCCAGTGATTCAGCTGTTAGGAACGCTGGCAGAGTCATTAACCTATTGCTGCAGAATGTTTTCAAAATGCAAAATCCTTGTATACAACCAAGCAGTCTGATTTTATGGAGAGATACACATATCTGAACAGCAGTTTTGTAAAGAACCAAATAAATAATTCACACACTGCTGCTCCATTTAAGCCATCATAATATGCAACATCCATGTTATTTCAGATCTGCTTTTCAGAGCAGGGCATCCAGAGATCATAAAGTGCTTCTGTGGGAGCCAGCAAAGGGGCTCACGCCGACTGTGGGCTCAGAGCGGTCGAGGCGTCTTACTGTTTCCAAACAGAAACTCGCTGGACTTTGGTGGCATGTTAGCTTATATGTTGTAAGGTGTTTCCTCTCCTAACTCTGAGGAATATTGTTAATCTAGCAGGTATTTGTTTCATTTCTTAACTTATGGAAATAGATAACAGAAGAAAGGTTTCTCAGTTATTTTAAGACTTATTAGAACATAGTGGTATAAGGTAGGCTTTCTTAGAAGGAATCAGTTACAGAATGATAAAGAAAAAAACAAGTGCATTCTCTTTTGAGCAGGCCCGTGCCTTCCCCCAACCTTCTTTTCTCAGGTGTGTATTTTCCCTTTCTTTCTCCTAAGCTCAGAGTGTTCTCTGGAGACTTGCAAGTAGGGGAGCAGCAGGCAGCAACAACTCACCTGGGCCAGCCCCCTGCACCTGTCCCTATAACTTGTTTCCTGAGTCCATTCAGCCCAGCTGGCTCACCTTTTTCACCTCCGTGACTTTCCTCCCAAAAAGCCAAGGCAGCCTCGCCGAGGCTCAACCTTCCTCCTGTTTCCAAACGGTTAGGGCAGCTCCGCCTCGGCTCCTCCTATCGCTGTGATCTTGCCTCTTCTAGCTTAAGAGCTTCCTCTGTTTTACTGTCCCCAGCTTTAATAAACATATTCTCAAATAAATAAATAAGACTTAAAATCATTGATTCTATGGTGTGATCCTAAAAAAAAAATTATGGTAACTTCATTTTCAAGCTTACAGTAGTCTGTTGCTTTACTTATTATCCTAGAAACTAAAGGCCCGGTTCATGAATTTTGTGCACGGAGTGGGGGGTGTCCCTCAGCCCAGCCTGCACCCTCTCCAATCTGGGACCCCTCGAGGGATATCCCTCTCACAATCCAGGACTGCTGGCTCCCAACTGCTCACCTGCCTGCCTTCCTGATTGCGCCTAACCACTTTTGCCTGCCAGCCTGATCACCTCCTAACCACGCCCGTGCCAACCTGATTGATGCCTAATTACTCCCCTGCCAGCCCCAACTTCCCTCCTCTGCAGGTCTGGTCACCTCTAACTTCCTTCCCCTGCAGGCCTGGGTCCTCCCTGCCCACCTGCTCTCCCCTGCAGTCCTGCATCCCCCCCCCAACTGCCCTTCCCTGCAGGCCCAGTTGCCCCCAACTTTCTCTTCTGCTGGCCTGGTCACCCGTAACTGCCTTCTCCTGCAAGCTTGATTGCCCCCAAATTCCCTCCCTTACAAGCCTCTTCCCTCCCAACTGCCCTCTCCTGCTGGCCATCTTGTGGTGGCCATCTTTTGTCCACATGGGGGCAGAATCTTTGACCACATGAGAGCAGCCATCTTGTGTGTTTGAGTGATGGTTAATCTTCATATTACTCTTTTATTAGATAGGATAGAGGCCTGGTGCATGGGTGGGAGCCAGCTTGTTTGCCCTGAAGGGTGTCCTGGATCAGGGTGGGAGTTCCCTTTTGGCGTTGGGTGACCTGGGGAAGGGGCCTGTGGTGGTTTGCAGGCCGGCCATCTCCCCCCCCCCCCCTTTCAGGGACCCAAGTGGAGGCCCTGGTATCTAGGATTTATTTATCTTCTAAAGTTGAAACTTTGTAGCCTGGAGCAGAGCCAAGCCTTCTGCTTGCTCTGTAGCGGCAGCCATTTCTGTTGGGATTTATTTATCTTCTATAATTGAAACTTAGTAGCCTTAAATGGGCCAGCCAGGTTGTACAGAAAGCTTGGCTTCCTCTATTGCCAGGGAAACCCAAGCCTCCCTCCTGCTCTCTTTGTGGCTGCAGCCATGTTGGTTGGGTTAATTTGCATACTCATGCCTGATTGGCTTGTGGGTATAGCAGAGTGATGGTTAATTTGCATACTACCCTTTTATTAGATAGGGTAAATATAGATTGCATTGAGATATGTGGACATAAATAATTTTGAGGAAAAACATTGATTTAAATCAAACTAGTGAGATATAACATAGGGATAATAATAGTACCTATTTCACAAAGTAATAATGTATATTATCTTAACCTAGTGCTTGGCACTTGGAAGAAAGGCCAAACTGTGAGAGAAAAGCAGAAAGGGAGGTGGAAGGATAGCAAAGATACCTTTGTTGGTTTTAGATTATCAGCATCGTTATTTCCAGAAGAAGAAGCCTTATCTGCATTTTACAGAAGAAGAAGAAGAAACTACGGTTAAATAGTGGGCATATCCTGTAATTGGTGGAGCTGACATTAGAACCCAGGTCTACCTAACTCCAAAGTCTGCTCAAACCAGTGTGCTAAGTGCCCACCACTTGCTATCAACCAACTCTGCTGGCTTTCCCACAGTTCATCCACTTATAATTGGGAATTACAGTGGATAGATGTTAATGTGAACAAAACTGACTCCATCTCTGTATCCCTGCTTTTGTTTCTCTTCAAGTTTCCATTCTGAGAACTCTGACCTAATTATTTTCCACCAGCACTGAAGCCTCAGTTAATGGTTAGCTGTGTCCTGTAAACTCACACAATGTAATCATAATGGGTCCTGTCAGTAAATGGCCAGAATGACATAGCAACCAAGATAAATATCAAACTAGGTGTTGGCCTCAATTCTAAGCAAGTATCTACCAGGAGATATGGTTCCTGGCTTGTACTACATTCTTCGTCTCGTCAGCCATTAGTAGTCCAGCTATACTATAGAATATTGGCTGTAATAGCTGTCTGATGGCAGAGTTTGCTATGCAGACCTAGACCACTGGATTGCCCATCTGCCCTAATTTTGTCCCTTACAAGTAACTTATCCTGTAGTAAATTCTATTATAATGAATGGATTTGCCTGTTTCATTTTTGAGTCTTAAGATATCTCTGTGATTCAGTGATCACTGTACCTCTACTCCACCATCAGACATATAGTTTCTGAACAAAGGCACAATTATGTATGCAGTTATTTTGATGTATGCAGTTTTAAACATCATGGCATAAGTCTTCTTTGTTATTACAGTCTTCATAATTATAATTTAAAAAATATATCATTATTGCCAAAACCGGTTTGGCTCAGTGGATAGAGCGTCAGATTGAATGGTCTCAGGTTTGATTCCGGTCAAGGGTATGTACCTTGGTTGCGGGCACATCCCCAGTGGGGGGTGTGCAGGAGGCAGCTGATTAATGTTTCTCTCTCATCGATGTTCTAACTCTTTATCCCTCTTCCTTCCTCTCTGTAAACAAAAAAATCCATTAAAAATTTTTTAAAATTAAAAATAATATATTATTATTGATTTCAGCGAGAAAGGGAGAGGGAGATATATAAACATCAATGAAGAGAGAGAACCATCGATTGGCTGCTTCCTGCACACCCCCAACTGGAGGTTGAGCCCCAAACCCGTACATGTGCCCTGACTGGGAAGCGAACCAGTGACCTCTTGGTTCATGGGTGGATGCTCAAACACTGGCTGGGCCATAATTACAATTTTTAATGGTGGCATAACATTTCATCAATCTAATGTATGTTATTGACTTAACCGATTTACCGCTTAAGAGACAGTATGGTATAGTGGTTAAGGGTACAAACTTTGGTGTGTGGTGTGTGACAGGAGTCACACATTAAGTTAAATGCTATATTAAGTACCTGGCTATATATTTTATATGTTTTGGAAACTTCTCGTTTTTCTGATAAAAGATAAATAATGATTGTATTGAATATCTTTTTAAAATTTTCTTTATTGATTAAGGTATTACATATGTGTCCTTATTTCCCAATTACCCCCCACTCCCTGTATTGAATATCTTTTTTAAAATATATATTTTACTGATTTTACACAGAGAGGAATTGAGAGGGATAGAGAGTTAGAAACGTTGATGAGAGAGAAACATCGACCAGCTGCCTCCTGCACACCCCCCACTGGGGATGTGCCCGCAACCAAGGTATGTGCCTTTGACAGGAATCCAACCCAGAACCTTTCAGTCCGCAGGCTGACGCTCTATCCACTGAGCCAAACAGTTTTGGCTATTGAATATCTTTATGCATTAGATTTTCCCCCTAATTTTGGAAGATTAAAAAAAATTCTGGGAGAAATTATTGGATCAAAGTTTATGATCAATTGTATGGTACTTGAAATTATTATCAAACTTTTTTTCCAGAGGGTTATAGCTGGGCTTGTTTTATTTTATTTTGTTTTATTTATTAAGTTGAATGGGGTGACATTAGTCAACATGAACATATAAGTTTCAGGTGTGGGTTTCTATGTTATAAGATCTGTATATTGCACTATGTGCCCACACCCAAAGTCAAATATTCTCCTGTCACCTTATTTTGGCCCCCCCTTCTTCCCCCATCCCCTCCCCTCTGGCAACCACCACACTGCTGTTTATGCTCATGAGTTTCAATTTTATATCCCATGTATAAATAAAATCATATGGTTCTTAGCTTTTTTCTGACTGACTTATTCACTTAGCATAATGTTCTGAAGGTCCATCCATTGCAAAAACTTCTAACATGTTCCAGACATGCTATAACCTAAGAACAGACTGCCTTAAAGTTCATTTGCAATTCAGTTCAAACTGGAATATGTTTTCAAGGGGAAGAAAGGTTATTATAATTATTGCCAAAGTTCCGGAGTAGCAGTCCACAGATGCCTCTTAGCAAGCACAGAGGTGCGGATAGGCACGCATTGAGCCCCAACCCTTAGTGAGTGACATCAGGAACCCAGGGAAGCTCAGGTGGGAGTCTCCATGTTTTAGCAGAACAGCAGGGACGTGGGCTGCTAGCTGCCTCAGAAACCAAGATAGGTAATAAATTAGGACTGCCTGTATATAAAATTAAGGATATAGAGCATAAAGTATAAAGAATCTATAAAAAATTGAAACTGGCTGACATGGTTCAATGGTTGAGAATCAGCCTATGAACTAGGAGGTCATGGTTTGATTCCCTTTCAGGCACATGCCTGGGCTGCAGGCTCGATCCCCAGAGTAGGGTGTGTAGAAGGCAGCCGATCAATGATTTTCTCTCATCATTGATGTTTCTCTCTCTCTCTCTCTCTCTCTCTCTCTCCCTCTCCCTCTCCCTCTCCCTCTCCCTCTCCCTCTCCCTCTCCCTCTCCCTCTCCTTCTCCTTTTCCCTCTTCCTTTCCCTCTCTTCCTCTTTGAAATAAATAAAAAATATAATTTTTTAAAAAGTGAAAATTCAGCCGAAACCGGTTTGGCTCAGTGGTAGAGCGTCGGTCTGTGGACTGAAAGGTCCCGGGTTCGATTACGTTCAAGGGCATGTACATTGATTGTGGGCACATCCCCGGTGGGGGGTGTGCAAGAGGCAGCTGGTCAATGTTTCTCTTTCATCGATGTTTCTAGCTCTCTATCTCTCTCCTTCCTCTCTGTAAAATATCAATAAAATATATATATATTTTTAAAGTGAAAATTCACCATAAATTTGAGATGTTGATACCAGTGGTAAATATCAAAGGACTTTGAGGACCTCTGCCACAGCTTGAATAAAATAGATGAAAGGATAAGTCGGATGTGTGGATTCACTTGTATTTCCTTCAAAATTTATACTTCCAAAGTTTATACTTCTGGCTTTCCATTAATTATTGTAGGCATTTGCCAAAATTAATCCAAACGATCGTTTTTCTTTTCAGGGGCCTTGTGGAGAAGAAAGAGATGGAACTGGTTTTGACTAAGTTAGAAGCGGCACAGAAATTCTTGGCGCAGAAGTACTGTGTCCTTGTCCTGGGCTTGGGAATGCCCGAGAAGCATCACATGTGCTGCGGGAAGTGAGTGCACACTTAGGATTTCATCCCACCTTCATTTGTTTGTATATCCACATCCGTAAAACTCTTAAATTTGACTTTTGGTGCCCTGGAGAAAGGTTCCTCTTCTGTTGTACAGAATAACTGAGCTCAGCTGAGGCTCTGCCCCTAAAACATGTGATGTTTCTTTTGAGAAAGCCAAGAAAGTATGGGAAGAATCCCAGAATCTCTGCTGGTATTCTAACAACCACCTACTGCTTGGGTTTAACTATGTCTCCTCCCAGTCCTGGCTGGTTTGCTCCAGTCAGAGCGTCACCCTGGGGACCAAGGGGTCTGGCTTTGATTCCCAGCCACGTGCATGTGTCTCCATTGCAGGTTTGTCTCTGGCTCCTGTCAGGGCACGTGCCAAAAGCAACCAGTCGACGTGTCTCTCTCACGTCAGTGTTTCTCTCTCGCTCCCCTTCTCTTCTCTAAAAAAAACCAATGGCAAAAATATCCTCAGGTGAGGATTAACAACAGCAGAACGTCTTTTCTCTCAGCATACCTCAGATTAATGGAATCTTGCTCTCAACCAGGAAGGCTTGCTTCCTGCTGCCACACCAGGGCCTCTGGCTGCCTTGCGAGGGAGACCGAGTGATGGGCCGGTGTTTGATGAGTGTGTCCCCGGCCCTTTTCCTGCTTGTTTCCATGCAACAACAGTTGTGGATACAAGCTAGTGAGGGGATCCTGTTTATGGGAAGGCAATTTTTACCTAAGGATGACAATGTATACACTACGGTAATTAAAATTTTAAAGTGACTTGCCCGACCGGTGTTGCTCAGCATCCACCCATGAGCTAGGAGGTCGAAGTTCCATTCCCCGTCAGGACACATGCCAAGATTTCGGCCTTGATGCCCATTAGGGAGCATGTAGGAAGCAGCCGATCAATGATTCTCTCTCATCATTGAGGTTTCTATCTCTCTCTCCCTCTCCCTTCCTCTTTCTGAAAGCAATAAAAATATATTAAATTTTTTTTAATTATTATTTTTTGCTTTAGTTATGCTACTTTATTCATTCATTCATTCATTTAAATTTATTGGCGTGACATGAACAGATAGGTTTCAGGTGTGGGTTTCTATGTTACAAGATCTGTATGTTATACCGAGTGCCCACCACCCAAAGTCCAATCTTCTGTCAACACCTGTGAGGGCTTCCTCAAACAGGACTTGAGTTTATTGTTGTTTATATTGATATATTTTCAGTTCAGGCTCATTTTCTTTGTTGTTTTTGTTTGTTTGTTTTGTTTAATACGTTAATTTACCTGTGGTTTTACTTTCTGAGATTTTCATTATTGGTGGTCAACTGTGATCTGAAAATATTAAATGGAAAATTGAGGAAATAAACGAGTCATAAGTTAAGTCGCGCTCTGTTCTGAGTATTGTGATGAAATCTCATGCCATCCTGCTCCATCCTGGGATGTGAATCGTCCCTTTGTCATCGTCTCCATGCTGGATAGCTCCCTGCCCAATAGTCACTAGGGTCTCATTCAGAAGGAAGAGCTCCCTGCTCCCCAGGCTGTTGATCGCATGGCATAATGATATATTTCCACTTCTTATTTGCACCCAATCGCCGTAAGCATTGTTTACGATTTCTTTTCTTTTTCTTCATTTTAGACTTACCCTCTAGTTGCTTTATTTCCGTACCTACTAACACCTCATGTTGCCTCTTCATCATATTTCCACTCCGCCCCACACTCACATCACCAGTAGCATTTGGAACAATATATTTATTGGCTTGTTTTATCCTGAATTTATACCAATTAACCTTGGATAGAACACTCCAGGGGTTTCAATCTAGGTAACCTAAGAAGTTAGAGAAAAAACACATTGGGACTCATTACCAATGCATCTTGCCAGCGTTTAGGTGCCCAAATAGTCTTGGGGCAACAGGTATTGATCCTGCAAAGGGACCTTTTGAAGATAAGGGTTTGCGTAGATCACTGACCATTTGTGATCTGTTTTATTGCAGGGAGAAAATTTCAAATACACAAAAAGACTGGAAATTCTTTGAGGTGAGTCACTTATGCTTGGGGGCTTTTCTCTTTGGTGTGAACTTGAAGTATAGCAATAACTAATAGCCATTTGCTAGGTGCTTATTGATAGTGAATGCTCCTTTTCAAAAGGATGCTAACAAACTATGTATTTTTGGTCTGATTTTCCTCCTACAAAGGTTATACTACATGTATAATTTTCCACAGTTTTTTAGGAATGTTGAAAAGTTGGATGGTCTGGGTTTACATCTATTTAGCAGTTTATATAGACAGGTGGGGGTTTTTCATACCATAGCTCTGGGTTGTGATTCTTGCCTGTTTTCTGTTGTAGTCCTTTTATACTTTCTGTGCATGTGTAGCTTGGATTGTTTTCCAACGTCAGCATTTCTCAGAGATTGAGGAGGAAATAGGGAGGCTCTTTCGTACCAACATGTTCAACATTCCTCGAAGGAAGCGTGAGGATGAAGAATCAGGAGGGGATAAGAAACGCATGACATTTGTACAATTCAGGTATGGCCTTCTGAAATTCCTAAGCTCAAGAATATTTCTAGAAAATAGGATGATGTGACCTACATGTCACCTTTACCCCCATAGGAGAATGATGGCAAAACGCCCCGCGATCAAAACAGCCATTCACATGCGCTCCCCGGTCATGTCGACTCTGCTGCCATCACTCAGAGAAAAAGCTCAGAATATCTCTGAGAAAAAGAATCTAATGGGCACCAGATTCCCAGACCAGATGAAAGAGCAAATAGAAAGGATGGAGTCTGTGTCCATGCCAATGTAAGTGGCCCAAGGAAAGAGAAGAGAGGGCCCCGGGTTGGGCCAGGAGGGGCAGGGGCTCAGACACCATGCCTCTGCCAACAAGCTGAACCAAGATGAAAGCACCGTCTTCCTGCCCACCCCTGCTCCTTTCCACCTGTTTCCTCTCCAGAGGAACACCCGTTTAGATTAGAAAAGATTGCTAGACATTAAGCTGGTTCTAGTTTGGACAAGTGAGTAGCAGACTATAGAAGGCTGAGCTTTTTCTGTTAGAAGAATCATCTTTGGGAAATGTGGGAAAGACTGGTACAAAATCTGGTGTGGGGCTGAGTTCTTGACCCATATTTAAGACCACAGTGGTTCAGGGAAACAGGGAATGCTTAAAAAAAAATAAAGAAAAAAAAAGCTGTGTGTACACACATACAACCACAGCCGTACACCTTAGTCTTTGGCCTTACTGCTTCAGCTACACCAATAATTCTTTTCACAGAGTTGGCATTTTGGGGCAGCCTCGATGTCTGTTCAACCCTCATACGCTTCTCCCCCTTGAATCAGAAGAAAACATGAAATCGCCCGGGAGACAGTCTTTCCTGATATAAAGAAATAACGTAAGGATTCGGGGGACACTGGATTTGGTCATGGGAGCGCTGTCCTCTCAAACATCATCCCCTAAGTAATCTGGTACATTCCATTTCTGTAATTAAGTTTGCTTTGTCATTTATTTATCTCCCTGGCTTCTGTGTGACTAGAGTAACATATCGGGACATTTAGCCAGTGTCTTAGAGGATTAGTGAAGAAATATTCTTTTTATTAATTTCTAAGTTCATTTTTGCTTTATAACAAAGTGTCTTTGATATGTTTGTAAAAAAAAATTTATAAAAAGGCAAATTAAATATTTTAAACATTAAATCTCTTTCTATGGCTATATTATTACAGTAAAATATAAAGTATATCTGATTCATTTAAAAGCCTTTTAACATATATGTTTCATTAATTCTTTTATTGATTCATTTAACAACAAATATGGATTAAACCTCTGCTCCATTCGAAGCCTTGTGTTGGGTTATGTAGAGAGAGAAGATCATCAAGACGGAGGCCATATCCTCCCGGTCTGGGTAGTAGAAAGGATGAGTACAATACGTGCCTGTTCACAAAACAGTACTGAAGATGACAGAGGCCAGAAAAGAGGTTCACACCGGTGCCCCGAGAGGACAGAGCAGAAGAGCAGTCACTTGGGGGGTACGGGGGTCACAGTGTTCTGATTGGAATTTGCTGTTGCAAGTACCAGATGGCACTAAAGAGGGACTTCCAGTCAGAGGAAGAAGGCATGCAAAGGCAGAGATGAACGCGTGCGCCCTATGGCCAGGGGATGGCACGGGCATGCTGAGGGTGAGAGGGTGTGGTGGGAGAGCAGGCTGGACGGTCCGGCTGCGTGTCCGGCTAGGGAGCGGGGAGCGGGGGGATGCTGTTTGGTAGGCAGGGAAGGTTAGGAATCTCTAGTGAAGCCAGTTCCCTCGGTGGAATACAGAGCTGCTGATTACATACTACTATCATTTTAAAAGTCCTGTAGGAGTTTAGTCAAGTGAAACAACTGCACCGAATTTACCTTTCTGTGCCACAGGGTATTATCAAACTCCAGCATCCTTCTTTTAGCATTTGGCTACACATTCATTCCTTTCCTAGAAAAAACTGGATACCTTTCCCAGGTGTAATACCGGGAGCTGAGGAACGCCAGCTCTGGCCTATTGGTCATGTGGGGCAGCTTCTGCTAAACCTACTCTGTCTTCACTCTCTCATCCTTTATTTTCTAGGTTAGTCTCTGTTTCTCCTGTTAAAACGGCAAAGTTTCAGTCAAAATCCAGGATTATAAGTTAGCCCTTGCCGGACTTTTTATTTATGTAGAGAATTTGGTTATAAGGCACTCTGTCATAACACATTTTTATCTAGACCATGTTGACATGGTTTCATTTTTGTTTCTTGGTTTTGCTATTTTCAACAAACACAGCATGGAAATTGTGAGACTTTTATACTGTCTTTACGAGGCCGCTGGGCTGTCTCTGGCTCTTTTCTGAACTGCAAGATTGGTGTACTTCATTTATTAATGCCATCGTTTGTTTATTCATTATTTTGTTCTACAATTACTATATCCCCATTCTGTGCTGTGCACCATGTTGTGTGCTGGGAACTCAGTGTGGAAAAAATATAGTCAGCTCTGACTTGGAACTGACAAGTCTTGGGGGAAGACAGACACTAAACAAATATTTAGGTAAGGAATTAATTGTAGTAGTGATGAGTGGCAAAAGAGAAGAGAATGCTATGAGTGTATATAACCAAAGATTTGCTCATATGTGGGGGATTGTCAGAAAAGGAGAAAGTCATCCTTGAGGAAGTGACATTGAAATCTGAGACTTGAAGACACATAGCAATTAAAGAGGTGGGAAGTGAGTAGGGGGATATTCCTGACTGTATTAGCTATCTATTGCTGCGTAACAAATTACCCCAAAACACAGTGGTTTAAAACAGTAACATTTATTTGTTATCTCACAGTTTCTGGGGATTAGGTATCTGTGTACAGCTTAGATGAATCCTCTCACTCGTCATCTCTCAAAAGCTTTCAAAGTGTCAGCTCCGTCTGAAGTCATCTAAAGGCTCAATTGGGGTTGATCTGCTTCCAACATGACGTAGGTGATTGTTGGCAGGATTAAGTTCCTTGTGGGCTGTTGGACTGAGGCCTAGGCTCCTCATAAGCTATTGGCCCAAGGTCTCCCTCAGTTCCTTGCCATCGGAGCCTCTCCATAAGGAGCTTATAACATGTCAGTTGGTTTCATTAGAGTGAAGAAATATGAGAGAGACAAACAAAACAGGAGTTACAGTCATTTACAACATAATATTAGAACTGATGCCATCACTTTTGCTCTGTTCTATTCATTAGAAGCAAGTCACAAGCACACCTCATGGTGGGGGGGCCACACAAGGCAGAGAATACCAGGAAGTGAGGATCATTGGGGTCCATCTTAAAAGCCAGCCTGCCTCACTGGCAGGGGAAACATGACAATCTGGAGGCTGGAAGCAAAGCTCCTTCAGGTTGCGGACAAGGCTTTTGTGGCGTAGAGAGGAAGGATAGAAGGAAGAGAGGTGGCGGGAGCATAGGCAGGAGCCCTGTCCTGGAAGGTTCTATAAATGTAGTAAGGATTTATAGACCCATGAGGCTTGTTGGCAGTTTGATTGTTCATTTTGTGCCTTGCACAAAGGCACCAGTGAAGGGCACGGATGGGGTGAAATCCAAGTGCATATCTCAGCCCGATTCTAGTTCTCTTCAGAAGGAGTCCCTGTTTGTAACTCCCAAGTCAACAGCCTTAAATGGGGACCCTTTGATGGGTTTTAAGTAAGTGCATCATTAAAGCTTACCAGGAGGGTTCTCTGTTTAGTTAAAATATTCAGCAATTAAGAGAATGAAAAGACAAGCTACACGCTGGAGAGAATATTTGCAAAACATATCTGATAGAAAACTTGTATGCAAAATATAAAAAGTACTCTTAAAATTCAACAAGAAAGCAAACAATCCAATGGAAAATAGGCAAGAGATATGAATAGACGCCTTACCAAAGAAGATATACACACGACAGATATGCAGATGAAGAGATGCTTACCATTATTTGTAACCAGGGAATGCAAGTTTTAAAAGCGCGAGATAACAATACAAACTTATTTAAAACAACAACAGCATGCAGACTGGTGCAACCACTGTGGAGAACAGTATGGAGCTTCCTCAAAAAACTGAAACTGGAACTCCCATTTGACCCAGTAATCCCACTCCTAGGAATATATCCCAAGAAACTAGAAACACCAATCAGAAAGGATATATGCACCCCTATGTTCATAGCAGCACAATTTACAATAGCTAGGATTTGGAAACAGCCGAGGTGCCCGTCAACAGATGATTGGATCAAAAAAACAAACAAACCATGGTACATCTACACAATGGAATACTATGCTGTCATAAAAAAGAAGGAATTCTTATCATTTGTAGCAACCTGGATGGAAGTGGAGAACATCATGCTGAGTGAAATAAGCCAGTCAATGAAAGAGAAACACCACTCATTTATGGATAATAAAGAACATTATAAACTGATGAACCAAAAGATAGATATAGAGACAGTAAAGCAGCAAGCTGACTGTCAAATTACAGCAGGGAAGGTGGGAAGAGATGGGGGAGATAAGAGATCAACCGAAGGACTTGTATGCATACATATAAGTATAACCAATGGACACAAAACACTAGAGAGGGAGGGCATATATAGGAGTGGGGGGGCAATGGTAAGATATGTACACAGATGATGATTTGATAAAAAAATTAAAAAATAAGACAACAACAACAACACCCGACAATCCGAAATAGTGGTGAGGATGCTGAGCAATAGGAACTCACTACTGGTGAGAGTCAAAACGATGCAGCCACCTTAGCAGACGGTTTCGAAGTTTCTCAACTTAATGTTTCTTATTCATATCCTTTGCTTATTTTCCTATTAATATTTATCTTTCCATATTTATCTTTCTTTCATTGCTTTGTCATTCTTTGAAGAAATTGCAAAGGTTCTACGAGAAAAACAGGTTACAGAAAAGTTGAACATAGTAATCCTTGTCCAGTGTAAAAAAACAAACACAAAAACCTTAGGAAAGTACAAAGAAAAAAAAAAAGCTCAATCTCACCACCAGGATGACTTATAATTATTAATGTTTTGTGAACCTTCTTTCAGTCATTCGTGTGCATATTCACCCAAACAAAAATGGGGTCATGCGCGTACCCTTGCTTGCACCCTCTCTCCTTCACATAGGAATACGTGGTGAACATTCTCCTTCGTCAGCTAGTCCCCCCGGAAACACGATTTTAACTGCTCTGTGGTATTCAGGGTATGACTAGGTCAGTGTCCTTGCCCACTCTCCACTTTCTTGTCACACACATATTGCCACCCATACTGCGGGTCATTTTCTTAGGATAAAGCCCTGCAAACCATATGGCTGAGTGACAGAGCACACTTTCTCAAGAGCTTACTATTGCTCAGTTTCCTCCCAGAAGGCTAGCCCCGAAGCACACCACCTCCATCTGCGTGTGAGAACGCTCGCTTCCTCACCTGGGCGTTGTTATGTCTTTGAATCTTTCCATATTCTATGATAGGGAAAAATGGAATTATTCTACAGGATACTTCCGATTACCAGTAAGGATGAACACTTCTTTATAGTGTTCTCCTTGTGTGAATGACATAACTTATTTATATCCTTTGTTTGTTTTCCTAGTAATCTACTCTATATTTATTTTTCTTATTGCTTTGTCATTCTTTGAAGAAATTGCAAAGGTTTCTATGAGAAAAATGGGTTACAGAAAAGTTGAAATCCCTAGTAAAATCCATTGTGTGTAAAAAACACATGTATAAGTGGACCCATGCAGTTCAAACCTGTGTTGTATATATATATATAGTTTTTACATATATATGTAGTTTTTATATATATAATAGCATGTACACATATAATATTATCAGGAAAATTTACTACTTAGGAGATATTTGATAATAAAGAATTATTGGTAAATTTGTTAGGTGTAATGATGTTATTGTTTTGTACTCCCGCCCCTTTAGAGGCACAAACGTAAATATTTACAAAAGGGGGGGATAAAAGGCAGGCAATGGAAAGGAGGATGAGAAAAAATGAGCAGCTATCACCTCTCCATGAACTATGGGATATGGCTGCAGGTTGACTGGTGAGTGTTACACCCTCTTCTCTAATCCTTTTGCTTTGCAACAAGCACAGACCAGAGCATGCGTGAGAATGTCAAACAAGCAGGACATGCCCGCAAGAGAAAGAAAACAGAAGCACAATGCAGTAAATCCGCTGCATGCTGAGACAGCTGGGATCAGCTCCAGGCGGTGCCAGCCGCAGGGCAGTCTGGCCTCAGATGGATCCTGCAGAGAATTTACGGCACAATTCCTACCGCAGGGGAGTGTGTGCTTTTGTGTGGCTTCTCTGGGCCCACTGACTATGAATAATGTGCGGGTTCTGCGCCCAAACACTGATGCTTCATTTGGGAGTAATTGTCTTCTCTCCCCCCACACGCCCATCTCCCTGCACACAAACCCTTTATCCTGAGCTGGTAATTACCAGGGGATGGAGCCCTACAAGGCACAAAACCAACGTTTGCTGGAGGACACGAGTCTAAGTCATTGCCCAGGAAGAGTCAAGTGAGGAGGAGCCCTAAATGTCATCACAAGTCTCACACTGCAACATGTACCCATTAAAGAACAATTGGGTGGGTTTTCAGGACTAGAAAAACTTTTTCCCACTAGTTCTCACAGCAAACCAGGAAGAGCCGTGGTTATAGCTGCTGGCTTTTCAAGACAGAACCCTGAGGTACAGAATTGTGGTTACCAGTTTAGAATTGTAAGTTTGTCTTACTAAATCATTGGTTTATTGATCCACAAATTAATATTTATTGTGTATCCGCTGCACTGGGCCCTGAGAATACCCCCATGACAATGCAGCCAGACAGTGCTCTGCCACATGGCTGGAGTTCCTCCTTGTGGAGAGGGGAATGAGAGGGAATTAAGAGGGGCCAGATGCTTGGCTGGTGTAGCTTGGTGGTTGAGTGTCAACTTATGAACCAGTAGGTCACGGTTCGATTCCCAGTTGCCCAGGTTGTGGGCTCGATCTCCAGAGTGGGGTGTGCAGAAGCAGCCAATCAAAGATTCTCTCATCATTGATGTTATCTCTCTCTCTCTCCTTCTTCCTCTCCCTCTCCCTTTTTCTCTGAAATTAAAAAAATATATACCCTGTTTTCCCGAAAATAAGACAGTGTCTTATATTAATTTTTGTTCCCAAAGATGCGCTAGGTCTTATTTTCAGGGGATGTATTATGTTTCCATGAAGTAGGTCTTATTTTCAGGGAAACATGGCTATTTTTTTTTTTAAAAAAAAGAAGGGCCAGATGGTTTGTACTTTGTAGGTTGTGGCAAAATGTTGAAATTTTATCTACTCGTGACTGGATTCAGATGGAGGGTTTTGGGTGTGACATGATCTGATTTATATTTGAAAGGATTACGCAGGCTACTATGTGGAAAGTGGGCTGGGGGTGGGGATGGGGGATTGGAGAATGGAGGCTGGGAGATCAGCCCAAGGCTACGGAGGTGGCCCAGGAGAGGGAAGATGGTAAGCTACTAGAGATGGATTCCAGATAAGGTAGAGTTGACAGGATTTGCTGATGGATTGGATGTTGGGAATGAGGAAAGAGAAAGCAAGGATAACTCTGAAATTTTTCCTCTAAGCACCTGGGTGTTCAGTATTTCCATATGGAAGAATGGATGAGGAACAGGCTGAGGGAGAAAATCTTGAGTTCATTTCAAATGCCAATTAGTCATCCACATAGGGATGAGTCAGCCTTCAGATATACAGGCTGGCACAAAAAAATTATAGTTTGTTTGTATGGAAAAAAAATTTAATAGACAAGAATATAAGAATAAACTGTGTTTTATGTATTCGCAACTGTAACTCTACTTTTGCCCACCCTATATAGATTGGGAGTTGGGGGAAAATCAGAGGTGGAAACACAGATGTGGAAGTAGCTGGTTATGGATTAGGTTACCTAAGGAGAATGTGAAGTTGGAGAAGACAAATGACTAGCTATAGGACACTCTGCATGTTAGAAGGGGCATAGGAGGGGCAAGCAAAATGCAGCAAATCTCTCATGTGCCCCAACAGCTCAACTCACCTTCAGAATGTGCCACCAGCTAGTGGAGATAAGAGAAAACCAAGAGAGTGAGATTTCATGGAAGACAAGAGAAAAAAGTGTGACATGAAGTAGGGAGTAGGCAACTGGTAGAAATGCTGCAGAGAGAACTAGTAAGATGACAGCAAAAGAGCTGACTAACAGATTTGGGAACATGGAGGTCAGCTGCGTATACTCAGAGGTGTGGAGCCCCCTTGAAATGGGCTGAGTAGAGAAAGACAGGTGAGAAAGTAATAACCAAGACTACAGGCAATCCAAAATTTTCTGTGAAAGGGGCAAAGAAGTGGTGTAGTAGCTAGAAGGTGATGTAGGGCCAAGGGTCTGCTAGGTTGGTTTGTTTTGGTTTTGGGCTTTTTATTATTATTTTTAAAATAAATCTTTATTACTCAGATTATTAAAATTGTTTCTCCTTTTTCTCCCCCAAAGCTCCCTGGTGTACACGGCTCCCTGGGTCCCACCACCCCCCTTGAGCACACGCCCCCCCTGGGATACATGGCTCACCCGGGGCACATGGCTCACCCAGGCGCACGGCCCCCCTGGGGCACACGGCTCTCCTGGGACATGGTTTTGGGCTTTTTAGAGACAGGAGTTAATATTTGTATACAGGGATCTAGTAGTGAGTGAGTGGGGTGAATAGGGATACTTGTAGGAGCTGAGAGCTTGAGGACTGGGACCAGAAGCACAGGTTGGGGTTGCCCTTAATGGGGAAAGGCATCTGCAGTTACAGGGGGGAATGCAGAGGGTGTGACACTCTTTCTCTCCTGAGTGTCACAGTTTTTCCATGTTTTCTTAGATGTTCTTCTGTGTCTCTTAGATACCAAGAGGTCCCTTCCATGTGCATCATTTGAACCAGGCTCAGTCTCTGAAATTTCAGTAGAATTCCAGATAGCAAAAAGCATAGCCCAAACAAGGGCATTCCTAATGGTGGGCCCCCAGACACCACATGGGAAAAACATAGCTGTGTTGTGAAGTGTTGTTTTTTTTGTTTGTTTGTTTTCTCAAAATCATATTTATGGGGTGGTCATCTGATCCGCTTATAAGTACAGCCATGAAAGTTGTATTGTTCCCCCCCCCCCCCCCCCCCGCTAGGGTCCCTCAACCAAGTCCTGGATCATCAAGCATTAAAATTAATAGCACCTGATCTTTGAGCGCACTTTTCCTCTGTAGAACTTTTGTGCCCTATGGGTTACATTTTAAAATGAAGGTATTTTCTCTTTTAGAATTGACTTCCATGTGAAATATTGTCTCTCCTAAAAATTTACTGTAATTGCTTTAGTGACAGAACAAGAATATATGACCTATCACGGTCCTCTTTTTCATTTGCTGCAAGGAAACATAGACACACATTTAATGCTCTATCATGAGAACTTAGAGCTTTGTTCTCTCGGATTTTCATTTTCTATTTTTACAGCTTTGTGTGTTTTTATACTTTTTATTTATTTTTTGTTTATTTTTTAAGAATTAATTTTTTTATTTTGAAACAATGGCAGATTGGCATGCCAATGGAAAGAAAGAACACAGAGAAATCCTGCAAACCCTTTACCCATTTTCTCCCAGTGGTAGCATCTTGCAAAATTATAGCACAATTTCACAACCAGGATGTTATAATAATCCAGTTAACATCTTTAGTTGATTTATGTTTTAGACTGTTACGTTAGAAATGCCAATAGTCATCCAAGTAGGGATGAATCAGCCACAATAATTCCATTCCCACAAATATCCTCAAATTGCACTTTTATAGCCACTCTAGAGGCCCCGTGCATGGGCAGGGTTCCTAGACTTGGCTGGTGATCAGGGCCTTCCTTCCGTGCCATCCTCTGGTGGTCAGCACATTTCACAGTGAGCCATTGAACTCCATGTTGAACTCCTGAGTGGACCCTTTGCATATTGGCTTTATATATAGATATAGATATAGATATAGATATAGATATAGATATAGATATAGATATAGATATAGATATAGATATAGATATAGATATAGATATATAGATATATAGATATATAGATATATAGATATATAGATATATAGATATATATAGATATACCTAGATATAGATATAGAATCTTCTCTCCTGTCCCACCCTCTCCTCAACCCCTGACAACCACAAATCTGTTCTTCATTCCTATAATTTATCATTTCAAAAATGTTATGTACAGCCGAAACCGGTTTGGCTCAGTGGTAGAGCATCGGTCTGTGGACTGAAAGGTCCCCGGTTCGATTCCAGTCAAGGGCATGTACCTTGGTTGCGGGCACATCCCCAGTAGGGGGTGTGCAAGAGGCAGCTGGTTGATGTTTCTCTCTCATCGACATTTCTAGCTCTATCTCTCTCCCTTCCTCTCTGTAAAATAGCAATAAAATATATTTTTAAAAAATGTTATGTACAATTAATTATACAGTAGGCAACTTTTCAGGATTGGCTTTTTTACTCAAAATAATTTTCTGGAAATTCACCCAGATTGCTGCATGTATCAGGATATGTGGGTTGTTTCCAGCTTTGGGGCTATCCTATATAATAAATAGGTAATATGAAAATTAACTGTCATGATGTCACAAGATGGCTGCACCCACAGCAGAGGCAGCGTTCCCATAATGAGCAATCATTAGGGACCTGAGGTTGCATGGAGCTGGGCCAGAGCAGGGGACCTGAGGCTGTGCCTCCTGCCCAGCAGGGCTTGACAGGGGACCTCAAGGCATGACCCTACCCTGGCCTGGGCTGGGGGACCTCAGGCCAAACCCCCCCTCCCACCAAGTGGGGCTTTATGGGAGACCTCAGGCCACGCCCCCATGCCTCAGTACTGGGCCAGGGAACCTTAGGCCATGCCCCTATCCCAGTGCTGGGCTGGGGGACATGAGGCTCTGCCTCCCACCCAGTGCCAGGCCAGGGGACCTGAGGCTATGCCCCCTGCCCAGCGGGGCTTGACACAGGGGTGGGGCCAGCGGGTCTGGGTCTCACATGATTTCTAGGCACGAATGGGCAGGGACTTGACTCTGGGTTCTATGGCATGCCCCAGACTCTGACAGGAAGAAGATTTTCATATACATTTTACTAATTTTCTTTCATCTCTGACACTTCTATTATAGAGAAAGGGCAAATAGCAATATTAAAATATTTCCTCTAATTAGTTTCCTTTTAATGTGCACAAATTTCATGCACCAGGCCACTAGTTATAAATAAGCTGCTACAGCCAAAACTGGCCTGGCTCAGTGGATAGAGCGTCGGTCTGTGGACTGAATGGTCCCAGGTTCGATTCCGGTCAAGGGCATGTACATTGGTTGCGGGCACATCCCCGGTGGGGGGTGTGCAAGAGGCAGCTGGTCGATGTTTCTCTCTCATCGATGTTTCTGACTCTCTGTCCCTCTCTCTTCCTCTCTGTGAAAAATCAATAAAATATATCTTTTTTAAAAAAGTATATTAAAAAAAAAATAAGCTGCCGAAACTGGTTTGGCTCAGTGGTAGAGCGTCAGTCTGTGGACTGAAAGGTCCCGGGTTCGATTCCGGTCAAGGGCATGTACATTGGTTGCGGGCACGTCCCCGGTGGGGGGTGTGCAAGAGGCAGCTGGTTGATGTTTCTCTCTCATTGACGTTTCTAGCTCTCTATCTCTCTCCCTTCCTCTCTGTAAAATATCAATAAAAATATATTTTATAAAAAAAAGCAGCTGCTACAAACACCAATGTACAGGTTTTGTGTGAATGTAAGTTTTCATTTCTCTGAGCTTATACCTTTTATAGTGAATTATATAGTATATAATCCCTAAACAAACAAAGACAATCTATTTGTGTTGTGGTTATTATTAGCATGCTATTATCTTTCATCTTCACAGCATCCCAGTCTCTAATGCCTCTTGTGGCCTGGAGGGGAAAGCAGATGAACTGGGTACAAAAGTTCTACAGAGGGGAAGAGGGCTCAGAGATCAGGTGCTATTAATTTTAATGCTTGATGAACCACGACGTGATTGAGGGATCCTAGGGAAAACGCAGATGAACACCATTTGTTTGTGGGTCTGGAGGAGCCTGAATTCTGATACATGTTTTCAATTACTTGCTTTTATATGGCTCTTATGAAAACCACTACAGTCCTCTCTCCATTGAGTCAAATTGGCTAGGGCAATAAAATATATATTAAACAAAGAAACAAAAAGAAGTAACTTGTTTGAAAACCAAAACCTTTTTCCCCCATTAGGAAATATTCATAGCACAATTTTCTGAGATGTTAATAATGCAAGGTTTAGTGGTAAACTGACTCAGACTTGCACATTCTCCTCTTTGTTTGTTGCCTGAGAGATGTGTGACTGATCAAATAGGTATCAGAATTAAAGATTTGTCATGATGAGAATCAAAATTTTGTTTGACAACTGATACATTTCGTCATGAACAACTTGGTCAAGAACCAAACTGAGATGAGAGATGGTGGATATGGAAGACATTGGAGAAAGTTGGTTCATACATAAAGTGTCTTCCAGGACCATGCAATCAGCCTGGAAGAAACTGTGACCTGAGTCTGTTGTTGAAAGAGACTTTGAGGATGAGCCCGTGTTGGTTACAGAGGTTTCTTTGTCTCTGGTCAAGTCTGTGGGTTGGAGGTGGATGATGATGTGGAAGATTTGGTGGAGGACCACAGCACTGAGCTGACCATCAAAGAACTCCAAGACTGTGGAGAGTGGCTCCAGCGTTTGGACAGGTTCAAGCCTTGGACTGATGAGAGGGCACGGTCCTCTTGAGGCAAAGCCACGTACAAGTCCCAGCTTGGAGGGAAAAGCCCTCCCAGCACAATTATAGTCAAAGGCTATGTTTGTATGTAAGCTTGACCTTATAGTCCTAGGTAGCTGAGGGCTGTGGGCTGTGGGAGATGCAGCATGAACTGCCAAAACAAATCTTGATAGAATTGCAACAACAGGAAAGAAGTAGATTTGAGACTTGCAAGGACATTATAAACATCTTGACCACTCCCTTGTTTTGCTTTGTATGATCTGACTATAAAATAAAGATCCGGCTTACAGGCTGTGTCACTGTGTCCTCATCCAGGTGCAGTGATCCACCTGGCCCCAACTATATTCTCTTGTCTGTTTTCTTTAATCCTTCACCGCCCCTCCTCAGGTTCACCCTGGCCGTGCAGGGTGCGGTTCACAAGACCTTCAGAGGGAGCAGCATCAGATGGGGGCTGAGGAGCTCTTCTCAGAGGAGAAGGGGGGAGGATATTCTGACTTCACTAATCAAGGAAATGATTGGGAAATGGGGAGAAATGCAAAGTTTTATTGAGAAATACCACCCTGACAAAGCAGTAGCAAATCACACAATAAACTTGTTCAATGACAATTCAATGTTTCACTTCAGGCAAGTGTTAAAACATGAGCAAAAACAAATATCATGGGATAGGTTTTTACTGAGACAGAGGCCCAGTGATATGGAAGTAAGTTCTAGTGGAGCAAAGAGACAAAAGGAAGGATAAAAAACAAACAAACAAAAAAAGAAACCCAGAATACAGCTTCCTGATTTTTTATAAAAAAGGACTCCCATTCCTGACAATAACATCCCTCCACCCGTCCATCCGTCCATCCCTCCTCTCCATGTTCAATCATCAATAGCTCTCAACATTAAAGGTAAGTTCCAGTGCGTACATAAATTTTCAGTTTTTACTGTATACTTAATTTCTTTTTTGTTAAATTTTCCTTGACATTTCATGTCCTTTTTTAAAAAAATATATATTTTATTGATTCTTTACAGAGAGGAAGAGAGAGGGATAGAGAGTTAGAAACATCGATGAGAGAATCAACGACCAGCTGCCTCTTGCACGCCCCCTATCGGGGATGTGCCCGCAACCAAGGTACATGCCCTTGACCGGAATTGAACTCGGGACCCTTCAGTCCCCAGTCCGACGCTCTATCCACTGAGCCAAACCGGTTCCGGCTCATGTCCTTTTTGTTTTTAAAGTGTTTATTTAGCCAAGCTGGTGTGGCTCAGTGGATTGTTGCCCCATGGACCAAGAGGTCCTGGTTTCAATTCCAGGTCAGGGCACATGCCCAGATTTTGGGCTTGATCCCCAGGAGGGGGCATGCAGGAGGCAGCTAATTGATGTGTGCTTCTTCTCAATGTTTTTATTTCCTTCTCCCTTCCTCTCTGAAATCAATTAAAAATATTTTAAAGTGTTTATTTATAGATTAAATAGTGCATTACACATATACTGTAATGCACTATTTACATTTACATATATGAGAAAGGTTAAAACAGGGAATCATTTGGGGGTCTGGAATGGATTAATTCAATTTACATTATTTCTAACGGGAGAAAGTGTTTTGGTTTTCAAACAAATTGCTTCTCAAGCAGCCTTCTGGAATGAATTAAGTCCAAGAATCGAGGTTCCACTGTATTTATGATGACTTCTCCACAAATGGGAACTTACTACACATTCCGTATGGCTAATGTGAGATCCTCCCATGTTAGCACATGTGGATTTACTTCCCCTGTCCAGTGGCTGCTTGGTGCCCCATTACGTGGATTTAACCACAAATAATATAACCAATTTGGGGAGGTTTTTAAAAACAGGGATGCCTTGCCCCCATGTGTCAACACCACCTACAAGATGAAGATGCAGGAGTTTAGGGAGAGTTTGGCCATACGAATTTTCCAAGCCCTCCAGGTGGTTCTGATCATTGGCCAGGTCTGGAATTTATTGGCACAAGCAATGCATCGGTTCACCCTACAAATACAAAAGCAAACAAAAGGCCACAAAACTTCTGTTTTTAAAAAAGGCCCATCTTCTCCTCTCTAGGACACCAGACATAAAATAAACAATATAAAAACCTGTGCTTTAAGGACTTCCATCACTTCAGTTTAGAGTTGCCCTGGCTTGCTACCAGATTGCAAATTTTCTCTGTTTAGCAATAACTAACAGTCACGCCAGTCTAGAAGCCCTCTCGGTAGATTCCAGATAGCCAGGCCAAGCTTTTGCTTCCAAAGAACATTGCTCTCCCTCCTATATTTAGAATAAATTCCATTTTGGTTGTCCTCCAGGAACTGGGCAGTGGCCAAACATCAGTATTTCTTCAGATTTGGGAACGAGTCTTGCTTGTTTCTTCATGAGTTGCCATAGAGCTCACATAGTCGATTGCAGTTCTTGGGGAAGGATTAAAATGTGAACTCGGCTCACCACTCCCGGGCTCTCTGGAAGCCAGAAAACTGTATTTATAGGTAAAGAGGTTTATATAAATGCTCTCCTCAGTGACCCACGTGTGAGAGTTGAAAATAAGCATTTTGTGTTTGACGGGTGATAGACCAAATTAGGCGGCGTTGCTAATAGCCCCCTCAGTGAGAACTAAACTCAACGTGACCCTTTTAGATTGGCCTTGACAAATTTTTTAAAGATGATTTATACCACAACTACCAGATGAGAAATGACTCCTATGAGCAACTGTGTGACAGCGCAAGATTAGTCAGCCGTAGAGACATGATTGAGAAAACAAAAGAACGCGAAGCTGGAACGTTAACGAGGGAGAGAAAAACAAGACTCCTGAATACTTTTCCCACATATGGTGCTGGGCAGGCCTTCGCTGAGAGCATGCCCATCCAGAGGGGCCGCCGCCATTTGGGAACTCTATCTGAAAAAGCAAACTGGCCCTGAAAAATGTGGGCGGCTATGAGATGGGAGGAATGTCTGGGGGGAATTTTTAACTAATTGGAATTATTATTCTTTTAATTGACTTCAGGGAGAGGGAGAGGGAGAGGGAGAGGGAGAGGGAGAGGGAGAGGGAGAGGGAGAGGGAGAGGGAGAGAGAGAGAGAGAGAGAGAGAGAGATGGTGTGTGTGTGGGGGGGATTTCTTGCTCCATTTTTTGTGTACTCATTAATTCTGACGGGATCAAACCCTCAGCCTCGGTGTATTGGGATGATGCTCTAACAAACTGAGCTACCTGGCCAGGGCCCTAATTGGGATTATTTAAATTCAGAAAACAAACAAACAAACAAAAAAACCTCAGAAACAACTTGAAAACTGTCTTCAGAGATTCATGGTATGATGATAAAGAGGGTGCTGAACATCTTTTTTTCTTTTCCAATTGGAAAACAAGAGGTACGTATGTAATAATTCAGATTAAGCTAGGTCTAAAGATGTGTTTGCTTGAGGCAGGCTCGGGTCCCGGGCACTCAGTGTGAGTGCCTGGAGCGTAGAGCGTCGGCGCTGGAGCAGATTGCCTTGGGCTAATCCCATCGCCCCTCTTACGCCCTGTGAGCCTTGCATGGGTTACTTACCCTCAAGCTGATTCCGTTTTCCCCGTGGGAGTGGGAGATCAGCGGTGCCTGCCTCATAAGGTTATGGGGAGGAGAGCAGGAGATGGCATGTGCAAAGCCCCAAGAAGTGTGTGGGGTTATCTGCTGATCACGAAAGGTGGTAAAACTTCTGCAATGGGCTCCTGGGTGGGATCTTGAGTCTATTGCCAGACACTTAAAAGACTCTCAAATTAGTTCTAATTGGAGTCAACTCTTTCAATAACACACGATGTGTGGGCTAAACATCTCACACAACATTGTAGTCGTCATTTCAAAATTGCCTCCTCCTATCTCATTTACATATCAGAAAATTATAACTCCTGTGAGCCCAGCTGTGGCTGACCTGCCCACAGTATGTACTGATACATGCAGCACATGGATTGTGAGCCTGGATGTGGATGTTTGCTCCTTCACCGTTTGATACAACAGAGATATTATCGAATAATTTTCATAACACACCATGGGATGGAGTCATTCCTGAATGTTGTGCCAATGTGCTTACTTCACTGGATTAAAACAAATTCCATTCAATTCCACTTACTCCTGCTAGGCCCTTAGAAAGACAAATAACGCTGAAACCAGTTTGGCTCAGTGGATAGAGCGTCGGTCTGTGGACTGAGAGGTCCCAGGTTCGATTCCGGTCAAGGGCATGTACATTGGTTGCAGGCACATCCCCAGGAGGGGGTGTGCAGGAGGCAGCTGGTCGATGTTTCTCTCTCATCGACGTTTCTAGCTCTCTTTCTCTCTCCCTTCCTCTCTGTAATAATATCAATAAAGTATATTTAAAAAAGAAAGAAAGGAAGGAAGAAAGAAAAATAATGCTTGTCCCGGCCTTTAGAGGCCTCAAGGTCTAACAAGAAAAATAAGAAGCAAAAATAGCTAATTTTACTACCATGTGATAGTACACATGGCACATTTCAGGTGCAATCTGAAATGGAAGCATAGAGTCTGACGATTTTTGCCTGGGAATCACCAAGAACTCACAGAAACCCAGACGCGTAAACCACTCTTGAAGAAAGTGGGGAAGGCAGTGGGAAGGCAGAGTGTTTCTTGAGGTGCAGCTGAGAGTAGGGAGTGACTGCGGGGCCCAGGGCCCGGCATCAGCGTGGCGGAGGGAGGAGCGTGGCGGTACAGGGAAGAGGAGCCCAGCGAGGGATGGGGCCCTTGACTGCAGGAGCTGACAGTGCTGGGTGACTTCCTGGTGCTGCCAGAGCCCTGTTCCACCTTGATGTCTATGTCAGCAATTGTGGGGAGGGACGGCGGTCTCGCCCAGCTCCTCTCCTGCCCTCTGAGTCGGGAAGATAGTCCTGTCAGCTATAGGGACTCCATCCCAGAGAAAAATTCCACATTTTGTAATTGTTGTCTTAGGAAAGTAATGCACCTCCTTATGTAGCAGGAAGGGGCGAACGGGCACTGGACTTAGAGTCACGTTCCAGGCCTGGGTTCCAATTCCAGCTCTGCCACCTGCGAGCTACGTTACTCTGGGGCCGCTCACTGGCACTTCGTTTTTCTGGCCAGGGCTTCGCGTGCCCAGTTCAGAGGACCCTGGTGAGGATAAAACGACAGGTTCCATGTGAAAGCAGCCAGCTGAGAGTAGATGCTCCATTAATGTTTGAGGGGTTTACTAGTATGTTATTGTTACCACTGTGATTTTGCCTAAGGAGTGTTGGCATGGAGTTGTGACATCTCTGAATACGAACATGAAGGAGTATTTGAGGCAACAAGAAGTCAGAGGCCGTGGGTTTAAATTGTACCTCTGCCTTACAGAGATTTCAAAAACACCACTGACAACTCAGAATCCTGTGTGTGTGTGGTGGGGGGGGGGGGGGGGGGAGTGTGTGTGTGTGTGTGTGGGCTATCTATTTTCAACAATTCTTAAACACTAGAGGCCCAGTGCATGAATGTGGTGCACTTGAGGAGTGGCGGGTGGGGGGGGGGTGGTCCCTCAGTCCAGACTGTGCCATGCTGCAGTCTGGGAGCCCTCAGGGGATGTCTGACTGAGAGGGCCTAGCCGCCAGTGGGACATCCTAGTGCTGCTGCGGAGGCAGGAGAGGCTTCTGGCTGAGCGGCACTCCCCCTGTGGGAGCGCACTGATCACCAGGGGCAGCTCCTGCATTGAGCCCCCTGGTGGTCAGTGCACATCATAGTGACAGGTCATTCTGCTGTTCGGTTGATTTGCCTTTTATTATATTTAGGATTACCTAAATAGGAAAACAGCAAATGCCAGAGCAAGATGTCCTATCTGTGATCAATGAAATAGAAACAACTCTTTCCTCCAAGCCTGTTTCTAGAGATTCTGGTCTTATCGGTCCAAATCACTGATGTAAGAAGTAGGCACTCATCCAATTTTATGTGTCTGTTCCAAAATGCTGGAAGTATACAGAACTCCACAAGTACAGAAGAGAGTTCAAGGAATTCCACCCCGGATGTTGCTGTGATGGTTTCCACATCAGGAACAATGAGGAGAAACGGAAAGAGAACCAGGAGGGCCAGGAGGCGGACACGGGTGTCCCTGCAGACTCAGGCCCAGCGGTGGTCAAGGGCTCTCTTTTCCTCTCTCTTTAGGCAGCAGGATTTGTTCTCTATGTTTTTCTAAATAACAAGAAGCAGAATTCGCCAAAACCGGTTTGGCTCAGTGGTAGAGCGTTGGTCTGTGGAAAGGTCCCAGGTTCGATTCCGGTCAAGGGCATGTACATTGGTTGTGGGCACATCCCCGGTGGGGGGTGTGCAGGAGGCAGCTGGTCGATGTTTCTCTCTTATCAACGTTTCTGGCTCTTTATCCCTCTCCCTTCCTCTCTGTGGAAAATCAATAAAATATATATTTTTTTAAAAAGCAGAATTCTGTAATAAATCACCCCCACCCCCAGGTTTACAGGGAAGGCAGCGCTGGCACTATTGACCAAGCCACTCCCTGCCCAGCAGCTCGGGATTCTGAGGGGACAAAGCTGCATGTATGTCCCTGGGCACCAGCTGAGGGCATAGCAAACGGCCTCAGCACCCCGATGGGAAGTCTCGGCTTTCAGGGCGGGGCTGGGAGAAGCAGCTGAATGAGGAGCGTTCAGTGCTTTCCCGTGGCTCTAGGTCAAGGCTTTTTTCAAAGCAACCAACAGATGGTCCTTTGTCCACTCCAGCTCGGTGACACCGAGGCCCCGGCAGCAAGAGCTGGTGCCCATCACGAGACACCGCGCCCTCATCACATGCTGTGTCAGTCTCTAAAATGAGCCCGGACGAGCCGGCCCAGCGGCCCTGCCCCGGACCTCCGGCCAGCAGCTACCTCCACTCCCTTCTCTTCTTTGGTGTCTGGTTTCACAGAGGCCAGAAAACCCACACCTCATTGATTCGGCTTGTGGGATCATCAGAGCTGAACAAACTGAAGTTTTCCTTTGCAATACCTACAGGGAAAGGTTTGATAAATAAAAGAATAAGCCCTGACTGGTTTGGCTCGAGGGATAGAGCTTCGGTCTGCGGACTGAAGGGTCCCGGGTTCAATTCCGGTCAAGGGCATGTACCTTGGTTGTGGGCACATCCCCAGTGGGAGGTGTGCAGGAGGCAGCTGATCCGTGTTTCTCTCTCATCGATGTTTCTAACTTCCTATCCCTCTCCCTTCTTCTCTGTAAAAATAAATAAATAATTAATTAAAATCTATTTTTTATAAATAAATAAATAAAAGAATAAGTAAGAAGTTGTTAGAGGAAGGGGGTCATTTAACCCTATTAACATAATAACTGTATGGGGGGGCATATATGGGGAGGGGTTTGGGGTGGGATTGGGGGGATGAGGACAATTATGTGATACCCTAATCAATAAAAAATAAAAATAAAATAAAATAATAACTGTATTAAAAAGACTAAGTTTAATCTATGTTGGTTTAAACAGCCTGCTCTAGGCTCTGAAAGGAAGACAGGTACAGACAGGTGGTAAATAGGCCCGGCATTTGCTTTCTTGGTAGTACCTAAATCTTTCATTTTTTTATTTTTTTGTAAATATGTTTATTTTTATTAATTTCAGAGAGGAAGGGAGAAGAAGAGGGAGATAGAAACATCAATAATGAGAATCATTGATGGGCTGCCTCCTGCACACCCCTGCTGGGGATCGAGCCCACCACCCAGGCATGTGCCCTTGGCTGGAATCGAACCTGGGACCCCTCAGTCTGCAGGCTAATGCTCTATCTGCTGAGCCAAGCCAGCTAGGGCCTGAATCTCTTTTAGAAAGAGACCTATATAGAAAGCAAACAAGTAAAATGAAAAGAAGTAACATTAAAGAAACAGTTATTTTCTGGACCTATTCTAGATACTGTAATAATTTTTTCATTTGATTCTCATTGCACTCTGAAAAGTGGTAATGATCATCCCAATTTTACTAATGGGGAAAACTGAATCCTGTAGAGATTAATTAACAAAGGTCAACAGTTAGTGGCAGAACCTAATTTCAAATGCAGGTTTGGTTGATTCCAAAGTCCATGCTCTTTATTTTTTTTAAAGATTTTTAAAATTAAAATTTAGAGACAGAGAAAGGGTGAGGGAGAGAGAGAAACATCAATGTGAGACTGAAACATCAATTTGCTGCCTCCTGCATGCTCCCTACTGGGGATGGAGCATGTGCCCTGATCAGGAATCGAACCGGCAACCTTTCAGTGCATGGGGCTATACCCAACCAACTGAGCCATACCGGCCAGGGTGAGGGCTTTGTATTTTAAAGATCATGGACTTTCACCCTGATCAGTTCCTACTAGGAGGCCTACAGGAGACAGCTGATCGATGTTTGCTCTCACATTGATGCTTCTTTCTCTCTCTCTCCCTTTCCCTTACTCTCTTCCAAAAAAAAAATCAATTAAAAAAAAAAGACCTCCTGTTGACAATACATCAAAAGAATCAGTACGTTAGAAGGTTTCAGTATGTATCAGAATACTTTTAATTAAAACGTTTACATAAGGTTAAAATGGAATAATAAAAATACTAAATTAATACAATAGAACAGGAAAAGAGAAAAATGAACAAAGAAAATATGTGACAAATGGAAAAAAAACTAGCAAGATGCTAGATTTAGATCCAACATATCAATAATTAGGTTGCCATAGCTGGTTTGGCTCAGTGGATAGATAGAGCATGGGCCTTCTGACTGAAGGTCCCGAGTTCAATTCCTGTCAAGGGCACATGCCTGGGGTTACGGGCTCGATCCCCAGTGGGGGACGTGCAAGAAGCAGCCAATCAATGATTCCCTAACATCATTGATGTTTCTATCTCTCTCCCTCTCTGAAATCAATAAAAATATATTAAAAATAATAAATATTATTTTAAATTTAAATAGTCTAAACTACTCCTAGTAGTAAAAGGCAGAGGTGATTAGGTTTAATAAAAAAGCTAGACCCAACTATATACTGCCTATTAAAGAATACTTTAAATATGAAGACATAAATATATTAAAAGTAACAGGATAGCCGAAACCAGTTTGGCTCAGTGGATAGAGCGTTGACCTGTGGACTGAAAGGTCCCAGGTTCGATTCCGGTCAAGGGCATGTACCTTGGTTGCGGGCACATCCCCAGTAGGGGGTGTGCAAGAGGCAGCTGATCAATGATTCTCTCTCATTGATGTTTCCAACTCTCTATCCCTCTCTCTTCTCTCTGTAAAAAAATCAATAAAATATGTATTTTTAAAAAGTATGGAGCTAAATAAAACTAGAAGCATAAGTTATGCCAATAATAATCAAAATAATGCCAGAATAGAATCCAAAAAACAAGGAATATTAGGGATAAAGAGAGATTCATTACATTATAATAAAAGAATAATGTTTATCAACCATTGTCTCACTAATAGAAAAGATGTAAAATGCTGGTTAGCCCTGAAGCTCTGAAAGGTCAGAGCCAACCACTCCCTATCTAATTGAGACAATGGTAACTGAGGCAACTTCCCCATCTTTTTTTTTTTTAATATATATTTTATTGTTTTTTTTTTACAGAGATGAAGAGAGAGGGATAGAGAGTGAGAAACATCGATGAGAGAGAATCATCGATCAGCTGCCTCTTGCACACCCCCTACTGGGGATGTGCCCGCAACCAAGGTACATGCCCTTGACCAGAATTGAACCTGGGACCCCTCAGTCCACAGGCTGACGCTCTATCCACTGAGCCAAACTGGTTTTGGCCAACCTCCCCATCTTGCAATCATGTAAATCCTTACTGATATGGTAATCCAATTATTACCAGCCTAAGGGCTATGGGTGTATCCCAAATCTGCTTAAGGGTAATGGGTGTATCCCACAGCCTCTATAAAAGGGCTAGCAAGGCCAGAGCTGAGCATCAGTCCTCACACGACAGGTGGGCTCCTGCCTGGCTCCCCCCTATCACTAAATTGAGTTTCTTCTAGTCCCTTTCATTTGTGTGCGGCCCTTCTCCAGAACCCGAACGCTGAACCGGAACCCTGAACCACGTGGGACGTGCAAGGGGTTCCCACATCTGGCGCCCGACCGCAGGACATCTGGAGGAGAAAATATTTTTCACCTAAGAGCGAAGGAAGGAAAAAGGACACCGAGAAAAGGTGTGGAAAATTCACCGAAAAAAGGTGAGTGAGGTTCAACTTACAGAGTCTTGATCTGTAAGTAGGGTGGGAACGTCTTTCTTAGCCAGGCTAATGGGGAAGAATTAGGTTAAAAATATAAAGTAAACTCTATTGTAGACTTGGTTTGCATACTTAAAGAATGTGGTTTCTTGTTCAATTAAAATCTTAGTTTGTATGTGGAATTTAAAATCTGTAATAAGAAATGAAACTCCACTGCAAAAACCACTTTTGGTGCAGAGAAATTCAAATGTAGCAGAAGAGGGCAAGGCTATCTGCTCCCTGGCAATGAGATTAGTTAAGGTTTTGTTTAAAAATTATAAAAGAACTGACAGGCAAATGCAAATTTTGGCCAAATTGGGTGCTAGTTATTACTTCAGAAAGTGAAAAAGAAAGAACAAATTTAGGATCTGTCTATCTTTTAAGCATGAAAAGAAATTAGGCCAGATCTGTAGCGGAAACCTCCCCCAAAGTAAGCAGGATGTGGGGGAAAGGAGAGACAATCCAATATGGAAGACCACTCTCCCAGTATGCTAAATTAAAATTTCCTTTCTCGCCATGAAAAAGTCTTAAAAATTTAGAAATGTGTCTGGAATTTCTCTGCTCGTGGGGAGAGAACTCAGCTGTAAGACAGAATGCGTGCATAGTCCGATTTGGGACATTCAGATTGTCTTCAGCTGGAATCTCTCTGCAAAAGCTATGGAATATGAGAAACCTAGAGCTGGTTCTTTTCCCTAAGATAAATGGCGAAAAAGTCTTCTTGAAAGAAATTCAAGCTAATTCCAGCAACAGGATTCGCATTTCCATAATAAAGAGTAGTTTTTAAAATGCTAATGAGCCTTGTTAAAAACGTTAACTTTCAAGGCCATCAAGAAAATAAGTAAAGCTGTCTCTGTTATAGAAATTATTTAAAGTCAATGCCTTAAAATAACTGGAATTGGATTTGAATCTCAAAAAATTGTTGAAAGATAGATAAATAATGTATTAATTATAAAGATCTAAGTAGCTCAGGTAACTGGCTACGCCCTTGGATTAATGGAGGAAGCGGTAGACGCCCTTCCCCCAGCAGACAGGTAATTTCCCATCAGGAACCATCTTTGGAGAATGTGACAATTTACATCCGAGTAAACCAAACCTGGTTTTCCAGAGCCACTGACAAAAAGCAAAGTATAAATTTGCCTCATAAAAAAGCTAGAGGACAGAATTGAATCTATTAATTGATTATGACTTGTATTTTTCTTAGAAATGTAAAGGGTTATTAACCTGGGAAATGCTAAATATATTTGACTTACCAGCTTTAAAAGTTCAAAGTGCCAAGTAAATTAGGAGAAATTATACAGTTGTGGTATTTATATGTCGATAGTATAAGGACTCTTTTTTGAGAAAATAAAATGTGTTTTTGCTAATAATTAGGATTTCAAAATAAGTTGCTTATTTTGGTCTAATTTTTTTAAAAAGAGGGTTAACTCTGTGATCCCAACCAACATTTTTCTATGCAAAAACTAGTTCAAACATCTAATTCCAGAGTAACCACACCTGCCACCGCGATGCCGAAAGGTCCCAAGCAGCAGCCGCCGGAGCCTGAGTGGATCGGGGATGGAGAGAGCACGAGCGCAGCAGACAGAGTGGTGAGGAAGGGGAAGAAGGACAAGAGGAACAAAAAGGCGTTCTTTGAAGAGCTGGCAGTAGACTGTAAACCGGCTGGGGAAGAAGAGAAAGTGTGCAAGGAGAAGGCGCAGCAGCAGCAGCAGCAGCAGCAGAAGCAGAAGCAGCAGCAGCAGAAAAAGAAAAAGAAAAAGAAACGAGACGCCCGAAAAGGCCGGAGGAAGAAGGATGTGGATGACGGTGGCGAGGAGCAGGACCTCCTGGAGCGTCTGCGGAGGAAGAAGGATGTGGATGACGACGGCGAGGAGCAGGACCTCCTGGAGCGTCTGCAGAAGCTCTTGGCGCCCGCCAGTGACGAGGAGGGAGAGGCACCTGCCCTGACGTCCCGAGGCGGGAAGAGAGCCAAGGGAGGCAATGCTTTTGCAGCCCTGATTCAGGATCAGAGTGAAGAAGAAGAGGAGAAAGAAAGATAAACACCCTGGTCAGCCTGCCAAGCCGGAGAAAAGTCAGGTCAATAAGGCTGTATCCAGCGCCTCTAGGACAAGACCAGGCCTCCAGGGCACCAGGGGAAAGGAAGGGGAGTCAACGAGAGGGAAAGGAAAGCCACGACGCCCGGCTCATCACCGACACCCGCTGCCCGCTGTGGGTGGTGGAGGGGCAGGGTGTCAGCCAGATCGACGACGGCGACTTCGAGGACTACAAGCGGGAGGTGCTGGAGGCCCTGGGGGAGGTCGCCGACCCCCGGGAGTGACCGGCCTTCCTCCCCAGTGGGCTCCCCAAAACGGATGCCACGGGGCTGCCACTGCTGAAAGACCCCTCCGCTGGCTTTGTGCGCGTGACTGAGGCGGCCTTGTGCCCACACCCTGTGCCAGCAGAGGTGACGTGACCTTGGTTATCGAGGGTTCATCCAGCCAGACTTCTGTGGCCCTGTTCCAAGTTGTGGGCGCTGGGGGGAAAAATCTAATTGATATCTTAAGATAATTATTAAAAGTATTATAATATTTAAATCATATATAGATATGTGTTTGGTGGTTTTTTCCATGTTAAAATTTCAACGCTTTTTCAACAGAGATGATTCTTGGAAAGCTGCAAAGGCCCAGAGTAATACAATAAATTTATTCTCTTGCTGAAACCGGTTTGGCTCAGTGGATAGAGCAGACGGAAGGGTCCCAAGTTCAATTCCAGTCAAGGGCATGTACCTTGGTTGCGGGCACATCCCCAGTGGGAGGTGTGCAAGAAGCAGCTAATTGATGTTTCTAGCTCTATCCCTGTCTCTTCCTCTCTGTAGAAAATCAATAAAATATATATATTTTTAAAGAAATTTATTCTCTCTTCTTAAAGGAAATATTTTTAAATTTAACAGATCTAATATTTTTGAAATTGTGCACGGAAAGCCTTATCAAATAAAAATTAACAAATCTATTTTATTTTTTTTAATATATTTTTATTGATATTTTACAGAGAGGAAGGGAGAGAGATAGAGAGCTAGAAACGTCGATGAGAGAGAAACATCGACCAGCTGCCTCTTGCACACCCCCCACCGGGGATATGCCCGCAACCAATGTACATGCCCTTAACCGGAATCGAACCCGGGACCTTTGAGTCCACAGACTGACGCTCTACCACTGAGCCAAACCGGTTTCGGCAACAAATCTATTTTAAATGTTATGAAGGTTTTGGCCTCTAAGAAGGGAAAAAATGAAGTAACTAAATATTTCTTAAAATGACAAAAAGCCCGTAGCCGCCTGCATTCTTAAGTAAGCTAGAGACAAAGGGGCAACATTTTCGGCTTGTGAATCAGATGCAAACATTTACTAAATTTGCTTTGCTTTTTAAAATGAAGATACCTACTTAAATTACTTAAATAAATTAGCTTTTTAAGTTAAATTAAGGTTTTCAGCTACATGAAAAGCCAATATTTTTATAAATAATTGTAATAAAGACCAGAAACAGCTACTGAGATTTTTGTTTATCTGCAATATAAATTTGACTGTCTTTTAAAGGAACGGATTAGGTCACCATAACCTTCAGGGAAATTGTTTCATTGTGACAAAGATTTTTAAATGAAACTCTCTGTAGCCTGAAAATTATTTTAGAAGGAAATAAAGAGAGGTTTTCTTCAAATATCACAAGGATTGTAATTGATAACCAATGTTGATTGTGAGAAATGCCTGATGCCTCTGAGAAGAAATAGTGGCATTATAGAGATGATTCAAGCATGTCAGAATGTGGGATCAGGCACTTTTTAAGCAAATTTACTCGCTGCTGCAGTAACAGGTGGAAATAAGAGGTGTTATAAGTGTGGAAAAGCAGGATGATTCCAAAAGGAATGTAGGCAACCTAGAAGGACACAAGGTAGCACTCTAGGAAGAAGCGTAAACATTCAACCTCCAGATTCAATCTCTCGGTGTCCTAGATGGCAGAAAGGGAACCATTGGGTCAGTCTGTGTAGATCGAAATTCCATAGAAACGGACAGACTCTAGATCAAGGTAGAGGGCATGGTCAATCGCTCAGAAAAGGCCAAAGGGGCACCACCCCCCCCCCCAGCCCTATCATCAATAGGGGAAATCTGTCCTACAAGGCCCACAATGGATTCCCTCATCTGAGCAACTCCAGAAAGTGCAAGCCTGGATCCTAACAGCACTATTTTGATCACTTTGACTCTTGATATTGCTGGGCAAGCTATTCCTATAGGACAGGGGTGGGCAAACTTTTTGACTTGAGGGCCACAATGGGTTCTTAAACTGGACCGGAGGGCCGGAACAAAAGCAACCTGACCATGCTGGCACTCTCATCTTGGGCTGCTGGTGAAGGAGCATAGGGGAGAGCAAGAGAACCCTCTGCTCTTTCAGCTCCGCAGGCCAGATAGAACAGCCGAACGGGCCGTAGTTTGCCCACGGCTGCTATAGAAATTTGGAGACCTGTGCCACCGGGAACTTTAGGATTAATTTTAGGGAGGAGTGGAAATACTCTAAAAGGATTAACTGTTCTGCCTGGAGTCATTGATTCAGATTATAAAGGAGAGATTAAAGTTATATTAGAATGTAATCATGTTATGCAACTTGCTCCAGGACAAAGAATTGCTCAGATACTTCTACCTTATGTGCAGCACTGTGAGGCAATAAATAGGAAAAGAGGAATGCAAGGATTTGGAAGCTCGACATCTATTGGATGCATGAAATTAGCAAAACCCGTCCCATGATTAATTTAAGAATAGAGGGAAAACAATTTAGGGGTCTAGTGGACACTGGTTCAGATGTTAGTGTTGTCAGCAAAGAATTCTGGCCACCAGGTTGGTCCACAGCAGAAGCTATGGACTCAGTTAAGGGAGTGGGAGTTCCTGATGACAAACAACATGGTGCTACCATGTTAAGGTGGCAAGATGAGGAAAGACAGACAGGATGGTTTCAGCCCTATGTCATCTCTGGAATTTCAGTCAACTTAAGGGGCAGGGATGTTTTAGAAGGTTTACAGCATGTATTGTTACCAGCAAAGGAAAGAAGTTAATAACTCAGACAGGATATCAAACCTTTTTAGGAGCGGTCACTGCTCAGTCTCCTAACCCTCATGCTGATCCTATACAATGGAAAGATGATAGACCTGAATGAGTGGACCAGTGGCCCTTAACCAAGGAGAAATTAAGTCATATTCATGAGTTAATACAAGAACAAATAGAAGCTGGTCACATAGAGCCTTCCAATAGTCCTTGGAATACACCTATATTTACAACCCCTAAAAAGGCGGCAGGAAAATGGTGATTGCCCTTAAAGATTGCTTTTTCACCATTCCCTTAGAAAAGACATCAATGGAAGGTTTTAACTCAAGGAATGGCCAATAGCCCTACTTTGTGTCAAAAATATGTGGCTCAAGCTATTCAGCCTTTAAGAGACAAATACTCCCAATGTTACATTATTCATTACACGGATGACTTGCTCTTAGCAAGTGCACGGGAAGAGCAGACTTTGGCCATGTTTTCTCAATTAGAAGAGGAGCTCCCTAAATGGGGCTTAAGAATCTCTCCAGAAAAGGTACAGGAAGAAATGCCTTTCCAATATCTGAGAACCATAATTGAAAACCAATGCATTAGGCCTCAGAAGGTGGATATAAGAAAAGATTACAGCTGAAACCGGTTTGGCTCAGTGGATAGAGCGTCTGCCTGCGGACTAGAAGGTCCCAGGTTCGATTCTGGTCAAGGGCATGTACCTTGGTTGTGGGCACATCTCCAGTAGGGGGTGTGCAAGAGGCAGCTGATCGATGATTCTCTCTCATCGATGTTTCTAACTCTGTCCCTCTCTCTTCCTCTCTTAAAAAATAAGTAAAATAATAAAAAAAAATAAAAAGAAAAGATTACAACAGGCAAAATGTCACACTTGTATGTTACATCTACCTCAAGGGCCTAACACTGGAGTCAACCCTAGAGGTCTGCTAAGAGGCCATATTTGGCAAATGGATGTAACACATTATATTTCCTTTGGATGCCTTGGAGCATTACATGTCTCTGTAGATACCTTTTCAAAAGTCCTATGGGCTACTGCATCTACAGGAGAAATGGCAAAATAGGTTATTAATCATTGTCTAGCTGTTTTTGCCGTCATGACAATTATTCCAAACAAACTTACAAACTAACTTTTTTAAAGTTTGGCAATAATATAAAAAGGACATAAAAGGATTTAATCCCTTCCACTGTGTGGAAGGCCCCTTGGGAAGGCACTTGAGCATTCTATACTGGCACCTCTTGCCCTTTTTTGCGAAGAGGATCCCTTTTCTTACAATCCAATTGCCCACAGCTGCTGCCTGAGTTTTCTGTTCATGCTGAGGTTGAAACCACATAGTGGCTGGTACTATGGATCTGTATCTCCACCAATGGTGTGAGCTGGGCACTCCCTGGAGAAGAAACCTGGGTTCCCCAAGATATGTGATCAGTGCTGGGGCTCCGCCGGCAGCTGAGGTGGGATCCGAGGCAGGTGCTGAGCATGGAGGCAACCGGGTCATGGACTACCAAGGAGACAGAAAGGAACCTCACATTACCCAGTTTGTCCCCAGAGGATGGCTGGTTAACCAGAGACGGGTAAAATTCCTCAAGGAAGGAACAACCTAAGACAGGCACAGTCTCAGAGGGGTCATCAAGAGAGAACTTGAAGGTCAACAGAGGTGGGGCATAGACCTTCACCCTGCAACCTTGCAGGGGCTTGAACCCTAGCCCCTTCTGAGAGACATCTCCTGCCCCATGGCTGCTTCACTTCCCACGCCCAGCTCAGATTGGGATCTGGGTAACAGACAAAGGCTTGGCCCAGCTCAGATCAGGACCTAGGCAACAGACAGAGACTTGACCAACAGCAGCTGCCCTCTATCTAAATCCAGCCCAGCATTGGGAATGCTCAGAGCCTATTCAAGAATGCAAAAAATCCTTTCCATCAATATTTACAGGGTAAACTAAGATTGTTAGAGTATTAAAATTTGACAGTAAGATAGTAGTTCTCAGATGAATTGACTAATTGAAATAAGTGAATATTCAAGAAAATTTAATTGTACTGGAGAAAAAGCTGTTTCTAAAGTATTAACTAAAATTTCTATTGGTAGTTCATCTCATGGTAAAATTGTTTAATAAGCGATGAACCTAAAGCAGTCATATTTTTGTACAAAATATTAAAATTTAAAGTTATCAAGACTGCATTATAAAAATTTTCCAAAAGCCTAATAATTAAATAAAAAAGGGGGATAGTGGAGTAATGTTATGTAAGAAAAAATATCCTGAAAGTCAATTACATTTAGAAATGTTTTACTTTGAAAACTAATTTTCATTTGGAATGCTAACAGCAAGACACACCCATGAAAAACACACATGGTGTCAAAATAGGTCATGGAAAAATTGTTTGGGCAAGGATGGATTCCAAGTCAAATTTGCAGAAAAAAAAATCCTTTACTAACTTTTGGTCAAGAATAGGTTTGTATATTTTCAGAAAACAACCCCAAGACCATGTGGATTTCTGCAACAGAGAGGAATTGACAGGAATGCTTCAGCCATGAAGGCAAGAAGAGAAACAGTCCAGAGATGGAAGGCACTAACGACGCCCTGCCATGCTAGCAGTCAGCAGCTGTGCCTCACTGCAGGTTGCCCAGGACCAAACCAGAGAGTGTCGGACTTGCATTACCACCATTTGTCCACCATCCAGAACTGAAATATCATTGCTGACATGTACACATAAGGAACTGTTTGGCATTGAAACTGGACCTCTTAACCTCTCTGAGCCTCTATTTCCTTATCTAAAAAATTGGGTTAATAATACTAATAACCTCATGGAGTCACTGTAAACACTAAATATTAGAGATAACACACATAAAGCACCTAAGGCAGTGCCTGCTACATTGGAAATGCCAAGGCAGTGTTGGCACACATTTCCTAAGTATTGCTTCTTGAGTCTGCCTAGGAAGTAATTCCTTGAGTGTACACTCCTATAACTATAACCTCTGGATGAAAAAAGAAACCAAGTGTTTTTATTTTTCTCTTCCCTTCTTTACTCCCTTGAGAATGATGGTTTCTACCGTGTGTTCCCCATGTGCTCACCTGCCTGGGACTTTGAGAAACGTGCCTGTCAGCACCTGCCTCAAAGTCCAGGTCAGAGCTTCTCTTTGTTTTTAGCACACACCTAGCATTTAGGAAATTCCTCCCTGGATCCAGAGAGGGTGTGTCTACGATGCATTTTTTCCAAAGTTCAGAAATGGAAAGATTCCATCAGAATGCTTTGTAGGCCCAGCTGGCATGGTTTGGTGGTTGAGCGTCGATCTATGAACCAGGAGTCACAGTTCAATTCCCGGTCAGGGCACATGCCTCGGTTGTGGTCTTGATCCTGTGGGTCATGCAGGATGCAGCCAATCAATGATTCTCTCTTATCATTGATATTTCTCTCTCTTTCCATCTCCCTTCCTCTCTGAAACCAATAAGAATTTTTTTTAAAGAATCTTTGTAGAATACACACACACATTCATGTATTTAGCAGAGGGAACAAGGATGCCTGAAAGAAGATTTTTTTGTGTTGTATATTCAGTTTCTTCTAGAGATGGTTAGGATTCCAAACACTTGGACTATTGCTTCATGGGGTGTATAATGCTAGGAAGGACTCTTTTTGGAGGACTCTTCCATAGCTGGCATCCAATAGCCATCTTCCTTTTTAAAAAAATATATATATAATTGATTTTTCACAGAGAGGAAGAGAGAGGGATAGAGAGTCAGAAACATTGTTGAGAGAGAATCATCAATCAGCTGCCTTCTGCACACCCCCAACCAGGGATATGCCCGCAACCAAGTACATGCCCTTGACCGGAATCGAACCTAGGACCCTCAGTCCACAGGCCGACGCTCTATCCACTGAGCCAAACCGGTTTGGGCGGCCATCTTCCATTTTGAGATCCAAAATGATGGGATCACTTCTTCCTCTTGGGTACCTCCCACTCCCATATAGCTCCTCTACGTGAAGCCACCCAATGACTATGTTTACTGGATCATGTCATTTTTATTTAGTTGATTTGGTTGGGCAAAGGGAAAAGAGCCATCTTGATGTCAGTGCCAAGAGAGAGGGCAGGGACCATGACCCCAGTCGTCTCATGGGGCTCAGAAATCTCTGATGCTCCTGTAGAGTCCTTGGGAGAGAGAGCATGATTGGTCCAGATTGGAGCAATGCTTCCTCACTCTCTTCCTGCCCTCGGTGCCTTGTACAACCAGGAGATACATTCTCTCTCCGGCTGGTTCTGCCACCACAGCACGTCCATGGCTTGGATTCTGTTCATAGAGAACGAGCCATTCTGGTTGAATCCTTGCCCATCTTGCTCACACGATCCTTCCAATGACTCACTCACTTCAGGTTTGCAGACCATGCTCTCTGGCCTTCATCTAACTCCTCCACACTACGAGGAGAGCTGAAAAAGCTTGGCACCACTGTGCCTTACAGACGTGCCACCCACCACGGGAAATGGATGTGGTCCTGAGAAACCAGGCTGGCCCTGCCCACAACACATAATTACCGGGTTTACTATTGGGACGGTCCGAGCCAGAGCCAAAGCTCTTGTACTTGTAGGAGCCGGGACATAATCCCCCATCCTTTCTTCCAAAACAAACGCAGGGAGCCTTTATTCTCTGCACTGCTTTCTTTGATGAGGTTTTCCAGGGACTGATGGATGACTCTGTTCCCTCACCTTGGCCTCCAATTACTGCCCACACTTGCTGCCATCTGCTGCAGTTTCTGAGCTAGGGATGGAAGTGTACTTGGATGTTTTATCATCGCTTTGGAGCACGGGCCTAGAAAAGCACAACGTTCCCTGTAATTTCCACTCCCTTTCGGTTCAGCCTTGGGTTTTGCTGAAACAGCACATGCGGCAAACAATAGACAAGGTGTGGGTCCCTCCCCAAAGTCCCAGCTTACCTCCCTGTCTAATCAGGAGCGAAATCAAATGAGGGAGCAAGTTTCTGTCTTTAGTCAGCAATTAATCAGCAAGGAAGTATAAGCCTATCACGCATCACAAGTTAAGACACAGGGGCTGAGCCCTGACTGGTTTGGCTCAGTGGATAGAGTGTCGGCCTGTGGACTGAAGTATCCCAGGTTCAATTCTGGTTAAGGGCATGTACCTTGGTTGCAGGCACATCCCCAGTGGGAGGTGTGTAGAAGGCAGCTGATTGATGTTTCTCTCTCATCGATGTTTCTAACTCTCTATCTTTCTCCCTTCCTCTCTGTAAAAAACCAATAAAATATATTTTATATATATAGTAAAAGACACAGGGGCCAAGGGAGTTCCCAGAGGGAGAAGCATTTCCTCTGTCCCAAGGAGCTTGCCTTGAGGACTGTGCACACACACATTCTCCACGCTGACCCACGTGGCCAGTAATGAGCAGGTCCGTTCTCAGTCCAGGAGCAGACACAAAGGCGACGCACGGTTGAACTTGTTGCCTATTCAGTGACTGTTCATCACACTCAGAGCAGCTTGAGGCCACTGTGAACTAGAGAACTCAGGGAAAGGGACCTGGAAGAGGAGCTGTTTGAACTGAATCTTAACCTCAAGGAAGAGTAATGTGGGTGGAAGGAGGATAAAGAAGGTAACAGCACTCTACTCTGCATAGAAGTAAGAGTGAACCCAGCACCTGCAGGGACCCATGCTGTGGTCCCCTTTTCCTTTGAACTTCTTCCAGACTTTTTCCTTCAGCTGCTTTAACCAAGGAGGAGAATCCTGGTAGGCTGCAGGCATACCCCTAAATAAAGAAATGATCAAGATCTCTGAAGGTGAAGCTCCAAAATTCAGCTTCCCCATGCCCACCGCAAGTTACCCAATGTGTAAGTGTGCGTGTATATATAGTCATTGAAGTAAAAATCATTAATTAAGGAGCTTGCCGGACTGCTGTGGCTCAGCAGTTGAGCATCAACCTATGAACCAGGAGGTCACTTTTCGATTCCCAGTCAGGGCACATGCCTGGGTTGCGGGCTCGATTCCTGTGCAGAGGGCATTGATCCATGATTCTCTCTCATCCTTGATGTTTCTAGCTCTCTCTCCCTCTCCCTTCTCTGAAATTAATAAAAAATATTTTAAAAAAGAAGCAGCAAAATGGTGTGGGGAAAAGGGAGTTAGACTGAGGGAGACACCACAGGATGCCCAAGGCTAGTGAGGATGAAGGTGAGAGAGCCCAGAAAAAGCAGTTAAAGAAGGCTAAAGGTCAGTGCCAAGACTTGTGTCAGGTGAAGAGGTCGGTTAGCCAGACAGCTGTTTGGCTTGTAGGTGTGGGCAGAGGCAACTGGAAGGAAAGAGCCGAGGGCTGATTTGACACACTCTGGGTTCTCTGTATGGGGTCTTCATAATCCAATTACAAGATTTTAGTTGAGGTAACAGGCTCTTACCATCTTCCCTCCCATTCACAGCCACCGTGGATTTTACCTTCATCGGGGAAAGGCCTGGGAAGGCATGTACGGTGAGCTCTGTGACCTCGGTTCCCTGGTCGGTCTCAAAGCATTTCCCGGCACTTGCCCTGGGGTACCCCAGTCACTGCCAACTGGAGACAGCTCTTGCCTCAGCTCCTGGCTCCCCCACCCTGTACCCCCTGCAGCACTTTCTCCCCTTGATCGCTGTGCTAACAACAGCCCAGGGCGTGTCCGGGGCCTGCCCGGGCTCTTCCCTGGTCAGAACCAGGAAGGAGGAGGAAGCCCAGCATGTGTTAACAGTGAGCCCAGAGGGTGCCAGGAGGGAACTGTGACTGAGCTAGGGGCCTGGGGCTGTCCCCCTGCCTGGCAGCTGGGAGTTTTTGAGTCTGAGTGTGGGAATAGCTTTTTATTGCTATCCATGTGCTCATTCGTCGGGATTGTAACTCTAAGAGTGCGCGTCTCTGCTCTTCACCGCTATCTTCCTAGTAAGAGGCATCAGAACGGCTCTGCCGGGAGGAGGTCCGTGAAGGTTTTGTCAATGAAAAGAGAACTTAAGCTCCAGGAGGGCAGGAGGGTCCGCTGTTTTGCTTGCTGCTGCAGCTCAGTGCTTGCTACATCGTAGGCACTAAATAAATGTGTGTTAATTGAGTGAATCAATGAAATATTTAAAAATTACTTGATCCAGGCCGGAAGCTTTTAAAAAAATTGCAATCTAGCCCTAGCTGGTATGGTCCAGTGGATAGAGTGTCAGCCTATGGACTGAGGGTCCTGAGTTCGATTCCAGTTAAGGGCACGTACTCCAGTTGCAGGCACCTGGGTTGCAGGCTCAATCCTTGGCCCAGATTGGAGCAAAATATCCTTGGATGAAGACTAACGCGGCCCCCACTCCCCCCCAAAAAATTTTGCAATCTGAGGAAAGCCAGAGCAAAAATTTTGCAGACCCAAAATTCACGATCCATCCACCCACCCATCCATCCATCCATCCATCCATTTATTGAACACCTACTCCCGTGCCTAGCACAGTGATAGATGTTTGAGATTAAAAAAATGAGTAAGATACAATCTCTGCCTTCAAGAGGGTCACAGGAGACTTAACAAATTAAAAGCCAAAAACATCCCTCCGGTCGGGCAGGATCAGGTAGGAGGCGCAGAGAAGGGGACAGAAGCGTGGGGCCTGGCCTCGGAGAAAGGGCTTTCACATGGCCTCTCCATTTATAAATGTCCGTGTCTGACCCTGGAGGCTTCTCATCGTTCCTAGTCACTGTGTGGGCTGTTGGGAGGATAAAACAAGCTAAAGCATGAAGGTGCCGGGCACAGGGCGTGTGGTAACACAGAGCACAGGCGGGCCCCAAGGGAAGAGCAGTGAGTTTCACCTGGAGGTGGGGCTCAGGCTAAGTCACCCGGGATGAGTGCGTGTTGGCCGCGTGAGCAGGGCGGAGGGTGGGGTTAGCTGGGGTGATGCTGAGAATGATACACGGTCCTTCTAGGCCCAGCCGACAAAGGGCCGGAGGAGGACACTGAGAGAGTGCTTAACGCAAGAGCAGAGATCACCCATCACATCACCCCACACTCGACCCCGGGGGGTGGGGGCCCTGCTCGTCTCCATGGGATCTCTGTCGGGTCATCTGTGCACGCAGGGCCCTCCCAGGCTCTGCGCTGACCTCCAGGATGAGTTTTCCATACAGGCCCACAGGAGACGCCCACACAGTTCAGCTGCGGGGTGACCATTGTGAGTTGTCAGTCTGCCAAGGACCGCCGGACCGCTGGACACTGCCTCGGTGCCAGGCTCTGTCCTAAGCACCTCGTTAACTGGTTTCACCCTCCCAACAAGCCAGTGAAGTGGGCGCTTCATGTGCCCCATTTAACAAGGGGAAAGACAGGGGCGTGTTGAGGTGAAGCAACGAGCCGGAGGCGGTGCAGCTGGAGGTGGCGGAGGGAGGCAGGCTGGTCCAGGGTGGGGGCTCCCATAGGCAGCCTGTTAGAGGCATCGTGAGTCACGGTCTTCACTGTTTATGTGGGTGTAAAAGCCAGTGAGCTGTGCTTTGTCGGGGAGACTGGAGACCTACAGACAGCCGGACCTTTTCACTTCTAGGGCCCTGGAGACCGGGAATCTGAAGGCTGTCTGGACACTCCCCGGAAAACACACGATCGCAAATGTAAATCCGGGGATTTGTGAGTCCTTGGAAGCCTAGCGGTAGACCCATGATAGGCCTGTGAACTCGGAGTTCATGGGCCCAAGACCTCCAGTTTGGGGTGGAGATGGGGCGGGGCGGGAGGCGGGTTTGCAGGAGAGGAGCAAGCAGGAGGCAGACGGGTGTTGAGTCAGAGCCGGGCTCAGCTGAGCCAGGGCGCCGGCCGCTCAGGGCGCCGACTGCCTGCCGCCCAGCACAGCGCTTCAGCCTCTGAATCATCCCTGGCGATTGCTTTACTTTTTTTTTTTTTTTTTTTCACAAGAAGAGAAGGCTTTGCTTGGAATGATTTGCCAACATATTATAAATCAAGAGACATTTTAAATCAAGAGGCATACAAAAGAGATTTAAAAGGCTACAGAAACTTAGGAGCCATAAACATGAATGATTTCCAATGTCCCCACACAAGGCATGTAAAGTCAGCTCCCGAGAAGAGAATAAATGAAATCAATTCACTTTTCAAGAGGTTACAGAGCTAGCTAAGATAATGCCCAGCTGTTTTCTTTAAACATTGAACCAAGGCAATATATGAACAGGATTAGAAAGTAAAAACGTTGGCCCTAGCCAGTTTGGCTCAGTGGATAGGGCGTCGGCCTACGAACTGAAAGGTCCCCGGGTTCGATTCCAGTCGAGGGCACATGCCCGGGTTGTAGGCTTGATCCCTAGTGGGGGACTTGCAGGAGGCAGCCGATCCATGATTCTCTCTCATCGTGGATGTTTCTATCCCTCTCTCCCTCTTCCTTCCTCTCTGAAATCAATAAAAAATATATTTTTTAAAAACAACAACAAAAAAGACCCCCCACAAATGTATTATTAACAACAACAAAAAAGTATAAAATTTGGGAAATCCAGCAATGAAAAGGAATAGCTGCATCTCTCCCCACCTTGAGTCCCACACTAACGGTTCTGTCTTCACTGCTCTTGGAGGTCAGCTACCTCCTGACCTCTAACTATGCTCGGCTTCCGTTGTTTTCTCTCCTAGCAAGGATTTCGATTATGTCACCGCCCTTGTGACATCCCCTCCCATTTCCTTATAGCTACATTGCTATTTTCCACTCTGTTGCATTGGTTAACATTGTAACATTGAAAAATATATCCACAAATCGCTCTCTCTCTTGCTCCTTCAACTTAGGACCATCTCTCTTGGTTCCCTACTTTACTGGTGAGAAAATGGAGGCCTTTTCTTCGCTTGCCCAAGACCACACGGCTGGTAAGCGGTGGAGTCGGGAACAAACTCAGGCCAGCCCCCCAGCCCGTCTGTGATTGCTGTGGTCCCGGAAACACTTTTGTCTGGCACCTGTCACCGAAGTGGGGTCACCTGCCCTTTTTACACCTGTTAGCTGTGCAAAGAGAGCCGTCTGTCCAAGGACTCGGCTCTGTGGCTGGCTGGAATGCCGCATTAGCTCCCGGAGGAGGGGTGTTTGCGGAGCGGGTTGCAGCGCTGGGATTGGTCCTGGAGGTCGGGGTCCATGGAGTTCCCTGGTTCTCTGGCTGTCGGAGAAAAGGGGAAGGAGAGCTCGTAGGGGTGTTTGACAGTAACAGGGGTTGTCAGGTGGAAGCCAGCTCAGAGGTTCCCAGTTCAGCACTGTTGTTGAATTTTGGCAAAAGAGAACATGCGTATGGAGGTCAGCGGCTGTTGGCTTAGTGTCCCGCCCCGAATCTGGGAAGGCGAGGTGGTTTTACCGGTGCCACTCTTACTGGGTGGCTCCCTCTTCGGTGGAACTGTGGAGGAATGAATTTGTTTTCGCTGCCTCTTGGTTTAAATTATTTATCAGACATTGGCACACCCGATCCAAGGTGTTTCCCAAGCCTTTTCAGATGATCTACCTCTGTCAGAACCCAAGGCTCACGTCAGCGTGGAATGGTGTGTTGGTAAAATGCTTCACAACTGGTTCTCCTAGGGGTGGGGGTGGGGTGCCGTTGCCAATTTGCACGCTGTAAATATCCCCACCTGGGTCGATTTCAGGTTACCAGCTGACTTCACTGAACATAGAATTGGGAAGAGATGCAGAATAGCAATTGGTTGTAAAGTATTTCCACCCTACAGTTGTAATATAGATAAGTAACCTCAAAAGCACAGGTAAGCCAAAACCGGTTTGGCTCAGTGGATGGAGCGTCAGCCTGCGGACTGAAGGGTCCCAGGTTCGATTCTGGTCAAGGGCATGTACCTTGGTTGCGGACACATCCCCGATAGGAGTTGTGCAGGAGGCAGCTGATCGATGTTTCTCTCTCATCGATGTTTCTAACTTTCTCTCTCTCTTCCTCTCTGTTAAAAATTAATTATATATATATTAAAAGCACAGATAATAGTAAAAATCATTAGGAAGTGATTATTCTTGAGTTTACGTTTTACTTTTTAAAACATTTCATTGGTTTGATCAGACATTTTTAACATTTAATATTTAATAGTAGCCGGGTTTAACGACCGGCTCACAAAGTTCCTGAAGGTTCAACAGCCGGCACTCGGGGACCTGTATAAACCAGCTCAGGCGTGCCACTGCCCCTCGGACAGCTGAGGAGCGTGGCCGGACGGAAGGCTCCGTTTGCCTGAGTGCGTCAAAGCCCCGCAAGACGCGGCAGGAGCTTGCAGCAGGAGAGGAAGGGTTTATTTTTAGGAAGTGGCCCGTGCCCAAGCCGGGTCAGCTAACGCCCAAAGACAGGGCTCCCCGAAGGCTTCCAGGATGGGCTATATGGGGGAGATCATTAATTATGGAGACTGCGGGAGGTGGACTCGTGGTCAGGGCCGTGGTCTCTGCTGATCGGTCGGCCCTGGGCAGGGGGTCATTGGCAGCCGTGGGGCAGCGTCGGTCTGATTTCACTGCTTTTCTGGGCCTGGCGCTGAAACACAGCGGAGGCCTCGATGTCAGTCTCTGGTTTGACTGAAACTCTGTCTGAGCCGACAGACCTGAGGCTTGTGCCTAAGATTATTTGGTGCTGATCAGAATCTCACCGTCCTGAGGGCTTACTGGTTGAGGGAGTGGCCGTGCCAGGGAGAAGGAGGCAGGCGAGGCAGGGTGCCGGATGAGGCCAGTTTGAATCGAAAGGAGAAAAGGTCATTTCAAAGAAAGGAAGTATTCCCTGGCCAGTGTGGCTCGGTTGGTTGGAGCGTTGTCCCATAAACCGGAAGGTAGAGAGTTCGATTCCCGACCAGAATGCATACCCAGGTTGCGGGTTTGATCTCCAGTCAGGCGTGTGCGGAAAGCAACCTATCAATGTTTCTCACATCGATGCAATAAAATAAAATAGTAAAATAAAATAAAATATTTCTACGAGGCTACGGGAACCCACGACCTTGACCAAAGCCAGGAGTGAGAAGGCTGTGCTTTCGATAACACTATGATGTCATCATCGGTGTCCCGTGAAATCACAAACCACATACAGGGTGGGCTCCGGCCGCACGGAGAGCAGGAGAGCGGGCCTGGGAAGGCCGAACTGTGGGAGGTTTGAGTAGAGCGGGGCTAAGCTGCAATACTTTTCGTTACCCTCAGAAGTGCAAGACAGGGCCGTGCTCTTCTTAACTATTCTTTCTTTAATCTTCCTCTAGTCTAAGGTATGCAGTTGAGGGTACTTATCTCTCTCTTGCAGGTGGGAATCTTAGGGGAGGGTCTTCACAGAACATTCATCAGTTTTCCAGTGTGCTCCTCCGGGGCCTTGGTCTCCCCGGATGGGCCATTAGTCAGGGCAGCTGGTCCTGAGGCAGCCATGGTGCTACCTGTCTGTGCCTGGAGCTGAAATGCAACCGAGGCCTAGCTGCTACCTCTTGGGAGAAAAGGTCAGGGGGACCAGACCTCAAGGCCAAAAAAAACCAAAAATACCTCAAGGCCAGTGATATGCCCTGCTCAGAGAGGAGAGGCAGTGCTGGGGGAGGTCCCTGTTTTCCGAGGTTTGCCCCTGGCGGCCTCTGTCTCTGTTCTGCTCACGTCTGACCGCCCTGACTGCGTGACCTCCTTTGTTAACTAATCATACCTGCAGCAACCTGTTTCCAAAAAGGTCACATTCCGGAGTCCTTAGGGATATGATATTGTGATTTATAATTAAAAAATAACATAGTTAGTCTTTGTCCTGTTTCTGGCACAAAGCTTCTATAAGGGTGTCTTTTGTCATGTTAATGAGGTGACTTGGACCCCCCCAACCTAAGGATAGGGGTTGGTTGCCCACAGAGACAACCTGGGATGAGAGGGTTGGAACTTTCACACAGAGGTGCTATCTGTGTTTCCCTAGATGAACGCTTACTTGTTATCGCTCCCTGCAACCTGTAGTAAAAGTCAACCTGGAGAACTCTAAGCAATACTTTTGGCAGTTAAAGGGAGCTTTTGGAACTTAGTGAGGGGCTGGGGGGAGGGAGATCTGCCCTAAAACACAGTGTGGCTTTCAAAATCTGTGGTCTCCATTTTTGAATCATGCATCCCTAGAAGTAAAAATAATTGGCTATGTACATAGATACTTGACCTACAAGAACATCATACACAGGGTGGGGCAAAAGTAGGTGTAAAGTTGTATGTGAAGCAGTTACCCATGTATTATTATTTGTTAACTAGAGGCCCGATGCACAAAATTCGTGCAAGGGGCTCGGCCCTCACAGCCCCTGCTTCTTCCAGAAGTATGGCCAAAAGGTCTTTCGGCTGTCCAGTCCAATTAGCATATTGTGCTTCTATTATTGTAGATTATCGTATCATTTTTCCATAAGAACAACTGTATACCTACTTTTGCCCCACTCCTGAATATATAGTCATAGAATCATATAATTTAATCCTGTACAATGCAATACATGCTTTACCAAACATACATTAAAAAAATAGACGTTTCAGGGCTAAGATAAACATGAAAATAGAGGCGCTAATGTTTTCTTCCTGCACCCCAGAGAGTTGTCTTGGGAGCACCCCACTTGGTTCTGTCTCTCACAAGCTGTAAGAGAGAGTTTACTTAGAAAGTTACAGAGGTCGGAACAGTGGGCCCGCGGGGCGTGGGGTGAGGAAACAAGTTCCCGAGGCAACAGAAGGGCCCTTGCAGCTTAGGAGAGAGAGAGAAAGGTGAAGGTAATGCATCTGGGGGAGGAGGGGAGGAGGAGGAAGATGTGGAGTGCTCCTGAGAGGGAGAGCTCGCGCAGCACACCCCATGGTGAGGCCACCCTTCACTTCTGTTCTCTTGCAAGGAATTTAAAAAAAAAAGGAGTTTGGCAGCCAAAGCCAAAGTTAGGCAATGACCTAGTTGCTCTCATTGCAGTCTTCCTTTCTCTGAAGCATGGAAACCTGTCAGATGGGTGGAGAGCCACAGACGATGATGACTTAGGTGGAAAGAAAGACGCACCCGTTTAATATATATCCAAAAGTACGTGAGAACTGTGCCGCGGGCTGCTCTGGTCTCCAAGGCCGGAGAGCCAAAACAAGCCGCCTCTTTGTGACGCACAGCACCCCCTGTGTCACCGCTCGGAGGCCGAGGGGTTGAGGTTGTCCCCTATCCTCCCTGGGGCTACGGGACAGTGAGGGCGTCTGTCCGCAGAAGCAAGTGAGCACCAAACTGTGTCTACGTCTGGGTGGGAGCCACCAGGGGGTGGATGGAGAGCGAGGTGAGAGAGAGTAGGTCCTATGTGCTGGGGACAGGGAGAACAGGGAATCCGGCCCGGGGCTCAGCCGTGAGGACGCTGTCCCAGAGGCTGACCAAATCCTCCTTTCGAATAGAGCGCCCAATGGCATGGAAGTCCCCGAGTCAGGATGCCAGTCCTGCTTGTAGAGGCAGAAACAGAAACTCCTTCTAAGGCCGGCCTGTCTCACACGGGCACGACTGAGAACCAGGAGGCCGGGGGAATAGACTGTGGGAGGGATGACCTGCTTCTCAGGGAAGACCCAGGCGGGCAGCCCTGGCCCACGTGGCTCCGTGGTTACAGTGGGAGGCAACCCGCTGGAGTGTCTCTCTCACATCGATGTTTCTGCCTCTTCCTCTCCCTCCCACTCTCTCTAAAAATCAATGGGAAAATATCCTCAGGTAAGGATTAACAAGATAATAAAAGAAGAAATAAAAATAAAATTTCTAGCCAGAACCGGTTTGGCTCAGTGGTAGAGCGTCGGCCTGCGGACTGAAGGGTCCCGGGTTCCGATTCCGGTCAAGGGCATGTGCCTTGGTTTTGGGCGCATCCCCGGTGGGGTGTGTGCAGGAGGCAGCTGGTCAATATTTCTCTCTTATCGATGTTTCTAGCTCTCTATCCCTCTCTCTTCCTCTCTGAAAAAAAATTAATAAGTCCCAGGGGGCCGAGTGCCCCGGGTGAGCCGAGTGTCCCAGGGGGCCGAGTGCCCCGGGTGAGCCGTGTGTCCCAGGGGGCCGAGTGCCCCAGGTGAGCCGTGTGTCCCAGGGGGCCGAGTGCCCCGGGTGAGCCGAGTGTCCCAGGGGGCCGAGTGCCCCGCGTGAGCCGAGCGTCCCAGGGGGTCGTGTGCCCCGGGTGAGCCGTGTGTCCCAGGGTGCAGTGTGCCCCGGGCGAACCGTGTGTCCCAGGGGAAGCATTGGGACCCAGGGGAAGGGGCGGTGAAAACCAGAGGAGGAGCTGACTCTATTCATATGGTCCTGAGATAGTCACCATAAAACAAGCAGACTGCCAAATGAGGAGCGGATTCTATTCATGGGGTCCTGAGATGGTCACCATAAAACAAGCAGACAGCCAAATGACAGCGGGGAGGGGAAGGAGACCTGGGGGGAGATAGGAGAACAACCGAGGGACTGGTATGCATGAACATAAATACAACCAACGAACACAGAACTCTGGGGAGGGAGGGCATATATGGGAGGTGGGGGGGCAATGGTAAGCTATGTACACAGATAATACCTTAATAAAATAAAATAAAAATCGCATGATAAAAAAATTAATAAAATATATTTTTAATAAAACAAAATAAATTTTCTAGGGCTGTTTAGCTATCCAATTAACCTTCATTAGCTTCTGTATGTAAAAATGTTTAACATCAACATTAGGAAAACGACCAGAGAGTTTCTTGCCGTGTCTAGCTATACTGTCCCATCACCAGTGCCCTGAGGTGGCCGCTCTCCACTTCCACAGGGTTCACACCCTCGGGTGGTGTCCCTCGCACGGCATGTACATGTTTAGTAGGAGGCTCTGGAAAACCTGACCATTTTAAACATCGGAAGTGCATCTCCGATCCTGAGGCTTCGGGCTGTGTCACAGACGGTAGAAGGAAACCTTTGTAGGAGATCAGTTGCGTGGGAGAGAGGACGTTTCTCACTGTCCTCCTCACAACGGACAGCCGCCGCCTTTGTCACCAGTCTGGGTACAGCCAGCCCCCTCACAGTCTCCTCCAGGAACTGTGCTTGGTTCTCCCAGGAGAATCACAGCTGAAAACTACAGCCTAAGGGCTGGCGCTGGCTTACAGAGCTGGCAGCAGGCGGGGGGTGAGTGAGGGGATGCTGGGACAGGCCGTGAAGCTGAGGTTTGGAAATCGTCTTCCCTGGGTGTTTCTGAAAGGACAGATCCATGGGGAGCATCACAGTGAGTGGTTTGGGTAGCAAAGGTCAACCTGAGGAGAAGGGAGATACTACTACTACCATTTTTTACAAAACCTATCCTGCTTATTTTTAGTAAAAGGTTCCAAAAATAAAATGCAGGAAAAGGCACATTTTTATAAAGCATGACGCGAGCAAATGATAGGGTCTTCCTGCCCGCACAGAGTTGTCTTCAGGTCTCCTCCCCGCTCTCAGTGCAGACCCTGGTGGGCTTCGGCTGCGTGGGAAGCACTGCCACCTGCTGGGCCTTTTGAGAATGTTCGCAGGCCCTGCCTGTCAAATCCAGCCCCGTGCCCTCAATGCCGTCAGCTCCTCAGCCCCTAGAGCTGGCTTTTCTAGTGGCTCCAGGGAAGCATTACTCAACTGGCCAGAATATAGAGAAAATCACTTAGGCTTAAAAAAACAAACAAAAAAAACCTTTAAGAGAACTGTATTAAATTAAAATTCCAATACTTGCTTCCTGAAATGAATTAATTTGCCCTACATATATATTACTTCCACCACCAAATAGCATTGGATTAGATCAGAAAAAATTATCCTTTTCCTAGCTTTACCCTTACCAGCTGTGGCACATGGTGGTGGTGGTGGTGGGGGGAGGCACGCTCAATTTAATAGTTATCTATCCCATAGTTTTGTTATAAGGATTTAAAAATCTGGCACACAGTAGGTGCTCAATAAATAATGGATCTTACTATTTTTAAAACATATATATATATATATATATATATATATATATATATATATATATATAATTAATATTTTACAGGGAAGAAGGGAGAGGAATAGAGAGTTAGAAACATCGATGAGAAAGAAACATCCATCAGCTGCCTCCTGCACACCCGCCACCGGGGATGTGCCCACAACCAAAGTACATGCCCTTGACCGGAACTGAACCCAGGACCTGTCAGTCCACAGGCCAACACTCTGTCCGCTGAGCCAAACCGACCAGGGCTAAACATATATTTTTATTGATTTCAGAGGAGAAAGAGATAGAAGCATCAGTGATGGGAGAGAATCAGCATGTCCCCTACAGGGGATCCTAGTTCATAGGTCTGCCAGGGCTGGGCAAACTACAGCCCTCGGGCCGGATCCGGTGAGTAAAACTATTGAATTAAAAAAAACACACACAAAAAGACCGTATCCTTTTATGTAATGATGTTTACTTTGAATTTATGTTAGTTCACACAAACACTCCATCCTTGCTTTTTGTTCTGGCCCTCCGGTCCAGTTTAAGAACCCATTGTGGCCCTCGAGTCAAAAAGTTTGCCCACCCCTGGTCCGCTCAACCACCGAGCCACGCCAGCTGGGCGAGTCTTACTGTTCTTAATTTGGTTCCAAAATTCTATGGAACCTAGAAAAGTGGTAACATATTAACCCAGGACTTTTGTCAGAGAATGTTTTCCAGATGAACTTTGTTCTCTTCGGCTGAGGTCCAGTCCTAAGCGAAGCACGGGATCATGGGATTATTCTGTCCCAGCCCTACCCGCTCTGTTATTCCAAGGTTACCTACCCTGCTGCCCCAACCTGGTTCTCCTGGAAAAACAAACAAAGCAAAACACTCCCCAACACACAGGCCCACTAGGAATTCTACCAGAATGTGCCCAGAACTACAGTTGACACAGTGGGGTGGGAGGGGCGTGGGAGGCGATAAATAATTTTTCTCCTGGGCCCTCGCAGTCTGCTTCACCTTCGGCACTTCCATCCCCTATTTCTGGCCTTAGAATTTTAACTGAAATCACTGAAGAAAGTTCAGATGTGATTCACCAGAACATTGGGGGGGGGGGGGGAGGCTTAGGAATATATTGAAGCAAAGTAAAAAAAAAAAAAAAAACCCACAAAAATGGAAAGACCACTTAAGGAAAAGTCCTCAGATTGTGGGTAGGGGTGAGGAGTGGGAAGGGGGCTGTGAGAGGTGAGAAGGGCTTCTGTGAGGAAACGCTTAGCTAAACATTGCTAAGACACTGAGAGAGAACAGAGGAGGGGAAAGAGAGGATCAAGTTCCGAGAGGTGACAAATGACTTCTTGAACCCCGTCCTCCTTCCACAAAACCTTCCTACCCTCCTCCCCCTCTCCGCTAGACTTGGGCTGGGGGCATGGCGCATGACCAGATGGGCTCCTCTGAAGGAAAGCATGGGCCGCCCGGGCCGGTGTGGCTCAGTGGTTCAGTGTTCTCCTGCACTCCAAAAGGTTTCTGGTTCAGTTCTCGGCCAGGGCTCATGCCCCGGTTGGAGGTTTTCCAGGGAGCGTTTGGGAGGCAGCTGATCCATGTTTCTCTCTCACATCTGCATTCCTCTCTCTTTCTCTCTCTCCCCCTTCCTCTCTCTAAAAATCAATTTTAAAAAATTTTAAGCAAATTAGATTAATTGAGAAATTAAATCATTTGTGTCTGGCAACAGCAATCAAACATGAGATCACAACATTATGGGAGCAAAAAATTTGAAGCAGGTCATTCAAAAGATAAGAAACTGTGCCAAGAAGAACAAAACAATCTCGCCCTGGCTGGTGTTCCTCCGTGGTTAGAAATCAGCCTTCACACTGAAGGGCTGAGGGTTCAATTCCCAGTCAAGGGCATACACACGGGTTGTGGATTCTCTCTGGCCTCTCTTCAGACAGGTACAGGAGCCAACCAGTTGGTGTCTCTCTCACATTACTGTTTCTCTCTCTCTTCTTCTCTCTCTCTCTCTCTCTCTCTCTCTCTCTTTCCCTCTCTCCCTCCCTCCTTCCTCCTCTTCTCTCTCTCCCTACCTTCTACTCTCTGAAAAGCAATGGGAAAAAATATCCTTAGGTGAGGATTAAAAAAAGAAAAAAGAAAAACCAATCTTGAGTAAGAATAAAGTTAGAAGATGTAAATTACTGATTTTTAAGCTATCATAATTAAAATTATGTGGTCTCGTGAATGGGTAGACAAATAGACCAAAATAATAAAATAGCGTTCTCAAATAGACCCACACGTATATAATTGCCTCATTTGCAACAAAGGTGTAACGCGATGCAGCAGGGAAAGGGGAGGGTCTGACCTGTTGGATATTCAAATGGAAAAACCTTGGCACCTACATGACACCAAACACAAAAATGACACAAAACCATGGGTCTAAATGTAAAAGGGAAAATAATCAAGTTTCCAAAAGATAACAAAAGAAACACAGGCTATCTCCATGAGTTGGGGATAGATAAAGATTTCTTTAACAAAAAGCACTACCCTATAATAAAAAAGATTGGTACTCCATATTTTATTAAAATTTAAAACTATCTATGTATATAAAAGCCTAAGCCACTGTCACAACTGAAACAACTGAACGGACGACTGAACGGGCTGTGTGGGACGACCAGGCCAGCAGGAGGGTAAGTGAGGGGGCGACCAAATGACTGAACAACTGGCTGTATGGGATGACCAGGCCAGCAGAAGGGGCAGTGAGGGGCGGTGAGGGGCGACCAGGCTGGCAGGGAGGGGCAGTGAGGAGTGACCAGGCTGGCAGGGAGGAGCAGTTGGGGGTGACTAGGCCAGCTGAGGGGCCAGTAAGGGGCAACAAGACTAGCAGGGGTGGGGGAATTAGGGGCGACCAGGCTGGTGGGGGGAGATCAGCTGGGGGTGACCAGACCATTGAGGGGACAGTTAGGGGTAGTCAGGCAGGCAGGTGAGCAGTTAGGAGCCAGTGGTCCCGGATTGTGAGAGGGATGGCCGACTGCTGGTTTAGGCCTGATTCCTGTGATTGAGCCTAAACTGGCAGTCAGACATCCCCCGAGGGGTCCTGGATTGGAGAGGGTGCAGGCTGGGCTGAGGGGGAACCCTCCCTCCCCCGTGCATGAGTTTCATGCATGGGGAATGTAGTTTTTTATAAAATAGCATCATGAAGGCAGTGAAAAAAACAAGCCACAGAGTGTGAGAATACAATTGCAGTCCATATGACTGATAAAGAATTCACACGCAGAATAAGAAAAAGGCAGACTACCCCAAAGAGAAGTAGGCCAAAGACAGACAAGAAATTCTCAGCAGAGAATAAATACCCACGTGTCCAATGAGCCTTTTTTAAAAATATATATTTTATTGATATTTTACAGAGAGGAAGGGAGAGGGATAGAGAGTTAGAAATGTCGATGAGAGAGAAACATCAACCAGCTGCCTCTTGCACACCCCCCACCGGGGACATGCCCGCAACCAATGTACATGCCCTTGACCGGAATCGAACCCGGGACCTTTCAGTCCGCAGACCGACGCTCTACCACTGAGCCAAACCGGTTTCAGCCCAATGAGCCTTTTAAAAGGCTCCAGCTTTTGCAGGTGCCTTTGTCATCTGCTGAAGGTTCTCGGACAGCAAGGGCCAATGGCTTTTCTCTCCTCCGTAGATCTGCCTGCTGCCCACAACTTGAAATGACATACATGCTCACTCTTCCCATTCAGGGCAGTTTCAAGTGAGATGCATGTAATTCCTTTCCCCTAACGGCATGTCCCACTATCTTCTCTCGGTCTCATAAATATCTATGTTTAAGAGAATTTATGGAGCCTCGTGAATAGCTTAACCTTTCTTGTTGGCTTGTTTGTTTGAGCTCCCAGATGTTTGGACCCGCTTCCAACTCGGGGTTGACATTCCCGGCCCTTCACCAGAGCTGTCTGGTAAGTTCTCACCCTCCCGGGGACATTCCTGTTTCCTGCTGAGAAACAAGAACACAGCAGCGTGTCCCAAAGGATGGTATGCGTGAGCCCTGAGGCTGGAATCTCCATTTTAGGAAAGTGTTTACAAGGCTGTAAAGCTCCGAAAGGAAATGGGCCTGTGAGTGCCTCCTGAAAATCCCGGATGAAGAATGGGAGAGCCCACCCTACGGATTTGCTGCACATTTTTGCTGCATTCCTCAGCAGTGTGGGCTGTCTAGGAAGTTCACTGTGATTGTAAAATATATCCAAGTGAAAGTGTATGGAACAGATTTGATAAAAAGATAGACAAAAATAAAGGAAGTGAGGGAGAAAAGGAGAGAGAGGTTAAGGGCAAATAGTTCTCTTGCAAAAAGATCTCTTCAGTGTAATTGAATTTTTTATTAAGAAAATATTCAGCTGAACCGGTTTGGCTCAGTGGTAGAGCATCGGTCTGCGGACTGAAGGGTTCCAGGTTCTATTCTGGTCAAGGGCATGTACATTGGTTGCGGGCACATCCCCGGTAGGGGGTGAGCAAGAGGCAGCTGGTCCGTGTTTCTCTCTCATCGACGTTTCTAGCTCTCTATCTCTCTCCCTTCCTGTCTGTAAAATATCAATAAAAAAATATTTTAAAAAAAGAAAAGAAAATATTCAAACATATTAAAAAATAGAGGAAATAGTGTCACGAACCATCACGTACCCGCCATCCAACGTCAGCAATTGTCAACATTCTGTCAGTCTTTTTCACCTATCTGCTCTTCTTTATTTGCTCTAGAGCAGTGTTTCCCAAACTTCTCTCATGATGAGAGTCACCTGGTGGAGGTGTTAAAAGACAGATTCCTGAATCCCAACGAAGAAGTGCTAAACTAGAATTTTGGGGAACACATAGGTAAAATTGTATACTTAACTTAAAGCACTACGCTTAGAGCACCACGGTGCGTTTGTTAGTCTGGGCCACGTGCGGTGACGTGGAACTTCTCCCTGCCCTCCCGAGAAGGTGTGTGGAGAGATGTGGCTGAGCCGCTGCTGCCACCCTGGGGCTAGGAGGAGTGTCCCTTTTAGCTACATTTAAGGGTCTTAACTCTGTTGAAGCTTACGTGGCACAAGGGGTGAGAGAAAGTTGTATAAGTAGGAGGGCCATCAGTAGAGGCATGAACCTAAGAAACAGAATGCTACCTGGAGTGAGTCACCAGTTGTATAAATTCAGAGTACGGAACAAATGAAAACGACTCTGCCTGCTGGGCGAGGACCCAGGCCCTGCCAGGACCTGTGGTGAACCCTTGGGGAGGCAGGGGCGGAAGAGACACTGATGAAGGGAAAGGCCAAGCCCTAAGCCATCAAGGCAGGGCGCTGAGCCTTGTGGCCGGTCGCCCTGAACCGGAGAGAAGGGTTCACTCAGCTCTGCATCAAACAATCAACCGACCGGGAGGGACTCTTTTCCTTAATTAAGAGAGACTAGACTGGGTGATTGCCAAGAAAAGCCAAGTGCTCGTTTTGGAGTGATTTGCCAGTGTGTGTGTGTGTGTGTGTGTGTGTGTGTGTGTTTTTAAGTGGTGAGCAGATCTGTCACCCCTCTAGCTGGTGAGGAGCTGAACTAAAATTGACCCCCACTGTGCGGCCACCCTGTCCCTCTAGAGCAGCCGTGGGCAAACTACGGCCCTCGGGCCGAATCCGGCCCGCTCGGCTGTTCTATTCGGCCTGTGGAGCCAAAAGAGCAGAGGGTTCTCTTGCTCTCCCCTCCGCTCCTTCACCAGCAGCCCAAGATGAGCGTGCCAGCGTGGTCAGGTTGCTTTTGTTCCTGCCCTCCGGTCCAGTTTAAGAACCCATTGTGGCCCTCGAGTCAAAAAGTTTGCCCACCCTGCTCTAGAGTGACAATGGCTCAGCGGAGTGGCCTTCCCTAGCAGGGAGCAAGGCCTCGGAAGAGACCTCAGTAACACAGCGGGCAGGGGCACAGTGTCCTGGGGAGGGATGGGAGCTCTGGAGCAGGGGATGCGGAAAAGGCAGCTACCTGGAGAGAGGGGCGTTTGGACGACAAAGACAAAGACAGCAGTTGGGAGAGAAAGCCACCCCACAGGACAACCTTCTTTCTTCCTTTTATTAATTTCTTTATTGATTAAGGTATCACATATTTGTCCTCAACCCCCCATTCCAATCCCCCCCCTCATGCCCCCACACCCCTATCGTCCTTGACCACTGGTTAGGCTCATATGTGTGCACACAAATCCTTTGGTTGATCTCTCCCTTTTATCCCCACCCTCCCTTTGAGGTCCAAACAGTCTGACCCGTGGCTCCTTATCTCTGGATCTGTTCTTACAGGAACAGATACTACACTTGATCTTAGCCCAAAGACCGAGAAGCGATAGGACAACCCTCTTTTGAAGCCTCGGTCTGTAACTGTTAGGGGTTGAATTGAGCCTCCTTCCCAAAAAAGATATATTGGAGCCCTAACCCCCAGACCCCCAGCAGCTGGCCTGACTTGGAGATAGGGCCTTCGCAGAGGTAAGCAAGTTAATTTGAGGTCAGTGGGAAGGGCCCGAGTCCCAGCTGACGAGTGTCCTGATGAAGAGGAAATGAGAGACCTGCCCCGGGAGAACAGCATGTGAAACTTGTCCTTGTGTCGCCACAGGCCAGGCCGCCAGGAGAAAAGCCCGGAACAGATTGTTCCCCGGAGCCGCTGGGGAAGCGAAGGCCCTGCTGATACCTTGATTCCGGCCTCCTGGCCTCCAGCCTTGTGACACAGAGCCGCCCGCGGCTCCGGGCCGCCCCGTTCGTGGTACTTTGTGACCGCAGCTCCAGGAGACGGCCACAGCGACACCTTCCTCGTGCTATCGGAGCGGGTGACAACGTTGTACCGGTGGACCCTCTGCTCCTCCCGTGGCGTCCTACTCTCAGAAGAACCGCCCGACCGTCCACAGCAGACCACATCTGGCAGCTGGAGGAAGGCTGACAGGGCAGTCCTCCGAACCAGAGGCACTGCCCCGGGTGGAAACAGGAAGCTGCGGTATCGCAAAACCCATGAGCAGGGCCCGGTGAGAGAGCAGCACAGCACCCAGGGAGATCTCACATACCACACACACACACACACGCATGCACACGCAAGCCCCAGCCGCCTCCTCCCAACTCACAAGCATACTTCTTCTTTCCCTGTGGAGGGGAGGCGGGAGGAAGAGCTGATTTACAGATGGCAGGCCCGGGTCTGGCTTCAGCAGTGGAGGAAACTAGAGCCGTGAAACCCAGCACAACTCTTGCTGTGTCCCCGTCTGTGCTCGGGCTGAGGCGGCCAGGGAAGCTCGGGCACCTGTCACCGCAGGAAAGCCGGCCACCTCGGAGCTTTCGTTATCTGTGGGGACACAGCCCATCACCCCTAACACGTAGAGATTGAAGACGCTTAGTAGATGGTTATTCTATCACCCAGGGCAGGAACTGGGGAGTGGCTTCGCCGCGTGGTTCTGGCCTGGGGATCGCGTCTGAGGTTGCTCCCTGCCGGGCTGCAGGATCCACTTTGGAGAAGGCTTGCTCCCGTGGCTGCCGGCTGGGGCCGTGGTTCTGGCCCACATGGACTTCTCTGCAGGGCGGCGTGAGTGTCCTCTCAACGTGGCAGCTGACTCGAGAGCGAACGACCCCACAGAGCGAGGCAGAGCCGCCCTGTCCTTTAGGGGACAGCCTCAGATGTTCTGCTCTTTCCTTTCCGCCTTGTCCTACGGTTACACAGGCCATCCCTGTTCCGTGGGGGGGGGGGGGGGGGGGGCGCGACACGGCACGCATGCCGGGAAGCAAGGCTCATTCCGGGCCTTCACGGAAACTGGCCGCCGCACCAGCCTCCGCATGGCTGTGTCCTAAAGAAGCCCGCTGCACATCCAAAAGCACCAAAAGGCAATGGGAGTCTGTACCGACGTCTCCAGAGGAGGCAAGGGAGACGGAATTACATGGCAGGGCGCCCAGCGAAAGTTCTGAAGTGGCTCTCCACTCGTCTCTTTCCCCAAAGTCACACTCATCACAGCAACTGCTCTCCAAAATCTCTCTCCTTCTAAACTTAACTCGAATCTCCCCATCTCTCCTGTCATCCCTTCACAACCTCGGGTATGTAGATCAAGTCTCTCCTCTTGCCCTGGCCGATTTGGCTCAGTGGATAGGGTGTTGGCCTGCAGACTGAAGGGTCCCAGGTTCAATTCCGGTCAAGGGCACATGCCCAGGTTGTGGGCTCCATCCCCAGTAGGGGGTGAGCAGGGGGAAGCCGATCAATGATTCTCTCTCATCATTGATGTTTCCCTCTCTCCCTCTCCCTTCCTCTCTGAAATCAATTTTTTAAAAAGTCTCTCCTCATTACCTTGGAGCCTCAGGCACCAGGTAGGCAGCCTTAGACACTTGAGTGGGACGTGGAGAATGCAGGAAGGGGGGAGGTGGGACGAATATGTTAACATTTTGTGTCTGTATCACATTTATGTCCCGAGCACCTGGTACCGTGTCTAGAGCATAGTAGGTGTTCAATGAATGCTGGTGAATTAGCAGAGGGAGGCATTTAACAAATTGTAAATGAAAATGCTGGTGTTCAGTGGTATTGCTGAAGCAACAAGTTTCCATATGGAAAACAAAAGTGAGACAATACATACTGTCTTGTTTTAAAATGTTCATAACAGCCGAAACTGGTTTGGCTCAGTGGATAGAGCGTCAGCCTGCAGACTGAAAGGTCTGGGTTCAATTCTGATCAAGGGCATGTATCTTGGTTTCGGGCACATCCCCAGTAGGGGGTGTGCAAGAGGCAGCTGATCGATGATTCTCCCTCATCGATGTTTCTAACTCTCTATCCTTCTCTCTTCCTCTCTGTAAAAAAATCAATAAAATATATATATTTTAAAATCAATAAAATGTTCATGACAAGGACGTGAACTTATCTATGTATGCACTCTGTGTATGCTCTTCTGAATCAGCCTCCTGAACGTGGGGTCCGTGTTTTCATCATTATGTGTCCAAAGACTGACGATGCCGGGTGGGGTTAGGAAAGACTCTTGTCAGCAATTTATTGAACACTTACAGCATATGCCAGGCGCTTCTCTAGGACCGATGTGAATGAACTCACTTGATTCTCATAGAAACTTAACGAGGTAGGTTATAGTATTACCATTCCCATTTTTTCAGATGAGAAACTGAGGCACAAAGGGTTCCACTTACTGGCGGGCACAAAGCACGAGCTGGGGTTTGGACCAGGGTGGCCTTGCCTTCTCTACCACATCCACAGACTTGGTGGGACTGAATTAAAACCCAGTGAGGAGATCTGTTGGACCTTTTGCGGGGAAAGCCTGTGAATTTACACCACGCACATCAGAGAAACGCTGAGGAAGTCTTGGAAACCACCAGTGCGCTCTACGGTGACTCACGGAGGGAAGAGAGGAAGTTGGTTTAGAGAAGGATGACATGTATCTGAAACATCAATGAACACACAGAGGATTTACCAGGGCAGTGAAAATGCCCTGCAGGACACTATCATGATGGATACATGTCATTCTACCTTGGTCTAAACCAGCCGTGGGCAAACTACGGCCCGAGGGCCGAATCCGGCCCGTTCGGCTGTTCTATCCGGTCCACGGAGCCAAAAGAGCGAGGGTTCTCTTGCTCTCCCCTCTGCTCCTTCACCAGCAGCCCAAGATGAGAGTGCCAGCATGGTCAGGTTGCTTTTGTTCTGGCCCTCTCATTGTGGCCCTCGAGTCAAAAAGTTTGCCCACCCCTGGTCTAAACCCCCAGGATGGACTTTGGGTGCTAACGGTACGTCCATGCAGGCTCACGGCTTGTAACAAAAGCACCGCTCTGGTGGGGAGTGGCGGTAGCAGGAGGCCGGGCATGTGCTGGGCAGGGGGTCTATAGGAAGTCCTAGGACCTTCCTCTTACTTCTGCTGTGAACCTGAAACAGCTCTAAGAAATAATTATCAGCAGGGAAGAACAAAAACCATGAACACAGAGAATGCCGAGCAGCTTTGGTCACGTTAACACCCAAGCAGAAACCCGGCTAGAGCGGGGCCTTTCCACCTGCCCCTCTTACCCCCCCCCCCCCCGCTCCCGCCTTCGCCTGCCCCTCTTACCGCCACCCCCCCCCCCCGGACCCCGCCTGCTGTGGCACGGCCGGCCGGGTGACTGGCTGGCTGGGTCCATCAAAGGTGCAAGAGCTCCGGTCATCGCCAAGCTCTGGGATGCTGGATTGTGTTTATCCTCATCTGGATGTCAGTGTTTGGGGGACATTGAAAACATCACCATGGAAACCAGGAAGCAACACTTCTATTTGGGGCACCCACTAACGGAAAGTTTTATAAAGTCAGTAGCGCAGCGGACGCCTCAGCCATGGGGTTTGCAGCATCTCTTCCACATTATGCAGTTAATGTCTGAGTTCTTTAGCACCACCTAAGTGTACTTTTATATATAGATATATTAGTGATTTTTTACAGAGAGGAAGTGAGAGGGATAGAGAGTTAGAAACATCGATGAGAGAGAAACATTGATCAGTTGTGTCCTGCACACACACTCCCAGGGATGTGCCCACAACCAAGGATACATGCCCTTGATCAGAATCGAACCCGGGACCTTCCAGTCCGCAGGCCTGCGCTCTATCCACTGAGCCAAACCGGTCTCGGCCTAAGCGTACTTTCTGCCTTCGGGACTCTGTAACTACATAACAGTTGGGGAAGTTGAAAGGAACGAGAGCGTAATGGTTTCCCAAACCAGTGAAGCGTGTGCACGGCCGAGGCTCGCAAGCAGAGCTATGGGCATGGGAGGCGGGTGGCCCAGGGAGGATCTAGGCTGGTGTCGGAGGCGTGGGTTTGAATTTCAGTTCTGCTGTGTGCACTCTGTCTTTCCACAGGGCACTTACCCACTCCGAGTCTCACTTTTCTCCTTGGGAAAGTGAGAAGATTGCCCTAGATCAGTGCTTCCCAAACTTCTCTCATGGTGAGAATCACCTGGTGGAGTTGTTAAAATACAGATTCCTGAATCCCAACTAAGAAGTGCTAAACTGGAATTTTTGGGAACATATAGGTAAAGTTGTATATTTAACTAGTGCTCTAAGTTAAGTATACAATTTTACCTATATGTTCCCCAAAATTCCAGTTTAGCACTTCTTAGTCGGGATTCAGGAATCTGTATTTTAACAACTCCACCAGGTGATTCTCACCATGAGAGAAGTTTGGGAAACACTGCTGAGATAATCAATCCTTAAGGCCCCGCCCAGGGGGAGGCCGCATCCACGGGGCCACGGCGGGTGCGGCGAAGGGTATGGTGTCCACGCCCACGGGGTTAACACACACAGTGACCCCAGTGAACGTTCGGCTTGCAGAGGCAGCTCGCACACTCGCAGACGTGGAGTCATCTGCAAAGGAAGCAGCCCCCAACTGTGTGTGCAGCGTGTGGGGTGGGGTGGGGTGGGGTGGGGTGGGGTGGGGTGGGGGAGACAGGAGCTTGTCTCTGATGGGCGGACCCAGCCTGCCCAAGCACTGGCCGGTTTTCCCTTTGCCCCCAGTCCCACGAGCCCTTTATTCCTCTTCATTGTGTGTATTTTTCTAAACACCTTCAATCCTGCCGTGGATTGAAGTGGGGCAGAAAATATGTGAGCCCTTTGGATGATGATATTTTCTCCCATGATTCTTTTGCTTTCCCACCCATTTTTTTTTTTCTGGCCTCAGATTTTCCTTTCCACTCAGCTTCATTTGTTTTCTTACCCAACATCCACCTCTTTGGTCTTCCAGCTCTTTGAGAACACGCCCGCGGGGTCTTACCCTCCTCTTCAAATGACTTGTGGAATAATTCCTTCCAGCCACTCAGCTTCTCTCCTTAGGGGAGGGGTGGGGGAAGGAGAGTCCTACAAACACAGCCTGTTCTGTCCTAGTTACATTTCCAGAGGCATCGCTCCCCTCATAGACCAGGTGTGGCCCACTGGTCAGAGTGGGGTTTGTTGATGTGGACAGAATTCCAGGCTCTGGGCACGACTCCAAGTCCTGGGTTAAAAGTCCCGCTCTGTTTACCAGTCGTGAGACAAATGGATGTCGTGTGCCTTCTAATATGATGCCCTGAAAAGAGCACACGTCATTTTTGTGGTATTCTTGCCCACAACACATAAATCATGGAGAAACATCAGACAAACCCAAATTGAGGGGCAGGCGGTCATGTATCGGGCCTGTGCTCTTTAAAAACATCAGCATCGTGCCCTGGCTGGGTAGCTCAGTTGGTTAGAGCATCGTCCCCATACACCAAGGTTGCAGGTTTGACCCCAGATCAGGGCACATACAAGAATCAACTAATGAATGCATAAATAAGTGGAACAATAAATTGATCTCTCTCTCTCTCTCTCTTTCTCCCTCTCCCTCTCTCCCTCTCCCCCCACTTTCTTTCCTCTTCATCTCTCTCTCAAATTAATAAATAATTTTTTAAATGTTAGTGTCCTAAAAGAGAAACTATCTAGATGGAAAGAGACTACAGGGACGTGATAACTGAATGCAGCCGTGATCCTGGTTTAAAGGTAATAAAGAGGTAATATGCAAATTGACCCTCACGCTGTCACACAAGATAGCCGCCCCCCATGTGGTCAAAGATGGCCACCACAAAATGGTCAGCAGGAGAGGGTAGTTGTGGGTGATTAGGCCAGTTGGGGGTTACTGAGCTGGCAAGGGAGGGCAATTGGGGGCAATCAGGCTGGCAGGAGAGCAGTTAGGGGCAATCGGGCAGACAGGCAGGTGAGCTGTTGGGAGACAGCAGTCCCTGATTGTGAGAGGGATTGCTTCTTGGACTTTTGGCTAAGATCAACTGTAGTACCTGATTGTGAGAGGGATGTCCAACTCACAGAGATCGGGCCTAAACCAGCAGTCAGACATCCCCCAAGAGGTCCCAGATTGGAGAGGGTGCAGGCTGGGCTGAGGAATTTTGTGCACCAGGCCTCTAGTTATTGAATGAGTGTTCATTTCCAGATTGTCGTGGTCATACGTAGTTATATAGGAGCATACCCTTCTACTTGGGAAATACGCCCTCAGAGATGAAGTGGAGCTCCGTCCCTCTGCCTTTAAAGGAAGGATGTCAGTAAAGCGGGTAAGAGGATGGGCTTGGAGATCCAATATCCCTGCCTTGCAGCCCGGGCCAAGTCTCAGTCTCCTTGTCTGTAAAGTGGAGCTACCCTGCCCACTACAAAGGGCATTTTAAGAATTCGATGACAGCATAAGGAAAATGGTCAATAATATTGTGATAGCCGAAACCGGTTTGGCTCAGTGGTAGAGCGTCAGTCTGTGGACTGAAAGGTCCCGGGTTCGATTCTGGTCAAGGGCATGTACCTTGGTTGCGAGCACATCCCCAGTTGGGGAGTATGCAGGAGGCAGCTGATCGATGATTCTCTCTCATCGATGTTTCTAACTCTCTATCCCCCTCTCTTCCTCTCTGTAAAAAATCAATAAAATATATATATCTAAAAATAATAATACTGTGATAACCATGTACGGTGCCAACGTGGGTCCTAGACTTATCGGAGGGAACACTGTAAGTTGTATGAGTGCCGAATCACTGTACATGTGAAACTAATTCATATTGAATGTTAACTGTAAAGGAAACAATTTTTTAAAGACTTTGGTGAGATCGTGTTTTCAAGAGCTCAGCCTGGTGCCCGGCAAGCCCTCCGTAAACGCTAGCTGTCTGTATTGCCCACACGTGTTCCCGGAGGGGGATCAACTTTCCTTGTGCTGACCACTGGCTGCGTGGCTGGGGCCCTCCCGGAGTCCCTCCTGGCGGCTCTGCTTCGAGGATATGTCACCATCATCGTGGGCATGGTTGCCTTTGGGACTAGTAGCCCCTGGTCAGAGCGTTCTTTGGCCTGAATTCAGATTCCCAAGTTCAAGTGTCCAAGTCTGAGGGGGAGCTCCCAGCAGGAGCCTTGCTCGGAGACGACCCGGGCTTCCTGTTCCCGTGGCGGAGCGCTGGGGGCGAGCGTCTATCTCTTCCCGGACAGCCTGGGGCTTGATTGGATTTCCTCTTGGCCTCCGGAGGGCTGGACTCCGCATCCGGAGGGGGGCCGTCTCCACCTCCTCCTCTCGGAAGGCTTGGAAAGCTGCCAGTGCCCCCGGGCCAGTGGCTTCTTCCTCAAAGCTGGCCGTCGGCCTCTCTTAAATGTGGGCAGCACGGGTCGGAGGTGCGGGTGGGAGGCCAGGCCCCGAGGTCCCAGGTGTGTAGCCACGGGGAGGGGACGTGGCACCTCAGAGGTGTCCTTTGGGCCCTCCTCGGCCTCGTCCCCTAAAGCGCCTGTTCAGGAATCGCTGAGGATGGGTGTGTCCCTAGAGGAGGGAGGGTGTGGTCGTTTTCCACAGATTTGACAGCAACACCTTCACTGCAGTTTGAGTCTTCACCGTCATCTTTTCGGGCCCCGTCCATCTTGGTCTTTCACCTACGGTGTCATTTCCATCAAGAAAAAAATGTGAATGAACGCTTGCAGCAAAATAATATCGTCGCCTATCATTTCCAGGTCTCTCTGTTGGTTAGGAATTCAGACCAAACCCAGTGGGGATGGCTGAGGCTTTCGGTGGCGGGTGTTGCTGACGTGGCAGGTTGGAGTCGGTCAAAGGCTCCATCACTCACATGCCTGGTGATTAACCCAGGCCACCCACGGGGGGCGTCCCTCGTGGGACCATCCCATGTGGCTTCTCCATGTGGCTTGGGCTTCCTCAAAACGTGGTGGCTTCTTTCCAAGGCAAGTAGCTAATGGGAAAGAGAGAGCAGGGGGAAGGCTGTACTGCCTTTGACGACCTAGGGCAGTGGTCTGCAAACTCATAGTCAACAGATACCAACAGTGCAACGATTGAAATTTCTTTTGAGAGCCCAGTTTTTTTTTTTAATTTGTTAAGGTATTATATGTGTACATAGCTTACCATTGCCCCCCCCCCCAACCTCCCATTTATGCCCTCCCTCCCCAGAGTTCTGTGTTCGTTGGTTGTACTTATATGCATGCATACCAGTCCCTCGGTTGTTCTCTTATCTCCCCCCAGGTCCCCTTCCCCTCCCCGCTGTCGTTTGACAATCTGCTTGTTTTATGGTGACTATCTCAGGACCACACGAATAGAATCCGCTCCTCCTCTGGTTCACACCACCCCTTCCCCCGGGTCCCACTGCTTCCCCGGGGCACATGTCTCCCCCGGGGCACACGGCTCTCCTGGGGCACATGGCCACCTGGGAGAGACCAGTTTTTTAAACTTAAACTTCTTCTAACGCCACTTCTTCAAAACAGACTCGCCCAGGCCGTGGTATTTTGTGGAAGAGCCACATTCAAGGGGCCAAAGAGCCGCATGTGGCTCGCGGGCCTCAGTTTGCCGACCACAGACCTAGTGTAACTCCATATATACAGTTGCAAAGAGATTTATTTTTAGGAATTAGCTCATGAGAATATGGACATAGGAACTTGTGCACAAATGTTAATAGCAGTATTATTCATCAGAGCCAAAAATAAAAAATAAAAAATAGAAACAACCCAGATGTCCAGCCACTTATGCATGGGTGAACAGAATGTAGTACACCCATACAATGGAATGTTACTCAGCAATCAGAAGGAATGAAGTGCTGACACATGCTACAATATGGAAGAACCGTGAAAACATTATGCTAAGTGAAATAAGCCAGATACAAAATGGCAGATATTACACGATTTCTCTTATATGAATTGTCCAGAGCAGGCAACTCCATAGGAAGACAGAAAGTGGGTTACCGGTAGCTAGAGGCTGGGGGGAGGAAGTCTGGGGAATGACTGCTAATGGGATTTCTTTTTGTCACAATGGAAATGCTTTGCAATTAGCAGCCAGTGGTGATGGTTGCATCACATAGGAATATACTTTAAAACATTGAGTTGGGCCCTGACCAGTTTGGCTCAGTGGATAGAGCGTCGGCCTGTGGACTGAAAGGTCCCAGGTTCGATTCCGGTCAAGGGCATGTACCTTGGTTGCGGGTACATCCCCAGTGAGGGGTGTGCAGGAGGCAGCTGATTGATGTTTCTCTCTCATCCATGTTTCTGACTCTCTATCATCCCTCTCCCTTCCTCTCTGTGAAAAATCAATAAAATATATTTTAAAAATAAAACATTGAGTTGGAAGTTGGTGAAATTTGTTACGTGAGTTATATATCTCAATTTCTTAAAATATTACACTACCTTAAAACATATATATTGAATTGAACTATTCATCCTTGGAAAAGGTGCAGGTTCAGAGGACTCTGGATCAACGCTAGGTCTTTCTGGATTTTCCTGCTGGCTATGGTTCGTGAGAAAAGTTGGCCTCCAGAGACAGCGGAGCTGGCTCTGTGTGTGAGAAAAGGGCGTGGCTGTGACTTCTCATCTGTGACTGTGCCCCGCTCCCGGCTCTCCGGTTGGATACGGTCAATCGCTGACGTTTTAATTACCTTCAGGAGAGGATGTGGAGAGGGAGGCTTCCACCCTTTTTACTTGGAACTGATTTCTGAGGTGTGTTCGATTCATCAAAGTGTCCTGGGAAGCGAGGCCCCGTCCACCATCCTAATCCTGAGGGGACAGGGACAGGTGGCAAACACTCAAGTTGGAGTTTTGCCTCAGGCTTTGGAAGGGTACGCAGAGGTGGAAGCAAACCAGCCGGTGGTACCTGGGCAGTGGTTTAGAGCTGTCCTGAATTCAGAGAAATGTGCTCTGTCTGTAGTTGTGACCCTGGTGGGATGGATGGGTGTCAGGAGGGGTGACACACTCTTGCGGAGAAGCAAAGAGATCCAGGGAAACGCTGATTTGGAAAAGGGAGAAACCGTGTTTGCAGGAGGGACGTGGTTGCAACCAGGGCTGCTCTGAGGCTTTGCTCTCACCATCAGGTCCTGGCTCTTGGAGGTCAAGACAGACCCACAGTTACATAGGTTGTTTGTTTTATTGACTTGAGAGAGAGAGAGAGAGAGAGAGAGAGAGAGAAGATTGATTTGTTGTTCCCATTTGTGTATTCATTGGTTGAATCTTGTATGTGCCCTGACCGGGAATCAAACCCACAACCTTGGCATATTGGGCCGATGCTCTAACCAACTGAGCTACCTGTCTGTTCTTTTCAGTAACAAACATTTTGCTCTTTCTGGCCAATCTCTCCAGCAGCTTGTTTGCTGCTGTCCTGCAGTGCCTCGGTGTCTTTGTGGGTTTTGTTTTTGTAATAGAAACAGGTTTTGTTTTTGTAATAGCTCATTACAAGGGCAGTAATTATTCACTCTCCAACCGCCATCAACCAAAGTGCCAAGCAGGGCCACACTTCCGCCCTCCTGGGCCCCTCGGGGCGGGCTGGTTCCGGTGAGGGTGTCAGGGAGGCCTTGGTCCGCTCTGGGCCCCTCATCCTGTCGCCCCAAGCCCCGGGGGGCCACACCCTCCAGTGACAGAGGAGGTAACCAAGCAGAGAATGGGTAACCTGCCCAAAGTTGCCCAGCTAATGAGCAACAGAGCTGGGGTTTGAAGACTGGTCTGTCTGGTTCCGGAGTGAGTTCAGGATTTCAGAAGCCCTAATTCTGGTTTCTGGGGAGCTTTCCTTTTCTAAACCAACTTCACTTTCCCCCCAGGGCCTTTGTGTGAACAGGAAGTCGACTGCGCTCTCCACACTGGGGTGAGAAGAAGGGCCTGACAGGGAGGGAGGCTGTGGATGCAGACGACGGGGACTCGTGGGAGGAGGGGACCCCGGGCCGCTCCTGGCACTGCGGTGAGCAGGGTGGCAGGAGCCGGGTCTGTGCCTCTAAATGGGCCACCCAAGGTTTCCCTGTAGCCTCTTGACAGGAGGTTAGGGGGTGGCAGAGACAGAAAGGGACCCGGGAATCTTGGAGCAGGAGGAAAACTTGAAGAGTAGTCACCCTCTTGTTACAGATGGGGAAACTGAGGCCTGGGAGATTACGTAAAGCATGTCTGTCTGCTCCAAGCACAACCTGGATCTCCTGGCTTCCACACCATTTAGAACAGTGTTTCCCAAAGTGTGGTACGCGTATCCCCAGGGGTACGGGAAGAGTTTGGTCGGGGTACGCGTTGCACCGGAGTTTGGTGGGGATGTGCACTGCACCATGCTTAGCTGTGCCTAATTCTACGTTCTCATGAGTCAAGTCAAGACAGTCTTGTGAGGCGTGAGATGGTCCGGTGTGCAAATAAATGTTATTTATAATATAACTTTTATTTATATTTTATTATGAATAATTTTATTTTTCATTTATTATTATTTTGTGTATGTACCAAAAAAAATAGAAAAATAAATATATTTTGATTGTTATTAAAATACATCCATTTTTTTTTTTGACGAGGGGTACTCAGCGTTACGAAAATTATAGAAGGGGTACACATATGTCAAAAGTTTGGGAAACACTGATTTAGAAGATCAGGGCCACTTTCTAAACTCAGAACCCAGGGCCCTGAGAGGTGATGTAACTGACCACAGACAGGGTCCCATCCTCGACTCCACGGGGCCCGCCACATGCAGACGTGGCAGTGGGCTGTGGATGGCAGGCATTCTGCAAACACTTGTAGGATGAATGAGTCATGCGCATCTGTGTTTCCCAAACTTGCCTGATGGTAAGAATCATCTGGGGCATGTGTTTAACGTGAGGGCTCCAGCCCTGCCCTTGATACTGTGCTCACTGCTGGTGCAAAACAAGAAAAACCCAACCAGGTATCACCAACTTTCCACGAACTAAAGGGTGTTCCTTTTTAGTTTTGTTTTAACCACTCCCTCCCTCCCTGCAGTCTCAGCAGTGTAGACGGCGTCCTCTAGGGGGCAGAAATGAGCCGCTTGTTCTTTTTTTTGGGCAGAGGCGTCAGACTGCTCCAGGACTTGAAGGAAAAAACACCCAAAGGTAGTTGGAAAGGAAATGGATCCTTAAACACACATGCTTTTCTCACTAGACTGAAATGTGATCTAGAATCCTCTAAGTCTGAGAGATAGAATAGTGGTTCAAACAGACCCAGGTTCATGGACTAATGTACAGCATGGTGACCGTAGTTCACAATACTGTATTGTATATTGAAAATTTGCTTAGAGTAGATCTGCAATGTTCTTGCCACACACACACACACACACACACACACACACACACACACACATATAAAGGTAACTATGTGAGGTGATGGATCTATTAACTAACCTTTTTGTGGAAATATTTTCACAAAATATATGTCTATCAAAGTATCATATGTATACCTTAAATTTCCACAATGTTATTTCTCAATTACCCTATCTAATAAAGAGGGAATATGCTAATTAATCCTCACGCTGTCGCAAAGATGATGGCACCCACAGCCAGTAAGGAGAGTATATGCTAATTGACTGCCATGCCTTCAAAGATGGCAGCACCCACGACCACAAGATAGCGGCACCCAGTTCCCTCAGCCCCTCTGGGCTGCTCGGTGTGCCTGGCTCCGAAGTTCCCCAGTCCCCTCAGACCCCAGCTGCCCAGGGCCAGCCCCAGGCCCGGCAAGCCTCAGATGTCAGCTGCCCAGCCGCCCACGGCTGCCCAAGGCTCAAGTAACCAGGGCCAGCCAAGGCGTGCGCTGCTGGCAGTGGCAGCAGCAGAGGTGTGATGGGGCATCGCCTTCCCCTGATTCCAGCTCATGTCCCGCCCTTGAGGGCTCCTGGATTGTGAGAGGGAGCAGGCCAGGCTAAGGGACAGCCCCTCCAGTGCATGAATGTTCATGCACCAGGCCTCTAGTGTCTTAAAAAGCTGGGGGCAGGGGGAGGAAACAAAATAACAGGCCCAAGTTCACACCCAGAGTCAGTCTCTCCACCCCCAGCAGGCTCATTCAACTCATCAAGCCTCAGTTTCCTGTTCTGCAAAACAGGAATAATAATAATAATAATAATAATAATAATAATAATAAATACCTGCTTAACAGGATTATTGTGGGCCTTACATCATAATTGCTAAAACATGTTTGCTGTTGCCATTACCTCAGCTTCTGCTGCGGCTCTCCAAACAGCAGAAGAATATTAAGTCTTCAGAGAAGGTTGGCTCAGTTTCTCCAGCGGTTGGCGGGAGCTCCAAAGAGGCGTCAGCCCGTCCTTTTCCAGGCTCATGTCCTAGAACGACATTTCACATCCTGGAGACCAATGATATGAACAACACCGGGGCCACGGAGGCCACACTGGATGGAAGGAAGCGTGTTGGCTTCCGTAATAGCATTAACCCCACTTCCTCCCAGGCCGACCCCGGCTGGCCGCCGGGAGAGGCTCAGCATGGAGAGGGGGGCTGAGCTCTTGGCTCCCGTCCCCCAGGCGTCACCTTCCCGGGGAGATTTCTCCCTCGTCTCACGGGCGCCGTCGAGGCTGAGGAAGGTTGCACCCCTTCCCCACCCCGGTGAGAATTTCGCCTTCACCGCCAACCTTGGAGGGCCTGGGTTTGATTTTACTGAGAGTATCGGCACGTTTCTTTCCCTGGAGACTCTCTTTAGTTTCACCTGGAGTAGCTAGAGATGTCGGGATCCTTAGATCCTAACCAATCATCATCATCGTCGTCGCCGCAGCACCGTGGTTTCTGAGCCCTTCCCATGGGCCAAGGAGCCATGAATTCTCTCAATCCGTCTGTAACCCAGTGGGTTAGTTCCCATGGCCGCCTTCGTTTTACAGACGAAGAAACTGAGGCCCCGGTCACTAGCTCAGAGCCTCTCGTGGGTGGTCAGCGCCGGAGCTGGAAACAGAAGCCCAGCCGCCGGCCTCCAGCGCTGAACTCCGAATCACTTGGCTGCGAAAGGCGTTGAGTCAACACAGATGCGGCCTTCCCACCCCTCCTTTCCGCTGTCGTGATAAAGCCTGAGGTCTCCGATAATGCCAGCTTCATCAAAAAGATTGACTGCAGGCTCCCTCCCGCTGGCCCCGGAGGCAGGTCAAGATGTCAGTGACACAGGGAGGAGTTGCCCTGGTGGGGGTGTGTGTGGGGGGGGAGAGCCAGCCTCCCACAGCCTGGCACTTAACTCTCTCCCACACGCTTCCGCCCTGCTCGCCCACAGCGGGTCCCCTCCCTGTCTGAGGCACCGGGAGGTGCTCAGGTCCTGGGCACAGTCCTCTGGGAGGTTCACGCCGAGGAAGAGGGAGTACAGTCAGCTTGCCCCAGGCTGGCACAGGAGGGAAGAGAGACACCCCCGAGCCCCGCCCTGCGCCCCAGGGCTGCTCCCTCTTGTCTCACCTTTTCACCCCCTTCTTTCTGCACCACGGCGAAGGCACCACCCATGGGCATGTAAAGACACCGTGCCTGCCCAGGAGACTCAGAATCTGGCCTTGGCAGGGAGGAGAGAGGGAAATTCAGTGCTGAGGTTTCCGGCTTGGTCCTCCGTGAGAGAGAGAGGAAAAAACCCCCCACTGTCAACAAACCCCCAAACCCATCGGCCAAATGACGCTGGGAGGCAGCTCGGCAGCCAGGCTGCCTCTGGGGCAAATGAGGTCGCAACAGCCTGGGCCCAGAAGTGGAGGTGACAGGAACCGAGGATGAGAAGGAATGGAGAAAGCTTAAGAAGAGGGGTGCTGCCGAAACCGGTTTGGCTCAGTGGATAGAGCATCTTGCCTGCGGACTGAAGGGTCCTGGGTTCGATTCGGGTCAAGGGCATGTACCTGGGTTGCGGGCACATCCCCGGTGGGTGGTGTGCAGGAGGCAGCTGGTCGATGATTCTCTCATCGATGTTTCTAACTCTCTATCCCTCTCCTTTCCTCTCTGTAAAAAAGCAATAAAATATATTAAAAAGAAGAAGAAGAAGAAGAAGAAGAAGAAGAAGAAGAAGAAGAAGAAGAAGAAGAAGAGGAGGAGGAGGAGGAGGGGGGGGGGCTGTGCTTGGAGCTCACAGGGAATGAAGGAGGGCAGGGTGCTGGACTCCCAGGGTCCCAGGCTGCTGGGCCTGGCAGGGCCAGGAGGTGAGGAGGACAAGAGGGCATGGGCGGGGGAGGAGGTGAAGAGAGGGCTTCTCTGTCCCAAGAGGCGGAAAGAAACAATTTGGAAAGAAAAGCAAATGTTCCAGAGAGCCCACGAGATTAGGATGTTACACAGCCAGACCCGCTGACCCCTGGGGGGGGCGCCGGGCCCTGGGCCCCTCACGGGCGCGGCGCGGAGGGGAGGCGGCCGGGGCGGCGGTGACCCAGATTTGTCCTCACGAAGCCATTGGCGGAGGAGGCGGGGTGGGGAGGAGCAGGGAGCGGAGACAGTCAGGGAGAGATGTTTAAAAGTGCAGTACAAAAGGCTACCTTCTGGAAAAGGCAAAGCCACCGAGGAAGAGATGGGGTCAGCAGGTGCCGGGAGCTGCAGAGGGGCGCGAGGCTGGGCCTGGTCCGTGTTTTCCTTAAGGTGACGACTACAAAACTGCACACACTTGTCAGGACGTGTTGAAATGCACACTTTAAACGGTTGGATTTTGCTGTATGTAAGCTGTGCCTCATTCGCCCAACTTGAAAATAAGTTGGCAGAAGTGACAGAAGTTGCATACCACACCTTAGCTGGGGAAGACGAAGAAAAGGCAAAAACCCGGCCTCCGGCCCTGCCTGGAAGCTCAGCTGGCGGGAGCAGCGTCCCGATAAGCCAACGTCGTGGGTTCGATCTCCGGTCAGGGCACAGGCCAGAACCAACCGATGAGGCATAAATACGGGGAACAGCCAATCGGTCTCTTTCTAAAAATAACAACAACAACAAATAACTTTTAAAAATTCAGCATCTCGCTGAAACTGGTTTGGCTCAGTGGTAGAGCGTCGGTCTGCGGACTGAAAGGTCCCGGGTTCGATTCCGGCCAAGGGCATGTATGTACCTTGGTTGCGGGTACATCCCCGGTAGGGGGTGTGCAGGAGGCGGCTGGTCGATGTTTCTAGCTCTCTATCTCTCTCCCTTCCTCTCTGTAAAATATCAATAAAATATATATTTTTAAAAATAAATAAAAATTCAGCATCTCAGTTTTTTAGAACAAATATAAACTTTTTATAATTCTCATTCCCAACAATATTAAGAGGAAGACGTTAAACTTGCCAATTAAAGGAAAACTAGTGTCTGCCACTTTAACATGGTTTTATGAGAGTTGTGCACCCTCTTTTGAATAAATATGCAGGCCAAGCCCTGCGCGGACTATTACCTGCTCTCTGGGTGTACCTCCTCTTGGTCTCCACTTCCTCTCTCTGCCCCCACCCCCCCCCCCCGCCCTGTACAAGTCTGGGGCAGTGGGAGAGGGTGGTTGGCCTGGGTGCTGGACCCTGTGCTGTGCTGTCCTCCGGTCCGAGGTGGCCTCTCGGGGATGTGCTTCACCCACCCGATCTGCTGGCATCGTGGTTGACGTCCTGGCTGGTGGGGCTGGTGGCTCACCTGGCTCCTTGGTCCTGACTCAGCCCCGCGGGTTCTGCAGATGCAAATGTGCACCTGTTCGATGTCTCCATGAATTTTCTGTTCTCCAAGGTCGGTCCCCAGGCTCTTAACCCTCAACTTCCCTCCGCCTTCCCTGGGGGCTCTGTGACTTCCAGGTTGTTCCTGGGCCACGCTCAAAGCCAAGGGGAGTTGGGGTGGGTGGGGCGGGGCGAGGGCCAGGGAATCTCCGCAGTCCCTCTCCCAGGCTAACCATGCCACGCGGGTGTCTCTCCTTGGCTGCAGCGGCCCCAGGGGGTCTTATGGACACACCACTCGGTGACCGTCCCAGGGCAGCAAGTGCGCAGTGGGGCGCAGATCTCCCTGTGTCTGGCGTGTTGTCCGCCTCCGTGCCTCCCCAGGCCCCCCCTCCCTCCAGATACCAGAGGTTTTGTACTTCCTCTTTCTGTGTCAGAGACTGCCTTTCTGCCCTGTTTCCCTCCTTCCCCGCCCTACTGATTTTGTTCTAGGACAGTGTTTCCCAAACTTTTGACATACGTGTACCCCTTCTATAATTTTCGTAACGCTGAGTACCCCTCGTCAAAAAAAAAAAAAGGATGTATTTTAATAACAATCAAAATATATTATTTTTTCTTTTTTTTTGGTACATACACAAAATAATAATAAACGAAAAATAAAATTATTCATAATAAAATATACATAAAAGTTATATTATAAATAACATTTATTTGCACACCGGACCATGTCACGCCTCACAAGACTGTCTTGTCTTGACTCATGAGAACGCAGAATTGGGCGCAGCTAAGCACGGTGCAGTGCATATCCCCACCAAACTCCGGTGCAACGCGTACCCCCACCAAACTCTTCCCGTACCCCTGGGGGTGCCCGCACCACACTTTGGGAAACACTGCTCTAGGAGGTACTCATCCTTCTCCTTCCCCGGGCCAGCAAGCCCCACGGTGATGCCTCCCGGAGAGTGGAGATACCTTGGGAAGTGTTTCCAAACAGTATCGTCATTGCAGCAGGATTTTAGAATGAGGCAGCCATTTCCAAGGGAGTGTTTGCCGGCATGTTAAGGGACTGCCTTTAAAATGATACAAGTTGCCGAAACCGGTTTGGCTCAGTGGTAGAGCGTCGGTCTGTGGACTGAAAGGTCCCGGGTTCAATTCTGGTCAAGGGCATGTACCTTGGCTGCGGGCACATCCCCGGTGAGGGGTGTGCAAGAGGCAGCTGGTCGATGTTTCTCTCTCATAGACGTTTCTAGCTAGCTCTCTCTCTCCCTTCCTCTCTGTAAAATATCAATAAAAAATATTCTTTAAAAAATAAAAAAAATAAAATGATACAAGTTTTCTCAAAAACGACGGCATCTGTATCCACTCAAATACAAATATGCTCTCCGTTATCTTCCCAAGTTTGCCTCGTTGTCTGTTCCCCCAAGCTTCCTCCTCTTGCGCTTCTTATCTACCCAGGCACCTAAGTCAGAAGTTGAGACTTCTAGACTGGACATAAAATATCCAGTCTGTACATTCTCCCTTACACTGGAAGAATGCTCATCCCTCTCCCCCCCTTCCCGTCCCCACGGCTGCTGCCTTCGCTCAGGCCCTTGCATTTCTCCCCTGGGCTGTTGGAATGGTTTTCTGATCAGTCTTTCTACCTACCCCCAGGCTTGTCCTTGCTTTCCTCTACCGTCCTCCTTGCCGCCCACATGATCTTCCCCAACACACGTCGTACTGTGTCACTCCTCGGCTTAAAATCCTTCTGTGGGGCCCCTATGTTCATAGCAGCACAATTTACAATAGCTGGAATTTGGAAACAACCTAGGTGCCCGTCAGCAGATGAATGGATCAGAAAACTATGGTACATCTACATCATGGAATACTATGCGGCCATAAAAAGGAAGGAATTCTCATCATTTGCAGTAATCTGGATGAAATTGGAGAGCATCATGCTGAGTGAAATAAGCCAGTCAATGAAAGAGAAACACCACATGACTTCACTCATTTATGGATATCAAAGAACATTATAAACTAATGAACAGAAAGATAGATATAGAGACAGTAAAACAACAAGCAGACTGTCAAATGACAGCGGGGGGCGGGGTAGGGAGATCTGGGGGAGATAAGAGATCAACCGAAGGACTGGTATGCATGCATATAAGTACAACCAATGGACACAAAATTCTGGGGAGGGCATGAATGGGAGGGGGGGGGGGCAATGGTAAGCTATGTACACATATAATACCTTAATAAATTTAAAAAAATAATAAAAAAATAAATAAAATTTTGGGGGAAAAATCCTTTTGTGGGGGATTTTCCCCCCCAAAATCCACAGAAGGATTTTAAGCCGAGGAGTAACACAGTACGATGTGTGTTGGGAAAGATCATGCGAGCGGCAAGGAGGATGGTAAAAATCTCGTGTCTCTATGACCTGGCGCCTGACCATTTCTCACGTCTCATCTCCTCCTGTGTGCCTTTGCACATTCTGTTCCCTATGGCTGGAATATCCCCATTCTCCTTCTTTTTTTTTCTTTTTTTTTTAAATATATTTTTATTGATATTTTACAGAGAGGAAGGGAGAGAGATAGAGAGCTAGAAATGTCGATGAGAGAGAATCATCGATCAGCTGCCTCTTGCACACCCCCTACCGGGGATGTGCCCGCAACCAATGTACATGCCCTTGACCGGAATCGAACCCGGGACCTTTCAGTCCGCAGACCGACGCTCTACCACTGAGCCAAACCGGTTTAGGCCCCATTCTCCTTCTTATGTAGCATTCAGCTCCAAGATTTCCTCCTTCCCGGAAGCCTTTCTTGTCCCTCCAAGCAAGAACTCCATGCTGAAGTTATCATGGTGCCAACCCGCCTCTCTGAGGACACTGGCCACACAGAACTGAATTACGATGTAGGCTGGGAGCTCCGTGGGGCCAGGGATACAACCGCGCTACTCTGTCTCCCAGCATGGAGCACAGAGCCTGGCCCAAGCCCTCGGTGATGACCATCGGCCCTAGCCTGGGAAGAGATCCTGAGGGTCATTGGGTTCAATGTTTGCGTTTCCAGAAGCGTCTCAGAGAAGTGAAGTCCCTCGGCTTACCTCCCACAGCGTAGGCCTGCCTTCAGGTTCCGGGCTCTTCCCACCACTCCCAGGGCCTCTAGACACGGGGAGGGGAGAAGGGGGGACCCAGGCTGTGGTCCGTGAGAAAACACCAGAGGGGGAAGAAAAAAAACAAACTTAGCTCAGCGCCTGGGGTAACTTATTCTCCAGCAGGAAAATGGGTCAGCCCCACAAAGGGTTTTTGTAAAACCCTCTCACCTGTGCAATTGGAGAGACGCACACGGTGTCAGCGTGAGCAGCTGGCCCCTGAAGTTCCCATCACGATGCCGAGGAGGAGACTTAAGCAGAAGGCTGGCTCGTTCACCGCCGGTTTTCTTGAGGCCCCGACAATTTAGCTAGCCCGATTCCGCGACCATCACCACTGGCCTTTGGCTTTATTTCTTTAAACGCAAACTTTGTGTTTTATGGTTTTTAAAAAGCAGCCATCCTTACTAAGCTCTAACCTTGCTTCCTCCTGGAGTCTCGGTGTGGGGTGATGAAGGAGCGTGGGCTTGGGGGCGCCTGACCCAGACTGAATGGGGTCTGCGGCTTACTGACGGCATGGCCTAGGACCGTGGCTGGCAAACTCATTAGCCAACAGAGCCAAATACCAACAGGACAACGACTGAAATTTCTTTTGAGAGCCACATTTTTTATTTTTATAATTTTTTTATTAAGGTATTATATGTGTACATAGCTTACCATTGCCCCCCCCCCCCACCTCCCATTCATGGCCTCCCTCCCCAGAGTTCTGTGTTCGTTGGTTGTACTTATATGCATGCATACCAGTCCTTCGGTTGTTCTCTGCTGTCATTTGACATTCTGCTTGTTTTATGGTGACTATCTCAGGACCACACAAATAGAGTCCGCTCCTCCTCTGGTTCTCACCGCCCCTCCCCTTGGGTCCCTCTGCTTCCACCAGGACACACAGCTCTCCCGGTGCACACGGCCCCCTGGGACACACGGCACACCCGGGGCACCCTGAGAGCCACATTTTTTAAACTTAAACTTCTTCTAACGCCACTTCTTCAAAACAGACTCGCCCAGGCCGTGGTATTTTGTGGAAGAGCCACCACACTCAAGGGGCCAAAGAGCCGCATGTGGCTCGAAAGCCACAGTTTGCTGACCACGGACCTACGACAAGCTGTGGACCTGCTCTGTGTCTCAGCGTTTACGTTTGTACAAACAGAGGCCACGCCAGTCTGCCGTGGCTGTCATGGGCGTGGAAGAAGGCACCGGGGAAGCAGCCACAGGGCGGCGAGGGCTGCTGGCCCGGCGGCCAGGAAGCCGGGGTTCCACTTCCCCTTCGGCCCCTCGCTAGGTGTGGCCTCAGACGAGTTCCTCCTCTCTGAGTAGCCGAGAACTGCTCGGGTCCAATGCGGCGCGTGGACAGTGCCTGGCACGAAGGAGGCGGCACCACCACCACGTGTGAGCCAGTGAGATGCTGAGCCCTGTGCCAGGCAGTTAATGCACGGCCTTCCCGTCTCCTCTCCGCCCCAGGGCGAGCCCGGGCTGCGCATCTATCTGTGTGTGTGGGGGGTGCCCGTGACCTACCGCCCACCCGAAGCAGCTCAGGGTGGATCTGCAGGAACCAGGCCCCGCCTTCCTCTGCTGAGCCAATGACCAGCGGACGCTCTCTGTTGGTCACTGGAGTCACCCTGTGTCTGGAGCCTGTCTCCCACCCCCAGGCTTTGCACAAGGGAAGCCCCCAGCCCTGGGCGGCCCCACGGCTCCCGGCCCAGGGCGTGCGGTCTCCCGCTGGCCTCCTCTCACTCAGGTGCTTTGTTCAGCGCGGCGGCCTGGGCCCCGGACGCCGAAACCGGCCCGCGGCCTGTTGGGACCTGTTGTCCTTGGGTTTATGGGTCTCGGCTCACTTGCTAGACTCTTGGCGCTGCACGCCAGCCCGTTGCCGTCCCCATCCAGACGCACCCCCGGGTTCTGAGGAGAAAGCTGGGCGCCAGCCCTGGTGGCATTCGGGGAGCCGGGGGGGCCGTTGAGGGGGGAGCAGGTGGGGCAGGGCCAGACCCCGAGAAGAGCAGGAGCCTGACTCCGGCTGCTGCGGGGACCGTAAAGCAAAGACAGCGAAGGTCCCCAGGCCCTGCGTCTGAGTCCCTTAGAGACCCCCCGGTGCTCTGAGACGGCGCTGGGCCCAGCAGCCCAGAGACTGAAGAGACCCGAGAACACCTCCAGGCCGGCTCTCGCCTGATTCAAGCGGCCACACGCAGGCATCCCAGACGGCTGGCCCTCCAGGCCCGGCGCCAGTGAGTGGACGTGCTCCGTCAGATGCTCACTCCCTTCCGCCTGCTCCTGCGTCACTGAGCCCCTCCACCGGCTGCACGTGCGGCGCCTGGGACTTGGGCTCAGTGCTCCGGGCCCCTCTTCCAGGGCCTAGGGCAGAGGTGGGCAAACTTTTTGACTCGAGGGCCACCATGGGCTCTTCAACTGGACCGGAGGGCCGGAACAAAAGCAACCTGACCGTGCTGGCACTCTCATCGTGGGCTGCTGGTGAAGGAGCGGAGGGGAGAGCAAGAGAACCCCCCCCCGCTCTTTCGGCTCCGCGGGCCGGATAGAACAGCCGAACGGGCCGGGGCCGGCCCACGGGCCATAGTTTGCCCAAGGCTGACCTAGGGGGTCTGAGCAGTGATCCCACCCACCCTCCCCTCCACATGCATACACCCTCCTCTGCTTCTCCAGGCTAAACACCCTCGTGGTTCCTCATACAACATGATTTCCAGGCCCCCTCCCCGTTCTGCCTGCCGTCACTGGGTTTGTTTTCTGTCCACAGAGAGGCAGCTGTCACCATAACAATGACGCCAGCAGATATTTAGGGATCTACTTGTGGGGTGGGCACCCCACCAGCTGCAGGAGGGGGAGGGGCACCCAGGCTTCACACCTGGACTCAGTCCGCAGGGAGCTGACCACAGAGGTGAGAGGGAGACAACTGATCCTCACGTTCGCAGCCGATGGCGGCCACCCGCCATAGGCCGAAGTGTTACATGCTTAAGAGGTAGGTCAGTGGCCGGCAAACTGCGGCTCTTTGGCCCCTTGAGTGTAGCCCTTCCACAAAATACCACGTGCGGGCGCGCATGTACAGTGCGATTGAAACTTCGTGGCCCATGCGCGGAAGTCGGTTTTCGGCTCAAAAAAAAATTTCATTCGTTGTACTGTTGATATTTGGCTCTGTTGACAAATGAGTTTGCCGACTACTGAGTTAGGTGGACACAAAGTTTCCTTTAGTAGTGATGGAAATGTCTTAGAGATGGGGACGGTGAAGGCTGCGGAGAGTCTGTGCACACACTGAACTAACTGTACACTTTAAATGGGTGAATTGCGCGGTAGGTGACTGACATCTCAATAACACTGTTTAAGATTTGAAAAGCTTAAGTGTTATAAAACACATTCTATCTCCTGCCTTGAAAAGTATTTCTTCATAAGAAGCCTGCAGGGCTGGGTGTGAAGTTCTCGGAGTCCTCGGAGTTCTGCGTGGGAAGGTGGCCACGCCGGGAGAGCTGGTCTGGCCCTCGCACCTCCCCACACCCACACTCCCGCCCAGCTCCGTCCTGCACTCCGAGCAGCCTGTGAGCACGCCTCACAGTTCCAGCTCCAGCCCCCCACCCCCCCAGCACCCTTAAGGCCAGGGGTGTGCACGCCGGTCGTGGGTCTACCTTGGAAGGTCGGGCTCGGAGCAGACGGCATCCCAGGCCCTGGTGGGGGAGGAGCCTCAGCCAGGGAACTCCGGAGCATGGGCGGGCGGGGCTCTACCACAGAGCATCCGGGAAGCTGGCAAAAGGGTGGCTGCAAGCCTAGTGTGGCATTGGGCCCTGGAGTGTGGTGTTGGCACCTGAGGAACTGAATTTTTTAATATATTTTTTATTGATATTTTACAGAGAGGAAGGGAGAGAGAGAGCTAGAAACGTCGATGAGAGAGAAACATCGACCAACTGCCTCTTGCACACCCCCTACCGGGGATGTACCCGCAACCAAGGTACATGCCCTTGACAGGAATCGAACCCGGGACCTTTCAGTTCACAGACCGACGCTCTACCATTGAGCCAAACCGGTTTCAGCAGGAACTGAATTTTTAATTAAGTAACACTTGCATCCAATTGCCACATGTGGCCAGTGACTACCCCAGCAGACGGCGCAGGTCTAGAACGCGGAGGGTCGGGTCAGACTGGACGTGTCCTGTTGATTCTGGGGACTGCATCCCAGGAGGAGGGGGTGAGCCAGGGGAGGATCAGGGGGGTGCCCAGGCCTCAGGAAGGTCCCGGAAAGGGAGATGAGGTTTGTTCTCAGAAGGAAGCTGCCATATAAGGCAGCACGTGCCTGCCCAGCCGAGCTGAGCTCTCCGGGTCCCCGAGGAGGGAGAGGCAGCTGGGGCTGGGGCTGGGGGAGGGGGAGTGACCGGAGGGCACCCCCAAACAGGCCCTGCTGCTGAGGTATCTATCTAAGGGGCCGGTTTCACAGAGGAGGCTCGCTCCGGTGGCTCAGGCCTGCGGGTCTTGGCAGAGCGAGGAGGCCCGGCTATTTTTTCTGCCGAGGCCATGTGAACGGGCCGGCCCAGCACATAGTTTCCATGGCATAATCTGACCGTAAAGCCCTGCGTGTCTGGGAGGGAGGGGCGAGGCGAGGCCCTCGTCTGGGCCTGAGTCGGCGGCGCTGGGCACGGGCCCAGGAGGCACATTCCCTGCAGACTCCTGCAGGGTCCTGGGCCGTGAGGACGGGAGCGCGGGGCGTGCCCGGCTGGCCCGGCCTTGGGGGGCTCCTTTGGTGGCTGACTGGGCGGAGGGTGTGGGCTCTTCCAGAAGGAAGGATAATCTTCCAGAGGAAGGATAATCTTCGGTGGAACTGGGCCGGGGCGAGGCGAGGCCAGGTTTGGCGCGGCGAGGCGCAGAGAACACAGGAGGTGGATTCACTGGGCCAAGGAGGGCCACGGATCCGTGTCTGCACGTGGCCACCAGCTCCCACCTGCAACCCAGAAGCTGTCTCGGGCTGGCTGCGGCCCAGGCTCCAGGAGGAGGAAGAAAGGATGTCTCTAGAGAACAGACGCCACTCGGCCGGCAGAGAAAGGTCTCCAGTGAACCAGCCCAGAGTGGCTCCGGGCCAGTGACTCTGGGGCTCGGCAGGTGGAGCCAGGGATGCAGGGCACAGGCTAATATTTGCTCATCAGCTACCGGGTGCCAGGCTCTGTGCCAAGGGTTTTGCCCGTTTCCTCTCTCATTTGGAGCAACACAGATTAATCATCGTTGTAATGGCAAAGAGTTCTTGAGTGTCTACCAAGGGGACAGACGTCAGTCCGTTTAATTCTCATAGCCCCCCGCGCCCCCCGCCCCTGTCTGTGGGGCGAAGGAACTATGCCTCATGGATCGTTCTGCCCCAAGGCACTCAGCCAGGAAACGGTCTAGACAGAATTTGACCCCACACTCCGACCCCACACTCCCTGCTCTTAACCATGGGCGTTTAGACAGACGACGTCCTGGCTGTAGGTTTTCTGAGGCCCTACCCCCCGGCCCTTGGAAAGGGACCCTCAGTTCTGGATTATTCAGATTTCCCCCACACCTCCTGCTTCCTGTCTCGACCCCGGCCCCTTCGGGGTCTCGGGGTCTCGGGGCTGTAGTCTCAGAGGAGCTCTGTCCTCGAGAGCGCGCCTGTCCCCTCGCCTGCTCCGGGTTCGTTGTGACGTGTGGGGTGGCAGCCCCAGGCCAGGACGTTGCCCAAGACAATCCTTCCTTTCTGAGAGGCGAGCGGAGCCTCCAGCCACAGGCCACGGCCGGACACACAATGCCCTCTGTCTCCGCCGGGGCAGAAAGGCGCATTATTGTGGTCGGGTGACTCGGCCCTGCTGGGGTGATGTTTGCGGCCTGCACATCCCCCACAGGGTGCTGCTGTCCAGAGGCTGGGTGGGATGGGGTGCGGGGCCCCGGGGCCTGGGAGTCCCTTCCTCTGGCGGCACCTGCCCTGCCTCGCCTGTCAGACGTGTCCCCTCACCTCCCGTCCCCTCAGAGGTCTTCCCCTGGACCCACACCCCACCCTGCTGCACCTTTGAATGCTCTCACTTAAGTTATTCTGGGAAGCACACGGTACTGGGCCAGATATATCGGGCCCTCCCCAAACGTGACTTTCTCTTCTGTTTTCCTTTTCTGGTTTCTCATGTTTGGATTTTTTCATAAGTTGGAGATAATTCTGTTATCAGAAATGTTGACAGAGACCCTGAAAACAATAGTGTGTGTTTTCTTTTTTTGAAATATATTTTATTGATATTTTACAGAGAGGAAGGGAGAGAGAGATAGAGAGCTAGAAACGTTGATGAGGGAGAGACATCGACCAGCTGGCTCTTGCACACCCACTACCGGGGATGTGCCCGCAACCAATGTACATGCCCTTGACCGGAATCGAACCTGGGACCTTTCAGTCCGCAGACTGACACTCTACCACTGAGCCAAACTGGTTTCTGCAGTGTGTGTTTTCTTAAAATATATTTTTATTGATTTCAGAGAGTATGGAGAGGGAGCGAGAGATTGAAACATCAATGATGAGAGAGAATCATTGATCCGGCTGGCTGCCTCCTGCGTGCCCCGTACTGGGGATCGAGCCCACAACCTGGGCATGTGCCCTTGACCGGAATCAAACCTGGGACCCTTCAGTCTGCAGGCCGACGCTCAGTCCAGTGAGCCAAACCAGCGAGGGCACAAGTATGTTCTTAGCAGCAATAACAGCCACAGTTCACTAAGCCCTAGCATGTGCCGGGCTCCCGGCCAAACCCATATCCTCACAGCAGCCCGGGGAGGGGGGGCTCGTTCCAGCTCCATGTTACGCGTGAGAAATGGAGCCTCAGAGGCCCTGAGTGTCTCACCCAGGATGGCAAAGCTAGTGAGCGGTGCAGCTGGGAGTCACACTCAGTCCTGTTTCTTTTTCATGTCACTTTTTATTATTGCTATTTTTTTGTTTGTTTAAAACCTTTTTACATCCAATATTATTTTATATTAGTTTCAGGTGTATAGCGAGGTGTTGGATAATCATACACTCTACAAAGTGCATCCCCCCCCCTACCCCCCGACCCCCGATATTCCCAGTACCCATCTGGCACCGCACAGGGTTATGACAACGGAGTTGGCTATCCTCCCTGTGCTGTGTTCCATCCCCGTGCAAACTCAGTTCTGACCGGGTTCAAGTTCAAGTTCTCGAGCTGGGCTGCTGTGTTCCGGCGCCTGGTGAGCTTCCCAGGGCTTCACAACAAAGCGCCCCACACCGGGTGGCCTAGAACAGCAGGCGTCTACTGTTTCCCGGGCCTGGAGGCTTAAGTCCAAGATGAAGGCACTGATAGCGCTGGGTCCTCTGGAGGGCCGTGAGGGCAGGACTGTCCGGGCCTCTCGCTGGCTTCCGGTAGTTCCCCGGCGATCTTCGCGTGGTCCCCGCTGTGTGCCTGTGTCCAGATTTCCCCTGATCATTAGGACACCATTGTGTTGAATTAGGGCCAACTCTAATGACCTTATTTTAATTTGATCATCTGCAAATGTCTTATTTCCAAAGAAAATCATATTTACAGGTTCTGAGGGTTAGGACTTGAACAACTTTTTTTTTTTTTTTTTTTTTTGGCGGGTGGTGGTGGTGGGGAGGGGGCGGGGCGAGAAAGCACAATTCATCCCATGAAAGCACCCTTCCCTGCTTAGCGTTCTGGCAGCCCAGGATTTCTTAGGAATATTGAGAGGAGATAAGGCTTCCTTCAGCTCCAAGGGCAAGAAAATCTCTTTTCAGGATCCCTTTCACTTGCTCACATCACACACACACACACACACACACACACACACACACGTACGCACACACGCATATGCACACACAGTTATGGTCAGGACAGAGGCTGGACTGCCCCGTTAACATCTGTACCCCATGGAGACAGTGGCACCTCTGGTCCAGGTGAGGCGCCAAGGGTATGACAGGAATTGAACCTGGGACCCTTGAGTCTGCAGGCTGACACTCTATCCACTGAGTCAAACCGGCCAGGGCCGACGGTTCTTAAAACACCCCCATGTCCCTGGCAACCCCTGTATCCTTCCCAGATGCTCCTTCTCCACCGCCCTTCCCGGGCCCCAGGCCTCCCTGCAGTCTGAGCGAGGTGGAGGCGGGGCCTGTGGCTCTCTCTATCTCTAGTTTTTGGTGCTGGGGGACTATTCACGGAGCATGGGAGGGAGGGAAGCAGCTTGCCAGCTGCAATGTGGACTCTTCCATCTGTACCTACACCAACACCCAGGTTATCCTGCTGGGTTAGTTACTGCTTCTGATGGGCCTCACTTAGCAATTCCCCGCTCATCTGGCGTAGGCGGGCCAGGGAAAGGGAGTATGTGTGTGTGTGTGGGGGGGGGGGGTCGGGGTTAGGAATGTTGCTTCCTAGCCCCTGGCCTGAGGGAGAAAGGCCTGAGGGAGAAAGTGCCCCCAGGCACCGCGGTCTTCTAGCTGCCCCGCCAGCCACAGCCCCAGGTCTCCTACCCCGGCTTCCCCTCCCAGCTCCACCCTCCCTGTCCCAGCCCCCTCGGCCCGCTCCTGGGCCCCACCCCAGGGGCTCCTGGTCAGCTTTCTGTCTCCTTAGCTTCTTGCCCACCTCTGTGATTGGTTTTCTCCATGTCAGGCCCCTCGGCCTCAGTGCGTACACTCATCATATACACATTACGCAGTCACACACACACACACACACACACACACATGCTCACCCACAACCACAGACATATACACATGCTCACACACACTTTCCAGACTCACAAAATATTCACATAACCACACACTTCACACATATATTCACGTATACCCACACCCTTTATAAGTCATAGTCACATGCCCACACACCTTCACGCAGGTTTATGCCCTCATAACTGCAATACTGACACACACAGACACCCAGGCCTCATAGATGTTCCCGGAACCCCCCTGACCAGGGCACTGCTGTGCCTAACGGGGACTTCCTTGAGTTGGCTCCTGACTGGGCTTATACACCGGGCCCCTGGAGTAAAGCACCCATGGGTCTCGCTGGGAGAACGAAAACCAAGACAGAGGGGGGCCCTCACAGAGAGCCACGGGCGGGGCCACCGGAACCCTGCCTGACCCTTTCATGGTTGTGTGAGCGGAGGGACTTGCCTAACTTCTCCCAACCTCGTTTTCTTATTTGGGAAATGGGGGGTAATGTTGCCCTTTTCGCGGAGCTGTGCTAAAACTAGACAATAGATTTGAAAGCTATTAGCCTGGCAGCTTATATTTTTTTTTCCAGAGAGATTTCTACATCCATGAAAAACTATATGCATGCTCTCCTTTTCTCCCTTCTGGCCACAGGTACTGTGCGCTGTTCACGCGGCTGTGTGCTTTACTTTCCTCACTCACTGTGCCCTGGAGGCTGTTCCAAATCAGTACATTGAAGGCTTCCTCATTCCTGCACAGCTGCTTTGAATTCCATCGGAGGGAGGCGCGTGCAGGTTGTCCCCTGGGTGGGACGGGCAGGTTGTTTCCTCCGGTCTTCGGCTATTTCACACAAAGATGCGGCGGCGGGAAATCTCGTGCAGGCCTCGTTCCCACGGGTGTGGACACAGCCATCAATGCCGTAAATGGTGCCCAACAGACACAGAAAGCTGCTTTTCCTGGCACATGGGTCACCCTTCCTTCCTCTCCCAGAGGTACCCACTTCTACCGCCTCGGGCTGCGAGACGCCCGATGGGCAATGCCACACGTACCAGACGGAGGGCACCAGTGCCACCTGCCAACCCAAGAGACCCGGGTCGTGGCTGAAGAGATGACCCTTTGCGTTTCCATTGGATTTCGTGGGATGAGCCAGCGCTGGCTGCCTGCGTGTGGAAGGACAGTGACGACAAGCAAGTCGGAGATCTGCTGAGGAGAAGGGCGTTTGCAAACCAAAGATTGGCCTGTTGCTTCACGTAGTCGGCAGCCACCGGACACACGTGGCCGGCCACGCATTGTGCTGGGGAGGAGGGCCCAGTGCAGTCAAGCCAGGGCAGGCCCGGCCCTCGGGGAGCCTGCAGTCAGGTGGTGGAGCCAGACACAAAGCAAATAATGCACCAGTGGTTGTCTTTCTGCCGGTCGCCTCCTTTCCTCACCCACTCTGGGCGGGTGAGGGCTCGGGGGCTGGGCAGGGGTGGCGCATGCTGCCATCCAGGCACAGCCAGACGCCTCGGCCTTCTCCGCTGTTGCCGGCCATCGGCCTTGTGGCCTTAGAGAAGAAGTGCTTTGGTCACACGTGACCGTGGGAGCCATGCAGCGAGGAAAGCGTAGCTGCCACCCACTCCCCTGCCAGGCGGGGCTGGCCTGGGCCACAGCAGCCGCCTCGGGCCCATCCTTATGAGAACCAAAGCTGGCTCACCCTTCCTGACACACGGGAAAGCAAGCGGCGATCTGATAAACGTGGGCTGCACCTAGGTGTCAGCCACCTACTGGGTGGCCCTCCCAGGACTGCTTGCATATCGGATGACACACGTGGAGGGTTTTGCTTCATGCAAAGGAGTGAATTCCCAATTACAGAGGCTGCCCAGGTGGGAAGATTTTATTGGGTGAATCATAGGGGACCTTCCCGTATTAGTATTAGCAACAGTTTACTTTATTTAGGGAGGTAATTTCCCAAATCTGCCCTGATTTTTTTGTTTTGTTTTGTTATTTTTTTTAGAGAGAGAGAGAGAGATCACTTTGCTGTTCCACTTACTTATGCATTCACTGGTTAATTCTTGTATGTGCCCCGACCAGGGATCAAACCGGCAACCTTGGTGTAGTGGAATGACACTCTAACCAGCTGAGCTACCCAGGCCCAGCGGCCCCTTTCGGGCCGGAGGCTGTGGGTGGAGCCCTGTGACTCCTGCTGGCTGGCTTGGATGGCTTCCCACTGTGTGAGGTGACAGATTGTTCTTGGACAGGAAATCATTTAAGTTCAGCTTTTCCTCTGATGATCTATCTGGGAGGCACTCAGTCAACACATGTGGAACTGACATCCCGCGGGGCCCGGTCCTCCCTGGACCTCGGAGCTGGGGTCCTCAGGCACCGCGTGAGATACTTCCCTCGATGGGGGAGGAGCGTGGGATGTGGGATCGCCAAAATCATGGGGCTGGCGGGGCCATGGGGGGGGGGTGCGCTCCCTATTGGGCTACGGGGCGGTGTGGAGGTTGTTTCCTTCCTCACTGTCCTGTGGCTTTGGGGACACCTGGTAGCCTTAGATGCCCTGAGTGAGGTCCTTTTCAGAGGCCGTGGCTCTCCGAGGGGGAGGCCGGGTGCTGACAGTTGCCAGCGTTCAGGCAGCGGATGTCTGTGTTTAGGAAGGAGGTTGACACCAGGGGTCTTCCCGGCTTCCCATTCTACACCATCTGCCTTTCCTGATGGGGGGATGGCCGATGGGGATGTTCCGTTCCAATTCACCCTGCCTCTCCCCTCCTGAGCCCTGAGCGGGTGGAGGAAGGATGTTCCCTAAGGCGCAGTGTCTAATACAGAGCCACCAACCGCACGTGGCTATTGGAATGGAAATTCATTTCAATGAAATAAAGTTAAAAATCCAGTTCCTCGCCCTGGCCGGTTTGGCTCAGTGGATAGCGCGTCGGCCTGGGAACTGAAAGGTCCCAGATTTGATTCTGGTCAAGGCCCAGGCTGTGGGCTCGATCCCCAGTGGCGGGCTTACAGGAGGCAGCCAATCAATGATTCTCTCTCATCATGAATGTTTCTATCTCTGTCTTTCTTCCTTCCTCTCTGAAATGAAATATATATATATATATATATATATATATATATATATATATATATTTAAATTCAGTTCCTCAGTTGCACTGGCCACATTGCAAGTGCTCAGTAGCCGCAGCAGGCCAGTGGCTCCTGCAATAAAATTCCCACCCTCACAGGAAGTCAGTCGGGTGGCACTGCCCTCAGCCCCTGCTCTCTCTTCTCCTTTATGATTCCTCTCTGGAGAGACTGGAAGCTGCTGCTCCCTGGTCTGGGACCCCAGACTGGGCTGCCGGCTCAACATTCAAAAGCAGAGGATGAGCAAAGTGGAAATAAAGGCTTCAGTCCCCTTGCTCTCCTGCGTGTGACACGCACCGTGCCAAAGCTGCCGCCCGCCCTCAGTGAGGCCAGCCTGCAGCGGGGGTTCTGTCCTGCCCACCGCCAAACCCACCGCATGCATTTTTCAGGGGGTCCCCGCCTGACCTGGGCTTCTGGTCCAGATCCCTCTCCTGAAACACCCCCTCTCCTCCGGTGTTAATCTGGTTACTGACCCTGCGGCAGGGTCCTGGGAGAGAGCCGCTTCCTGTACAGGCTCTCTCGGCCAAGAGTGGCTAGTTTCCCTGCGAGGAGAGGCTGGCCGTTAGGGGGGAGGAAGTGGGGACGTGTCTATCTGGGAAGACTGAGGCGGAGGCCGAGGCTTTCTAGAAGAGTGCAGCACGTTCTCCCGGAGCAGTCCACGCTGTCCCCTGAGTCTCTCAGGCCCACCCCACAGCACCAGGAGCCTGGTTCCCACATGCCAGTCGGCTTTGAGACTCCCCCGGTGACCCTCTTGTACCGGCTTTGTCAGGGAAACTTCCTCTCTTTCCTCTGGGGTTGAAAAGCTCAGAGAATATGAATCTAGGGCTGCCAGCAGCCGGCTTCCTGGCCTCCCAAAGCCAGCCAGCCTAGAAAGTGGATCTCAGCGGAGTAGAAAAGGGAGCACACACAGATCCCTGAAATATTATTATTATTATTATTATTATTATTATTATTTACAGAGAGGAAGGGAAAGGGATAGAGTTGGAAACATCGATGAGAGGGAAACACCCATCAGCTGCCTCCTGCACATCCCCTACTGGGGATGTGCCCGCAACCAAGGTACATGCCCTTGACCGGAATCGAACCCGGGACCTTTCAGTCCGCAGGCCGACGCTCTATTCACTGAGCCAAACAAGTCAGGGCACCCTGCAACATTATTAGAGCCAGTTGTGCCTCAGTGCTTTGCAAACTAATGTACTTCTATGCCTGGACTTCCCTAGTATAAGAGACAATTAACACCTTTCCTGCTCAAGTTAGTTTGTATTAACTCTCTCTGTCACATGCAACCAACAGAATCGTAACTAACATAGAGCCATTAGGTCTGAATGTTTGGGAGGAGAAAGCCTCTGTTTGAAGACCAAGCTCAGATCATGCTAAGATGCCTGCAAGGAATGATGAGCCTGGAAAGAGACATGAGCCAGAGGTCCACAAACACCAGAGTCACGCACAGACGCACCTTGACCGTAGGTTTGCCCTCCTAGCACCGTTTTCTGCTTCTGCTATTTCCCCTCCTCTTCAGCTCTCCCAAATTCTCCCTCTCACTCAAGACCCAGTTAGATGGGGGCAAGGGGGAGATGGGCAAAGAGGGGAGAGAGAAGGGAGATACATATGATAAATGTCAAAACGGAAAATTTTAATTAAAAATAAAAGACCCTGTTAGATCCTACTTCCTCCAAGAAGTCTTCCCTGACTACGCCAGCCTCTACTCTCTGGCTTTCAGTACTAATTATTTATCCAAGAATAAAAAACATCTTATATCATGTCTGCTTTCATTGTTTGGAATGGCCCATTAAAGACTGTTGTATTATATGATTGCAGTGGAAATGGGATCTGATGCTTTGTGTCCCTGACAGAGGGGACAAATAGGACCCCAGTGGATGTGTGTGGGTTAGAAACCTGCGGGAAGCAGAGTGAGACGCGGGTCTTCCTGCAGCTCTTCTCAGTGGGAAGTATCTGGTCTCTGACCACAGGACTCTGTTTCACATCGGGAGTGAGGATGGAGGAAGAGGAGGGGTGGGGAAGAGAATGGGGAAGAGCTGAGAGTGTCGATCTTTGCTTGATGGCTGAGGCCCGCAGGAGGCTTTCCTAGGTCACCCGGGAGAGTGGAGGAGAGAGGTGTCGCTGTGTCCCAGGCTTCTCTCAACTCCCCAGGGGACGAGTGGGTGAGGGGTGAGGACAGGCACTGGTCTGAACCAGCTCCTCTTTGGAAATACCTTCAGAGCTGGCTCAGGAGCCACATGGGAGATACGAGTGTCCTCAGCCACGGTCACACCTCACTCTCAGTCCATGTCAATGCAGCTGGGGTTATATTTTCCACCAGACTTGGGTCTGAACGGTATTCGGCTATTTGCCAAACATACTCCCCCAGCCTTCAAAGCCCAGGATTTGCCAGCATGGAAGCTATTATAATAATTTAAAGGCCCTTTGAACCAATCAGAAAGGAAATATGCACCCCTATGTTCATAGCAGCACAATTTACAATAGCTAGGATTAGGAAACAGCCTAGGTGCCCGTCAGCAGATGAATGGATCAGAAAACTATGGTACGTCTACACCATGGAATACTATGCTGCCATAAAAAAGAAGGAATTCTCATCATTTGCAGCAACCTGGATGGAATTGGAGAACATCATGCTGAGTGAAATAAGCCAGTCAATGAAAGAGAAACACCACATGACCTCACTTTATGGATAATAAAGAACATTATAAACTAATGAACAGAAAGATAGATATAGTGACAGTAAAGCAACAAGCAGACTGTCAAATGACAGCGGGGAGGGTAGGGAGATCTGGGGGAGATAAGAGATCTACCGAAGGACTTGTGTGCATACATATAAGCAAAACCAATGGATAAAAAACTCTGGGGAGGGAGGGCATGTATGGGAGTGGAGGGGGGGCAATGGAAAGATATGTACACATATAATACCTTAATTTTAAAAAAGTAAAAAAATAAATAAATAAAGGCCTTTTGAGTGATGAGAAGATATTTGACATAGAACATATCCTCATTCTTCGAAAGCCAACTTATTTGAACATATGCATTCTTGAACCATTCATAATGAGGGAGAGAACCTCTTTCCTCCCTTCAGATGTGATAATTGTCACGTCTGAGAGCATAAAAAAGCCTATTCCATTAGGTCCTCAGCTCTTCTCTGATTGTTTTCTGGCTTCTCTATTTTCCATTTGTTTATACATTTCCCTCATGGGAGCAAGGCCACATCCAAAAACCAGGACACTCAATAGGTGACTACTGGATGAATAGCTGGATGGATGGATAAACACTCAGTAAATTCCTACTTTCACCAATAACAACAAAACTCTGTATTAGGATTCTGCAGAGAAACAGAACCGGTAGGACATCTGTATTCCTATCTATCTGGTTAATATTATTTCATATTTATTATTATGAGGTATTGACTCTCATGGTTATGGAGGCTGAGCAGTCCCATGGTCTGCCATATGCGAGCCTGTGGTGCAGTTTGAGGGCCGAGAGCCACAGAGCCACAGAGCCACAGAGCCACAGAGCCACAGAGCCACAGAGCCACAGAGCCATGTGGCAGGTTCCAGGCTGAGTCTGAGGCCTAAGAACCAGGGTGTTACGGGACATCACAGCTCGGCCAGACTAATTTCCCTTCCACCTTTTGGTTCTGGGCTGGCCCTCCACGGATTGGGGAGGGCCATCTGCTTCACTCCATCTACCAATTAAATGCTGATCTCTTCTGGAGACACCCTCCCAGACACACCCAAAATAACATTTAACTGGATATCTGGGCATCCGGTGAGCCGGCCAAGTTGACACATAGAATTAACTATCACAAACCCTAACACTTAATAAGCATTGACTGTATCCCAGGCACGTGCTAAGTGCTTTATTGATATTATCTCGGTAAATGTGTGTGTGTGTGAAAATTACAGAGAGAGAAATATGCTAATGCCAGGTGACTGCAGGGCCTCTTCCAGTTATAAGATGCGTCAGCATGGCGAGGCATGAGAGAAACTAGAATGCTGAGGTGGGGTTTGAGAGCGTAACCCTGAGAAATAGAAACAACTTTCATTCTTTTTTAAAAATATATTTTATTGATATTTTACAGAGGAAGGGAGAGAGATAGAGAGCTAGAAACGTCGATGAGAGAGAAACATCGACCAGCTGCCTCTTGCACACCCCCTTCCGGGGATGTGCCTGCAACCAATGTACATGCCCTTGACCAGAATCGAACCCGGGACCTTTCAGTCCGCAGACCGACGCTCCACCACTGAGCCAAACTGGTTTTGGCAACTTTCATTCTTAGTTACCTCTTTCTGTGGATGAGGAACTGTGCTACGTACCTTTCAAATATTTCCTCACCGATTCCTGAATAACACCCTATGAGATAGGCACTACTACTGACCCCGTTTCAAATGGGGAAACTGAGGCACGGAGAGATTAAATGGCTTCTCCGGCATTCGGGTGTGCTGACTCAAAAGCCGGTGCTCCTAGCAGCTCCACGCTTCCAGAGGGTCTGCGAAACCCTCCGTCCAGGTCCGGATGCCTTGCCTTTCCACAGGGATGCAGGTGAGCTGGGGGAGGGCGGGGAAGGGAGCATTGCCAGAGAAACGGTGGCTGCGAGGAGGGGTGGCACCCCTGGCACCTGGGGCTGAGGGCGGTTCCGGGGGCGATTCTGCAGGCGTCTCTGAGCCAGCGGGAGGCCAGCGCCCCCTCCTTTCAGCTGCTCTCGGTAAAGCGCAGCCGCTCTGCCCCCGGCGCGTCTCCCAGGGGCGGGCGGGACGGGATGTTCTGAGTTCTAGCTGAGGGACTATTTCTCGGGAACTATGATTAGGACTCAGAAGTTGGTGGTTGCTAGGCAAAGGCCCTGCCTTACCTTTTATAGCTGTCTGGCTGAAATGTCACAAATATTTACAGACTTGCTTTTTTTCCCCCTCTCTCATCAGCTTTGTGACCCTGAACACAGTCTCCCTTGTGTGGTAGGCAGTTAGACAGACGGGCCGGCGCAGAGCGAGGACGATGGGCCGGGGACAGAGGTCACCCGGGCGGCAAAGCTCCAGGTGTCCAGCAAAGGACAATGGTAGGGCCCTCGTCCCCACGGTGGTCTTTCCCTCCGGAGCATGGCTGGTCATGCGGTTTGGACCCTCTGACCTTTTTTCCCCCCCAGAGATAACATCTAGGCCTCAGTTATATTTCAGCTCCAGGACCAGAAAAGCAGCAAAACCAGAGGAGCGATACCACCAGTGACACCAACCCTGACCTCGGGACCAGCTGCATTGAATAATGGCCGCTGATCTGATGCTGACCAGTCAATCAGTGGAGACCTAGACACAGCAGGAAAACTGCTGAAAATTCTATTTTGACCTTCCCCCGGGACTTCCCCTAAAATCTCACCCTTAACACCCTTAGGACATGGACCCAAGGCCATCTTCCTCCTGGGAAGACACTTCAACCTTTCCCTTTCCTCTTCCCCATTCCTTTTTTTCCCCTCCCCTCCCTTTCCCTCCCCTCCCCTTCCCCCACCACCCCCTCATGCTCCTTATCATTTCTTCCTCATTCCCAAGCTCCAAGGACCCTTCCTTTACCTCTGTAACTCGTTTTCTAAACCCATCTCTTCAATGAATTACTTCTGCCTCTGTGGGGTTAACATAAAAAACATTCAAACCTATAAGGAGTTTTTGTGAGTTTATTTGAGCCAAACTGCAGGAAGCAGCGTCTCCCCGGATTGGGACGGTGCTCCGGAGAACGGAGGGTTCTCACCCATTTGTGTGCAGTGCAGTCACAGAAGGGGACGGAGGGGGGTTACAGGAAACCCACTGGCGGTTGACGAGAGAGGTGGGAGAAAGCAAAGCCGGGGAGCCTCTGGGATTGGGTGAGGAGTAAGATGATAGACCCACACGTAGGTGGGTGCAGGAACAACGAATATATTATCAGTGAAGGGGTTTGTGCTTCCTCCATGGTCCCCTTAATCTCCAAAATTTCTAATGTTTCCTAAACCTGTCCTATTTTACCCCCCAAATTCCTGTTTCAGTTCGGTGACGCTGCTCTCACTGCCTCTGCTCAGGTCTGTCTGCTCCTAGGGATCCGAGGTGGGGGGTTTGGATGGCAGGATGCAGGAGTTCAGGCTGCAGAGGGTCTGCACGGGCCATTAAAGAGCCATGTGATGTGGGACAGGGGACTCGGCCTCTCAGAGACTTGATGTTCTCTGTAAAATGGGAGGGAAGTGTTAACTGCTTCAGAGGATTGGTGAGGGTGAGGCGAGCTGGTAAGCCAGGACCAGCAGAACAGGGAGACTGAGACGGTTAAACACCGTTTACAGCCACCTGCTAAGTCCAGTCTTCCCTGAACCTGGGACACTTAAATGGTTTGCACTTCTCCCCAACCCGAGGGCAAATAGCTAAATCACCCTAGGCTGGGAGGCAGATAACAGAAACCTAATTAATGCTTTGGTATTTGCCAACCACACCCAAGCACAGAGGAAGTTAAGAGAATAGCAGTGGTACATCAGCTTGAAGCTGAATACCTTGTTGATCCTCCCCTAAGACCCCCCTTAAATGCCCGGCCTTCAAACCCCCTCCAAACGAAGGTCAAGGTGCACTCTGCTCTCCCTCCAGTGCACCCTCACCTTTCTCCTTCTCGTCCCCCCTCCTTCCCTTAGAGGCAGGCATCTCCTAAACTCTAAGGGACCCCACCCACCAGGCTTGCTACTAGGGGTCTTGGCAGTTTGTCCCCGGCAAGCCCTGACCCAGTCCCCAAAGCTCCTTTCCTTTGACTTTTGTTTGTTTCTCACTTATTTACGCATTCATTGGTTGCTGCTTGTATGTGCCCTGACTGGGGGAATCGAACCAACAACCTTGGTGTAGGGGGCAATGCTCTAACCACTGAGATGCCCGGCCAGAGCCTTCTCTGACTTCTTAGTGACCTAAAGCAGACCTGTGTAGGCCCATTTCCTCACCTACTTCTTCTATAGGCCTTCTTTCTTTCATTGTCCCCAGCTTTTTAAAATATATATTTTATTGATTTTTTTTTTTACAGAGAGGAAGGGAGAGGGATAGTCAGAAACATCGATGAGAGAGAAACATCCATCAGCTGCCTCCTACACCCTCCCCACTGGGGATGTGCCTGCAACCAAGGTACATGCCCCTTACTGGAATTGAACCTGGGACCCTTGAGTCCACAGGCCAACACTCTATCCACTGAGCCAAACCAGTCAGGGTGTCCCCAACTTTTTTTTAAAAAAGGTTTTTATTTTTTAAACCCTTATTGGAAGATATTTTTCCATTGATTTTAGAGAGGGTGGAAGGGAGGGAGGAGGAGGAAGAGAGAGAGGGAACCATTGATGTGAGAGACACAAGGATTGCTTGCCTCCCACTCAGCCAGGCTGGGGTTGAGCCTGCAACTGAGGTACGTGCCCTTGACCGGTCCATGGGCCGATGCTCTAACTAGTGAGCCAAACTGGCTAGGGCTCACTGTCCCCAGCTTTAATAAATGTCCTCTAAAATTCACCTGGACTTGCCTGGCCCGTGTGGCTCAACACTTGAGTGTCAACCTATGAACCGGGAGGTCACAGTTCAGTTCCCGTCTGGGCAGATGCTCAGGTTGCAGGCTGGATCCCCAGTAGGAGGTGTGCAGGAGGCAGCCTACCAATGATTCTCATTATTTATGTTTCTCTCTCTCTCTCTCTCTCTCTCTCTCTCTCTCTCTCTCTCTCTCCCTCTCCCTCCCTTCCTCCCTGAAATCAATAAAAATAAAACATTTGGACTCATGTTGTAAAATTTTTCCTGCACGAAGTCAAGAATATACACACTACCCGGCTGGCCCTAAGCAGACCCACTAGGGCCAGGACCTCTTTCTGGTAACAGGATGGAGGGAGAATGCTGATGGAGCCCTCAGTGTTGCTCCTGGCATGACACTGGCCCCATCATCTACCTGGCAGGACACCCGCAGGCCTGGGATAAGGGTATTTGGATCTTAGCATAAGGTGACCAGGCGTCCCGATTTTTAACCATTTGTCCCGAGTCCCGCGGCGTTTCCAAAAATCGGGACTTTTTTAAAACGCCAAGGGACGCGGGACAAATTGTTGAAAATCGGGACTGTCCCGCCCAAAGCGGGATGTCTGGTCACCTTATCTTGCATCCATTGGGGGTTATGAAGACAGGCTTTCCTCCCTAGGTGAGCGAGGAGATGGAAGGAAAGGAGAGCTTGCTGTGGCTGAAAGGTCCAGTGAGGGGTTTCTTAAGATGGTAGAATCCAAGATTTCTAGGATCGCAGGAGACGCTGGGACTCCTCTAAGACGGAGAGGAAGGCAGTTACTACCATGTTTCCCCGAAAATAAAACATCCTCCGAAAATAAAGACCTACTTACAGGTTTCCTTCTGAGTGAAATATAAGGCACCCCCTGAAAACAAGGCCCCCAGGATTCACAGTTTGGTTTGTGTTGACAACTACCGTACTACTGTATACAGTTAATAAATTTCCTTTATTTTCATTTAACAATAAATGTGTACCGTCTTCTTCTTCATGGAAAAATAAGACATCCCCTGAAAATAAGACCTAGCGCATCTTTGGGAGCAGAAATTAATATAAGACACTCTCTTATTTTCGGGGAAACAGGGTAGCAGGAGAGTGAAAACGGAGTGAACCAGGCGGCCTCCACAAAGCACCACCCGTGGAGCGATGGGAGGTTCTGATGGGATGGCCTGGCAGCCAAGACTAGGAATGGCCTGGGTGGGGCGTGTGAGCCTGCTCACAGCTCAGGTACACAGTTACCCCATTCACCCCGGGCCAGTTCCTCATCCCCCCAGGAGGGGAGGCTGGGGACCTCAGAAACTGGAGGGACTTGGTCCCAGTTGCCCTAATCTGGTTCTAACCAACCCATGTTTCCTCTGGGGTCCGGCACAGAAACCAAAGGAAGGGTGTGCAGACCGGGGCCCACTGGTTCCTCGGCCACAGCTGCTCCGTCCTCTTCCGACGGGAGAGAGGAGTCGGGGCTGGGAGCCCGCGGGCCCCGGTTGGGAAGAAAACATCAACAATCAAAATTACAGCCTGGAAGAACTGCCTCCGTCTGCAAGTAACCGGGCAATTACCTCCCATTAGGCTCTCATTCATCTGTTTTCCGAGGGTTACCGGACAGTCCCGGGCGGGCGGACCCACCCTGCTGAACACCAAGGTGCTGAAGAAGATTAAGTCTTTCCAGTGAATCATGGTGGAACTCTTCCACCTGGTGAACTCTAGTAGCCTCCCTTACCCAGCGGGACGAGCCCTGGGAGGGACTGCAGGGTTTTTACTTTGAGTCCAGTTTCAGGGGAGGAAGAGGAAGCACCAGGAGGGGGGAAAAGAAAGGCACAAGGCAGAATTCAGACCAGTGTTTTTGCAAAGTGTGGTCTGTGGCTGGACCTCTCTTGCCTATGAATCACTCACTACTAACCACGCAGAGTCCTGAGTCAGAGACTCTGCGAGTCCTCGGGCCTGAAGATCTCAGGTGGAGGTGGAACGCTTTCGGACCCTGGGATGTCCCTGACAGTGATAAAGGGGGTACACAGCCAACCTCATTCCAGTCCATCATTTCTTTTATTTTTTTATTTTTTTTATTTATTAAGGTATTATATGTATATATAGCTTACCATTGCCCCTCCCTCTCCAGAGTTCTGTGTTCGTTGGTTGTACTTATATGCATGCATACCAGTCCTTCAGTTGTTCTCCTATCTCCCCCCAGGTCTCCTTCCCCTCCCCGCTGTCATTTGACAGTCTGCTTGTTTTATGGTGACTATCTCAGGACCACACAAATAGAATCCGCTCCTCCTCCGCTCCTCCTTCAAACTGCCCCTCCCCCCAGGTCCCACTGCTTCCCTGGGGCACACGGCTCTCCCGGGACACACGGTCCCCGCTGGGACACATGGCTCACCCGGGGCACACGGCCCCCCCTGGGGCACATGGCTCACCCGGGGCACACTGTCCCCTGGGACACACGCCAGCCCATCATTTCTAAACGCCCCAGAAGATCTTTCGCGTTAGCTTTAAGCTGAGTACAGCTGGACTGCTTCAGGTCACACTTCATCCATCTACAGCTGGGGGTACAAATAGGAAAAATGTCTGGCCCAGGGGCTAGAAGCCAGAGATGAAAAAGCTTGTTTATCAATCGGCTAGATCACGGAAGGCCGGCGTCTGAGTTCCAGCTCCCAGATCTCAGGCGCTGGAAATGCCGACACGCAGTGTCCCTTTATCTCCAGATAACGCAGGTGAGCCTAAGTGATCTCCAGAAATGGTTCACGCGTGGTTCCCAGGTTCTTGAAAAACCACAAGTGATTGGCAAATGTTCCCGTTACAGACGCAAACTCAAACAAACAGCTCATTTCCTTCAAGGGCTCCTCAGGCGGGCCGCTGGCTGGCAGCCCGAAGGCAGTAAGGAGGGAAGCCTTCCTCTCCCTCCCGCCACGTCTTCCCCTTTCTGAGGTCAGATTTTTCCGGCACCAGGGGGTCCAGACTGCGGGAAAGAAGCTGTTGGTAAGGAATGGGACCCCCACCTGCACCCCACCTCGGAGGTCACTGCCCTCTCAGAGTTGGTGCCTGACATTTCATTTCATTCATTTCAGAAAGCCTGGGGGCCGCAAGGCTCTGAGTCAAGGTCTCATAAGGCACACGTTACATCGAACTTCACTTGGCGTGCTCTGGGGAAATGCAGGTTTGGGGAAATGCAGGTTTGGGTTCTGATAGGATTCCGATTGCAAGTAGCCTGGGTAACTCTGGAACAGGTGGGAGTGACCCACACATTTTTACTTTTTTTAAAGAAATAACCCTTTTTAAAAAAATTGATATTTTTTTTTAGAGAGAGGGAGAGAGAGAATGATAGAGGGAGAGAATGAGAGAGAGAGAGAGAGAGAGAGAGAGAGAGAGAGAGAGAGAGAGAGAGAGAAGAGAGAAACCTAGATGTGAGAGAAACGTCCATCAGTTGCCTCTCACAGGTGCCCCAATGGGGCATCAAACCTGAAACCTGGGTATGTGCTCTGACCGGGAATTGGACCCATACCCTTTTTCTGTATGGGAGGATGCTCCAATCAACTGAGCCACACTTAAAAAACAAAAACAGATTTATTGAGCTATATTTCACATACCACACAATGGATCCATTAGCATAGTCAATTATTTTTAGTATTGTATTACTCCTAAAAGAAACCCCAAACCTGTTAGCAGTCATCCCCTTTTCCTTCAAACTCCCGAGCTCTGATCTTTTTGTTTGTACAGATTTGCCTATTTCGGACAGTTCATAAATGGGATCATTCATGTGTAGCCTCTTTCACTTAGCATAATCTCTTTAAAGTTCACCTATGTTGTAGTAGGAATGAGCACTTCATTCCTCTCATGACTGAATAATATTCCATTGTATGGATACACATTCTGTTTTATCAGCTGATGGACAGTTGGCATGTTTCTACCTTTTGGCTATTATGAACGATGTTACTATGAACATTCATGTACAAGGTTTTGTGTGGGCAGACGGTTTATTTTTCTTCTTTTAATATATTTTTATTGATTTTAGAGAGGAAGGAGAAATAGAAACATCAATGATGAGAATCATTGATTGGCTGCCTCCTGCACGCCCCCAACTGGGGATTGAGCCTGTAACCTTGGCATATGCCCTGGACCGTGTTAACGAGAAAACCATTGAAACCTGTAAAGAATTCTTGTGAGTTTATTTGAGCCAACTGTCGACATATGCCAGGAAGCAGAACCTCAACGGATTGAGATAATGCTCCGGAGGATGGCGGGTTACATTTCTATATTTATACATTGCAATCAAAGGAGGGACATAGGTGGGTTACATGAAATTCATTGGTGATGGAGTAAGGAGGCGGGAGAAAGCAAGGTAGTGGAAAACCCCTGGGATTGGATAAAAAGTAAAATGATGGATGATACTTAGGTGAGTGCAGGAACAATTAACATGATAACAAAGGAATTTGAGGCATCTGTCTTGGCACCCACTACATTTGGTTGTGCCCCAGGGGCTCCAGAAAAAAGGGAAGTTACAAGTTACCCAGACATCTCATAGATAAGTTATCTTAGAGGTAAAAAGGCAAATGGGCTCAGTATAGAAGATCAAAGTTGATCTTTGTCTGGGAAAATATCGGCCTAGGAAATGACTGCCCACTATAACCTGTGTGTAGTTAAAATATTTAATTTTCAAACCATCTTTTGTGGTTATTTCAGGTCTCTGAGTTTGCAAGACTGCCACGCAGGCCTTCCCTGAGCCTGTCAGGTTAGCATGTGGTTCTTTTCTTTCACAACCGGAACGGAACCTGGGACCCTTCAGTCCTCAGGCTAATGCTCCATCCACTGATCCAAACCGGCTAGGGCCTGGACAGATGTTTTCATTTCTCTTGTGCAGATACCTAGGAGTGGAATTGCTGGGTTGTGTGGCAACCCTATCTTTAACCTTTTCAGGAACTGTTTTCCAAAGTTCATTCACCATCAGTGTGTGCGAGCTCTAATTTCCTCCCATTCTCATTAACCTTTATTATCATGTTTTTTATTTTAGCCATCCTGAAGGACTTAAAGTGATGTTTCATTGTTGTTTTTTAAAATATGCATTTCATAGAGGCTAATGATGCTGAACATGTTTTCACATACTTATTGGCTATTTGTATATCTCCTTTGGAGAAATGCCTATTTAGATCCTTTGCCCATTTTTAAACTGGGTTATTTGCCTTTTTATTATTGAGTTGTAGGAATTCCTTCTTTTTTTAAAAAAAATACATCTTATTGTTTTTTTTACAGAGAGGGAGAGGGATGGAGAGTTAGAAACATCAATGAGAGAGAAACACCTATCAGTTTCCTCCTGCACACCACCCACTGGGGATGTGCCCACAACCAAGGTGCCCGTGAATGGAACTGAACCTGGGACCCTTCAGTCCGCAGGCTGACGCTCTATCCACTGAGCCAAACCAGCTAGGGCGAAGTTGTAGGAATTCTTGACATATTCTGAATAAAGTCTCTTATTAGATATATGATTTGCAAAATAAATTTTTCCCATTCTCTGCCATCCTGATATGTCCTTTGAGGCATGAACGTTTTAAAGGCTAATGATGTTCACTTTTGTTGCTTGTGGCTCACACTTTGAGAAACATTGCTAAGTCACCTTTGACAGGAAATCTCCGAGCGTGGGACTTGGACTCCCCATCCCGGCCCGCTGCGGCTCCTCCTCAGGGCTGGATGCACAGAGTCCCCGGGGATCCTCCGCAGTGTTTACACCCCTCCCACTCCCGAGGTCTACCACAATAGAGCAGCTGAAATGACAGTTTGCAAATGTCCTTTATTGTGAAAACTCAATGGCCTTTGTCTCTGGAACTTGAAATTTTGATGCAAATGTTGGCAGCCAGGAGTTTGGAAGGAGGAGGGGAAGGGCCCGGAGAAGAAACCACGCCATTGATCTCCAGAGTGAGTCATTTCTACTCTGCGTTGTCTTGGTTTTTTCCTCGCCCATAAAGCGGGGGACATACCTCCATCTCCCCATGTCGGCGGGGGCACTGAGAAGATGACTTAGTCTGTGTTTGTTAGAACACTTTGAGATCTTGGATTAAAAGCATCACCGAGGCACAAGGTGTCATTATAACAATAAATGGTTTAATAGCAGGGAGAGTGAAGCTATTAAAGCAAGAATGGACAGGGGCAGGAAGGAGAGAGGCTGTGCGCTGTGGGTGGAGGAGCTGCAGCCCAGGCTCCGGGGCCCAGACTCCGGTGTTTATTCTGAGAGGTGAGGTTGGAGATTTCTCCCACCTGGTTCGAGTTATTTCATCTGATTCAGCATTGCTTCACTGAGTGCGTCTGGAAGGAAACATGACATTCTTTTTTGGAAATAAACCATATATATATATATATATATATATATATATATATATATATATAATTAGAAACAATGCAAGACATTATAATCAAATGCTGAATTGAATATAATAAGTATCAAAAAGAAAGACTAGCCGAAACCGGTTTGGCTGAGTGGATAGAGCGTCGGCCTGCGGACTGAAAGGTCCCAGGTTCGATTCCGGTCAAGGGCATGTAACTTGGTTGTGGGCACATTCCCAGTAGGAGGTGTGGAGGAGGCGGCTGATCGATGTTTCTCTCATCGATGTTTCTAACTCTCTATCCCTCTCTCTTCCTCTTTGTAAAAACTCAATAAAATATATTTTAAAAAAAGAAAGAAAAGAAAGTCTAGATGGTGGTGAAGAGCAGTGGTCCCATTATGCATCCCAGGTCTACCACTGACCTTGGCTCCTCAGTTTCCTCTTTTTCTGTGACTGCAACTGTTGGTTTCAAGGGCTCAGAATAACGGCTAGCACATAGGAAGCGCTCAATGTGGGGCCTACCTGGGATTTTGTCTTGCACTCCTTTTGTTGGTTACACAATCTTGGCCGAGTTGCTAGAACCCTCCCATCCTCAGTGATCTAATCTGTAAAATGGGCATAAAGATAGTTTACTGCCTCCCTAGGCGGCTGTGAAGACGATGGCAGGCGATGTCAATCTCATAGGACCTACAGATGGTAAGCATTCGCTAAATGAAATTATCACAGTCATTAACACAATTTCCGGCCCGGTGGAGGAGTTAGGAGTGTGTGCTCAATCATCAGCTTTCTGAGGAAGCTGGAAGGTGGGCAGGCAGGTACCGGTAGGATTCCCGTGATCAGGGAAGAAAGCGGAGGCCCGAGGACGGACCGCCGTCTGGAAGGAAGGCAGGAAAGGCCCGGGCCTCCTCACATCGTCCTCCAGGCCGGAGCCTGGCCGGCTGCGTCAGGTCGAGCCGCGGCGGCTGTTTACCTCCGAGTCCCCTTCCACACTCCCGCCGTTCACCTCCCCGGCGGGCCGGTGCCGGGCTCCTCGGCAGGGCTCCTCGGGGCGGGCGCCGACCCTCCCTCCCGGAGGAATGCGGGTCCGCAGCCCCGGCCCCGGCGCGGCGCAGGCCTCCTCCCCCGCAGCCGGAGCCCCGCCGTCTTCACCTCCCGCTCCGCCCGGATCCAGTTTCAAAGTCACCTGAAAGCCATTTCCTCCCGGGCCGCCCCGCCCCTCCCAGCAAATCTGCTGGAGCTTGCAATACCTGGAGCAGCTTTTCTTTTTATTTTTCTTTTTTTTGGGGGGCTTGCTTTGTTTTTAAGAATTCTCTAAGCACCGTTTACTAGGCACACTTGTCTGCACCGGGATAGGAAATGCACCCCGTGGTTCTGATACCCGCGTCCCTTCCCCCTCCTTGGGAACTAGCTCGGACCCTTACCCTGTAGGACCTCTCCCAGGCTCCCCGCTGGGCTTTCCAGCCGCGTGCTGGGGCCGCACCTTTCCCCCTGTTACCCGGGACCTTTGTCGCTGCGTTACTTCGGGTTTTTAAATGCACGCTCTTGCTCACAACCCAGCCCGCCCCCGTCCCCTCCCCGCTGTCCGGGGTGTATCTCCCCATGCCTGTGCGATCACACACAGGCGTGCGGACCGGTGATCCGTCCTGGCTTTTCACAAATGGGTCCTCTGGTGCCGTAGGTTCTGCATCTCCCCCCCATCCACCCCCACGGTCTCCGGGTGGACTCCCTCCCCGGAACCGGCTCCGCCGCTCGCCAGCTTCTCGCAGGCTCGGACTGACACCGGGAAAGGGCCCCGGGAACCGAGTGTCGGTGAGGAATTCAAGTCGTGCCTTTCTGACTCCGGGGGGGGGGGGGCGAGCTGACCAGCTCTGGGGGGTTCAGGACCCCCCCAGGTCGGACCCCAACCGGAAGCCTCTTTTCCTGTGCGTGCAATGGTCCGGGCGGTCCGGGGCCCTGTCGGGAGGCGGGGACATCGGGAATGTGACACCGGGGTGACCCCCACCACGTGCGGGTTCGAATCCGGGAGCACCGGGGCTGCCGGCGGGGCGGACGCGGCGGGGCGGCGCGCTCGCCCACCTGCCGGCGGGGGTCGCCGGCCGCGCCCCCCCCGCGGCCTCCACCCCCGGCTCCCGCTCGCCGCCGCCAAGTTTCCCGGGCCCCCGCCGAGCCGCCAATGGCCGGATTCCCGCAGCGGCCGAGTCTCCACCCACTGGAAACATTCCTGGGCCGCCCCTCCCTCCGCCCGCCCGCCCGCCCGCTGCAGCCCGCCCGGCCCCGACTTCCTGCCGGGCGCTGGGAGCCGCGCGGGCCGGAGTCCCCGGGGGCGCCGGGCCGGCAGTGGGCGGGCGCGGGCCGCAGCCTCGGCCCCTTCCGCGAGCGCCGTTCAAACTCGCGCCCGCGTCGCCGCCGCCGCCGCCGCGCCGGGCAGCCTCGCGCACCGGGGCCCGGCGGACGCCGCCGCTCGGTGAGTGCCCTTCGGCCGCCCCCTCTCCCTCTGCCGGGGCGGCCGGTGCGGGCGCCGTGCCCCGAGCCCCTGCGAGCTCCCCGCCGTCCCGGGACGCCCGCCCGCCCGCCCAGCCCCACGCCGGGGAGGACTCGGGCTCGGGCGGCACCGGGAGGCCCCGCGCTGCCTTGGCTCTTCCCAGGGCGACCCTCCTCCCGCGGGGCCCCGGGCTGGAGCGCGCGCGGGAGGCTCCTGG